>JASWHV010000014.1:11109489-12309489 GCA_030760725.1 Neostapfia colusana | reverse complement strand
GGCTCAAGCAAGCACCTAGGGCATGGTATGAACGTCTAAGGGATTTCCTAGTCATGCAAGGATTCAAGATCGGGAGGGTGGATACCACACTCTTCACCAAGAACATCAACGGGGATTTATTTCTTTGTCAAATTTACGTTGATGACATTATTTTTGGCTCAATTAACAAATCTCTTAGCCTTGAGTTTGGCACCATGATGTCTAGGGAGTTCGAGATGTCAATGATTGGAGAACTCAATTTCTTCCTAGGATTTCAAATCAAGCAACTTCAAGAGGGGACTTTCATCTACCAAGAGAAGTACACCAAGGACCTCTTGAAGAAGTTTGAAATGGAAGATTGTAGCTCAAGAAGTACTCCAATGGCGACAAATTGTCATCGCGACGCGGACATGGACGGTAAACCTATTGATCAATCTCATTACTGTTCCATGATTGGTTCACTGTTATATCTTACCGCATCTAGGCCCGATATCATGTTTAGTGTGTGCTTGTGTGCTCGCTTTCAAGCGGCACCTAAAGAATCGCATCGTAAGGCGGTCTTTAGGATACTTAGGTATCTCAAGCATACATCAAGTGTAGGTTTGTGGTACCCCAAGAACGCTAGTTTCCATCTCTTGGGTTACTCGGATTCGGACTTTGCCGGATGCCGTGTGGATCGCAAGAGTACCTCCGGTGGGTGCCACTTACTTGGGCGTTCCCTAGTATCTTGGTCGAGCCAAAAGCAAAACTCCGTGGCTTTGTCCACCGCAGAGGCAGAATATATAACGGTCGGTGCATGTTGTGCTCAAATTCTATATATGAAGCAAACCCTTTTGGACTTTGGAATTAAATTTGATTGTGTGCCTCTCCTTTGTGACAATGAAAGTGCGGTTAAGATAGCTAGAAACCCCGTTCAACACTCCCGCACTAAGCACATTGATATTCGCCATCACTTCTTGCGGGACCATGAGGCTAAAGGAGACATCTCTTTGCAAGGTGTTAGGACCGAAGAACAATTGGCAGATATCTTCACTAAACCACTTGATGAGAAAACTTTTTCTAGACTTAGAAGTGAATTAAATGTGCTAGATGCATCTAACGTCATGTAAGTTGCCATGTTCATGTAAGGTTGCATATCAAATAGGTCTTGTCTAACTCCCAAAGGATAGGGGCGAGCTAGAAATAGTTTTCCCTGAGGAAGCCTTTGGAAGGTTTAAACTTGGCAAGATAGATTTACATTATGCCTTGCATGATTCCTGCCATATAGACTTGCACTCATTGAATATCTTGCATTATTTTGATTGGCATTGCATACGGTAGATTGTCACAAAGGGGAAACCACATCATGAGAAGGAGACTTGTTCAAAATGCAATATCTCAACTCATATGATGTGGATAGAGCAAAATTCTAAAGGTACGTGCTTTAAAGAGATAGAAGTTTTCTATACTCTAGCTCACAAAGCATGGGCCTTACATTTTCATGGTTTCCCTCCTAACCTTGTGTGTTCTCTTTGCTTAAGGGCTTAGCCAATATGTGGCACTATATTTGAAGCCTTTCATTAGAGGTTAGGAGTTGCCCAAAAAGTCCTAGGACCCATCCTTATCTTTGTGTGTTTAAGTCCAAGGACACATATGGGCAGTCTTAGGTTTTCTGTAGTCATCGGATTATACGATGCTAGGGCCAGCAGATCATCGGATCAATTGGTGCTTCAGTTCAGTGCTCAGATCAAGTCAGATGTCACAAATCAACCGATGAGTTCATTTCAGAAGACATCGGAGCATCCGGTGTTCAGTTTTCTGGTGCCCTGCAGAAATCGACCGATGATCGACACCTCAACGTCGGCTCATCCGGTGTTCAAAGAGAGTTTTTGGAACAACTCTCTGTTGAACTCGACCGATGCAATCCTCCGATGATCATCGGTCCATCCGGTGTTTTGTGCGCGGCTAGGGTTTGCCCGTACGGTTTAAAAAGCGACTCAGCCGCCCTTCTTTTTCTTCTTCTTTCCCGACCTCCGCCGCCGCCCGACGCCCTCGCCGCCGCCTCTCCCACGCGCCTCCGCCTCTCAGTCACCGCCACCGTCTCCCAGCCGCCGCCGCCGCCTTCCAGGCGCCGCCGTCGCCGCCTCCAGGGCGCCGCCGCCGCCGCCTCTCCCACGCGCGCCGCCTCCCAGCCGCCGCCGCCCTTCGGCCGCCTCTTCCCAGGCGCCGCCGCCGCCTCCTCCCAGGGGCCGCCACCACCACCTTTCGGCCGCCTAGGCGCCGCCCGTGCCCGCGCCGCCGCCTCTCCCGAGCGTGCCGCCGCTGTTCCACCGCACCGCCGCGCCTCCCTCGCCGTCTCCCCTCCACCACTCGCCGGCGGCTCGCATTACCCTCTCCGCTAGGGTCTCGTCGTGCTTTGCCGTTCGTCGCTAAGGTTTGCTCCGTGCCGCGCGACGTCCTTCGTTGTTTTTCGTCGTTCATGTTCACCGTCGCTAACCCTAGCTCTCAATTGCATCAAGATGGGTCGCAATCGCAAAGGAAAGGGCAAGGCTATTGAGGAGCCCGCCGCAAAGAAGCGCAAGATGTCCAAGGACGCTCGTCGTGCGGAGTTGGCCGCTCGCGCTGCCGAGGAGCGTGAGCGCGGCCATCGCGGTTCCTTACGGATCCGCGAGTCCCGGCAGAGGCAGGTGCAGCCTCCGGTCTAGCCGGTGCCTCCCGAGGGCTCCGACGAGGAGGAGACCGAGGTGCCGCCTCTCATCCGCCGGCGCACCCCGAGGACTCGTGGGGGTGGACAGACTCCTACGGCGAGTCGGCGCCCCTCTGCGGCTGACCGCGCCGAGGACAGAGAGGCCGAAAGGGCCATCCACCTGATGGAAACAGCAGTCCGAGTTGTCGAAGATGTCAGACTCACCGACTACAGAAAGATGAAGGCAAGACAACTGAAGAAGCTCAGATGGTCAGCATTGCTTGAGGAGTGGTTCCCCCGGCCTAGGGACGCTCGAGTTGACTCCCGCTTCTGGACCCTGACACAGGCGTCCCTGTACGAGACTTACAGGCGTCGGGGCCACAAGCTCTTCCAGTATAACAGCATCGACTGGGATCAGCTTGCAGTGGCAGCAGGACACGGGATCAGGCCACTTTTTGAGAGATACAGAGGATTGGTGGACTTGCTCTCGCACCAGAGGAGTGCCTACGTCGAGGAGTGGGTCAGGGTGTTCTACGCGACACTCTACGTCTCTGAGGGCCGTCGCTCGATTCACTTCATGTTCATGGGCGGATCCACGACGTGTCTCGAGACTTGTTAGGCAGACTACTTGGTGTGGAGCTCTCTACTACGTGCCTGCACCAGATAGTCTACGGAGATGCAGACCCGCCGAGGAGGCCACTGACTGGAGGAGTGGCACCGCCTTTCGAGGAGATCAGAGGTCTGTTCACTCAGCCGTTCACTCCTGACCAGCCGAGGGTGCCAGCGCTTCTCACCCCAGCAGCTCGGACAGTTCACCACGTCCTCAGGCGTACTCTACTACCGAGGTCTGGCTGCTTGGAGGGCTTCACGAGCCTTCAGCAGACCATCCTGTTCTATGTGATGAACGTGATTGAGTTCGACATCATATATATTCTGATCTGCGAGATGGAGGACGTGATCACCGACGGAGTTGGGATGCTTCGACAGTTGGTCTTCGGTCACTGGATCTGTCACCTTCTCCACCAGTTGGTTCCAGAGGACACTCCAAGAGTTTCTCAGCTGACGGAGATGCACGTGACCCGGTTCAGCTACTACCGAGTCCCCACTCCGGGAAACCGCCGCCTTGGCCGTCCCATCGATCGTGAGGTTCGAGCCAGACTGTCAGAGGAGGACTGGGCAGAGCTGACTCAGGAGGACGCAGAGCTGGCACAGGCAGAGGCTCAGGGAGGAGACCTACAGCACATATGGTCGGACAGCGACACCAGCGACAGTATCGAGGAATACTTCCCTCCTGCTCCTCCTTCACCGAGGCAGCACGACGCAGAGGCAGGAGGCTCAGCAGCTCCACCACCTACACCTCCTCCAGTGTCAGAGGCTCAGGTGACTCAGCCGTCAGAGCTCACTGCCTTACTTCAGCGGATGGCTCAGCAGCAGGAGCAGCAGGCAGCTCGACAGGAGCAGCTTCAGAGGCAGCAGCAGGAGATGCAGCTGGAGATCGCCCGTCAGAGGCGAGAGGACACCGACAGGTTCACCAACCTTGTCGACCAGATGACGCGACGCACTCTGGACCAGCAGCAGCAGACTCAGCAGATGTTGTTGGGCATCCTGGGGTTGGTCACCAACCTCTACCAGCAGACGGGAGTCGCCCTTCCACCTCAGCACTTGGGACTCAGTCAGGCTCCAGGTGCACCCCCACTGGCACCAGGTCCAGTACTGCCGCCGACGTCGTTCCAGTCCTCACCTCTTCCGGCAGTACCTTCTCCTCCGGCGCCAGCAGTCTCAGCGGATCCCCCAGCAGCTCCAGCTCCAGCCCCAGCTCCAGCTCCAGCTCCAGCTCCCCCCGCTCCAGCTCCAGCACCAGCGACTTCCACCTCCAGCAGCTCCGGCGACAGCACCGTCGATGCCGACCGCTTCACCATCGCCAGGAGCGCGCCTGAGTCGTAGGCACTCGACTTCCCTTTTTGGTGTCTTGATGCCAAAGGGGGAGAAGAGTTAGAGTCAGGGGGAGGGTTAGCTCAGTTTTAGGGGGAGTGTCTATCCTTTTGCTACTTATTATTATTGTACTCCGGGTGCTACTTTGTGCTCTTACGCTTTATTGTTTATTATTTGCCTGTTATTATTATTGTACTCCGGGTACTACTTTGTGCTTTTGCGCTTTATTGTTTATTATTTGAGCCTTCGAGCCAGTTGTGTTGCAAATTTGTACTTGTTATATTTCCTTTTTGAGCATTGCGTCTTAATTCCATTAATTCTACGCTCTACTCGTTGTGTTGTCATCAATCACCAAAAAGGGGGAGATTGAAAGCATCTAGGCCCCCGTGAGGTATGGTTTCGGTGATTAATGACAATCGTTCGTTATTACTAATGAATTTGTGGATGCGAGGTTTCACGTATATCATATCAAACGTTAATGAACTATCTATTCACACCATCTACTGCTCATTGGATACAAATAGAGACCCCTCAATGATCTATTCTAAGGGGTTATTCGATACTGATGAAAACTAAATAAAGAACTCATGCAACGACTCTATTCTATCAAAATTGGCAACACAAGAAGCTTACACTTCATCATAATATCATTACAAACAAGTGTCAAAGAGGTCACTCAAGAAGATTCCAAAAGATCAACTCAAAACAACTCGAAGCAAACAAGTTGCACTCACCGGATCATCCGATGTCTTGCAAAATGACTACATCGGTCAAGTTTGAGTTGGCAGAAGAAGAAGACCTCAGAGTCCAGTACACACCGGATCATCCGATGTGAAGGAAGTGGCACATCGGTTGATTTCACCCGAAGGATGATATCTGAGTTATTCTGAAGAAGTACACACCGGATCATCCGATGATGAAGAAAGTGTACATCGGTCAAATTCAACAGAGACATTATTTCTGAATCAATTCTGAAGATCAACTCACCGGATCATCCGATGATGAATTGAAGTAACATCGGTCGATTAAAAGATCCAACGGTTATATCCAACGGTCACATCTGACACATGACATCAGCTAATTTGGAATTCGACCGATGCTCATATAAAGGGGTGCATCGGAGGATCCGATGTTCACTGAAAAAGTCTGCCTACTTTTCCAACGGCTATCTCATGTGGGCTGGCTATAAATACCCCTCCAACCGGCCATTTCGACAAGTCTTGATCACCAGAGCCTCACTACACATTCTCAAGCATTCAAGACCAAGAGCTACCACTTCCACACTTCAAAACCTCTTGTACTCCAACTATAGGTTATGTCTAGCTAGAGAGAAGCTTGTGTGCGTCCATTCTTGGTGATTGGAATCTCTAGGCTAGTGAGAGAGAGTGTCTTGGTGACTTCTCTCACCTTGTAAAAGTTGGAGGAAGAAGAGATCGCTCCGGAGCTTACCAAGACGTTTGTGGAAGCCCGGAGGATCACCATTGTACAAGGCTTGAGCTCCACCTTGCTGGAGAAGGCGAACGGAGAAAGATAGTGGATTCCCTCGTCTTGATGACTTGGGAGTGGCTATACCCTTTGGTGGGTGCCACAACGTGGACGTAGGTAGATTTTTGTGATCTTACCGAACCACGGGAAAAATTGCCGTGTCTCCATGTCTCCGCGGGAGTTTGCATCTCTCTTCTCACCCCTTACTATTACGCATTTACTATTCCACACTTAACACTCTTGCTTGCGTAGTTAGTTCGCATAGGGAATTGGGCTTCAACCATTAAGTTTTAAATTGCTTTAAAATTTGAAAAAGCCCAATTCACCCCCCCCTCTTGGGCGTTTCGATCCTTACATAGACGCCTTGAGGCCACCTCTTCAGGTGTTCCCGCTCCTCCTCGTGAGCAGCCAGGCGATCGGAGAGCCCCCTCTCCTTAGCCTCCGCCTCCTTCTCCCGCCGAAGAAGCGTCTCCCGAAGCTCAGAAAGAGCTGCAAGACGTGCGTCGGTGAAGGCATGGAGATCCATGGCCTCAGCCAGGAGGCTCACAACCCTATTATTGAGATCGGAGAAAACTGCCTCCCTCACCTCTAGCTACTCCTCCTGCGCTTGCGCCTTCTCCCTAGCAGACTGGACCCGCACCTTCAACACGTTCTCCCAATCCTGGAGGCGCTCTTGCTCGGACTTCAGCTCGGCCCACTCCTGCGCGAGTACCTCCTGCATCTGGTCCAGGCTCGAGCGGACTGCTCGCACGGCCCTGGGGAGCGGGACGGTCTTCGGGCACGCGATGAATTGCCTCGACCCCCTCTAGCTCTTCATCTTCCGGTGGGGCTACCACCATGGCAACCTATGGAAGAGAAGGAGGAGGACTGGCAACATGCCCCGCAACAACTTCGCCTCTATGAGAGGCGTCCACGGCCGCTGGTTGGCTGGCCTCAGGGGCTCGGGTGTTGACATCCGGAGCTGGCCCAAGCATAGTCTCAGGCACTGCCACCGACGTTGGAGCTTCGGCGAAGAAGGAGCTCTGACTCCTGGACTGCTGTGGAGGAGGAGAAGTGCTCTGCGGAGAAGCTCTACAAAAAGGAATACTAGCTATGTGTGAACTAAAGTCACCACATTTTGAGATGGGAAACCATCTACTGAGCAATTCACGAAGCAGTGTTTGATCCTTGCGCGTCTTCTCACCTTCTGCGCAGTCTTTAGGAATTTAGCCATAACTTTTGCTTGCAAAGTCCAAACGATGCTCTGTTTATTGCATGGGAAAGTAGACTTGATAAACTTTCACACCATGTGTATTATGGGCCCTGGAACGTGACGGATTGGTACAAGATTACACGTGAAGTTGAGGTGCCTGCAGTGTACCCATTCTCAGTTTGGACAGGGCGAACTATCGCGCCAACGAAAGTTCGGACAGTGCAAACTGACTTGGTTCTTTTTTGTGTGAGCCAATGATGTTCTTTCATGGGTAAACCTGAGTAACACGTAATTACACGACTTAGGTAGCATATCAGTCTTATCAATATTAAAATATAATCCAGAGAGGAAATAATTCACCACTTGTTTGAGTTTTTGAACACGAGTGTGCATAGCAAGTCCTTCAAAAGCTCGTGTATGCGTATGTGATGCTGGGATGTCCACATCAGAGTCTTCCCCGTCGACGGCTTCCGAGCTGGCGATGCGCCGGAGGACTTCTTCTGCATCGAAGGCGCGTCAGGAGCCTTTCTCGGGGTTGAAGCTACACCAGGCATCCTCCCCATGCCCGCTGGGGCTGCCCCGGCAGCGGCAGCTCCATAGCTGCCACCAGTGCCGGTCGTCGAGCCAGGTGCTGGACCACGGGAAGCCTGAGGACCCCTCGCCTGGGGGCCCGAGATGGAGCTACCGTCGGAGCGGACCAAACTCCTATTCGGCGGCCTGCTCGACTCTACGGCATCCTTAGGCGGCGAGCAGGGGTGCGGTATGGTCGCGGGACCACCTCCCGACATCTTCTCTTTCCCCTTGTTATGGGGAGGGACCGGCGCAGGTGTCGGTTGGTCACTGGCACCGCTTCCTCCACCAATCTCGACACCCTATGAAGCGTTGTCGACCTGCCGCACTACGATATCGATGTCGTCCAGTGTTAGCAGCTCCTTCAACAGCCTCGACCGCACCTACTGGTTGAGGCAGACAGGCTGGCAGCTCGTTCGCGGGTTGATGGAGTCATCGGTGATCGGGTCACTGGAGAGCTTCTGCATCATCATGCTCAGCATCTCCCGATTCGGTGACGACCCAACTCCGTGCGCCAACCGGGTCATGTCGCCCTCTCCGATGTATAGCTAGGCGGTCCGGATGCGCTGCTGGAGAGGAGCGATACGGCGAGACAGGAAGTCGGCCAGGACCATCAGTGATGTCAGGCCTTCCTCCACCAGGTACTTGATCCTCTCCAGCACTGGTGTGTAGGCATCCTGCAGGTCAGGGACCTCGTCCCCGATGGCCTCCTCGGCGATAGGGGGACCACCCGACAGCTCCAAGCGGTCGTGGGCGTCGGTCTGGGGATCACCCAATCCTCCCTCCACCGCTCCCACTTCACGGGAGATAAAGGCGCGATGTACGGCGCAGAGTTCCTCCTTCGGTGCTAGAAGTAGTAGACCACCAGGTGGCCTGTGCTTCTTCCCGAGGTCCTCAAGGAGAAGAACACCCTAAAGAGTCGCACCGAAAGCCGCACGCAGACGAACATATCACAAAAGTGGACGAAGACGGAAACAAGTGCGAGGGCGTGCGGCGAGAGGTGCTAGAGTTGGAGCCCATACACCTCGAGTAGGGTGAGGAGGAAGGACGACGCCAGGAGCGCGAACCTGGACAACACGTACGAGGTGAAGAGTACCACCTCACTAGGCTGCATGTCGATCAGCGGGACTCTACCGCGACAGATCTTTCCGTCGAACGTGGCTGACTGCCAGCCAAGGAGGCGCCTCACGCACCCAAGATCGTCATCGGTGCGAAGCCAGAAAGAACGGAGGCCAGAAGCCATGGCGGCGAAAGAAGGTTGACAGCGCTGGGGAGCAGAGGCTTCGAGAGCGAAAGTGGAAGGCGAAGATCGCAAGAGGCAAGAAAGAAAGGAAACACCCTTCTCCGGAAGGCTTCCTTTTCTATGCCCAGCAACCTCCGGCAGAGCAACAAGCGCAACGCTTGGGTTACCACCGCCACGGGCTGAGACACCAATGACGGGCGGGACCTAGGTCCACCCGTCAGACACTGGGGGCCAGACGAGCTACGTCTTGGGAACAAGGCTCCAACGGTTCCCGTGAACCGCTGCATTCAATACCGCGGCGTGTCCCCTCAAGCACATCGCCATGACCCACTAGTCAAGAGCGGACACGCGTCCATTACGCCGACGATGCGCTGCCGTTTCTACTGTCGAGTACACCCATTACTCCAAGGACGTGCAGCCTTTTCGTCTGCCAGGTACAACTGCACACCCACTACGCTAGAATCTCGCTACCATTTTGGCTTCCAAAGTGCAGGTCCAAAGCTACCACGCGGGAAAGATGGAGGCCCCACCTGTGGGATCGTTTCCTCCCCCGAGATGGGCCTGGGGGCCACTGTCGGTACCATGCAGACCAGGTACCCCCGCGTGTAGGGTTGAAGACAGCCCAGACCCCGCCTCCCTGCGGAGGCGGGCGTTGTCGCAGCCATGAGTCCTTGGCCCCGAGGTCGACCCCGGGGCTGTCACATGTGCCTAGGCTCCGGAGCTGACACGCGCCCTTGGCCCCGCATCAAGCCTCCCCACTGAGGTGAGGTACGTTGCTGCCACGTGTATCGGGCCTCTGAACCCCCTCCCTTCTGAGGAGGGCTCCAGAGCAGACACGTGCCCTTGGCCCCGGACCAAGCCTCCCCGCTGAGGTGAGGTCCGGAGCTGCAGCGTGTATTTGGGCCTCGAACCTCCTCTCTGTTGAGGAGGTCTCCGAAGCCGACACGTGCCCTTGGCCTCAGACCAAGGCTCCCCGCTGAGGTGAGGTCCGGTTCTGCCACGTGTATGGGGGCTCTGAACCTCCTCCCCGCTGAGGAGGTCTCCGGAGCAGACACGTGCGCTTGGCCTCGGACCAAGCCTCCCCACTGAGGTGAGGTCCGGAGCTGCCATGTGTATCTGGGACCCGAACCTCCTCCCTTTTGAAGAGGGCTCCGAAGCAGACACGTGCCCTTGGCCTCGAACCAAGCCCCCCGCTGAGGTGAGGACCGGATCTGCCACGTGTATCTAGGCTCCGAACCTCCTCCCTGCTGAGGAGGGCTTCGGAGCACACACGTTCCCTTGGCCCCGAACCAAGCCTCCCCACTGTGGTGTGGTCCGGAGCTGCCACGTGTAATCGGGCTCCAAACCTCCTCCCTGCCAAGGAGGGCTCCGGAGCAGACACGTGTCCTTGGCCCCAAACCAAGCTTCCTTGCTAAGGTGAGGTCTGGAGCTGCCACATGTAACTAGGCTCTGAACCTCCTCCCTGCCAAGGTGGGCTCCGAAGCAGACACGTACCCTTGGCTCTGGACCAAGCCTCCCCGCTGAGGTGAGGTCCGGAGCTGCCACGTGTATCCGGGCTCCGAACCTCCTCCCCACAGATGAAGGCTCCGGAGCTGCCATGTGTCCCATGATCCGTCATGGGACGTGGGTCAAAGAAGTCAAGAAGGGAGTGCGCTGTCAAGCCGTTCATTCAAAACTCGCGCCTTCCCCAGACGCATGGCGCACGGCGCACGCCTCCGTCCTTCGCCTGTTCACCATTATGGTGACAAGACAGGACGATGCGTGACAGCGGCACAGTGCCGCCCCGCAGAGCGAGAGGACGCAACGACAAGACAACGTCTTCATCATCACCGGCTGCCCAGTCAGAGGCGCTCAGCGCGCTAGGCGGAGGGACTTAACTCCTCCGCCAACTGCTTTAGACATAGCAGTAAAGATCCTAGATCATGTATAGGGTTCAGGCAGCCTTGGGGTCACCTGTCGGGCCCCGGGCCACATTGTAATTGCCACAACCCTTTGACTATAAAAGGAACTCGATGGCCACCTGACAAGGGGCCCGATTCTTAACCCAACCAACACACTCACACCCATACGCAAGCAATACAACAATCACCCCCGTGGACATAGGGTTTTATGCTCCGGCGGCTCGAACCACGTAAATGCTGGTGTTCACCATCTCCCTCAAGCTCGATCTCTCTAGGGACGTGAAGTCCCTCCAATCAAAGAACCTCTGTGGGCTGCTCTAGTAGCAGACCGGGGGAAGTGTCGTTGCAACACTTTGACAGGGGTCGTTTTACGCTTGGTTTGAGGGACACTAATCCACAGATCTCTGTTAAACCTTGGTATCCAGTAGTGGGCACTAAGGGAGAACTACAAACTGCATGGTTTAGAGTGAGAGGGGTACCCTACGATAAGAGAAGTGTCAAAACTTTGGCTTATGTGGGCTCATTGGTTGGGGCAACTATGGATGTCGATGAAATTTCTCTTACTAAAATTGATTTAGAGAATCAAAATTGCCTGTAAGGATGTAACTAAAGTTCCTCATGTGGTTGAGGTGTGATCATTCCTTATGTGTATGATTTTTACTTTGAGAGGAAAATCCCAGCCGAAGAGCTTATTCCTGAGAATGTTCTGGCAGTGATAAGTCCTCTGCTAAGAAACCCAAAATGGAATTTCAGAAAGACATTATTGGTAATTCTAAGCAGTTGGTACATAAATATAGAGGGGGGCTTGCTCTTGCAAAACTAAGAGGATGTGGAGTGGAGGGAGTGGAAGATAAGGTGACAAAGGAGAAATATAATGAGAATCTAGCTTGAAAAAGGAAAGTTGATAATGAAACATCATTGGCTGGGATGGAATGAGATGACAAGCTAGAAATATTATGGGATGCTAATAAGGATGATCTTTTGGAGGAAGAATTCAATACTAATGAAGTTATTGGTCCAGAATCTGGCCCGAAAATTTCCTTGTTTAGATGCAACACTTTTCAATCCAATTTGCAGGTGGGGAAATTGGATCAGGGGAAGATCATGAATCAGAAGGAGATTGAATTTTTTGCAGGTCCCGTTAAGCAAGACTCCCAGAATGTTATGTAGTTGGAGGAAAAGCTGCAGCAAGTACCTTTTATGCATGCTGTGAGGAAAAGTGAGCGGATTTAAAGCCACTTTCAAACCAAAATCCAAGAAATGGTTGATAACTAGTCCAATAAACGCAACATAAGGTATGTCAATGACAATAAGTAATTCTTTTACTGTTTTTTCAAACCTGGGTTGAATTAGCCAAAAATATGGGTATCTGGATAAGTACATCCAATTTTGATAAAACAGATATGATTAAGGATTTGGAGGCAGCTAGGTCTGCTACATATGCCAAAAATATGGGTATCTAAGGAGGACAATAATCCCGGCTCATGTATAGAAGAACATACTTCAGATAGAATTTTAAGGTTGGGGTGGAAAGATGAAATTGAAGAGCTGGAGAAAGATGTGGTATTAGAAACAAAGACCTAAACATGATAAGAAAAGAAAAGATAAAAAATATACTTCTCCAATTAGAAGAAGTAAAAGAACTACACCCTCAGTTTATAGGGATAAAAAGGGTAAGGAAAATCTTGCCCCAAAAAAGTGCAAAAACAACATGAACAAATTATGATAGGCATTTTTGGAACTGTAGGAGGGTAAGTAAGAAGGGGTTAATTCAAATTTTCGGAGATATAATAATTAAAGAACATAATTTCGATTTTATGTGTATTCAAGAAACTATGGTTAGGGAGATCCCTGATTCTTTAATTAGATCATTAGATCCAGAACAGTCTTACCTTTCGCATTGGATTCCTGCCAGAGGTAAGTCTGGTGGTCTAATATCCGGGATAAACATTAACAATTTTGATATAGGAAATATTATTGATGGTAAATATATGTGCCGAATGGATTTATGGGATAAAAATTGGAATTAAAATGGACCTTAATCAATGTATATGGAGCAGCCCAGGAGAATGAGAAAGAAGAATTCTTATTGGAATTACCTTCCTTTTGTACAAAAATATCACTTCCTTACTTAATAGGAGGGGATTTCAATATACTTGGAAATATGAAAGAGGAGAATAAAAAGTTTATACCTAATAGATTCTCTGAGATGTTCAATAACATCATTAACATGAATGAATTAAGAGAAATCAAAATTATAGGAGGAAAATTTACCTGGTCAAAAAATCAAATTAATCCAACACTGGAAATGTTGGATAGGGTACTCACAAAAGATTTCCCCATTAGTAAATATAAAAAAAGCCAAGAGAATTGTCAGATCATAATCCTTTGATAATAATAACTCAGTTGGATAAACCAGTGGTGAATTAGCTTGGCTAAAAACTGAAGAATTTCTACCAATGGTGAAAAAATATGGGATGAACCTACTAGGGAGGAGGGTGCTCTAATTAGAATTATGCTCAAGATTAAAAAAATTAAGAAATTCTTTGAACGATGGGGTTTTAATAAAGCGTGAATATCCAAAAAAAGAAAAAAGAGATTGCTGAAAGATTGAAAGACTTAGAAGGAAAAGAAGAAAATTGTAATCTTAGTAGTGATGAAATGATGGAGAGGATGAATTTGAATACTGAAATGCTCAGTATACTTGAAGAAGAGGAGTTATATTGGTTTAAAAGAAGTCATGAAAAATATTTATTACAAGAAGACAATAACATTGAATATTATCATAGGATTGCGATCGGCAAAAAAAGAAAGAGCATAATATTCTCACTTAAGAATGAAGAGGAGGTGATATATGGGGATGCAAATTTACTTAAACATGCCACTGAATATTATAAGGACTTGTTTGGTAAGGTACCAACAAGTTGTTTTGATATAGATAATGATCTCTGAAACATTGAAGAAAATGTTTTTACAGAGGAAAATGAGAGGCTAATTAGACCTTTCGAAGAAGCAGAGATAAAATATGCTTTATTTCAAATAGAAAAAAACAAAGCTGCAGGCCCTGATGCTATCCCAATAGAGGTTTTTTAAGTTTGTTGGGAGATCATAAAAAAACTGTATGGAGCTTTTCCAAGATATCCATAAAGGGGATATGAATATACAAAGAATAAATTATGGAGTTATTACCTTGCTACCAAAAGTGGACAAAGCAGAAAGAATACATCAATTTAGACCTATTTGTCTTTTAAATTGTTTATATAAATGGTTTGTGATGGACCGAAATCCGTACGCCCAGGATCTCAGAGGGTGGTGCCGCTCGATGCGACACCCGACAGCACACATCATAAGGAAAACATTGTATTACGTCAAAAACAAACTGAATATGTACACATGTAGTACAAACCTTCAGTTTAAATTTATCTACAGAGTCTACAACAGCGGAAGCTAAATTTTTACAACTCACGCCACCTAACTAGCAAAAGTCGGTTGTCCAACCCTACGGACAACCCACACTAGCAGCACTCATCTTCATCGCGGCGTGTACGGCTCCCACTCAGCCGTGGTCCCCGACGGAGGGTAGCCCTCGCCGGTGGACTCGTACCCCGAGTCCGTGGGGTAGTCCTCACCTGCAAAATACTCATAGCAGCAACCGTGAGCATGATGGCTCAGCAAGTCTTAACCGACTCCTTATATATGAAACTCTACATGCAGGTTATAACTAATATGGGATAGTAAATTGCAGCAAACGACACGCCTACAAGTTCATCCTTAATTCATATTTTAGCCACAAATTAACCGTTCATGAATCTAAAATTTAGTAATCAATATTTGGTGGCACACATGTAGCAATACAATTTATACATATCAGCAGAATTGAATCACAATATTTCATGATTTATCTACGTCACAACGCAGTGAACAAGCGATACTCATAACCGCGTGGGACGGTGAAACAACTCGATATACACCTGCAGGGATACCCGAATAGCACGTCACGTACGCCCACCCATGGAGCTGCATAGGACGCTCACTCGATGTTGTACGGGACAACCTTTCACCAAACAGCCCAAACGTCGAACCGGTCGCACCCAAAGAGACAGAAGGTTCCCTATACGGAGCATCTCTCTATGCCCGTTAGCGGATTTCCACCATGCTGCCCTCAACCTACACCTATAAATCGGTGTGTTATGCCTCAACGCCCAGAGGTATAGGTTACATCGGTTTATCGGGGCCCATATATCCGAAATGCCTTCGGTACATTCAAAACTTGTTCAGCGGGGCCGCACACGGATCGGTTCTCAATCGACATGGACAGGTCTGCGCCCACAAGACTTCCTATCTCTGCGCCCTAGCCCCTGCCTAGTCCCATTTTCTTACTAAAGTGATCTCACATCACTCGAACCAATCCCGTGTGTCCCGAAGCCTATACTTGCGAGTAGATTCCAACTACTCGACTTGTACCGAAGTCTATACACATTAAGCAGAGCATGAACTACGCGAGGACTTAGACACTACCCTCACTATTGTTGGAATAATCTGGTCATGCATTTGAGTTTCATCCATCCTACACCTAATGCACACACATACTTCACACTAATTGAGTATAAAGCAAAACTTTATAAAACTTGTTAAATGCAAACCGGGGCTTGCCTTGTTGCTGCTGGTCAGTGGTTAGGGTCTCATCCGGAAGTAGGAAGTCCAACACTTCCGGGATCTCCTCGCCTTCAGCGACTACACGTAAGCAAATTAACCGATATGTCAATTTATATGCAATATGTTAAATTTAGTATGTAAAGACCATAACTCTATCTAGAAATCCCATTTGGATCGGAAATTTTTATGGTGGCTTGGCAAGGAAATAACCAGAGACTTGACCAAATTTCATTTGAACCTAAGCTCATTTGAGCTCTGCACAAATAAAAGTCTAATTGGTCATTACTAGAGCTTATAATGATTTACAGGGATTTTCATGGCTCAAACTATTAATTTCTGGAAACTAGAGTTTGAGATGGTTCTAATGGAGTTGGTCTCATGTAATTTAAAGAATCCTAGAGGAAGTTATGCCCTATACAAGATTTGAGAAAATCTAAAAAATATTTCTGTACATTTTTCTATTTTCTAAGGGCAGTTCACTTAATCATATCATTAGGGGGAATAATAGAACTTGGATGGATCTGAAATTTTTCCTGTGACTTAAGGATTTTCAAATGAACATCCTAGCCAAATTTCAGAATTTTCCATTAAATAATTTCCAGATAAAATTCCCAACAGTTTAAAATTTAGAGAATTAATTATGGAAAAATAATAAGTTTCATGAGCTGAAACTTATTTTTCTGGATATTACTCGAAAATATGAATCCAAAAGAATTTGGTTCACTCAATTTGGAGCTTCCTAGCAAAAGTTATGGGTATTTGAAGTTTGAACTAAATTCGAAAATTCAAAGAAAAGTTTAAACCGGCTGATGGGCCCCAGGGCTACGTGTCAGCTCTACAGCAAAACCACACGGGGCTCCGCTTAATCTCCCATGTAGTCGCACAAAATCCCGGTGCCACAGTAGATCCGGCGCGGTTTTAACAGAGACCGACATGTGGGGCCCGTGAGGCTTCGTCTTCCTCGCGCTCCCGCGGCTCACCGCCGCCCCCTCGCCGGAAGAGGGTTCCCGTGACCGAAACTCGACCAAACTTGCCGCCTCCACCTAAAATTGCTCGGGGAACCTGTTGCTGACCTTGTCGCCGGCCAGCGATCACCGGAAATGGTCGTGCGACGGCGACAGTCAACGTGGCGAGTTCGGCGAGGTCGGTATGGCGCTGTAGTGCCTTAAAACCTCCTCTATTGGCTCCTACATCATCGTCATGACCTACGGGGCAACGACCCAGACCCTGATCTTGCTCAAGGTGGCGGCAAACATGACTTCACCATGCAACCTAGGCCTAAATCTGATGAAGAACGAAAAACCCGAGGAACTCAGTGGTTTCTTGATGGTTTTCCGTGATTCTTGATCGTATGGATTCACACAGACTTTACTGGATGGTTTTCTAAGTTGAGGAACGATTGCTTGACTGGTTAGCCTGAATTTTTGATTTAGACGGACACGGACTATATCGCATGCTTTCGGCAAGAACTGAAATTCCGGCGAGCACACTCTATGGCATGCGGCCAGGGTTGCGGGAAATAAAGTGTACTCCTAGGTGAACCTTTTGCTAAACTCTAAAGAAGAAGGACGCTCGTGGCCGGGCGACACGATTTTGTAGCGGCGGCGATGCACGGCGTCGACGAAGCAAATTGAGCTCGCTACCCCGTTCTAGGGTAGCTACCTCCGATTTCTCCCTTCGGACACGTCAAGGAACGGTGGGCGCAGCCTCTGAGCAGCTCGGTCTATCGTGAGAACCACCGGAGTGGATGATCGCCGGGGGAGGCAGAGGTGCGGCGGTGCGGCTGGGTTTTCTATCGAGCGGCGAAACAGAACACGGGGTTCGTGGGTTGCAGCGTTGAGGTGCCTTCGTGAGCAAGCAGGCAGCTGCACAGTTCGCCAGCACGCCGCGCGCGCTGAGGAGGTGGCAACCGAGCAGCTCGGTGGCGTCGTCCGGTGAGGAGGCTCGAGGGAAAAACAAAACAGAGCACTGAGTATATGGCGGTTCCATCAGTTTGTGGGACTGACCTGTGGGCCCAATCTTCCCCTCTGATTCTTTTCCATTTCTTGCTGCAAATATCCCATCTACTCATCCTTTAATGGTAAACTTATCCACCAAGTCAGTAAGTGAATTTGAATCCACCAAATTGAAATTGGTTTGGCTAAATTTGCTTCACATTTGAATTTGAAAATCAAATTCAGTTTTTGAATTAATGCAAATTTAGCTCCTGACAAGATGAACTCCAATGAGGATGAAAATTAGTGGACTAACTCAGAAAATTATGCTGAGTTTGAATGTGAAGTCATCTTTTGAATCCAAGTGATAAAAGTAGCTGAAATTTGAATTTGCATTCAAATTAGACTTTTTACAAATGTCTCTAAAAGTTCCTCAAACTGATTGGATTTGCATGAGACTTGGCATGAGCACCCGTAAGAATGTTTAGGGCCTAATGGTAAACTCATCCTCTCATATTTATGTGTGTGAGATCCTACTTTTTTGAGTTATGGTTTTTTTCCTTTAATCACCCTTTTGATGGTGTTTACTTGCTCTTCACAAATGTTCATGAGCTATCCACCAAATGAGCTGTGGTGTGGTGAGGTGATGAACATTTTAGCAAGTCAATTCTTGGGCTTTTACATCCCCCTTTAAAAGAATCTCGTCCCGAGATTACAAAAGAAGAGACAAAGATGTGAGAGGAATTACCCGTGATGAGACGCCATGAAATCCGGATAGTTTGAGCGAAGGAACTCCTCGCTCTCCCACGTCGCTTCCTCAGCGGCGTGGTTGCTCCACAATATCTTGTAGAACCACAACGTTCGGTTACGCGTGGTCCGAGCCTTCTCATCAATAATCGCCACCAGATATTCAGCATACGTCAAATCCGGTTGTAGCTCTCCAATGTTTTCGGTGGGAACAATAGTTGTATACTTCAGACATTTTCGAAGTTGTGAAACATGGAAAACGTCGTGAACACCAGCGAGAGACGCCGGTAGTTCTAGTCGATACGCCACTGGTCCACACTTCTCGGTGATAGCATAGGGTCCAATAAATCGGGGAGCGAGCTTCCCCTTCACGCCGAATTGGTGCACACCTTTCATAGAAGATACACGGAGGTACACGTGTCTCCCGACGTCGAAGTGCAGCGGCCTCGCCTCTTATCAGCGTAACTTTTCTATCGGGATTGAGCGGCCTTCAAGTTTTCTTGAATCATCCGAACGCGCTCTTCGACGTCGTTCACCAAATCAATCCTGAACGTGACCCTTTCACTGGTCTCGCACCAGTTCAATGGGGTGCGGCATTTGCATCCATAGAGAGCCTCATATGGTGCCATCTTGATACTTGCTTGATAGTCATTGTTGTACGAGAATTCCGCCAACGGTAGATGATCATCCCAATTTTTACCGTGGTGGATGGCACACGCTCTCAACATGTATTCTAATACTTGATTCACCCTCTCACTTTGCCCATCTGTCTGAGGGTGATAGGCGGTGCTTCTAATCAGCTTAGTACCCAAAGCAGCGTGCAACTGCTCCCAGAAACGAGTCATGAACAGTGCCCCTCAATCTGAGATTATCGTCTTGGGTACTCCATGCAAGCATAAAAATCTTGCAATGTATAACTCCGCATACTTGCTGGCATGGTGATGTGTATGCACGGGAATAAAGTGAGCTGACTTGGTTAACCAGTCAACGATTACCCAATGGAATCATGCTTGTTGGAAGTCAGGGGTAATCCCACAATGAAATCCATTGCTCACATCTTCTCACTTCCATGCTAGAATTTTCAGGGGTTGTAACAACCCTGATTTCCTCATGTGATCTGCCTACACTCGTCTACACGTATCACACTCGGATACGTACTTGGCAACTTCCCGCTTCATCTGTGTTCACCAAAATTTCCTTTTCAAATCTTGGTACATTTTGTTGCTGCCCGGGTGAATGGAGAATTTAGACAAGTGAGCTTCATCAAGGATCTTCTTTCTCAACTCCATATTCCGGGGTACGACTACGCGGTCATTGAACCATAGTGTCCCCTCATCATCCTTCAGGAAACATTTGATATCCCCGCTGTCTATCCATCTCCGGAGATGTGCCATGCCCTTGTCAACCTTCTGAGCTGCAATGATATCCTCCCTAATAGTAGGGATGAGGGCAAGGTTGTATTGTGATCCATAAGGAACTAACTCGGCTCTTCCTCTTCCATCGATGTACTGGTGAGGTTATGGACATGTGATTTCTGACTCGGCGCATCAGCAACCACATTCGCCTTGCCGGGGTGGTAATGAATCTCAATCTCATAGTCATTGATTAGTTCTAACCACCTCCTTTGCCTCATATTCAGCTACTTCTGGGTGAAGATATATTTTAAACTCTTGTGGTCGGTGTAGAGATGCACAAAATTCCCTAGGAGATAGTGCCTCCACATTTTCAGCGCCAAAACCACAGCAGTGAGCTCAAGATCATGAGTCGGATAGTGCTGCTCATGGTTTCGAAGTTGGCGTGAGCCATACGCGACCACACGTCCTTCTTGCATGAACACGCAGCCGAGCCCGATACCGGACGCATCACAATACACGTCGAAGGGCTTGGTCGTATCCAGTTGAGATAAGACCGGGGCTGTTGTGAGATGCTTCACCAATGCTTGGAACACTCCTTCACATGCTGAGTTCCAAACATATTTCGTCCCCTTCTTCAATAATTCTGTCATCGGCTTAGCAAGCTTGGAGAAGCTTGGAATGAATCTCCGGTAATATCCCGCTAAACCGAGGAAGCTTCTGACTTCATGGACAGAAGTGGGGGCTTTCCATTTCAGCACTTGTTCAATTTTGCTTGGGTCAACCGCAATGCCTTCCGCTGAGATGATATGTCTCAAAAATGGCACTTGGTTGATCCAAAACTCGCATTTGTTGAGCTAGGCATAGAGCTTATGGTCTCGCAATCGTCGAAGGACTATTCGCAAGTGTTCGGCATGTTCTGCTTCTGACTTGGAGTAAACCAAAATATCATCAATGAACACCACAACGAACTTGTCCAGCTCCGGCATGAATACCGAGTTCATGAGATACATGAAATGTGCCGGAGCGTTGGTGAGATCAAAAGACATGACGAGATATTCATATAGTCCATATCTAGTCGGGAAGGCCGTCTTCAAGACATCCTCCGCCCAAATTTTTATTTGATGATACCCGGAGCGAAGGTCCATCTTGGAGAACACACTTGAACCCACCAGTTGATCAAATAGAATGTCAATGCGGGGCAGTGGATATTTGTTCTTGATGGTGAGGGCGTTGAGCGACCGGTAATCTACACACAGCCTCAAGGTTTCATCCTTTTTCTTGACGATCAGCGTCGAGCATCCCCAAGGCGAGGAACCGGCCTAATGAAACCCTTGTTCAGCAAGTCATTGAGCTGTTTTTTGAACTCAACAAGCTCATTCGGAGTCATTGTACGGTCTCCGTGATATGGGAGTAGTCCCGGGTGCAAGTTCAATCTTGAACCCCACTTCCCATTCAGGTGGCATGTCTGGAAGATCATCCAGGAACACGTCGGGATACTCCCGGACTACAGGGATGTCCTCTAACTTGGAAGCTTTAGTATGATAGGCGGCTGAAACTTTCGGGACTGAATTATGAGGGAATGTGGACGGTGGAGTGGGGAGTTGAGGTGAACCGTCCGTGATAATGTTTCTAGGACAGCGCCATGGTAACTTAGCCATGACATCCTTAAGATTGCATCAATCTTCCGCCCCTCAAGAATGTGGACGGTGGAGTGGGGAGTTGAGGTGAACCGTCCGTGATAATGTTTCTAGGACAGCGCCATGGTAACTTAGCCATGACATCCTTAAGATTGCATCAATCTTCCGCCCCTCAAGAATGATCATAGTAGTGGGATATATCTTCCCACCTAAGCACAGTGGTGCTTTTGGATGTCATATTTGCTGAAATCTTCCCTCCCGGTGAGCAGATCATATATGAGTACTCGGTTGGAAAGACTTCCAGTTGATGCTTAACCACATATGATGCACTTATGAAGTTATGGGTTGCACCAGAATCAAATAAAATAATGTTTGCTTGATCGTTGAGAGTGAACGTACCCGCCAGCATATTTTCTCCGTTCGGGGCGTCCTCATTGTCGAGGTTGCAAACGCCCCCGGTTCGCTAACCTCCCTTCTTGACCGGAGGTCAACCTCGAGCACCTCCCTTATATTGGGCTTGACCGCTGCTTTGCTGCCCATGGGGAAAGTCCTTCGAGAAACGACCCGCATGGCCACACGTGTAGCAGGTGTAGCGAGGCGGTCCTCCGCTGATCGGCGGACGGAATCCCGGGGCGTGTTATGGCGGTGGGAACGCCCAGGGTACCATCTGTTGCTGCTGCTGTTGCGATCGTGGTGGTGGCATCGGCGGTCAGAATGAGGGTGGCTGAAAAGAACGACCCCCAAACTGTTGAGGTCGTGCCGGTGGATGCCACTGCTGACTGGATGGTGTCCGATACACCATGCGGTATTTTTACGGAGCTCCACCCCCGCTGCTCGGTGGAGCGCTTCGGTTTCGCTTCTCAGCCGCCAGTTCCCGTTGAGCATCCTCTTGCATAATCGCGGCGTTGACGAGGTCGTTGAAAGTGCCGCGATTACATTGCACGAGATGCGTCTTCATCTCGGGATTTAGCCCCCGATAGAATTGCTCTCGCTTCCTCTCCTCAGGGAGACATAATCTGATGCGTACTGCGCCAGATGGTTGAACACACATGAGTAGTCGTGGGCACTCCTCCCGCGTTGCTTAAGCTCTAAGAATTCTTGGAACTTCCTCTTCATTATCCCGGGAGGTATATGATAGGCGCGGAACGCCTCCCGAAATTCTTTCAATTCGACGGTGTGGCCAGCAGGTAGTGAGGCGACATAGTTCGCCCACCATGCACCGGCGTCACCGTGAAGCTGCTGCGCCGCGAAGAGAGTCTTCTGCCGCTCCGTGCATTGGAGCAGCCCGGACTTGGACTCTATCGTCCGCAGCCAGTTGTCTGCATCCAGTGGTTCTGCCGCTTCGGTGAACACCGGAGGATGCGTACTCATGAAATCCAAGTACATCGTGACGCGCTGACACGACCCCATTGGTCCTGTCGAGCCAGGATCACGCCGAGGGGTGCTGCGTTGCACAGCACCGTATAACACACGTCAAAGGTAAAAAGCGGAAGCGGAAATTTTATTACATAAACAAGTTTATGAACATGTTTACATCAAAATAAGTTTAGTCCACACTCGCGGGCGTAGACTAAGCATCAAGTGCACGTTCAGCCCTTGAACGTGTCCTTGCTAGCACACACGCACACTAACTCTGCGGCGTGCACGACTCCCACTCGACGGGGTTCCCCTCCTGGGGTTCCGTCTCCTCTTCGGGAGTCCCTTCCTCATAGAACCCTGCAAAAGCTTCAAACACAAGCAGTGAGCATGAAGGCTCAGCAAGTCTGACCCGTCTCACCTAAACATGGAACTTCTACATGAGGTAGTGGGTTGTATGAGGTAAAAAATCATTTGCAAGGACTCGCCTAATTAGTAGAACCTTACTTTCAAGTTTTAGCAGCAGGTTGTGGAGAACCTTACGCTAAGGCACATGAGAGAGCCGCAATCAAACAAGAAATGCATTTCTCTCATGTACTTTGCCCAAAGTTGAAAAGAACTTTAATTAGCTCTAAGCTACAGCATACCATTAACAATCAATGTCCAGCTTTCAATCAGCAACATTTTAACATGTAACTAGCCTGTTCTTTCTACGTCACGGTACAGTGAACAAGTGGTACTCACTGACCGCGAGGAACGGCGATTATAATCGATTTACACCTGCAGGGTTACCCGAACAACCCGTCACGTACGCCCGTACTCGATGTTGCCTACAACAACCATCACGGACGCCGTACGCAACTACCTTTCACCCGTTAGCCAACTATTGAACCGGTCCCATCGTCCCGAGCAAGAGGTCTCTGCACGCGCATCTCCGTGCCGCCAGCCGATTTACACCTCAAGCTCTCAACCTACCCTCTGAACAACGGGCAATGCCTCAATACCCAGCTACCCGAGTTACATCAGTTTCCCGGTTCCCATATAGCCGGTAGGTCTTCGGTACTGTTCTAGCTTGTTCAACAGGCCCGCACACGGCTCGGTCCTCAACCGACACAAGCGGAGCTACAGCACACAGGCCCCAAAGTCCTGCTGCCCTTACTCTCCGCTCGGTCTCAGTTTCTTGCCATGTGTATCATGTGCTATCTCTACCCGAGCAATGTGCCTCTAGCCTATTCTCGCGAGTAGTTCCAACTACTCGACTTGTACCGAATCCTACTCTATCCTAGCAATGCAGTAGCTAACGGGGTTTGCAATCCTACACCCAACCCATGGTTTTCTTGGCTGTGCAGTTGGGTTTCCAATCAAGACTCTAATGCAAGGAACAATATTCAAAGATGTGCTCAAAACAATAAATATTTGTAAAAAGGTTAATGCAAACCGGGGCTTGCCTTGCTGCTCTTGGTCGTAGGCTAGCTGTTCCTCTGGAGTGACGAAGTCTAAGACTTCGGGTTCCTCCTCGACCTTAGCGACTACATGATAGAAACAATACATGTATTAATTTAATGCATTTGTATTAAGTTTGAAGTTGTGAAGTCTATAACCCTTGCTAGATAGACCTAATGACTGTGAAACTTTTACTGTGGCTTGGTTACAACCTAAACAGAGACTTGGTCAAGTTTTAGTTGCAGCAAAGCTCATTTGAGCCCTCCACAAATAATTATGTCCTTGACTTTAATTGGAACTCTTAGGGTGTTCTAGGAATTTTTATGAAACAAACTATGCCTTCCTGAAAACTAGATTTTCAGAGGGTTCTAATGGAGTTGGTCTCACTTAATTTGGAAGTCTCTAACTAAAGATATGAGCCAAATAATTTCAGAGAAAATTCTGAAAATGTTTCTGAACATTTTCTATTTTCTTTGGAACAGTTTCGCTAATCACCCCATTAGGTGGATTAAATGAGCTCAAATGGATCTGAAATATTTATGGTAGTTCAAGGATATTTTGGTGAACATCTCAGCAAAATTTCAGAATTTTCCTCCAAAGGATTCTCCAGTTAAAATTCCTAACAGTTTAAATTTTATGGAATTAATCCTGGAGAATTAAGGAATTTCACGAAGTGAAACTTGATTTTCTGGAAAGTACTCAGAGAGCTGAATCCAGCAAAATTTGGTTCACTCAATTTGGAGCTTTCTAGCCAAAGTTATAAGGATTTGAAGTTTGAAGGAAATCTGAAAATCGGGGAAAAGTTTAAACTCGCGCGTGGACCCAGGGGGACACGCGTCGCACGCCTAGGCGATGGCACACCGCGGCCCACAAGGATTTTGCGCGCCAGCACATCCGATCCCGGCCGCAGCCGGATCCCGATTCAAAATATCGGCCGCTGACAGTTGGGGTCCACCCCTTCTTCAACCTCGCGACACCCGCGCTCCGCCGCCGAGGGACCTCGCCGGAGAGCTCGCCGCCGGCTGCTGTACAGCTCCAAACTTCTTGATTCTGGCCGCCCCTGCCTACTTTTACTTGGGGAACCGGATTCTAGGGTCAGCTGCTCATGACAATGGCCGGAGCATGGTCGGCGACGAGCCGCCACCTCGGAATGACTTCGGCCATGTCGGCTGACTTCTCTAACACCTCAGCTACTTGGGAAATCGGTCGGGGAGCATCAGTGGACCTCAGAGAAGGTCGACATGAGCTCGAGGCAGCTCGGGGAAGGCCCGAAATAGGTCCTCACCGTGTGCCCGATACCCCCCGTTCGTTCCGCCATTAGTAGACCTTAAATTACGCCGGGCACAGAGGTTCTCCGGCCCAGAGTTGTGAAGGCAACTTGTGCGTTACCGTGTCTAGCTCGTGTGGGAGTGGCCTGAGGCCCTCTAATCCTTTCTAGAGCACGAATTAAGCAGAATCGTACCCGAAGGTCGTTCTGCACACAGAAAGGGGAAAAGTGGAAATTCGCCGCCGGTGAGCAACCACTCGGGCTGTGGCTCGGGGATGAGCAGCACCGGTCACCCGCGCGTCCAAGGGTGCCTTGGCTCGGGCGTGACAACGCCCAGGTTGGGCTGTCCACGAGAGCCCGAGGTGCGGCGGTTCCAAGTTCCGAGTTTGATCTTTCGGCACAGCCGATATCAATCGGTTTCAACCGAATTCTAGCAATGGGGAGGATGGAGGAAGGTCTCTAGTACCTTGCTGGGACTCTGGAGTGGAAGGAGGGAGCTGCGATCGGCGTCCTCCGATCAAGTCCGAACTGCGGAAACTTTCGGCCAGTGCTGGGTTCTTGCGGGAAAACACGCCGGTACCTCGGCCGAGGAGGGGGGGCAGGCGCCTTAAGAAGGCTCTGCACCGCCTCGTTCCCGCGCGTGGGCAAGCAGCTGGTGGCGCGGTGGCTGGCCTCGGTGGCGATCACCGCTGCGGCTCGGCGACCCGAGTGAAAAGTCTCAGTCGGTTTGTGTTGAAGTAGAGGCTGACATGTGGGTCCCACCCTTCCTTTTAACCTCTGAAATTTACTTCTAATCACTGTTGTAAACAGTGAACCCCATACTACCCTTGGCAATTCAAATTATTCACCCATGAGCCATTTGAATTGATCAAAGTTCAAATGAGGTTTGGTTTGAATGAATTTCAGCACAAGTTCAGTTTGAAATTCAAATAAAGTTTGAATTTCTCCCACTTAGCTCATGTCAAGATCAACTCCAAATGGAGTGAAAATTGGTGTGTGAGCTCACAAAAATGTGCTGAGTAAGAATATGCCCCCCACTTTTAAATTCAGTGGATAAAAACAGTTTGAATTTGAATATGGTTTCAAACTGCCCTCTTCCTAACTATACCCAAAATGACCTCAAAAAGGTTTTGAGTTTGGGTGAAACTTGGCATGGACATCCTTAGCAAAGTGTAGGAGTTTTCATATGTCCAGCCCATCTATATCACATGTGGGAAATACCACTTTTGCAATGTGTAAGTTTGTTCTCTAATGAGCATGTTGATAATTGTTACTTGCTCTTCATTTGTGTTCATCATCTTTCCTCAAATGAGGTGTGTGTGTGTGTGTGTGGTGATGAATACTTCAATTATGTGTCAAAAACTGAGGCCCTTACAGTGGGTGTGGGGACCACCCCGTGGTTCACCCACTCCAGGATCGCATAGGGTGGTGCCGTGCGATGCGGCACCCAACAGCACACACGAAAAGAATAAAGGATAACATACAAACTTCTATTTGATATAAAACAGCGGAAGTCTTTTTACAAAACATATTCATATAGCGGAAGTAATATACATATAAGGCCTCTCATCCTAGCTATGCAAAAGTGCAGCCGTCCAGCCCGGGGACGCTACACACTAGCAGCAAGTAACCGGAGATCACGGCGGCGTGCATGGCTCCAGCTCGGCCGTGTACCCCGACGGGGGCATCGCCTCGTCCTCGGAACCTTCCTCATAACTCTCACCTGCACACAACTCAAATATTGCAACCGTGAGCACGAAGGCTCAGCAAGTCTTAACCGTCAACCCTAGGCATGAAACTCTACGTGCAAGGATATGTAAGATGGGAAAAGGAATTTGCGACAAAGACACACCTATAAGTTGGTCCTTACTTTCAGTTGTATAGCAGCAGATTCATGTGCCTTAGGCAGCCCTCACATCAGAAGTCCACAATCAAACAAGAAATGCTTTCCTCCGATGTGGTGATGCCCAAAGTGGAATATAAACTTAATTAGCTCTATATCTACGGCAATCAAGGTATTCAAGACATTAAGATCAGTACAGCATTTTCAGTTGGCTTATTTCACTTCTTACTACGTCACAGCGCAGTGAACAAGCGGGTACTCAAATAACCGCGAGGGACGGTGATTGCAATCAAGACACACCCGGATAACACGTTGCATACACCCACTTTCAGAAGCGTGATTCCACACCCCTTCCTACTCTGTTGTATGCAACAACCTTTTAAAGGCAACCCAAATGCCGAACCCGTAACGGGTAGGAGGTCCCCGCGTGGAGCGTGACTGTGCCCACCGGCAGATTTACACCATGCTACCCTCAACCCACTCCTATTTACGGTTGGGTAAGCCTCGACACCCAGGTTAACCAATTACATCGGTTTCCTGGTTCCCATATGCCAGTATGCATCCGGTACTGTTCGATACTTGTCCAGCAGGGCCGCACACGGACGGTCCTCAACCTACGCCAACAAGGCTACGCACGTGAGACCTCTGCTCGCTGCTTCCTATCCCCCCTGTTGGGTCTCATTTTCATAACTTAAGCCATTTTCTTCCTCTTTTCATTCCGTGTAATAAGTACTATCTCGCGAGTAGCTTCCAACCACTCAACTTCTACCGAGATCCTAAACATTAGCATGGCAGTCTGTACTCGTCGAGTTTGTAAACTACCCAACCCTTTATAGGATTTAAAGAGGCTATGCAAGTGGGGTTTCAATCACCCTAACTCTAATGCATACAATTCAAACTAGACATAAGTGATACAAATGGAAAACTTTATAAAATGTACTTAAGTGCAAACCAGGGCTTGCTTGGTTGCGAGTTAAACGAAAAGTCAGCTTCTGATGGCAGGACGTCCAAAGGCTCCGGTGCGTCCTCAACTTCGGTCACTATATGAGACGTAACAAAATATATGTGTAAGCATTAAGGATTATAGGAATTGAACTTCTATTCATATCTACTGCTATTTAGGATCCTTAATTGGCTTTGGCATTTTTTTATAGGGAATACTAGACTCTAAGGATGATTTGAGCCAAATTTGGAGATATGTCATTGCACAATGTAGTCTTTAAAATTCCTACAAGTACAATGCTTCTCTGAATTTTGAGCTCAATTCAGGAGCTTTGACAAAGCTAGTAATGGAAGATCTGATTAGGCTAAGTCTCCATGGTTCTAACAAAATTTGTTTCACCATTTTTTGGAGCTACCTTCAGAGAGATATGAAATTTTGAAGTTTGGACAGAAGTGCTGAACAGTTTCTGTTTATATTTGAATTTTCAAATAAAGGCTGAACTTGAGAAGGTAATTTGACCTAGCAAATGACCTCCAATGAAGCCCAAATTCTTACTGGAGATCAGTATCTATGAAGAGGATTTGCTACCCAACTTTGGGAATATTTCATAAAGAATTGCTCCTGTAATAAATCCCTAAAAGATTTACTAAAAACAATTCTACAGAAATTCCTGGGCATTTTCATAGCCAAAAATTGGTTTCTCTGTGAAGTACTCCTCATGAGGAATCCAACAAAATTGGTCTCACTCTTTTTGGAGTTTTCTACACAAAGTCATGGGCTTGCAAAGATCAGCTAATTTCTGGAATTATTTCTCTAATAGAAACTTCAAATAATTGGGTTGAGCCCACTGTTTTAATTCGGACCAGTCGGATTTCGGCAACACCGGGGGCTACGGGGTTATTCCCACGCAGCCGCACCAGATCCGGCGCCACAAACCGATCCTCGCGCGAACCCGGAGGCTGACCGGTGGGACCCGGCCCTCCTTCGTCTTCCTCGCGCTGCCCGCGCCTCCCGCGGCGGTGCACGCCGGCGAGGCTCGCCGGGACGGGGTTCCCGTGGTCCAAACTTCGTCAAACTCGCCGCCTGTGAGTTCTACACCGTGCTGAACACGATGGTGGGGTCGGGAGCCGATGACAACGGCCGGAAAGGTGCTTGCACCGGCGACCATGTCGAGGCTTACTTCGGCGACCTCGCTCTCCCTCAACAGTTGGTCATTCGGGCTAGGGTTTGCTCCAAGAGCACCAGTGTCCCATGGACATCCTCGACCCATAGCTCGCTCTCCCTAAAACCCACCGGAGAGGGGACCTCACCGGCGACCCGAGCCCGCAAAACTCCGGCGGCGACAAAAACTCGAAGAACTCCTTCAGTTCTTGATGGTTTTCGGCGCCGTTTGAGCGAGAAGGATCGCAGGGATCTAACAAAGCTTTTCCTAGACCAGGATGAGCTCTAGCTATCGCAACACGAAGAATTTGATTGTAGACCGAGAAGTGTTGCTATGAACTAGGGTTTAGTAAAACCCGAAATTCTTACTACCCGGTTGATCAATCATCCTGAGGCTTTCGGTAAAACGATCTACGGACAACAACGCACCTTTCTTGTGCAGGGAAGGGGCAGTGAAGCTGGCCGTAGCGTGCGGTCCACGGTGAACCAAACGGGGTTTCACCGAGCACCTCCGATCGCTGGCGCCAATCTCTGGTTTGCGCGTAGCACGAGCTAGGAATCTTAGGGAAAAGAAAGGTGGAGGCTGAAGCACTCTCTTGCGCTTCTTTTTGCTGTTTGGGGCTTGATCATCCGAGCTCGGTTGAGCGTGGGCGAGGGCGGAACAGCAATGGCGCCGGGCGGTTCCCTTGCGGAAGAAACCGAGCAGCGGTGAGCCTGTGAGGGGGCAAAAGAACGTTTCGGTGCTTCAGCTGGGGGGGCGCGGAGGTGATCACACGGCCGAGAAGCAGGAGCTGGTGCGGTGCCATCCTCGGGAGAGGATCGCGCCGGGAGCTGGCGCGCGGTGATCAGCTCGGGAGAACAGAGAGAGGGAAACAGTTGGTTGGCTTGTTTTGGGTGGCTGACAATTGGGTCCCACCTCCCCTTTTATTTAGTCAAACTTTTCTGATATTTTCCCACCAGCAACTCAACATTAAAGACTTGACTTCACCCCAAAGTCATAGTTTGAATTTGCTGAATTCAAATAGTTTGAATTCTGGTGTGAAATTTGGATGTGGTTTGATCATTTGAATTTGAAAAATGAGTTTGAATTCTCCACTTTGTATTGCCTCAAAAATATAGCAAACCAGCTCCAAAATTTCCAACTTTTGGCATGGCTGCTCATTCAAAGGTGGAGAACACATTTGTGAACCCAAATTTTGAAGTTGAGGGAATCGGAATTTGAAACTGAATTTGAAATTCAGATTAGAAGGCTTCTCCTTTTAATCCCAAAAAAATATTAAAACTCCTCCAAATGAGCTGAAATTTGGAAGGTTGAATATTTGGACTATAAAGATCCAAGTTGTGCATTTAGATCTCCATGTTTGGAAGTTTTGGGAAGTCTAAACCCTCACTTTGAACTCACACTTATTATAATTCAAAGTTTTAATTCCCCTCATTTTTCATAAGTGTATATGAGCTGAATTTTCTTGCTACCACTTTTGGGGATTTTACATCCCTCCCCCCTGAAAAAGAATCTTGTCCCGAGATTCCAAAGGAAAAGCAAAGTGGGGAAAACTTTACCGGGTATATGATGATAGCAAGTCTGGATAATACGTGCATAGATAATCCTCGCTTTCCCATGTCGCCTCATCCGCGGTATGGTTACTCCACAAGACCTTGTAGAACCGTAAGGTCCGGTTTCTTGTGGCACGAGTCTTTTCATCGATGATCCGGATGGGATACTCCGTGTACGTGAGGTCCGGTTGAAGGACTTCTATGTCTTCAGTGCGGATTTCAGCAGAGGGCTTGAGGCATTTCCGCAGCTGAGAGATGTGGAAGACGTTGTGAATGCCTGCGAGCGACGCTGGTAACTCTAGGCGATAGGCCACGGGTCCGCATCTTTCAATGACGGCGAACGGACCAATGAACCGCGGCGCAAGTTTACCCTTCACTCCGAAACGGTGAACTCCCTTCATCGGAGACACACGGACATAAACATGGTCCCCGATGTCGAAGTGGAGAGGGCGGCGTCTTTTATCCACATAGCTCTTCTGACGAGACTGAGCAGCCTTGAGGTTGGCTTGTATCACTCGCACTCGTTCTTCAGCCTCATTCACAAGTTCAATGCCGTAGATGACTCGCTCGCCGGACTCGCACCAGTTGAGAGGTGTGCGACATTTCCGGCCGTAGAGAGCTTCATACGGCGCCATCTTAATGCTAGCTTGATAGCCATTGTTGTAGTAAAACTCCGCCAACGGCAAATGATCGTCCCAATTCTTGCCGTGGTGGATGGCACAAGCGCGTAGCATGTCTTCAAGCACTTGATTCACCCGTTCAGTTTGACCATCTGTCTGCGGGTGATTCGCGGAGCTTCGGATCAGTTTGGTCCCCAATGATGCGTGCAGCTGTTCCCAAAACCGAGAGACGAACAGCGCACCGCGATCTGAAATGATGGAGCGGGGAACACCGTGCAAACACAAGATCCTTGCAATATACAACTCCGCATATTGCTTGGTCACGTACTTTGTATGTACGGGGATAAAATGAGCCGACTTGGTTAGTCGATCGACTATCACCCAAATCGAGTCATGCTTGTGAGACGTGAGAGGTAACCCGACTATGAAGTCCATGCTAATATCCTCCCACTTCTACGCCAGAATGTTCAACGGTTGCAGCTGTCTGGCTTTACGCATATGGTCGGCCTTCACACGCCGACACGTATCACATTCAGATACGTATTTTACGATCTCTCTCTTCATTCGTGTCCACCAAAACCTGGTTTTCAGATCCTGGTACATCTTGTTGCTGCCCGGATGAATAGAATACTTGGACAAATGAGCCTCGTCCAAGATTTTCTTCCGAAGCTTCATGTCACGGGGTACCACTATACGGTCTTTAAACCATAGAGTGTCGTGTTCATCTCTTCGGAAGCATTTCATTTCGCCATTCTCCATTCTTCTCCGAATGTGCGACATCCCCATGTCCTTCTTCTGAGCTTCCATAATCTCCTCTCTTATGGTTGGGATGAGAGCAAGATTATATAATGCCCCATATGGAACCAAATACAGACTCGGCTCCTCCTCTTCAGGTGAGGTGATGGACAGATTGTTGACATGAGATTTGCGGCTTAAAGCATCGGCAACCACGTTTGCCTTCCCGAGATGGTAGTGAATCTCGATCTCATAATATTTGATCAACTCTAACCATCTCCGTTGCCGCATATTCAACTCCTTTTGAGTGAAGATATACTTCAAACTCTTGTGGTCGGTGTAGAGGTACACTAAGTTCCCAAGCAAATAGTGCCTCCACATCTTCAAGGCCAACACCACAGCAGCAAGCTCAAGATCATGAGTCGGATAGTGCTGCTCGTGGTTACGAAGTTGACGTGAGCCATAGGCGACCACTCTTCCTCCTTGCATCAATACACAGCCAAGCCCGATGCCGGACGCATCACAATATACGTCGAAGGGTTTGGTTGTATCCGGCTGAGCTAACACCGGGGCTGTTGTAAGATGCTTCACTAATGCTTGGAAAGCTTCTTCACAAGCTGAGCTCCAAACATATTTGATCCTCTTCTTCAACAGTTCAGTCATCGGCTTGGCAAGCTTGGAGAAGTTGGGTATGAATCTCCGATAATATCCTGCTAACCCGAGGAAACTTCTGACTTCGTGGACTGATGTGGGGGACTTCCATTTCAGCACTTGTTCCATCTTGCTTGGATCAACTGCAATGCCTTCTGCAGAAATAATGTGACCAAGGAATGGCACTTGGCTGATCCAAAACTCGCACTTGCTGAACTTGGCATAAAGCTTATGGTCTCGCAGACGTTGAAGCACGATACGCAAGTGCTTGGCGTGTTCTTCTTCAGACTTGGAGTAAACCAAGATGTCGTCTATGAACACCACCACAAACTTGTCCAACTCCGGCATGAACACTGAGTTCATGAGATACATGAAGTGTGCCGGGGCGTTGGTGAGACCAAAGGACATGACGAGGTATTCATACAACCCATATCTCGTCGAGAAGGCCGTCTTCGGATTATCTTCCGCTCGGATCTTGATTTTATGATACCCTGAGCGAAGATCCATTTTTGAAAACACACTTGCACCCACAAGTTGATCGAATAAGATATCGATGCGGGGCAGTGGATATTTATTCTTGATGGTGATGGCGTTGAGAGGTCGGTAGTCCACACACAACCTCAAGGTTTCATCCTTCTTCTTCACAAACAACGCCGAGCATCCCCATGGCGAGGAACTCGGTCGAATGAAACCCTTCTTCATCAAATCATTGAGCTGCTCCTTCAATTCAGCCAGCTCATTCGGAGCCATCTTGTACGGTCTCCGTGAGATCGGTGTCGTCCCAGGTACAAGTTCAATCTTGAACTCGACCTCTCTTTCGGGTGGCATGCCCGAAAGATCATCCGGAAAGACATTCGGGTATTCACGGACCACACGAATATCTTCAAGTTTCGTGGCTTCCGTGTTATATGCGGCTGGGGTCTCTTGAACCAAACGGTCAAGAATAAGAACATGTGGTTCATGGAGTGTAGAGTTTAGACGAACCACACGTGGAATGATGTCAAGAACAGCACCATGGCGATGTAGCCATGACATTCCTAAAATGACATCGAGTTTTTGACTCTCTAACATGATTAGAGACGTCGGGTATAGATTTCCACCCAACTGTAATGGTGCTCTATAGACCATTCTATCAGCTGTTATTTTCCCACCCGGAGAACATATCAAATATGAATTATTTGTGGGAATGATAGGCAGTTGATATTTAAAAACATAAGACCGACTTATGAAATTATGGGTGGCACCGGAGTCAAAAAGTATGACTACGGGATGATCTAGGTAAGAGAACGTACCCGCGAGGACGGGTTCGCCTTCCGGCACGTCTTCGATAGCTAAGTGGTGGACGTTGCCGTGTTTTGGTGCTGGTTTCTTGGGCTGGTTGCGGGGCTGATTAGCACCCTGATATGGTGCTGCACCCCTGCCCTGTCGCGGCTCGGGGCAGTCTCTTGAAATGTGCCCGACACAGCCACACGTGTAGCACGTGTAAGGTGTCGGGGTCCCGCCGACTTGAGGACGAAATCCCGGTGCACGCTGTTGAAACTGAGGTGCACGCGGAACCATCCTTTGCTGCTGCTGTTGCTGTGGTGGATACGTCGGTCGAAAGCCCGGCGCATTATATTGCCGACCGCGAAACTGAGGCGGTCGTGCCGGTGGCTGCCATCTCTGACCGGATGGTGAGCGATACACCACGCGGTATTTCTGTGGTGTCCCACCACTGCTGCTCGTTAGCGTGCTGCGTTTCCTCTTGTCAGAACCGCGCTCGCGCTGAGCATTCTCCTGTAGAATCGCGGCATTAACTAGGTCGTTGAATGTGCCGCGATTGCTCTGGGCGAGATGGACCTTCATCTTGGAATTCAGGTTCCGGAAGAAAGCATTACGCTTGTTGTCTTCCGTCCCCACAAATCCTGGCGCATACTGCGCCAGCCGGTTGAATAACCTGGAGTACTCATGAGCACTCCTCTCGCCTTGTCGTAGCGCCAGGAACTCCTGGAGCTTCATTTCCATCACACCGGGAGGTATGTGATAGGCGCGGAACGCCTCCCGGAACTCCGTCCATGTGACGGCATGGCCAGCCGGTAAGGAGGCGGTGTAGTTCGCCCACCAGGTACTGGCTTCTCCTTGAAGCTGTTGCTGCATACAGCACCTTCTGGTGTTCGGTGCATCGTAGCAGCCCGAACTTTGCTTCCAGAGTGCGGATAAAGCTGTCCGCCTCCAAAGGTTCTTCGGCCTCCGTGAAGACCGGTGGATGGGTCGCCATGAATTCTGAATATGAACTTTGTTGGGGCTGGCATTGCCCATTGTCTTGGCGTCCTCCCTGATGGGACGCATTCTGCTGCACCAACATCCGCAGCAACTCAGTTTGCTCGTCGCGCGAGCCGAGCACTGCGGCGAGAACCTCCGCAAGATTCCTTGGAAGTTCTGGCGGTGGAGGAGATGGTTGCTGCTGCGTCGTGGTTTGCTCCGGAGGTGGAGACTCATCACCACGAACCTGACTCGGACCTCCCTCCTCTTGTGTTGAATGTGTCCGCACCATTCTGCATTCAGATCATTCAAATGATCAGCACATGTTTGTTTACTTCATCCAGTCTATACAATAGTAATGCGAGAATGGGATAGACAATGCGCATAACAATCACACGTATGGATAAAGTATAAACTTTATGCAACATATACATCCCTGGACCATGTCACACGATCGAGTTCCAAAGTATTGAACTTTATGGGTTAAAAGTCATTTCGACCATCGGTGTCACCACGGGATGTTAAGTGTGTTAGCATGCGTAATTCCTCGCTATTGTATTGGACCCAAACATGTACTAACTCGAAGTGATATGTCAAATGCATAAACCCTTGGACTCCAACTCGCTGTTTTACAACAGCCACTGGACGTCAAACGGTGAAACTAAGTGTTTTGGTCGAAATACGGAAAATTCCCGAGAGCATTTGGTCTGCCCTGTTTCTGGACAGTACCTACTCATCTGAGACTTTTCATCCATTTGGAGGGAGATTTTGTTCTGGATCTCTACAGAAACGTTGTAGAGGACTTCAAAACCTTTCCAGAATGGTATCCCACACCTCCATTGGTTCGACCAATATTAAGTTATGCCCTGTTCAAGTTCAGAAAAATTTCTGCCAAAAACAGGGGAGATTGTTCCTAAGCTATTGGGATTGAACCTATACTCCCAATTGACTCTTAGTTCAATATAGGAGTTTACTAACCCTTAAATGGATTCCTAAACTTCATTTTGACTCTTTTCTTTGAAAATAAACTTTTATGCAGTCGGTACTACGTTTCCTCACCAAAGAAAAAATCCTAAACCGGTATTCCGGCATATACGTGTCAATTGGTGGAACTAAAGTCGTCACTCACAAACGGTTTCTACACGTCATGCACTAACGTGGTTAATGTACCTGCAGAAAACACACAATAATGGTGCACACAAAGGTTTTAGCATTTCAGGCAGTTCCATATCATAATAAAAACATACGATCCGTATCATTGTCATACGGATCGTCCTTGAGTCAAGCCACGTCTCAAGGTACATGGTCGTGTTTTCACACCACACGACGGGAAACCCGAGTAGAGCGCGAACGGGTCGTCACGGTTGGGAATTTTATCAACCCAACGGATACCACCTACTGCCTCATGACCGTTGAGGCACGTCGATGGCGAGCGCAGCGTATGGCCCTTTGAACATTGAACGTTCAAGAGTTGTATACTATCGTGTTGCTTACCACACGATGGGGTATTCTCACTTTTGCCTAAAGCACGCTTGAGATCAGCATTTTCATATGCTCTCAGAACCACTAAGAGGTTCAAAAACTCATATTAACTACCGTGCCAAGCCACGGTATAACCTTCCATACCATTACTCGTATGGCGAGTTACCGTAATTGACCCGCCTATGGTGGCGTACCTTACCTCTTACCTGACGTCGGAGCGTCGTTACAGAATGTATAACACATAAGTTAGCTTTTCCACCTTCATAATTAGTACTATTATAGACCTTATGTGGGCTTAATGACTAATCCTCACTCGACTACTTCTATGTTTTGAAAAAATAGGCTCTTTTCGAGCGTGCTATTCCTAATGCGGCTCTGATACCACGGCTGTGGGGACCACCCCGTGGTTCACCCACTCTAGGATCGCATAGGGTGGTGCCATGCGATGCGGCACCCAACAGCACACACGAAAAGAATAAAGGATAACATACAGACTTCTATTTGATATAAAACAGCGGAAGTCTTTTTACAAAACCTATTCATACAGCGGAAGTAATATACATATAAGGCCTCTCATCCTAGCTATGCAAAAGTGCAGCCGTCCAGCCCGGGGACGCTACACACTAGCAGCAAGTAACCGGAGATCACGGCGGCGTGCATGGCTCCAGCTCGGTCGTGTACCCCGACGGGGGCGTCGCCTTGTCCTCGGAACCTTCCTCATAACTCTCACCTGCACACAGCTCAAATATTGCAACCGTGAGCACGAAGGCTCAGCAAGTCTTAACCGTCAACCCTAGGCATGGAACTCTACGTGCAAGGATATGTAAGATGGGAAAAGGAATTTGCAACAAAGACACGCCTATAAGTTGGTCCTTACTTTCAGTTGTATAGCAGCAGATTCATGTGCCTTAGGCAGCCCTCACATCGGAAGTCCACAATCAAACAAGAAACGCTTTCCTCCGATGTGGTGATGCCCAAAGTGGAATATAAACTTAATTAGCTCTATATCTACGGCAATCAAGGTATTCAAGACATTAAGATCAATACAGCATTTTCAGTTGGCTTATTTCACTTCATACTACGTCACAGCGTAGTGAACAAGCGGGTACTCAAATAACCGCGAGGGATGGTGATTGCAATCAAGACACACCCGGATAACACGTTGCATACACCCACTTTCAGAAGTGTGATTCCACACCCCTTCTTACTCTGTTGTATGCAACAACCTTTCAAAGGCAACCCAAATGCCGAATCCGTAACGGGTAGGAGGTCCCCGCGTGGAGCGTGACTATGCCCACCGGCAGATTTACACCTTGCTACCCTCAACCCACTCCTATTTACGATTGGGTAAGCCTCGACACCCAGGTTAACCAATTACATCGGTTTCCTGGTTCCCATATGCCAGTATGCATCCGGTACTGTTCGATACTTGTCCAGCAGGGCCGCACACGGACGGTCCTCAACCGACGCCAACAAGGCTACGCACGTGAGACCTCTGCTCACTGCTTCCTATCCCCCCTGCTGGGTCTCATTTTCATAACTTAAGCCATTTTCTACCTCTTTTCATTCCGTGTAATAAGTACTATCTCGCGAGTAGCTTCCAACCACTCGACTTCTACCGAGATCCTAAACATTAGCATGGCAGTCTCTACTCGTCGAGTTTGTAAACTACCCAACCCTTTATAGGATTTAAAGAGGCTATGCAAGTGGGGTTTCAATCACCCTAACTCTAATGCATACAATTCAAACTAGACATAAGTGATACAAATGGAAAACTTTATAAAATATACTTAAGTGCAAACCGGGGCTTGCCTGGTTGCGAGTTAAACGGAAAGTCAGCTTCTGGTGGCAGGACGTCCAAAGGCTCCGGTGCGTCCTCAACTTCGGTCACTATATGAGATGTAACAAAATATATGTGTAAGCATTAAGGATTATAGGAATTGAACTTCTATTCATAGCTACTGCTATTTAGGATCCTTAATTGGCTTTGGCATTTTTTTACAGGGGATACTAGACTCTCTAAGGATGATTTGAGCCAAATTTGGAGATATGTCAAGTACAATGCTTCTCTGAATTTTAAGCTCAATTCAGGAGCTTTGACAAAGCTAGTAATGGAAGATCTGATTAGGGTAAGTCTCCATGGTTCTAACAAAATTTGTTTCACCATTTTTTGGAGCTACCTTCAGAGAGATATGAATTTTTGAAGTTTGGACAGAAGTGCTGAACAGTTTCTGTTTATATTTGAATTTTCAAATAAATGCTGAACTTGAGAAGGTAATTTGACCTAGCAAATGACCTCCAATGAAGCCCAAATTCTTACTGGAGATCAGTATCTATGAAGAGGATTTGCTACCCAACTTTGGGAATATTTCATAAAGAATTGCTCCTGTAATAAATCCCTAAAGGATTTAATAAAAACAATTCTACAGAAATTCCTGGGCATTTTCATAGCAAAAAATTGGTTTCTATGTGAAGTACTCCTGATGAGGAATCCAACAAAATTGGTCTCACTCTTTTTGGAGTTTTCTACACAAAGTTATGGGCTTGCAAAGATCAGCTCATTTCTGGAATTATTTCTCTAATAGAAACTTCAAATAATTGGGCTGGGCCCACTGTTTTAATTCGGACCAGTCAGATTTCGGCAACACCGGGGGCTACGGGGTTATTCCCGCGCAACCGCACCAGATCCGGCGCCACAAACCGATCCTCGCGCGAACCTGGAGGCTGACCGGTGGGACCCGGCCCTCCTTCGTCTTCCTCGCTCTGCCCGCGCCTCCCGCGGCGGCGCACGCCGGCGAGGCTCACCGGGACGGGGTTCCCGTGGTCCAAACTTCGTCAAACTCGCCGCCTGTGAGTTCTACAGCATGCTGAACACGATGGTGGGGTCGGGAGCTGATGACAACGGCCGGAAAGGTGCTTGCACCGGCGACCATGTCGAAGCTTACTTCGGCGACCTCGCTCTCCCTCAACAGTGGGTCATTCGGGCTAGGGTTTGCTCCAAGAGCACCAGTGTCTCATGGACATCCTCGACCCATAGCTCGCTCTCCCTGAAACCCACCGGAGAGGGGACCTCACCGGCGACCCGAGCCCGCAAAACTCCGACGGCGACAAAAACTCGAAGAACTCCTTCAGTTCTTGATGGTTTCCGGCGCCATTTGAGCGAGAAGGATCGCAGGGATCTAACAAAGCTTTTCCTAGACCAGGATGAGCTCTAGCTATCGCAACACGAAGAATTTGATTGTAGACCGAGAAGGGTTGCTATGAACTAGGGTTTAGTAGAACCCGAAATTCTTACTACCCGGTTGATCAATCATCCTGAGGCTTTCAGTAACACGATCTACGGACAACAACGCACCTTTCTTGTGCAGGGAAGGGGCAGTGAAGCTGGCCGTAGCACGCGGTCCACGGTGAACCGAACGGGGTTTCGCCGAGCACCTCCAATCGCCGGCGCCAATATGTGGTTTGCGCGTAGCACAAGCTAGGAAGCTTAGGGAAAAGAAAGGTGGAGGCTGAAGCACTCTCTTGCGCTTATTTTTGCTGTTTGGGGCTTGATCATCCGAGCTCGGTTGAGCGTGGGCGAGGGCGGAACAGCAATGGCGCCGGGCGGTTCCCTTGCGGAAGAAACCGAGCAGCGGTGATCGTGTGAGGGGGCAAAAGAACGTTTCGGTGCTTCAGCTGGGGGGGGCGCGGGGGTGATCACGCGGCCGAGAAGTAGGAGCTGGCGCGGTGCCGTCCTCGGGAGAGGGTCGCGCCGGGAGCTGGCGCGCGGTGATCAGCTCGGGAGAACAGAGAGAGAGGGAAACAGTCGGTTGGCTTGTTTTGGGTGGCTGACAATTGGGTCCCACCTCCCCTTTTATTTTATCAAACTTTTCTGATATTTTCCCACCAGTAACTCAACATTAAAGACTTGACTTCACCCCAAAGTCATAGTTTGAATTTGCTGAATTCAAATAGTTTGAATTCTGGTGTGAAATTTGGATGTGGTTTGATCATTTGAATTTGAAAAATGAGTTTGAATTCTCCACTTTGTATTGCCTCAAAAATATAGCAAACCAGCTCCAAAATTTCCAACTTTTGGCATGGCTGCTCATTCAAAGGTGGAGAACACATTTGTGAACCCAAATTTTGAAATTCAGGGAATTGGAATTTGAAACTGAATTTGAAATTCAGATTAGAAGGCTTCTCCTTTTAATCCCAAACAAATATTAAAACTCCTCCAAATGAACTGAAATTTGGAAGGTTGAATATTTGGAATATAAAGATCCAAGTTGTGCATTTCGATCTCCATGTTTGAAAGTTTTGGAAAGTCTAAGCCCTCACTTTGAACTCACACTTATTATAATTCAAAGTTTTAATTCCCCTCATTTTTCATAAGTGTATATGAGCTGAATTTTCTTGCTACCACTTTTGGGGATTTTACAGTGGGGCTCACGAGGCCCCCTCTCTTGACGCCCCCCAGCCGGGGACGTATTTTGCACGATCGTGCGGAGGAGGTCGGTCTGCTCCTCACCAGAGCCCACCAACGCCGAGATCACATCCGTTAGTGTAAGCGGAGGCGCGGTGCTGGTTATTGCTGCAGGGTGTTGTCATAGGTAGGTGGCTGGGAGTCATCACCCCCCTGCTGACTAGAGCCCTCGACCTCATGCGCGGTCCGAGTACGAACCATCTGCAACCATACGACAATAAAATCAGTCCCACAGCATACTCCATGCAGTCCAATAAACTAGGCGTAAAACATAATTACTGTAAACATGCGATACATCTTGTACACGGATAATGTAATAACTTTGCACAAGATACACCATTACCAGACCAAATACAAACTAGTTAAATCCAACTTGATGGACTTCCTCTTTGGAAGTTCACCTCAACTAGATTTGCTCACTACGAGACGTTAATATCGCTTTGTCATCACGTATACTCCCCTTTATCTTCAATACAACACAAACATGGTCTCTAGCAAAAGAAACTTGAGTAGAAAATATAATCAAATCTTTCACTAGTTGAAGATAACAACTCATGAGTATGTTTTACTCCATTGGAAGTAATGAAACCCCAATAGGTACAACAATCTCTCAAATGAGTTCACTGTTCATTCCTCTGTCCAGAATGACCAGTTTCTACTTATCCCAGATTTTGACCTGATACTAGGCATTTTCATGACTCAAGTTGAATACCAAAGTTAACGTTAACTTCAGTATATTTCCAGGAAGTATTTATTTTACCTCAGATCAGCTCTGGTTAAAAAGTTATGATAATTCGAAATCAACATAATTTCTGGAAGAATTTCAACAGCACCTCCTTTGGAAGTTGCTGTTTTCAACTCTAAATGTCACTGAATTCCGTGCTGCAACTGCAGAAACTTTGAATTACAAAGATGTAACACATCTCCTAAACTTTCCAAAAATGCATCATATGATAATTTTAGATTTTTCTACAGGAAGTTATGCTTGAAAAAACAGAACAGTCCAGAAAGTATTTTAAATCTGTCCTGATTCTGGACAATTTATAATCATCTGGAATTTCAACCAATTTAAGGTGTGATTCTGCTCCGGAAGTCTACAACAAAGTTGTATAGCACTTAAACCTATTTTCAGAACTATATCCCACACCTCCATTGGTTAAATAATCTGTGAGTTATGCTCTGTTAAATTTCAGCAAACTTGCTGCCAAAACAGAGCACTCTGTCTTTCAATTCCCTTTTAGTTGAACTAATTAACTTTTGAACTTCTCTACAAGACTAGAGTCCTAAAGATTAACACTTAGTTATCTTAGTTCCTTTCTAACATTGTTTTTAATGCAATCATGATTATAAAATTTTGGTACTACGTTTCTCACAAAATGAAAAATCCTAACCGGCTTACACCGGCGTATACGTATCCATCGGTGGCACTAACACGGTCACTCGCAAACATGTTCTACTCGAACTACGGTTTCGTGGTTAGTATATGCATAAAATCCACACAATCGTCAGGTCCGGCTGCACACCGAACCCGGTCCCAATACAGTTTCATACACCCGTCCGTCATCACTCGCCCGGGTGTTCTCAAGCCAAACACGCCTTGAGCTACATGTTCACGTTACTAACCACGTGACGGGGTCTCCCATACTTGCCTGTAGCACGCCAGGGAAGGGCGTTGCTCGAATACCCCAAACGACATAAAGAGTCGTAGAGGATACTAAGGCTGGTCGGGTTACCTGCCACCCGTGAGGCTCCACCCTTCAGCTTGTGCGCACTGGTGGACAGCGCTTACGTGCACCCCCAAGACATATGAAGTCCCGAGATACACGATTTTCCGACATAACAAATAAGTTAGATTGCCACCTACCTCTTAGACTAATATAGTAGTCCTTATTCGGGCATACTACCGAATCCTCACCGTAATTCCTAAGTTTTCTCCCTAATATTGTCCTTATTTAGTGTGCTATCCTCTAAGCAGCTCTGATGCCAGCCTATGACGGATCGAAATCCATACGCCCAGGATCTCAGAGGGTGGTGCCGCTCGATGCGACACCCGACAGCACACATCATAAGGAAAACAATGTATTACGTCGAAAACAAACTGAATATATACACAAGTAGTACAAACCTTCAGTTTACATTTATCTACAGAGTCTACAACAGCAGAAACTAAATTTTTACAACTCACGCCACCTAACTAGCAAAAGTCAGTTGTCCAGCCCTATGGATAACCCACACTAGCAGCACTCATCTTCAGCGCGGCGTGTACGGCTCCACTCAGCCGTGGTCCCCGACGGAGGGTAGCCCTCGTCGGTGGATTCGTACCCCGAATCTGTGGGGTAGTCCTCACCTGCAAAACACTCATAGCAGCAACCGTGAGCATGATGGCTCAGCAAGTCTTAACCGACTCCCTATATATGAAACCCTACATGCAGGTTATAACCAATATAGGATAGTAAATTGCAGCAAAGGACACGCCTACAAGTTCATCCCTAGTTCATCTTTTAGCCACAAATTAACCGTTAATGAATCTGAAATTCAGTAGGCAATATTTGGTGGCACACATGTAGCAATACAATTTTTATATATATCGGTAGAATTGAATCACAATATTTCATAATTTATCTACGTCATGACGCAGTGAACAAGTGGTACTCATAACCACGAGGGACGGCGAATCGACTCGATATACACCTGCAGGGATAACCGAATAGCACGTCACGTACGCCCACCCGTGGAGCTGCACAACACGTTCACTCGATGTCGTACGGGACAACCTTTCACCAAACAGCCCAAACGTCGAACCGGTTGCACCCAAACGGGCAGGAGGTTCCCTACACGGAGCATCTCTCTATGCCCGTTAGCGGATTTCCACCTTGCTGCACTCAACCTACACCTATAAATCGGTGTGTTATGCCTCGACGCCCGGAGGTATAGGTTACATTGGTTTATCGGGGTCCATATATCCGATATGCCTTCGGTACATTCAAAACTTGTTCAGCGGGGCCGCACACGGATCGGTCCTCAATGGACACGGACAGGGCTGCGCCCAATGGACTTCCTCTTGTTGCGCCCTAGCCCCTGCCTACATTTTCTTACTAAAGTGATCTCACATCACTCGAACCAATCCCGTGTGTCCCGAAGCCTATACTCGCGAGTAGATTCCAACTACTCGACTTGTATCGAAGTCTATACACATTAAGCAGAGCATGAATTACTCGATGACTTAGACACTACCCTCACTCTTGTTGGATTAATCTGGTCATGCATTTGAGTTTCATCCATCCTACACCTAATGCACACACATACTTCACACTAATTGAGTATAAAGCAAAACTTTATAAAACTTGTTAAATGCAAACCGGGGCTTGCCTTGTTGCTGCTGGTCAGTGGTTAGGGTCTCATCCAGAAGTAGGAAGTTCAACACTTCTGGGGTCTCCTCGCCTTCAGCGACTACACGTAAGCAAATTAACCGATATGTCAATTTATATGCAATGTGTTAAATTTAGTATGTAAAGACCATAACTCTATCTAGACATCCCATTTGGATCTGAAATTTTGATGGTGGCTTAGTAAGGAACTAACCAGAGACTTGAACAAATTTCATTTGAACCTAAGCTCATTTGAGCTCTGTACAAATAAAAGTCTAATTGGTCATTACTAGAGCTTCTAAGGATTTCCAGGGATTTTCATGGCTCAAACCATTACTTTATAGAAACTAGAGTTTGATATGGTTCTAATGGAGTTGTTCTCATGTAATCTGAAGAATCCTAGAAGAAGATATGCCCTATACAAGATTTGAGAAAATCTGAAAAATGTTTTTGTATATTTTTCTATTTTCTCAGGGCAGTTCACTTAATCACACCATTAGAGGGACTAAATGAACTTGGATGCATCTGAAATTTTTCCTATGACTTAAGGATTTTCAAATGAACATTCTAGCCAAATTTCAGAATTTTCCATAAAAGAATTCTCTAGATAAAACTCCCAACAGTTTAAAATTTAGGGAATTAATTCTGGAAAAAGAATAAGTTTCATGAGCTGAAACTTGTTTTGCTGGATATTACTCGAAAATATGAATCAAAAAAAAATTGGTTCACTCAATTTGGAGCTTCCTAGCAAAAGTTATGGGTATTTGAAGTTTGAACTAAATTCTGAAATTCAAAGAAAAGTTTAAACCGGCTGATGGGGCCCAAGGCTACGTGTCAGCTCTACAGCAAAACCACACGGGGGTCTGCTTAATCTCTCGCGTAGTCGCATGAAATCCCGGTGCCACAGCAGATCCGGCACGGTTTTAACATAGACTGACACGTGGGACCCGTTAGGCTCCCGCGGCTCACCGCCGCCCGCCTCGCCAGAGCACTCGCCGGAAGAGGGTTCCCGTGACCGGAACTCAACCAAACTTGCTGCCTCCGCCTAAAATTGCTCGGGGAACCTGTTGCTGACCTTGTCGCCGGCCGGCGATCACCGGAAATGGTCGTGCGACGGCGACAGTCAACGTGGCGAGTTCAGCGAGGTCGGTATGGCGCTGTAGTGCCTCAAAACCTCCTCTGTTGGCTCCTACAGAATCGCCATGACCTACGGAGCAACGACCCAGACCCTGATCGCTCAAGGTGGCGGCAAGCAGGACTTCACTGTGCAACCTAGGCCTACATCCGATGAAGAACAAAAAACCCGAGGAACTCAGTGGTTTCTCGACGGTTTCCTGTGATTCTTGATTGTATGGATTCACACAGACGTTTCTGGATGGTTTTCTAAGTTGAGGAACAATTGCTTGACCGGTTAGCCTGAATTTTTTATTTAGACAGACACGGGCTATATTGCATGCTTTCGGCAAGAACTGGAATTCCGGCGAGCACAATCTACGGCATGCGGCCGGGGTTGCGGGAAAGAATGTGTACTCCTAGACGAACCTTTTGATGTGCTAAACTCCGAAGAAGAAGGACGCTCGTGGCCGGGCGACGCGATTTTGTAGCGGCGGCGACGCACGACGTCGACGAAGCAAATTGAGCTCGCTACCCCGTTCTAGGGTAGCTACCTCCGATTTCTCGCTTTGGACACGTCAAGGAACGGTGGGCGCAGCCTCTGAGCAGATCGGTCTATCATGAGAACCACCGGAGTGGATGATCGCCGGGGGAGGCAGAGGTGTGGCTGGGTTTTCTATCGAGCAGCGAAACAGAACATGGGGTTCGTGGGTTGCAGCGTTGAGGTGCCTTCGTAAGCAAGCAGGCAGCTGCTCGGTTCGCCAGCACGTCACGCGCGCTGAGGAGGTGGCAACCAAGCAGCTCGGTGGCGTCGTCCGGTGAGGAGGCTCGAGGGAAAAACAAAACAGAGCACTGAGTATATGGCGGTTCCCTCAGTTTGTGGGACTGACCTATGAGCCCAATCTTCCCCTCTAATTCTTTTCCATATCTTGCTGCAAATATCCCATCTACTCACACTTAAATGGTAAACTTAGCCACCAAGTCAGTGAGTGAATTTGAATCCACCAAATTCAAATTGGTTTGGCTAAATTTGCTTCACATTTGAATTTGAAAATCAAATTTAGTTTTTAAATTAATGCAAATTTAGCTCCCGACAAGATGATGAACTCCAACGAGGATGAAAATTAGTGGACTAACTCAGAAAATTATGCTGAGTATGAATGTGAAATCATCTTTTGAATCCAAGTGATAAAAGTAGCTGAAATTTAAATTTGTATTCAAATTAGCCCTTTTTACAAATGTCTCCAAAAGTGCCTCAAACTGATTGGATTTGCATGAGACTTGGCATGAGCACCCCTAAGAATGTTTAGGGCCTAATGGTAAAAACTCATCCTCTCATGTTTATGTGTGTGAGCTCCTACTTTTTGAAGTTATGGGTTTTTTCCTCTAATCACCCTTTTGATGGTGTTTACTTGCTCTTCACAGATGTTCATGAGCTATCCACCAAATGAGCTGTGGTGTGGTGAGGTTATGAACATTTTAGCAAGTCAATTCTTGGGCTTTTACATGGTTTAACAAAGTATTAACTTTGAGATTGGAATAAGTTGCTGAAAAAATAATTCATAATATACAAACGACCTTTATCTCCAACATAAATATTATGAATGGGATTATTACTTTACATGAAATTTTTCATGAAACTAGAAGAACAAAAAAGTGGGGGGTTGTGTATTAAATATTAACTTTGAAAAAGCTTATAATAAAGTAAGTTGGGACTTTTTGTTCAGAATATTGGAAATTAGAGGTTTTAATCCCATCTGGTGTAAATGGATCGAGAAAGTCGTGAAGAATGGGACACTTAGTGTCAAAATAAATAATCAGATAGGCCCATATTTTCAAATTTGTAAAGGATTTCGGCAAGGGGACCCTTTATCCGCACTCCTCTTTAACATAGTTGCTGATTGCTTAACTAGAATGGTTCATAGAGCCTAGAGTACATATCTGATTAGGGGTTTGGCTGACAATTTAGTGCCAAAAGGTATAGCTATACTACAGTATGCAGATGATACCATAATATGTCTATAAAACAAAATTGAGTATGCTGCTCATATGAAACTATTGTTGTACTTATATGAAAACATGTCTGGATTAAAAATAAATTTTTTAAAAAGTGAAGTTTTGATTTTTTTTGGGGTGATGATGAGACTGTTTTACAATATTCGCAAACTTTTAGTTGTCAAATAGGTTTCTTCCCTATTAAATATCTTGGGGTCCCCGTAGCTCCTAGTAAACCACGTGTGGCTGAATGGTATGCATTGGAAGAAAAAGTTAATAATAAATTGGATGCATGGAAGGGGGGATCTTTGACAATGGCTGGTAGAGCTGTTCTTATTAACTCTAGTTTATCCAATGTCCCAACATATTACATGTCCATTTTCTTACTACCCAAAACTGTCTTGTATAGAATTGATAAGGTAAGGAGAAATTTTCTACGGCAAGGAGGTAGTATAAAAAAGAAATATCACTTGGTGAGATGGGAAGTGGTTTGTAAAAATAAAAAGGGAGGACTTGATATTAAGGACTTGAGTAAAATAAATATTAGTATTTTGGTGAAATGGTGCTGGAAATCGGAAGGTGAAAAGGGAATCTGGCAAGATTTAGTTATGCAAAAATATTTGCATAACAAAACAGTGGGTGCTGTGAAATACAGATACCATGACTCTCCCATATGGAAAGATCTTTTAAAAATTAAACCTATATATCTAAATGGTCGGAAATTTAAGGTAGAGAATGGAAAGAAAATTAATTTGTAGTCTGAAGTGGTCGGGTAGTATGCCCCTTTGTGTGAAATACCATATTCTGTATGATCTAAGTGTTGATCAGAGCTTAGCGGTATTTCAATGTGCTCAAGCTGAATGGAATATTCAGTTTAAGATTCATATTCCTGTGATTTTGCATGATCAATGGAGGGAGTTGTACTCTCAACTCATTAGCATCCAATTATGTGAGGAGGATGATAGGGTAATATGGAAATGGACCAAATCCGGTTTGTTCTCAGTCAAATCGGTTTATAATCATCTTGCTAGAAATGAACATGGGCAAAATTATAATCATATATGGAAGGCCAAGTTACCCCCAAAAATCAGAATTTTCATGTGGTTGGTAGAAAAAGATGCTATTCTCACGAAAGATGTGATGATTAGGAAGAAATGGAAAGGAGATCCTCTGTGTTATTTTTTGTATGGAACCTGAGAATAGAGATCATATAATGTTTTCACGTGTGGTGAGCAAAATAGTTTGGGGGCTAATTGCGCAGTGTCTTGGATGTAATACAAGACCTGTGAATATGTTACAATTCTGGACATGGATAAAAATAGCTTTGCCAATGAAAGAGGATTTTTATATGATAGGATTAGCTGATATAATGTGGGAAATTTGGAAAACAAGAAACAAAGTTTGCTTTGAAAATAAAATGTTAAAACATCCCTATGATATCGTTTGTTGTGCTTGTTCCTTTATACATTTTTGGGCAGGTCTGCATAGAGGGGATATGAAGCAAATCATCAAAGCGGGTGCTAACTCAATATTTAAGGCTTCTATGAAGATGATGAAAGTTCAAAACAAGCGGGCTCTGCTTCCAGTTAATGAATAAATTCTAGAGAGGAAGGATGGAGAGGAGGAGAACTGATCTATCATGGAAGAATGGAGGCCGTACTTTCAGTTTGATATGCATTGTCCCCTAATATGTTTTTGTTGGATGGATGTTAATCCAAGTCAGCTTGATATGTATTTTGTCAAACTGTTACCCTAAGTAGCTATGTTAGAAACTACTTAGTGATAGGGCCAAATACGAGGGGAGAAGTCTCTCCTTAACAATCTGTATGGACCTCCGTTTCATATGAATGGAAGTGGAAGAAATTCCGTTCGAAAAAAAGATACTAACCCTAACCTCTAAATTCTGATGCTTTAAGATTGATGATTTACACGCGTGATGAAAATCGGCACAAAGATATAGAAATACATACCGGATGTATAGAATTTATTTTCTTCTAGCTATTTCACCCGGGGTCACCTCAGCCCAGGTGGTGGTGGGTGAGGAAAGAGTTTGTGCCACAGGCATAGGCGAGGGACCTAGTAGGAAAAGATCAGAGGTCTAGAATCCGTAAACCCATCTCATCAGACATCAGTTTCTGCTCATATTTTGCTGGACGTGGCCGCCGATCTCGCACGCGCGCGTGCGCAGCGTGTCAGGGAGTTCACGGCGGTGTCCTTGCGGCTTGCAGGTAAACTGAAAGCCTCGCGGACATGGCACGTACCGAAGGGTCAGGCCACGACACCACGTAGCCGTGGACTAGTTATGACATTCGGCACCCAAGGTTCGGATGTGTCGTGGTCCGGAGAAGGTTAGCGTTGCGGGTGACCTCCAGGATCGGGGACAATGAACGACGATCCGTCGTGGGGGATCACGAAGAGAATAACCTTAATTTTGATTGCCGTGGCGACGTTTTTCTGAACACGCCTGAGGGAACGGGCAGTTCTTGAGCGAGATGGAAGGCAGAGTTCGGCTTGAAAACGGCCGCGGTGCGAGATGCTTCTGTGTGTTATCTACGATGGATGGGTGACGAATCGTAGGATCTTATCCTGAGAGAGTTGGGTGGAATTGGCCAGCGAGACTGACACTGCATCAGCTGCATTCTATTAGGCTGTAAGAGCTGAATCGACTCGTCCGATACGTGGGTGTGAGTCGTGAGCGATTTCGGAGATAATCGTTAAGCTTCGTGTAAAACTACTACGGATGGCAAACAGAGGCTAAGCGTGATTGCAGCGAGAACATTACTTAGATAATTTCATTTATTCATCGAACTCGGTACATGAATGTCTTGACAGACTGGTCTATTTACAGCTACCTTCACTCACGACCCACCACGGCCGTCTTCACCCTCCTCACCAGCTCCTTCCTGCACCACATCATCACCGAGCGAAAGCATTAGCATCGTCACCATCACATCATTGCAATGTTGAAAGCATTATAGCATCATGATGTGCAAAGCGCACTGGCCGTACCTGAGCAGCTGGCGATCGAATGTGGATGCCGAGAGCAGTCCCCTGTTCTCCTCGGCGCGCCTGATCAGGTAGGGGATGATCTGGTCCACGGGCCCGTACGGCAGGTACTTGCTGACCTGGAACCCGGCGTTGCGGAGGCTCAGCGACAGCCCGTCCGCCATACCCATCAGCTGCGCGAACTGCAAGTTCCGGTCACCCTTCTGGATCCCCAGCTCCTGCGCGCGCGCCGCCGCGAGCTGGCCCGACTCGACGTTGTGGGTGGCGAGCATGACGGAGGCGGAGCCGCGGCGGACGCGGTCGAGGAGGAAGGAGGCGCAGCCGTTGTAGCAGTCGTGGGTGTCCTGGATGCACCCGTGGACCGGGGACGGCACGCCGAGGGAGGCCGCGAGCCGGGTCTCGCGGGCGATGTACGCGCCGCGCACCACCTTCAGGCCCAGCCGCACGCGCTCGCGCTCAGCGGCGCGGACCATGGCCTCCAGCCGGTCGCGCGCGTCGCGGAGGTAAGCCTGGATGGTGCCGTGCACGATGGGCCGCTCGCCGCCGTTGAACGCCAGCGCGCCGGCGAACGTGAAGTAGTCGATGGCCGGCTGCACCGTGGCGTACTCGGCGTCCACCAGCAGCGCGATGCCGTGCTCCGCGCACCGCGCGCCCACCGCCAGCAGACGCTCGTGCGCGAGCTGCAGTTCGCGCTCCTCTTCCGCCGTCAGCGTGGGGGGCTCCGACGACGTGAGGTAGAGCGGGCTCGAGTCGGACAGGATCGGGAACGAGTGCGCCTTCCACGGCAGGACGAACGACGGGTGCTTGTGCTGCCACCGCAGCAGGTCGCTTGTCTTCTCCAGCAGAGCGATCGGGCACAGCGCCGTGATCTTGATGCACACGCTCGCCTGCATAAACCAGATGGATGGGTCATGATCAAGATTACGATGGATTCATCAGTGATTTCTAAATAAAGATCATGCGACTAGGGTTTTGATCCGAGTGGCCGGCAGGGAACGAGCGGTGGAGACCAACGCGGCATGAGTGACCTGCTAAAATCAGGCTTCTAGGTTTTCAGGGCCCACACAGCAGCGACCGAATCAGCAGAGGCTAAGACAGGCGCGCGATTCACTTGGCAGCTACTACGAGAAGATTCCCACGGAATCCGCGGGTCCACTCACAGACCGCAGAGATTCCGTCCGACGTGGCAGCGTCCCGTTGCATCGCCACGCACGCCACGGTCCACTGGGAGGGGGAAAATAAAACAGGTACACGAGTCAGAGACGGCGGCGACTCACCGATCCCGGCGGCAGAGCAGCGGCGACGTCGACCGCGGCGATGAATCCGGCGGCGTTGCGGTCGCACGAGTCACCGTCCTCGGCGTCCTCGATGCCGTAGTCCAGGATCCCGCCCATGCCGCCGCGCCATAGCCGGCGCACGACGTCGGCGGCCTCGGCCGCGGTCTCCCCCGCGCAGAAGTGCTTGTACGCGGTGGCCCTCGCCGCCGCGCGCCCCAGCGCGCTGCCGGCGACCGCGGGAGAACGCAGCGCCGCGGTGGCGACGTCAACCAGCGGGCCCACGGACAGCGCCTGCAGCGCCGCGAGCGTGCGCACCAGCGCCGACGTGCGCTCCCCGGCGAAGAGCCTCCCGGTGTCCTCGAACTCGAGCGGCCTCCTCTCGGCCTGCGTGGACGACGGTAGCGGCACCGCGGTGACGGCCGCGACCGTCTCCGGGAGCTTGGCGGCTTCGGCGGCGAAGGTGGACAGCGCGCGTTTCGGGATGCGAGAGGCGATGGCCATGGAACGGCGGACGCTAACTGGACGCGAAGAGAAGAAAAAAAAAGAAATGGCGATTTCCTTGAAACGGAGAGAGGAGAAGGCGGCGCGCTCCTTATGTGTAAGGCTAGGCAGGCAGAGGCAGGGGCTGAAGAACCGGGTGGTGCGAGGAACGGCAATCCCACACCCTAGCGGCTTATATAGAGACGACGAGACCAAGACGGCTGTTTTTCGTCCGTCCGTCCGGGAGGTTAGGGTGAATCCAAGATCGAGTCGGAAACGAAGGATCCCGACGTATGATTTGCAATGAATCGAGCTGGAACCAGGCGGCCGCGAAGGGAGCTAGCTGGCTCAGGACACGAGCACGAGAGGGAGAGGTGGCGAATCGCGTGACAGGATCGGGTCGGTCGGTTTGGCGTGTGGGATCTGGCCTCTGACTCGGATCCGTCGTGGAGGGATCGGCACGCCCAACTTTCCCTCACCTGCACGCCTCCCGTGGCGTCTCCAACCAAACAGCGACGGTAGTCATGTGAGGAGGTGATCTACCTCGGTGTTCGTAAACCGGGAATCACCCGGCCGCAGCAACGAAGCGGTGACGACCTATTTTTTCTGGCAGTTCGTAGTACTACGCTGAATACAGCGTCGTGCGGCCGTACCGCGTCGCTGACAGCAGCCAGCCAGCCAGCCAGAGCGTGCATGCTACAGCGTGAGAACGCGGGGGACATGCGCTGACGCAGCTCTGAGGAGGACGAGGGTATCATCGTACAATTGCACCACCCTACGTCGGCTAGCATTATCAAATTCCACGTCGGTCGATTGGGCTCCCGGCGACTGTACCGCGCCGCGATAGCAGTACTACTACCCGGCAAGCAACGTGGTCCGACTAAGACGTGCGACGGCAGCAAGAACATTCGTGATCGCGCGCGAGGAAAAGAAAAAACAGGCATGAATCTGCAGAATTGTGATCTTAACAGGAGAATATACTTCGGGATATCCTGGAGGACGATTCTCTCATGACAGTAGAGCTGATTCGGACCGTCAATGTCCTTCGATCCGACGGCTGTACTTCAGGGCGGTGATACCACGCAAGATTCACGGGGCGTGATAGCGCCTGACTCATTTATCATCTACTGCCATCGAGCGGTATCGTAGGAGTAACATGGAAAGAGACTAATCAAGGACGATTCTACCGTCCCCATGTACGTAAGGTGAAGGAATCAAAACCCGTTACTGCTTGCGTGTTCAGATACCGACGGGGGAATCAATCACCGTTTCAAGATACGGGGCGGAAACGGATCAACAAAGAGCATTGATAACACGTACGTACATAAAAACGAAACGCAATCGGCAGGAATTCATGTACCATAAACCCCGTCCCGTCAGTTACTGTGCCTGAGGTAAGTTTGACTGCTCGTCTTTTAATTGTAGATTCTGGACGGTAACTACCGGGTCCCAAGATCAACCATGTGACGGGACGCTGCCACATCAACGCACGAGACCGTGGTGGTTTGCTGCACGTTCCCGGTGCGTGGATCCTCTCGTGCTCGGCTCCTTGCCCTTTACGTGCGACTTCGTTTCCACGCTCGCGTCTTGGGATATCCACGTTGCGGTCCTACCCGTTGTTTGTGCCGCCGGTACAGGAGCCGGTCACGGGCACCAGGGGCCCTCGCCCAGCCCAGGAGGACAGGACACCATGACGTACAGCCGGCCGGCCGGCCGACGACAGCGATCACTACAGGACACAAGTGTACCAGCGAGTAGGCCGCACTGCACCGCACATGCCTCCTCCGAGGCCGCAGGAGCGTGGACGGCCGACGGCAGCTGGATCCGTCCGAGGCTCTAGAAAGCAGCAGAGAGCCTGGCCCCACACCACACTGCCGCGCCAATAACTCTCCTCGCGCGCGCGGTCCAAAAGCTCCCCACAAGCCGTACTCGCGGGCCCCACGTTGCCAGCTACGTATCCCGGGCCCACTTGCTCCAAATGACGGCGGAAAAACGCGCGGCCGTCGCCGTCGATCGGAGGTACGGGTGGGAAACCGACGGGAACCTTACGTTGCTGACTTGCTGGCGCCAAGGAAAGATGGGGTTACCCAGGTGGCCAGGTTACTCAAGGATACCGATGGGACGCGAGAACGATGGAGGTCACGGATGACATGGCGTAGCGTTCGCTGCCGGCCTGTACCACCGCTGTGTGGTTCAGTAGCTAGGTTATCCGCACTCATATACTGTAAAATTCTAATTCAAAAGTATACTTTTATTTATTTTCAGCATACTCTAAAAAATTCTTTCCTTTTCAACACATGTTCGCGCAATCGTTATACTCTAAAAGCATACTTCATATCAAATATCACCCATTTTTACTATATCTTTTATTTTTCTTATTTCCATTTATAAACATATACTCTCTCTGTTTCGAATTATTGATGCTAATTAGTTTAATTTTAAACTAACCAGCGTCAAATAATTCGAAACGGAGTGAGTACGTTTCAAAAATACCCCTATTTTTTTCTTTTCTTTTTTCATATGTTCCCTTTCCTTCCCTCTTTTATTTCCTTCTTCTTTTCTCTTATTTTCCTTTTCTCTCCTGCTTTCCTTTATTTATTTCCTTCTCTTTCCGAAGACATCCGGTACCTGGCATGCTGAGGATTTGGCGAACGATTGGGTAGGGCGGGCTGATCCCGCACACCTCCCCGCTGGCGGACCGAAATGATGAGTGTAACGCCACAACTAAAGTTCCGTCGCTTTTCCAGTATGTTGTTGCGAGCAGCCTAGGCTAGCTAGCATGCATGCAGCCCCGGGCGACGTGTGTCAGATCGCCATAACAAACCTCTTGATGAAAAAATTCACAGAAAAATTAGAAACCAAACAAGATCCCGATCGATCTTGTCGTCACAGCTTTAATTCAGAAAAGGCCGCGGTTGTTATCATGCTATAAAATACATACTACGTGTCTAGCCACGCAATCTGCGTGAGCCATCGCACCAGTTTGGAATCAGATGACAGAGGTCACGATAGAGTGCTACTAACATGTAGCCACGATTTCCTTTTCTCATTCTCCGTCTTGTGCGGTACAAACGGATGGGGATGACTACGTACGTTACCGGTGCAAAGTTAAAGAATCACCGCCAATGGCGCGCATAGAGGTTAATAAACGTTATCACCTCAAACGGGAATCACGCGTGGAACGAGTGATTTCGTTTAAAAACACGCGTGCCAAATGAACGCGCGATCGTGAAACTTAGCCCCAGTCACGAATAAAGTAGGTTATCTCTCCAGCCCATTCGCTCCCATGGGCGCGATCAATAATAAAACAAGCCTATCTTGTCTCCCGCGGGGCCACCGGTGGCTTGTCCGTACGCGCGCCCAGCTCCGGCCGGCCGGCGACAGCGAGGAGTACGAGTGCGGGCAGGGTGGGTGGTTGCGCTGTGTTTGCCGCGGATGGGCAAGCCGAGTGCAACCGCACGTAAATGCGTGCCGTTGCGTTTCCTTCTCCGTCGCAGGTCGGTCGTCGGAGTTGTTGAGATCGGGCGGGCGGGCGACGTGCCGGGCTCCGACTGGTTGGTTCTGCCGGGTCCTTGTCGTTCTGTTTTCTGTCACAGGCCGGTCGTCGGAGTAGGACGACGGGCTCGTCCACCGCTTGTTCCGGGTGTGTTTTGGCCCCCGCAGTCAGGCAACCGACGGTGGAGCGGTCTGCGGAAGCTTTGCACGCCGCTGTCAGCCGAGAAGGGCCGCGGTGGGGGCCGCACTATCAGATCGCGCGTCAGCTCTCACGTGGACAGGATCCCCGCGCCTGGGAGGTGACGCGGCGGTGCACGAGCAGCCGCCCGTGCAGGCGGAGCCCCGATCCTGCACGCACGGCGCGGTCAGCTCGCCGGAAGATCATCGGGCCTTTCTGTACGCCGCCGCGCGCGGTACTGTTCATCTTCCTCCTCCAGCGTTGCTCCGTGTGCCCACCACCCACGCGATCTCCGTCGCTAGATCCACCGCCGGCGATGCGTCGGCGCCCTCTCCGCCGCGCTCCGACACTGCCGATGCTCATGGGCGGGCCCAAACCGCGCGCACGGTAGATGGCTTATATGAAATCTGGAGATCCTTGTTCGCGAACTTTTTGGTGTAGAACACCGGAGGCCGGCCTTAATAAAACAGAGCTCGGCGGCCTTGTTCGGAAAGCGGCTCATAGAATACTGCTGGCCGGGCCGAAGTGTGTCCAATCCACACCGTTAAAACAAGAAGAGCGATCCACGTGAGCACGGATTACTGCTGGGCCTACATCCAGGTTCATATGTCTTTCTCCGTGTCCTTTTGTACTTTTTTTTGTTAAATGATATAACGTCCTTGTTTCCTAAAAAAATGAAGTGCACGACCATATGTTTCAGCGAATTTAATCAAACAAAAAAGTACAACCAAAATTTTCCGAGAAATTTTCCAGGGAGAATAAATCACAAACCACATTTACATTTTGGTGCTTAGCAGTAAGTGGCAAGTACTACAACGGAAAACCAGCAAGCAAGACAGAAACATGGTCTGCCTGGGCCCTGGACACTAACCTGATCACGATACAAGTCAAAACCCTAGTCAAACATGCTCTTAACAGATGACAGCTCGTGGCATCCCATCCCTAAATGCTTGTTCCTCTCCTGGAGTCACCAGATGCCATTCACTTGCTACCTAGTACAAAGGTGAGCAGATAACTTTTGCGGATGCGACCTAAACAACCTTATAAACTCTGTTCCTTCTGTTGTGTTCTCGTGTTGCGCCGCTATCAAGAACGGCGTAGGCAGACGCGAGGTTTGCAGCTCTGAAACCGAACGACGAAACCTACCTCGATGCCTCTGCAAAAGAAGCATCTTTGGACTGGTAACTTTATTAAGGTTTGAACATACAAGAACCTTGGCGGTCGGGAAATGGCAGCACTATAAATGTTAAAACCTACGAGGGACAACTGCTAGCAGATAAGCGAGCACGCAGCCAACAAATTGAAATGGACACAGCGCCAAAAGGCTTGTTTGATCATGGTATATTTTTTGCCAGTTCCATTGGACTTTATCAATATTCATAAAGCTAGATGGGGCCGAGAAAAGAAAATGCAGCCGCTGAGCTGCAATAAAAGAAAAAAAATCAGATCCTGAGCGATGTTATATATAGGAAAAATGGGCATAATATGACTTATTTATGCCCTTGTTCTTTTGGAACTGCCTGATACGTTAGGCGTTCACCCTTGGGTTACATCAGTAGTCCAGGCCCTTCACTTGTTGCTAAAAGCTAAGACTGCTGCTATAAACTACAGGCTTTCTCCATCCTTATGAACATGGTAATTTTCTTTGCTTATCTCACAAAAGAATGAATATTGTCAAAAACTAATACTAGATCGGGCAGGTGCTATGCATGAGAAGATTCTGGTTTCCTATCTTTTTATCCCAAGACTTTACTGCTCTGCTTATTCACATTCTAAACTCCTCCCTTTTAGTATCTGAAGTATTACTCTCATGGAGAGGATGACACTAAGAGTTGAGAATTTTTTCTTGTTTCATTTCATACACAATGCCATGCCCAACCTAGGGTTTGGGATTGCATATTTATAGCTGAGGCAGCCAAGCATATACCTAGATGCTAGTCTGAGATGTTGTCCTACCAAAGGACTAATATGTTGTCCTAACAAGGACTGAGATGCTGTCCTAACTAGGGGCAACACAGACCAAGAGTACAAGACTTATTCCATCATTCTCCCCCTAAGTCTTGTGCGTTGTCTTGTGGGAGAGTTGGACCATCCCGATCCTAGAGCAAAGCTCAAGGAGCATGATTCTCCCAAGGGGCTTGGTGAGCAGGTCTCAAGCTGGTCCTTGCTGTTGATGTAGCATGCCTTGATGCCCCCTTCCTCCAAGCAGCCTCGGAGAAAGTGGTACCTCACCCGGATGTTCTTGCTCCGTTCATGAAAGACGGGGTTCTTTGCTAGAGCCAGAGCGGACTTATTGTCCATCCTGAGTTCCACCGCTCCGGTGTCTTTGCCGAGGAGATCACCAAGCAGTCGAACTAGCTAGAGCGCCTGAGTCGAAGCGGTAGATGCCCCTATGTACTCGGCCTCGCAGCTGGACACGGCCACCACCCGCTGCTTGACCGACTGTCAGCTAATGAGGCACATGCCGAGTAAGAAGAGAATCCCGCTCGTGCTCTTGCTAGTGTTGATCTCGCCGGCATGGTCGCTATCGCTGTACCCAACAAGGTGTGCCGCCCTAGGGAACCTCGGGTAGTAGAGGTCGTGGTCGAGAGTCCCAGCAACATAGCAGATGATCCTCTTCACACCTTGCTGGTGCTCTGTCATCGGTCGCTGCATGAATTGACTGACGTAGCCGACAGAGAATGCCAAGTCAGGCCGTGTGTGGGCGAGGTAGTGAAGGCTCCCCACAAGACGTCGATACTGCGTGGCGTCCACCTCCTTCGTCGTGTTGTTGCGGCTCAGCTTCAGTCTCTCCTCCATGGGAGTGAGAGTTGGGTTGCAGTCTATGAGCTTGGCTTAGGCAGTCTGTCGAAGCATGATCCCGGAGTCGGCCTGGTGCACCTCGATCCCCAGGTAGAAGGAGAGAGATCCCAGGTCACTCATCTGGAAGGTGGCTTTCATCGCTTCCTTGAACGCTGCCACCTCCGCATCCTTGGTGCAAGTGGTCACCAAGTCGTCGACGTAGACACCCACCAGTAGGTCATTTCCTCCATTGCCCCGCCGGTAGATGGTCGCCTCGTGCGGGCTTTGCTCAAATCCCATCCCCTTGAGCGCGGAATCTAACTTGGCATTCCACGCCCTTGGTGCCTGCCGCAGACCATAGAGGGCCTTGCGCAAACGCAACACCTTGCCCTCCTTGCCAAGAATCGTAAATCTCGGCGGCTGGTGCACATAGACCTCCTCCTTTAAATCACCGTTAAGAAATGCCGACTTGACATCCATGTGCTGAACCCGCCAGCCTCCCTGAGCAGCCAGCGCAAGGAGTCGCATAGATTCCATCTGCGCCACGGGCGCGAAGGCATCGTCGAAGTCGATCCCCTCCTGTTGCACAAAACCGCGTGCCACCAAGCGAGCCTTATGCTTGACGATGGTGTCGGCTTCATCCCTCTTCAGCTTGAACACCCACTTAAGGGTGATCGCGCGATGACCATGAGGGAGGTTAGCAAGCTCCCAGGTGCGGTTGTTATCAACCGCGTCCATCTCCGACTGCATCGCGGCACGCCATGTCACGTGTCTATCAGCCTCCGCGAAAGACCGAGGCTCGCCATCGTCGCACGCAAGATGCAACTGCGCCTCCAGATCGCGAGGGACCAGTCCCGGCACCGACTGGTCGCCGAGAAGATCCTTCATGGTACGATATTGCAATGGCTCGCCGTCGTGGTACGCGTCGATGCACTCCTCGTCGTGGGAGAGCAGAGTAACGAACTCCACCGGTTTGTGCTTGACATGAGCTGGTGTCGGAGTGGACGTACCCGGAGGGATGACAATTGGTGCTGGAGTGCGTGGGGTCGCCGGCTGTGGCGGTGGAGAGGTCGTCGCAGCCGAGGTCATGACTGGGGAGCATGGCGCTGAAGTCGGTGGAGAAGAGCTGCCTACTCCCCCAGTTGCCTTGAAGTGGATGTACTCGACGATGAAGTTGTCGTATGTCGGAGTTGAGCCATTGTCTACCGCCTTGTCCCATGCCCATCCTCGCCCTTCATTGAACACTACATCACGTGTCGTGTGCATGCGCTGTGTTCCTGGGACGAGAATGCGGTAGGCCTTCGAGCTCTCCGCGTAGCCGATGAACACCCCTGGAGTGCTCCAGTCGTCGAGCTTGCTGATGTGCCCAAGCTCCTTGGCGTACGCGAGGCAGCCGAAGGCCCGTGGGTGAGAGACTGTCGGCATGCGCCCATGCCAAGCCTCGTACGGCGTCCTACCGTTGAGAGCCTTGGTGGGCGAGCCGTTGAGGATGTAGACCGCCGTCACCACCGCTTCTCCCCAGAAGATAGCGGGCATTCCCCGCTGCTTGAGGGGTGCCCGAGCCATCCCCACAACCGTCTGGTTGCGTCGCTCGACGACGCCGTTCTGTTGCGGGCTATACAGCGTGGAGTAGTGGCGTTGAACACCCTCATCCACGCAGTACGACGGGAATTCAGCCACCGTGAATTCACCGCCGTTGTCGGTGTGCAGCACACGCAGCTTGCGGCCGCACTCCACCTCCGCAATGGCCTACGCGCGCCTGATGGCGTTCGCAGCCTCTCCCTTGCTGCCGAGGACCATCACCCACATGTAGCGGGAGAGGTCATCAAAAAGTAGCAGGAAGTAATGTCGTCCTCCTGGTGTAGCTGGTGTCACTGGGCCACAGAAGTCCCCGTGCATGAGGTCAAGCCGCTCCTTGGCTCGGAAGCTCGAGTGCTGGGGAAAGGGAAGCCACCTCTGCTTTGTCACTACACGGACATCGCAGAACTGCTCCACATGGTCAAGGCACGGCAGGCCCCGTACCATCTCCTTGGAACTGAGCCGCTTCAGGGCCTTGAAGTGAAGGTGCCCAAAGCGCTCATGCCACTGCCACACCTCGTCATTCCGACGAGTAGCAAGGCAGAGAGGTTGTGCTACCTGCACGATAAGGACGTAGAGTCGATTGGTGCCTCTGGTTACCTTGGCAAGAAGGCGACGATGGCGATCCCAAATCCTCATGACTATGTCCTTGATCTCCACGTGCAAACCGTTCTCATCCAGCTGGCCCAGGCTGATGATAGAGTTCCTCAACGTGGGGATGTAGTAGACTCCGACGAGCAACCTGTGCTCACCGGACTCAGCGGTGAGGATGACGGAGCCGACGCCCTTGATCTCCACATTAGAGGCGTCCCCAAACTTGATAGAGCCTCGAACATTGGGGTCAAACTCAGTGAAGAAGTCCCGTCGACCAGTCATATGATGGGTGGCGCCGGTGTCGAGGCACCACCCATCAGTCTTGTCGTTGTTGGAGCCGTCACCGAAAAATGCGTGTGCTCTTGGCTCATCGATAGGGAGGAGAGCCATTGCGGCCGATGCCACTGGAGGTGGCTCGATGCTGGCGTGCGCCAGGAGCAGAGCTGGCTCCTCCTCCTCCACCTGTGTGACGTGGGCCTGGCCATGTCGTTGCTGCCGACACTCCCTGGCCCAATGACCAAGCTTGCCACAGTTGTGGCAGGTGTCATCTCGTGCTGGCTTCCGGTTGCCGGCGGCACAGTTTTGGGTGCCTCCGTGGGCGCCACCGTCGACACGTCTCTACGCCTCGGTTTGGGCACCTCCGCGCTCCTTGCTTGGCTTGCCACGCTTGCGACCGCCTTTCGAGGAGGAGGGTTCCCCCTTCTTCCCGTCACCTTGGCAGGCCTCCCATTGCTCCCGAGTGAGATGTAGCTTCCCGCCGATGGTGATAGGCCCCGAGAGAGACTGAGATTCATCGCTGTCGATGACCTTGAGGCGGCCTATCGCCTCTTCGATCGACATCGTGGAGAGGTCTAGTAGAGACTCGATCGAGTGAGCGATCTGCTTGTACTTCTCAGGAATGTAACGGAAGAGCTTCTCAACGGCTTTCTCCTCGTTGTAGGTGTCGTCGCCGAACTGTACCATCTTCTGCAGTAGTGTGTCGAGACGGAGAGCAAAGTCATCAACATCCTCACCTGGTTGAAAGGTCAAGTTCTCCCACTCTTTGCGGAGTGCCTGCAGTGTGGTCTTGCGGGCGCGATCGCTGCCGATGCATGCCGCAACGATGGCGTTCCAGGCCTCCTTGTCAGTCCGCTTATTGGAAAGCGAGAACTGCATCTTCGGCGGTACTGCAGGAATGAGAGCATCTAGCGCCCGTTGATCCTCGTAGTAGTCGACGTCGCCGTACCGGACTGCTTCCCACATGTGCCACACTTGGAGCTGTATCCTCATCACCGCGGCCCACTCGACGTAGTTGGCCTTAGTGAGGGTAGGCCACCCACCGCCGGGACCAACGTCTCTGACAATGGCTTGGATCCCGTGGTGACCATAGTATCTGTTCGGGGAGGGAGAGTCGCGTCACCTGTAAATGCCTCGATCTCCGTCGACCCAACCACCCCCGCCGGGAGCGTCGCCAGCGTGTCCGCGCCCGTATGGGCTGCAGACGCCGCACTCATGGGGGTGCGCGGCTGCCCACTGTGGCGTCTGTGGTCGTGCTACCTTCCTCGCCAACCTAAGGTCTTCGTTGGTGCTGCTGTCAGTAGAATCAGAGCCTCTGTCACTACCGCTACGCGGAGCCTCAAGCTCTGTTGCAGCCGCACGCGCTGCATCCGCAGCTGCTGCTGCTTCTACTTCCGCCTTCGCCGCTGCCAGTTCTGCCGCCGCCAGCCTCGTCGCCCTCGCTGCAGCCTCTGCCGCTGCTCGCTCGCGTTCTTCTGCCACGGCGACCTCGGCCTCCTGCCGATGCCGCGCGCTCGAAGCGACCGAGTGCTGAGACTGTCCTTCGGACATGGCGCGCTAGTGGGGAAGTGATGTGTGGGGAAGAGGTTGTCTCAGACAAGTTGTTGCTTGTCTGTGCAGAAGAGGAGGAATGAGTTGAAACAACCGGTGTTATTGCTGCCGGCTGAAGACGAAGAGAGGCGTGGGAAAGAGATGGGCAGGAGATGTCTAGGCTACAGGATAGAACGGCTCTGATACCACTTGTTAGTATCTGAAGTATTACTCTCATGGAGAGGATGACACTAAGAATTGGGAAATTTTTCTTGTTTCATTCCACACACAATGCTATGCCTAACCTAGGGGTTGAGGTTACATATTTATAGCTGAGGCAGCCAAGCATATACCTAGATGCTAGTATAAGATGTTGTCCTACCAAAGGACTAATATGTTGTCCTAGCAAGGACTGAGATGATGTCCTCTTGGTCTAAGATGTTGTCCTACTAAAGGACTAATATGTCGTCCTAACAAGGACAGATATGTTGTCCTCTTGGTCTAAGATGATTTCCTAACAAGGACTAAGATGCTGTCCTACCAAAGGACTAATATGCTGTCCTAACAAAGACTGAGATGCTTTCCTAACTAGGGGCCACACAGACCAAGAGTACAAGACTTATTCCATCACTCCCGTGGGAGAAAAAGGAGGATCAACAACAATAGATGGAGGTGTTCTTTCTTTCCTCTTCGATTTCTTCTTCTCTTTGGTTGTGACTGAATCAATTAATTGCCTCACTTGTTCCTTGAGGAGCATCTTCAGCGAACTGGGGTATAGCTTGTTCTTGAACTTCTCGATACCAATGTCAGACGAAGCTTCAGAACAGTGAAGCAAGGAGATGCAGATGGAAAAGGATTGCAATGCTGATAATCGAGCGTGGAAATCCACCGAGAAATGCCCATTCCCATCCGCCTTCATCGAAAGTGCAGGGAGAACTTCTTTGTTACTCTGTTCCAACATTTTATCAAGTTAATATGTTCTTATTAGAATGTAATATTAAATAGTGCATATTGAAATATTATAGGGAGATAACAAAAATGAAACAAACTAATCCATTAACTCTATCTGAATCTATGAGTAGCACCCTTGATATGTAAATTTAAATTTATAGCCTCTACCAGCAATTTATGAAAATGTGGATATTTGGACATTATCTTAATTTAATCATATGTACTAATACTACCACTACGTATAAACTGTGGAAAAATAAAAACAACAACAACAACAAAGCCTTTGTGCCAAGCACGTCGGGGTAGAATAAACTGTGGAAGCAAGTAAACAAAATTTGCATGATAAGGGAAAACTACCGTATTACCTGAACAAATAGCTCCATAAGATGTTTGCTTTCATTCATCACAGAATTAGCCCAATAACTATCATATGAATTATCAAGGACAACGATTGGGCAAGACATATTCCATCCGCCACAATCACAGGCTCCACTAGATTTCAACCGGTCAACTAATGGTAATGGGCTAGCCTCATCGTCACTAGGTAATCCATGTGCCCCACCTGCTGTAACCACTTCGATAGTACCAGGTGACGAGTCAGCTTTCAGTTCTTTGGACTTTGTTTTATGGAATGGCACATGGATTACAATGGCATTGTCGGTACCCTCGATACGGGGTACGCCCGTGCACAGGGGAAAATGCCTAAGGACCTCGCCCTTCTCCGGAGGGAGAGCTCCGAAGGCGCCATGTGTCCAGCGGGGCCAGACCTCCCTCTCCTCAAAGGAGAGCTCCGGACCCGCCACGTGGCCAACTGAGCCGGACCTCCCCCCTCCGCGGGGAGAGCTCCGGAGGCTCCACGTGTCCTGCGGGGCTGGACCTCCCTCTCCTCAGAGGAGAGCACCGGGCTCGCCACATGGCCAGCAGAAGCCGGACCTCCCCCCTCCGCGGGGAGAGCTCCGAAGGCTCCACGTGTCCCGCGGGGCCGAACCTCCCTCTCCTCAGAGGAGAGCTCCGGGCCCGCCATGTGGCCAGCAGAGCAGCGCTGCCTGCCCCCGCGCGGTAGGCAGCAAGAGTAAAGACGTGTCATACCTTGCCCGTACAAGGTATTCAATACCCGCGCATTTCCAAGGCGCGGAGACGCGGAGCACGCCTTTGTCAAGTGCCGTTGCGCCCAGTCACATCGCAGACTGGCGCGCCGTGTCAGAGCCTGCCCGCCAATAAACACAGCGATAAGACATCCCCTGTCGCCCCAGCCATCATCAACCACTACGACTAGCTTGCGGCATGGGCAGGGCGGCAGAACGAAGACTCGGAAGCCCTCGCCAGAGACAACTACCGGCGTAACTGCAGATACGGTAGATGGCAGGCAATCTCCCCGGGACCACCTGTCGGGTCTCGGGCCCACCTTGTAAGCTGCTCGATCCTTGGACTAGCCCCTCCAAAAAAGAACCTCTGCAGGCTGCCCAGAGCAGGCCCGGGGGAAGTGTCGGCTACATACTTCGACGTTTGGCGCGCCAGGAAGGGGGCTTTTCCCTTGCGTGACGAGCTTCTGCCGGCGAAGATGACGAAGCTTCCTTCAGCGGCAAGCTCTCCTCGCCCACGTTCACGACGAACGGTGACTAGCGGGGACTGTGTCTCGACACACTCTGGACGGAGGGTGTCGGTGCAAGTTGGAAGCCAGCAGCCAACTCCGGCAGCGCAGGCTCCAGCGAGCGTGAGATCCTCTGCAGCGTTGAGCGTCTCCCACGGGGGCCCGCTAGCTGCAGCAAGAGCGCTACTGCGCAATCCACCTGCTGGGGACGCGCCTCAGTCAGTGACCCAGTAGTGGATTCGCGATGTAGACCGTCTCGTCGTCGCCGCCGCAAACCCTCGACTTCGGCGGGGACAACGTCCCGGCCAACCGGCTGTGTCGCTGACGCGCACGCCAACGGTTGACGGGCAGACGGCAGATTCCCGCTCCACCAGGCTCCCATCGGCGGACCTGAGGACAGAGCTGGAACGGTGCCACTTGGGCAAAGATGCCCGAGTGTTCATTGAGCAACGACGAGAAAGGCGTCGCAACCAGGGGGCCGGCGAAAGCATGTCGACTGCCTCAACCCAGCCTGAGGCGCAGACGTTCGCCACGCGATCTCTGCCCCAGGCATACGCCACGCAGCATATGCCCCAACCATATGCCCTGCAAATGGTGCCCCCGGTCTATGGCGCAGCCTTGCCCATACCAGGGTACACAGTGCCAACAGTGAACCAAGCGTTCGCGGCACCAACGCCTGCAGCAACAGGAGCAGGATGTGCGGCCCTAGCGCCACACCTTCGCTTCGCGAGGTGGCCGCGCAAGTTTCGGCCGCACCTACCCGAGAAGTACGATGGCAGTGTCAACCCAGCGGAGTTCCTCCAGACCTCCACTGCCATCCTTGCTGCAGGAGGGGACGAGGCCATCATGGCCAACTACTTCCCTGTCGCCTTGCCGGCCCAACCCGGTCTTGGCTCATGAACCTCCCCCAGGGTTTCATAACCTCCTGGGGAGAGCTCTGCCGGCAGTTCACTGCTAGCTTCGGCAGCTCCTACACCCGGCCTGGCACGGAGCTCGACCTCCACGCCATCCAGCAACAACGTGGAGAGACTTGCGCTCCTTCATCTAGCGGTTCTCCCAGGTGCGGAACACCATCCCGCATATTCAAAATGCTTCCGTGGAGGTGGCGTTCCGGCAGGGTGTACGGGACAAGAAGATGCTCGAGAAGCTCGCGACCAGAGAGGTTCGCGACGTCTCACAGCTCTTTAGCCTGGCGGACAAGTGCGCTAGGGCAACAGAAGGGCGGAACTGGCACTCACTGTCAGCCTCCGAGTCAGGAGGACAGCCCGGATCTGGCGCTGCTTACCACGGAAGCAGCAAGAAGATCAAGAACCGTGGCGGTGGCAAGATGAAGCCACCGAACCGTAGCTCCTGTTGCTGCAGCAGCAACACCCAGTGGAGCTCGGGGGCCATGCCCCGACAAGAGGCAGCGACAGTCACCAGCTCCAGATGGTGACCAAGGCGAGCCAAGCCCCGTGCACGACACAAGTTACCATACTGCTGCTGAGTGCCGGGAGATTCAGAAGCTCGCGGAACGCTTCCGCAAGGGGAAGCAACTGCGAGCTGACGCCCCTCCCTTCCTTCAAAGGGAGGGCAAGCAGAAGGTCGACGCCCCAGACAACGTCGGCCACCAGGTGGGGTTCCAGGAGCCTCAGTGCGCCAAAAAGACGGTACACAACTATGAGGACTCCAGCTCCAGTGACGACGAGTCAGGGCGGTAACCGACTACGGCTGCCCCCAAAAGATCTGTGGAGACTGCACTGCTGCGGCATTAGCCTTGGAGAAGCTCCAAGCAGTTGCATCAGCCCAAGCACCAGCCCCAGGCGATGCAGAACCGGGCCAGCTCTACCCGAGTGCACGTCTCCGTGCCTCGGCCTCACCTCCCGGGGGCCGCCCAGGATACGTCAACCTCCTGTCGGCCTGAGCCAATGGAAGAAGACATCCTGGGTCTCCCAAGAAGAGTCTGGGTCCTCCTACCTCTTGTCGGCCTGAGCCAATAGGGGAAGGTACCCCGGGGCTCCCGGGGGAAGCCGCGCAGGGCCCGCTCCAGCGTGAAGATATCGACCTCGCCGACGGGGCACGATTATAAGCAACACCCCACAACGCACGGCCCCGGCCGGTGCTCCGACACTACCGCCAAAGGGCCAAGCGCGTCTGGGAGCTACAAAAAGGCGACATGGTGCAGCGGCGCACACTTTCCCACGAAGGACCTATAAACTCTCCCCCAGCCGGGAAGGTCCCTTCCGAGTCACGAAAGTTGCCGTCCCAGGTACATACGCCTCTCTACCAAAGTTGGGATCCGCTCCCGAACCCTTGGAGCACGGAACATCACAGTAAGTTCAACCTCCTCAGCATTAGTAGAACAAACCTTTACCTTTATGTAATAGATCCCATAGGCTCCAGGAACTACGCTCGGAGCAGCTAAGACTCAGGGGACGGTCCAGGACTACGTCCAGCTTGGCCTGGTTCCGACCCCAAGCGCGTAGAGTCTTGCTTCCCTTCTTAATGGGGTGGGTCGTTGCCTCCATGTTCAACCTGTCTTCCTCCTATGGGCATTTACACAGAAACCTGTTCTACCGCGCTCTCACTTATGTGCTCATTTAAATTACACATTAATTTCTATGACCGCACTTTCTATGTATGCTCACCGTACATTTAGATCCCCTTTCCCGCTCTCATCCATAGTCAGCATTTGCTATCCTACCGAAGGCGGTTGTGCTTGAGGCACCTGCCGATGGCCAGGGGGCCTTTCGGGCCTCCCCCAGTCAGGTGTTGCGGTGCCAGTTGGTCACCTCCAGGAAAGGCCTGCGTTGTGCATGGGGGGTCCAGGGTGCGTAGCCTGCTTTGCCGGTTCCGACCCAAAGCGTGCGCGCCCTGCCCTTTGGAGGTCCTGGGGAGTATAGCCGCTTTGCCTGGTTCCGTACCCAAAGCCTGTGCACTCTGCTTCCCCGGCATACGGTCCGGTACTAGGGGACGGACGGTCGTACCGTGACCTCGGAGGGAGCCGTAGCCCCGACGCCTCGCGCACAGAATTGCCCAAGCCCCGTATACCGGACTAGGACCGTAAGTCAAATAAGACTAAGAGACAGGGAGGGGAGAACCCCCCGAGGAGAATTACGCTTCCTCTACCTCTGCGCAGGATCTCCAGGTTTTAGCTACGGGGACCGCATGAAGGGGGGGGGGGCAAAGAGCCATCGACTACTCCAGCACAAGTCCAAAGGATCCGGGTTTCGCCCCTTCTGCAGGGGCGAGCCCCGAAGGCCCCACGTGTCCAGCGGGGCCGGAGCTCCCCCCTCTCCTCCGGAGGAGCTCCGGGCCCGCCACGTGTCCAGCGGGGTCGGACCTCCATCTTCTCAAAGGAGAGCTCCGGGCCCGCCACTTGGTCGGTAGATCCGGACCTCCCCGTTCTCACGGGGCGAGTTCCGACCTCCGGGGCCCTTAACACAATAAGGACCGGGGGAGGTGTCTGTGCAGGGCTTCAAGATTGGTGAAGACCTCTGAGTACCTTGCGGAGCTAAGGACTCGGCCAGGCCAAGCCAAGAAGAAGACAAAAGCACAGAGGCACAGAAAATAACAAGAGTCTATTTATTCAAGGCTCCATGAGCTAGACTACAGACTCAATAAAAAAAGGGAGGAAAAGATACAAGTCCTAGGGTTCCTCTGGCTCGCGCCGAAACCTAGAGGCTACAAGGGCAACCACGTCCCCGACTTCGGCCCTGGCGGCTTCCTCCTGCTCTGCTACGGGGCCCTGTCTCGCTGGCTCTAGTGAAAAGGAAGGGTCCCGGCTTCGGAAGCACGCCAACACGTGCGTGGCAACCACCATCGCCAGGCCCCGTCCCTCCGCCTCGAGTTCACCGGCGACCACCGCATCTAGCCTGTTCAGCTTGGCGCCGATAGACTCAAGCACGGGGATCACTTCGGCCACCTTCAGCGCAGGGGTCGCTGTCTTCACCGGGCTGAAGCCAAGGGGGACTAGGGCAGACCCTGCCTGGTCGATGAAGCTCGAGACCGCACGGGCCTCGGAGGACCGCGAGGCCAAGAGCTCCTCCACCTCGCGGCGAGCCGCCAGCAAGGCGTCGAGGCTCCCCTCGGAGAATTCCTTCTCCTTGGCTGCTAGAGAGCTTTCCCGAAGATGGAGAGTCTGGGCAAGCCGCTCCAACTCTGAAGCCCGGAAGTCGGCTGCCAGAGACCTGCTCCTCCCTCATGGCAAGGTCTGACTTCCGGGTCTCTAGTTCCATAGCCCGGGCTCGCAGGTCGCCCTCGCCCGCCGCCAGCCGCGCGGCGACTTTCTCCGCCTCGGCCGCCTCGGAGCGCTCCTGGTCCGCGACGGCGCGCTCACGGCGTGCCAACCTCTGCCGCACCTCCTCCAACGCAGAGAAGTTCTCCTCGGCCCGGGCATGCGCCTCGAGGGCCTCCTTGTGGAGCCGCCTCTATCTCGGAGTCCAGACGGTCGACGGCCCTCTTCTGACGGTCGAGGAACGCCTCCATGACATCGAGCAACGCCCGCCTGGAGTCGAGCTCCCCCTTGACCTCCTCGGTCCGCTCCCTCAAAAGGCGCCCCCAGTTGAGGAGGCGATCCCTCTCACCTACCTGTTCCTCCCGCTCGCGACCAAGCGCGGCCAAGACCTGTCGGACGCTCGTCTGGGCGAGCACGAGGGCATCTGCCAGGGGCAGCGGGGCGGCAGAGGCTGGAGCGGCGCCCCCGACCTCCTCGGGAGAAGTCGACGCTCCAGCAACCGGGATAAGGCGCCGATCAGGAGAAGCCGGCACTGGGACGGGCTCGCTCCCGGTGCGCCCTGGTTCGCTGCCCACCGTAAGGCCCGTGGCAGTTTCTTCCGCTCCGGCAACAGGGAGCGGGACATCGACAGTTGGTCCCGTTGAACCCTCAGCGACAGCCGGCTCCCGAGCTGGTGGAGAGGGACGAGTGGGAGGAGTCGTCGCTGCCGCAGGAGTCGGGCTGACCGGCGCAGAAGGAACTTGCGCTGGCTTGGGGGCCGCTGCGACCGTTTCGGCTTCCGAGCGCTGCGGCGCGGATCCCCCATCAGTCGGAGATGGCCGGGAAACAGGAGCGTTACCGGCACTCGGGGAGTCCCTACAAACATGGGAAACTCCTGAGTTGAGAAAAGAAGAAGACAACACATGCTCTAGAATCCGGTAGGCGTCGCTTACCGAGAGACACGAGCGCTCCAACAGGCTCTAAACCCCGGCTTCCGAGCTGGGGTAGGTCCACTAGAGCCCGCCGTCGCCACCGACGACTGCCCCACAGTCGCCCGGGCTGGCGGAGCAGGGGATGCTTCTGAAGCCCCCCTGGACGCCGACCCGGCCCCTGAAGCCTGGGGCGCCTGAGCTCTTGGCTCGCCCCTGGGCATCGACGCACCAGCACTTCCCCTCGAGGCTCCACCGCCTGAGGAGGGAGGACGTGACGCCCGGGAACTTTCAGCCCGTCGACGCTCAAGAGGAGTCCCGTCGGGATGATGAGTCCGAGGCCTCTTGGGGTCGCCACCGGACGGGGCGCCATCTCCAGAAGCAGGGCGCGTAGGCGCCCTGGATCCCTGACTCGGCGCGAACGCCGCCGCCGGAGGAGACCAGGCGCGCTTCTTCTCCAGAGGCGGGTTGGAAGCCATGGCAGGAGAAAACTCAAGGACAGAGAAGACAAGGGCGCAAGAACTCAAGGGAGATGCAAGCGCTGGGAAGTGCGAAGGGAAGGTGCGATGCGGGTAAGATCCCCTTTTAAACTTCCCACGTGCGATTCAAACGATCCGAAACTCTTCGGATACGCCGCTTGGGCAATCGCTTCGGCTCCAAGACCAAGCGTCGATGAAAAGTGGACCCAAGTCGTCCAGCTAGAGCGGTGGGCCAAGAAGTCAGTCTCCTAAGGAGACGAGCCGGCAAGACGCTTCGGTAGTTCCCAAAAAAGCGTTGCGATGTGCAGAAGTGGAAGCCTTGGGAACCGCTGCAGTAAAAGCAGCCATCAAGTGGGGCACACGCTCCCACGATCCCGCGACTGTTCGTGCTCCGGCAACGGTCAGTGCGGGTCTTAGAGAAGGTGCGCGGAGTGGAAGAGACGGAGGCCCCACCTCGGGCTCGCTATCTCCCCTGAGATGGGCCCGGGGGCCACTGTCGGTACCCTCGATACGGGGTACCCCCGCGCACAAGGGGAAATGCCTAAGAACCTCGCCCTTCTCCGCAGGGAGAGCTCCGAAGGCGCCATGTGTCCAGCGGGGCCGGACCTCCCTCTCCTCAGAGGAGAGCTCCGGACCCGCCACGTGGCTAGCAGAGCAGCGCTGCCTGCCCCCGCGCGGTAGGCAGCAAGAGTAAAGACGCGTCATACCTTGCCCGTACAAGGTATTCAAGACCCGCGCCTTCCCAAGGCGCGGAGACGCGGAGCACGCCTCTGTCAGGTGCCGTTGCGCCCAGTCACATCGCAGACTGGCGCGCCGTGTCAGCCTGCCCGCCAATAAACACAGCGACAAGACATCTCCTGCCGCCCCTGCCATCATCAACCACTACGACTAGCTTGCGGCATGGGAAGGGCGGTAGAACGAAGACTCGGAAGCCCTCGCCAGAGACAACTACCGGCGTAACTGCAGATACGGTAGATGGCAGGCGATCTCCCCGGGACCACCTATCGGGTCCCAGGCCCACCTTCTAAGCCGCTCGAGCCTTGGACTATAAAATGCTCGGGTAGGCAACGTTAGCAGGGGTTCGCCTCTTACGCACTCTCGCACCCTAGCCATACGACATCTCTCACCCTCAAGCTCAGGACTCCGGTTCTGAGCAGCAAGCAATACAGCGAGCAACTCTGCTCACCATGGACGTAGGGTTTTACGCTCCGGCGGCCTGAACCACGTAAAAATCCCCGTGTCAAGCTTCTCCCTCAATCGTCCCTAACGCTGAAGCTCTCCGTGAGTGACTAGCCCCTCCGAAAAAGAACCTCCGCGGGCTGCCCAGAGCAGGCCCGGGGGAAGTGTCGGCTACACACTTCGACAGGCATCAACCTCCAAATGAGCATGAAGGTCTTTCCGGGACCAAAGGCAAGATTTTAGTACATCTAAGTTATTCCTTGAAGTACTATGTTGCTGCATTAAATTATTTCTCTGTCGGTTATCCTCAGAGACTAATTTTTGACAACATTGCTGAAAGATGGTTGTATGGCATCTGCACATTGAATTCTCTCAACGGTCGGAACTCCGCCTCGCATGAGCAATGTCATACAGAACGAACTCACTGATGGTGGAGTTATTTAAAGTACCATCTTCTGCAACAGTAGAATACGAATAGGAAGAAACATGCATATGCCTACAATTGGAGGCAGACACCCACGCCTATTATCCTTGGAGCTCATTCCCACAGTGCTGGCCCACTTACCAAAGCTATTGAAAGTGTAGATCCAGTTCAGTTCTGTTGGGATTCTTAATCCTTCTAGCCACTAGATCTATCGGGTAAACAGAATAAAATAAACCCAACTAATCAACTTGAACGAGAACATAAACAAGAACGAGGATGGGAAAACACACCTTCGGGTGTAGTGGATGTACACGCCATGACCACGTTCGTGGTGTTGGGGTCCTTCCCTTCTCTCCCACACGAACAGATCGGATCTTAAGATTGTTGGGGTAGTATTGTGAGCACGACGAACCTTGGTTCGCGTGCCACCAGCTTGCCCCCTTTTATTATGGCACGGGGAGAGGGGGGCCCATAGCAAAGAGTGGATTGCACCCCCGATCAGAGCGCGATGGGGAGGAAAAATCGAATCGGCCGTTGGGCCATTTTCCCGAGTTTGGAGATCATAACGGATTCCAACATTCTCCCCCTCTATCTCCAAGGGTCAATCTCATCATAAGTTGCTTATCATCTTAATACTTAACTTAGTTTTATTTCTTCATGTTTGAATACTGAGTGCATCGTATCAAAATAGTCAATTATGTACTATCTGACTTGAAGACTACACTACATCTTACACTTAGAAATAACCTTATTCTTAGTTTGGCCCCTAAGTATCTAGGTGATCATAGGTTCTCCCTTAATCCCATGCCGGCTACGTGTTCTCTGAACAGACTGGGTGGAAGACCTTTAGTAAGCGGATCCGCAAGCATTCGCTTGATACTAATATGCTCAAGACTAATAGTATGATTCTGGATTTTATCTTTCACAACATAAAATTTAATGTCGATGTGTTTGGCAGCACGACTCGACTTGTTGTTGTGAGAGTACAATACTGCGGGCTCATTGTCGCAGTATAACTTAAGTGGTTTTTCAATGCTGTCGACCACTCTAAGACCGGGTAGAAATTTCTTAATTCATAATGCCTGCCCCGTGGCCTCATAACAAGCAACAAACTTGACATGCATTGTGGAAGATGCAGTGACGGTTTGTTTGGAGCTTTTCCACGATATATCTCAATTTGCAAGGGTGAATATATAGCCTGACGTGGATTTCTTAGCATCCACACAACCCGCAAAATTCGGATTTGAGTATCCTACTACTTCGAGTGGGTCTGACTTACTATACGTTAACATGAGGCCTTTTGTGCCTTGCACATATCTTAATGCTTTCTTAACCGCCTTCCAGTGATCAATTCCTGGATTGGTCTGATATCTGCTAAGCATCCCGGTTATGAACGCTAAGTCAGGGCGAGTACATACTTGAGCATACATAAGGCTTCCGACAGCAGAAGCATATGGAACCGATTTTATTTGATTGATCTCATATTGGTTCCTGGGACACTGAAAGTTCCTAAACTTATTGCCCTTGACTATAGGAGCAGGCGAGGGTCTGCACGAATACATTCTGTACTTCTTGAGTACGCTTTCTAAGTATGTCTTTTGGTATAAACCCAATACCCCCTTACTTCTATCTCGGTGAATCTCAATCCCCAACACATAGGAAGCTTCACCAAGATCCTTCATATCGAAGTTGGATGACAAAAATTCCTTAGTTTCTAATAATAGATTGACATCACTACTCGCAAGTAATATGTCATCTACATAAAGAACAAAGAAAATAAATTTCCCATTCTTGAACTTAGCATATATGCAACTGTCCTCCTCATTTTCTTTAAACCTAAACTTTCTTATAGTGTCATCGAACTTGAGATACCATTGCCTAGAGGCCTGCTTAAGTCCATAGATGGATTTTCTTAATCGGCTTCCCATATGTTCCTTTGCTTTAATGACAAAACCTTTCGGTTGTGTCATATAAACGTCCTCATATAGATCCCCATTGAGAAACGCCGTTTTTACATCTATCTGATGTAATTCTAAATTATAATGTGCTACTAAGGCCATAATGATTCTAAATGAATTCTTAGTAGAGACGGGTGAAAACGTCTCATTATAATCTATGACTTCTCTTTGAATGAAGCCTTTTGTCACAAATCTGGCCTTATATTTTTTGACTTTACCTTTGAAGTCACGCTTAATCTTATAGACCCACTTACATCCTATTGTTTTGGCTCCATTAGGAATTTCGACTAATTCCCAAACTTTGTTGGCACTCATTGAACTCATATCATCCTCCATGGCTTTATGCCACTCGGATGATTGAGAACTTCTCATAGCATTTTTAAATGAGGTGAGATCATCCTCCATTTGAAAATCTTCACTTATATAGATCTCATAATCATTAGGAATAACAGATTTTCTAACTCTGTGAGATCTTCTAATCAGCACATTATCTTCTATTTGAGGCGGTTGTTGCTCCTCATCATTAGCAGTGACTGACTCTAGAGGCTCATAAAACTGAGTTGGTTCCTGTAGTACAGGAGTCTCACTTACTATTGGGGTCGCCGATGAGTGACTAAAAACAGGTGTTGAAACAACAGCAACAGATACTGTTGGTTCAACTACAGTAGGTATCGAGAAATATGGTTCCTGAATCATCGGAGTGGGTGCATACACCCGCATCTTCTCAAGATCAATTTCTCGGGGTACCATACTCCCCCTTATCATGACATCTTCTAAAAAGATGGCATGACTCGTTTCTATAAACTTAATGTGTCGGTCAGGACAGTAGAAACGATAACCCTTACTCTTTTCTGGATAGCCGTTAAAATGACAACTTACGGTCTTAGAATCTAACTTACCAATGTTTGGGTTAAACACTTTTGCCTCAGCAGGACAGCCCCACACATGAAAATAATTAAGTGTGGGCTTACATTCTGTCCATAATTCATACGGTGTTTTAGCACCGACTTACTAGGTAGCCGATTAAGAATATGAATGGCGGTTTTTAACGCCTCCATCCATACACCAATTGGCAAAGTAGAATAACTTAACATACTTCTTACCATATCCATTAGCGTACGATTACGTCGTTCCGCTACTCCGTTCTGCTAAGTCTCGTCCGGTGTAAAATACTGGGCGATTATGTCATTTTCATGTAAAAATCTCGCAAAAGGTCCAGGAACTTGGCCATACGAGGTATGACGACCGTAGTACTCCCATCCACGGTCGGATCTTACTATCTTAATTTTTAAATTATACTGATTTTCAACTTCAGCCTTAAATATTCTGAATTTATCCAATGCTTCGGATCTTTCCTTAATTGGATAAATGTAGCCATAGCGGGAATAATCATATGTAAATGTTATGAATGAATCATACCCATCCGCAGATGATACAGAAAATGGACTGCAGATGTCCGTGTGAATCATTTCTAAAATTCCCGTGCAGATTTGACATTTTTCTTAATTTTCTTAACGTATTTTCCTTTAATGCAATCAATGCATTGTTCGAAATACGAAAAGTCTAAATGAGTAAGAATTGATTCTGAAACTAACCGTTCAATTCCCCCCCTCGAGATATGGCCTAAACGACAATGCCATAATTTTGAAGACGCTTCGGGATCAATTTTTTTGCGCTTCTGAAATACTAAATTGTTTTGAGAGGATATTTGATTATTGCTTACTTCATTAACATTATCATGCAAGGATAATAAATATAACATGTCTTATCAAAAAAACCCACAACCTTATTATTAAACTTAATCAAACATCTGTCATTGCCAAAATGACAGACATATCCGAAATCATCCAAACATGATACAGAAATCAAATTCCTCTTTAAAGAGGGTACATAAAGAATATTATTAAGGTTAAGTAAAAAGTCATCTCTAAGTACTAATGGGAGATCTCCAATGGCTTTGACTTCAGCTTCATAGTCATTAGCGACTTTAATGGCCCTTTCCTCTCTTCTTAGGGTCCTCCTCATAGCGAACCCTTGTAACGAATTACAAACGTGCACAGTGGCACCTGAGTCAATACACCAAGTAGATTGTGAATAATCTAAAAACAGAGATTCATCAACAAAAGTAATAAAATCATTACCATTCTTACAACACCATTTCAGGAAGCCAACACAATCCTTCTGATAGTGGCCTTTTTGCTTGTAAAATCTGCACTGATCTTTATCAACCTTCACATCCTTTTGAGAAGGATGCTGAGATGCCTTACCCTTACCATTATCATCAAACTTGTGTGGAGTGTCATGTGTCTTAACAGATCACTTAGAAGAGTTATTATTAAAATAACTCTTCTGAGCCTTATTCTTACCTTTTGCGTAATTAATGGAGCCATTACGCAAAGACTTAATGTGTTCTTCTTTCTGAACGCACATGGCCATAAGCTTCTCAATGGTCCATCGCTCAGGCTGAGAGTTATAGTTGATGACAAAAGCCTCAAACTCTTTAGGAAGTGAGGCAAAGATCAGATGCACAAGAAACTCATCTTTAAGCCCCATTTTCATAGGCTTCAACTTAGAGGACATGTTTGTCATCCTAAGAATGTGCTCACGTACACCACCTCCATTGTACTTCTCAGTCATAATCCTCTTAATAACAGTACTTGCATAAGCCTTGGAAGAGCCAGTAAATTAACTCTCCACTTCTGGAGGCACTCAGTAGCTGTCTCATAACAAGGGATTGCTCCCCTAACTGCCTCAGTGATAGAACCCTTAATGATCATCAAACATTTCCTGTTTGATTGGATCCACTTCATACGATCTCCATCGTATTTGAATCTTGAACTTTCATATTCCGCTTTTCTCACGTCGAAGGCATCGGGATGCACTCCCTCGTAAGGAATCAGAACCTCAGGCTCAGTGGGGTGTGCAGTGGTCAATGCTAGATCCATCTCCGAAATTGCCAATGCAATCTCTAACTTCTCTCTCCACGAGCTATAATTCCCTTCATTGATGGGATCTATGGCAGTGATCAAACTCAGTGCAGAAGAAATTTTGGAGGAACCATCATTATGAAAATTGCATAATCATAAGTAGAATTCATAATAAAACATAAATTAATAGAAGTGTTGTCTTTTGTCTTTCACGTTGGCTACTTGACAAAATACAACATTGAAAACATAGGAAATTTTTATTTTTCACGTTGGCTACTCAGCAAAATTTTCTATGAACTTAAATAATATTAATCAAATGGAAACGTTGTGTGTTACATCTTTCACGTTGGCTAATCAATGAAAACACGACATACTAAACATGGCAAATTTTATTTTTTCACGTTGGCTACTGAATAAAATTTTCATGAATTGAATAACTTAAATTAAACTTAATGCTTAGTAAATTTTATTGTTCACGTTGGCTACTTAATAAAATTTCTATATGTTAATTAACAGAAGTCTTAATCAAAATTTTTCTAATTAAATTTCTTAATTGAAATTTAATTAGAAAACTAATAAACTTAATTACAACAGCGGAAGCTTAAAAACATACTTAATTACTCTCAATTATCCACAACAATATAATTTAATATGGTTGAAAACTATTTTACCATGAAAGTTGCTAATTAAAGTAGATAAAAATACTATAAACAAATGTTAAACTGATAAAAACAGTTTTCAAGCAAAAACTAAATCCTTATCCGATTACTTAAATATTAAACACCGTAGCTGAACACAAACCGAGCTCAGCTCAGTTGGTAGAGCATAAAACCCTCTTCCTGGAGGTCTCGGGTTTGATCCCCATCGGAGGCAAAATCTCTTTCGCGCGCGCTGGGCCGCAGGCACCCGCTTGGGCCAAGGTGGTTGTGGCGGAGCGCTTCGGTGGCGTGCGGCCGGTTAGCATTTCTGGTCCACCCGTTAGAGTGGTGGAGCGCCCGGTTAAGCGGCGGCGCACCCGTTAGGGCTAGACACGCCCGGTTGGGTCTGTTGGGCCGTCTGCCCTCATTTTTGGCCCACAAACACATACCCTAATCAATCTGAGCCATTGATTCCGATCTAATGGCCCAACGCAGATGTAGGAGGTTATAAATACAACCCAGCACCCCCTCAACAAACCCTAAGTCATTTCTCCTCCTCCCTTTCTCTCTTCTCATTGTGGCGACCACACAAAGAAGAAACAAAGAGTAGGGAAGGAAGAAGGTCGACGGCCTAGTAGCCAGGCACTGCCGTGATGGCTCCTCGCCGGCGAGCGCGCGCTCGCCTATGTGGCGGCGTCCTTACCGTCGAGTGGTTCCGGGTAGTGCCATTCTTTTTCTTTTGCTGCTTTTCCTACTATTCGTACTATTTCTTGCTATTATTTACTGTTTTCTACCTTTCTTCATACGGTTTTCTTATTTTCTTACACGTTGTTGATTCCTTTTTAACATGGATCCTTAATCAAACGAAACCCGAATAGATCTAGTAAACTAGCCCGGCTCTTGATACCATTGTTGGGATTCTTAATCCTTCTAGCCACTAGATCTATCGGGTAAATGGAATAAAATAAACCTAGCTAATCAACTTGAACGAGAACGTAAACAAGAACGAGGATGGAAAAACACACCTTCGGGTGTAGTGGATGTAGACGTCATGACCACGTCCGTGGTGCTGGGGCCCTTCCCTTCTCTCCCACACGAACAGATCGGATCTTAAGATTGTTGGGGTAGTATTGTGAACATGGCAAAGCTTGGTTCGCGTGCCACCGGCTTGCCCCCTTTTATTATGGCGCAGGGAGAAGGGGGCCCACAGCCAAGAGTGGCTTGCGCCCCCCATCAGAGCGCGATGGGAGGAAAAATTGGACCGGCCGTTGGGCCGTTTTCCCGAGTTGGAGATCATAACGGATTCCAACAAGTTCATCACCAACTTTCCCAGTATTAGCATAAATAGATTCTTCTGGACCCGTGGTAGTAACCTCGAAACCAAAATCACCATTAGTTGGATCTAATTTAATCACGGCATGGAGATGAGATGGTGATAAAGTAATCGTCAAATCTTGGGCTACGCCACTTGTCTTGCAATCAGGTGTGAGGTTTTGTTCGGTCCTTGAGATCTTACCTAACAAAGATTTGAATAATAGTTGACTTTTTTCTCCAAATAGTGTAGTATTAGATTTTGAGTCTTCCGTTTCCATCAAAGGGTTTCTTTGAGACTTCGACTTCATGATAGAATCAAGAATTTTCTTGAATGGACTAGATCGAGCCTTTTTGTTGCCATCAACACCACTTAGACGTTCTGATGGACATGTCGATGTAGCATTAGAAACACCCACCTTTGATGAAAAGGATTTTGGCAGGTTGCATAAATCTCTTTCATCAGGATGAAAACCAACTGAACGTTGACAATTTGATCTTGCAACTTTGCTGCAACTTCCTTCTAGCATGTGAGGGGTTGCATTTGTGCATGCACCTTCACTGGTGTTTCCTCAAGTGATATCTCCAGGAAACTGTCTATTTTCTCACCTTTTAACAAATTGCAGTCCCTGCGTGACCTCTAAAGCGCCAAGTCATCCTCAGGAATCTTACAGAGTGAAAGGTTCAGAAACTCCCTGGAAGCTTCACGAATTGTATGATTTTTTCCTACAGAAGCCCTTGTCTCACGTGAATGACTCTGCTGCGACAAGCCAACTTCACTCGTGCTAGACTGTGATGATGAATTAATAATCTCAAAGGACAAAATGTGTCTGCATTGTCTGAAGAATTTATTTTCCTCCTTCCCACTTGAAGATTCCCGAGTCTGCTAACTTCACTCGAGCTTTGATACATAGATCCACGCTTGTGAATGATGCTATGTTCTAGGCTTGTTTCTCGATATCTTGAAGGCAAACTGTTGCAGTGGAAATTTTGGATCCTGTTGAGGCATGGTTCTCCTGGTTTTCCATCTGGACGCTTCAACTGACTAAATCTTCTATGTTGTGTTTCTCTGCTGGCATTATCTGTTTCCCCATTAATCAATTTCATTCCTTCATTAGTTGGTCCCTATCTAGATCGATTGCCCATAGAGGAAACCTGCAAACTAAACTAGAGTTGGTTGTGTTCATCCTTTTACAGAATCACTAAATAAAAAAAATATTTTTTCCACGAACACAGCAGATAAGCTTTCGACCCCCTCAAAACAGTTTCAAGCATTCACCGAAACTGTGCCATAAATTTCCAGTATTCTCACATCTGCATCCAACCTCAATAGACCACCAATAAACACCAAACGTTTCTTGAACAACCCCATAGTTTTCAGCGAGATAACATGTTCGCCCTCCCTGAAAACCAACCTTACTCGATAGCCACTGCCCAAATCCTCACCCAACCACCATAAATACAACCATGGCACACTAGCAAACAACTTCAATTTCGAATCGACTAAAGACCAGTCTTAAAACGAGTCAACGCGAATGCCATTACCTGGGGCTCTCCGAGGATCATATCAGCGGAGCAGAGGAGATAGATTCCTCACGCCTCTCCTTCACGCGTGAGCGCAAAACAAAAGGGCATTGGTTTTAGTTGGCGCCTTGGGGGTAGGACGAGTTGTTGGGCCACTTGGGCGCGCTCGCTGGCCTACTCCCCCGTCTTGGCGGCTGAGGAAATAGGAAAGCTAGTGTGAACTCTGAGACCTCTTTGTACCTGTGCAAGGTGTAAGTGTGAAATGGCACAAGGTTAGGGTCTGGAGTGCAATATTTACTGGAAACACTGTGCTCACACAAGTTTGTTTAGTTTAGTTTAGGACCTTTAGCTGTTTTGGAACAACACTTTTGTGTATCTCAAGCTCAAAGGAGTCTTCTGCTCCAACTGCTGATTAAGGGCCCTAGTCCCCTAGCGTTTGATCACCAGGGTGACAAGTGTAGCATGCGTGCGCGCCTGGAGGAAACGAAAATTTGTGTGGTTTGATGTGACATGTGCTTCGTCGTTATGGTACGTGTCTTTACCATGTTTAGTCGTATTAGCCGACAGTAGAATCGGGAAGCTGTAGATCTCATGCATCAAAGATCTTGAACTGGACGAGAAAAAGTCGCATATTCCATAAAAGTTAAAACTGGATGCATTAGGAGAAGAAGGTTAATTATGGTTAAGCTTATCTGGAGTTAGGAAAAGCATTACAAATAGCAGTTGGTGTCAACTATTATGTGGCAGCCTCCAGGAGTATCGGGCTGTTGATTAGATCTTCCTACGCATGTTTGAGCCTGTTCGAGTAGCATTTCTAACTGATCACGCGGGGACGTAAATATTTCATTAAGGAATATCTTGTAACATAACATCGGATAAGGCATAGGGCGTAAATACACTCTAGTTAACATAGTAGGACCGTCTTAAACGTTAGTAAATACACAGGAAGAGCGCCTTTATGTACTTTAGGATATCAGAACAATTCTGTTGATGACGAGGAGGCTCCTATTTGGACTGACAGGAGCATGCTTATTATTGAACAGGAAACATCAGATTTACATGCGGTGTTATAGTTGTTTGGGGTGGCAGCTGCGTGTGATTCAGTCCAGGGGACTGGTTATGTGATGCAGAACGGTAGTAGTAAGGTAGACAGGACACGTTAAAGCAGGCACTGATGCAGCATCTACATTACTTTGGGTGAGTCAGCTATCTGTGATGTTCCTTCTGCTTGAGGAGATTGTGCTGCGGAGCTGGTTTAATGTCAGAAATTCAATGTTGACGGCTCTGGAACAATTCGAAGTCGAACCCAAGGCAGGGATGTTCACAAACTCTTGCTTTGCATATTGCGAGAGTGAGCTGCAGGACACATGGTTTGCACCAAATTCCCCCACGATATATAATAAGGTATTTATAATTTACCAGAACAAGCTATACCTACATGTCCCTTTTAGGTTAGCCACAGATTTTAACATGATGAAATTTCAGAAAATTGCAGAAGTGGTTGGGGATTGGTACTTCGAAAGTGGTGCTGCCAAAATTATCGACTGCGCCTATCCCTATGATCCAATGTTTCACGATATTATACCATCTGATCAGTTTAGTCTGTTCAGGAAAAAAACTCGTTTGTTCTGTACAGAAGAACATTGCTGGTTAACTGCACTTAAAAAATAAGAATGGATGAAACTGTCAAATAATGTTTCACTGATTATAGGAATTGCACATTTTATGAGTTGGGAAGGTGTTACACCAATTCTGATCATAATAGCAGAAGTTTCCTTTAATTGTGGAATATATTGATGGATGAAACAATATTATGATGTTAGTGCACTTGAGTACTTTGCTGCATAAACGTCTTATTATGTTACTTATAAGGCCAATTGTGCAAAAAATAATTCACATTCTAGTCACCTTATATACGTTGTGAGAATATATTACTTGATATGGCTTAAAAACTATCACTGAAGATGTAATCTCGATTAATCAAAATTTCAGCCTAAACAGGGCAATCTTCCATTTTGCTCGTTTGTAACGCTGAACTGAAAGTCCCCCTTACTCCCTTTTACGCAGAATGGAATATCAGACGTTTAAAGTGGACCCAGTTCTGTACAATTAGTACTTGTCAACAAATGGTTCCTCACGCCTCTCCCTCCCAAGTAGCGCAAAACAAAAAGGCATTAGTTTTTTTTTGGCGCCTTGGGGGTAGGACGAGTTGTTTGCTACGTTCTCTGGCCTACTCCCTCCGTCTTGGCGGCTGACGAAATAGGGAAGCTAGTATGAAGTTTGAACTCCAAAATCTCTTTGCACCTGTGCAAGGTGGAAGTGTGAAATAACACGTGGTTGTTGGGTTGATCTCGGTTCACCTAAGATAAACGAAGATAGAAAAGGGATAAATTAAAAAGTAGAAAGTAAAAAGGAAAATAGAAAAAGAAAGGGAGCCGGTTACCACCGGGACTCCCATACATGATCCGCCATGATTGGAGGCATCCTAACCAATTTGGGCTCGGTGCCCTACCGTGTGCTCTATAAAAATATGATTAGTGGAGGAAAACAGGATTAATTAATGGACTACTTATTCCCTAATCATAAACTCCAACAACCAATAAAAAAGAAGAGCATCACGGTGGAAAGACTCGAGTTCTCCCACACCGTTTACGGGTAGTGCCGGTACTGTGGAGACCTCAAGGCATTCGATTTGCAAGAAAGGATGAGACCATGGATGCAGAAGACTCATTATCATGTAAGTTTGGCTAATCCCCCTTAATTGTGTTTATCAAGTGTATAATAGTGACTAGGATAAAGTTTAATGTTTCATCCCTAAAGATTTAGTTCTAATGGAAGTTAGGGTCTGCAGTGTAGTATTTCCTGGAAGCACTGTGTCCACACCAATTGGTTTAGTTTAGTTTAGGTGCTTTGGAATAACACTTCTGCGTATCTCGAGCTCAAGGAGTATCCTGCTCCAGCTGCTGAGTGCTGATTAAGGGCCCAGGCTCCTAGCGTTTGATCAGCTGTTTTGGTGTTGGTCAATGTGTATGCGTGCACGCTTGAAGGAAATGAAAATTTGTGTGGTTTGATGTGACATGTGCTTCATCGTCATGGTATGTGTCCTTACCATGTTAAGTCGGATTAGCCGGTAGTAGAACAGGGAACTTGTAGATCTCATGCATCGAAGATCTTACGAAGATTCATAAAAAAATGAACTCCACGGAAACGAGGTCGCATATTCCATAAAACTAGATGCATTAGGATAAGAAGGTAATTATGGGTAAGCTTATCTGAAGTTAAGAAAAGCATTACAAATAGCAGTTGCTGGCAACTATTATGTGGCAGCCTCCACGAGTACTGGGTTGTTGATTAGATCTTCCTATGCATGTTTGAGCACGTTCGAGCAACATTTCTAACTGCGGATGTGGGGACGTAAACTTGAAAGCAAGGAATAGCTCATGACATAACATCAGATAAGGCATAGGGGTATACACAGATTAATTAACATAGTAGGACCGCCTTAGACATTAGTAAATACAAAGGAAGAACATCTTTATGTACTTTAGGATATCGGAGCAATTCTATTGATGAAGATGAGGCCTCTGTTTGGACAGACAGGAGCATGTGTATTACTGAACAGAAAACGTCATTTTACATGCGGTGTTATAGTTGTCTGTGTTAAGCTACTATGCAAGTGTTAAAGTATAAGTGAATTGCACACATTTTCTTATTGACTTAAACTTTTTGGGTCAACCGGTCGGTGCATAGTAGCTTAACATGGTATTAGAGCCAGAGCTCTCGAGTTCAGTAACGGGCATGATTTATTAAAATAGATTGTGTTGTCTCCTATTCCACTTTGCAGCTCAAGAGAGCCTACACGTGAGGTGGAGTGTGAAGGTATAAGTGAATTGTCCACCTTTCTCTATTGACTTAAGTTTTTTGGGTCAACCAGTAGGTGCATATTATCTTAATATGGTATCAGAGTCAGAGGCCTCGAGTTTGAGTTCTAGCGGGCGCGATTTATTAAAATAAATTACAGCTGACTCCTATTCCATTTTACGGGCCAAGAGAGCATGCACATAATGGAGGTGTTAAAGTATAAATGAATTGCCCACTTTTCTCTATTGACTTAAGTTTTTTGGTCAACCGGTCGGTGCATAGTAGCTTAACAGTCTGGGGTGGCAGCTGGATGTGATTCAGTTCAGGAGACTGGTTCTATGATGCAGAACGGTAGTAGGGTAGACAGGACACGTTAAAGCCGGCACGGATGGAGCACCAGAGGTAACGGTACATTACTTTGGGTGTCAGATGTCTGTGATGTTCTTTCTGCTTGAGTAGGTTGTGCCGCAGAGTTGGTTCAATGTCAGAAATTCAATGTTGATGGCTCTGGAACAGTTCGAAGTGGAATCCAAGGCAGGGATTTTCATAAACTCTTGCTTTGCACATTGCTAGAGTGAGCTGCAGGACGCATGGTTTGCACCAAATTCTCCCATGATATACAATAAGGTATTTGTAATTTACCAGAACAAGCTATACCTACAAGTCCCTTTTAGGTTAGCCACAGGATTTAACATGATGGAATTTCAGAAAATTGCAGAAGTTGTTGGGGATCGGTACTTCGAAAGGGGTGCTGCCAAAGTGATCGACTACGCCTATTCCTGTGATCCAACTTGTCACAATATTATACCATCTGATCAGGTTAGTCTGTTCAGGAAAAAACTCGTATGTTTTATACAGAAGGACACCGCTGGTTAACTGAACTTAAAATATAAAAATGAATGAAACTGACAAATAATGCTTCACTGGTCATAGGAATTGCACATTTTAGGAGTTGGGAAGATGAATACATATATATCCAATTCTAATCATAATAAGAGAACCTTCCTCTAATTGGTGAATAAACTGATGGACGAAAAATATTATGATGCAAGTGCACTTGAGTACTTCACTGCAGAAACATCTTTTATATTACTTATAAGGTCAATTGTGGAAAAATATTCGTATTCTAGTCACCTTATATACGTTTTGAGAATCTAATACTTGATATGGCTTAAAAACTATCACTGAAGATCACATCTCGATGAACCAAAATTTCAGCCTAAAATCCTCCATTTTGCTCCTCTGCAACGCTGAACTGAAAGTTCCCCTTACGCAGGATGGAATATCAGGCGTTCAAAGTGGACCCGAGTTCTGTACAATTAGTACTTGACAACAAATGATTATTTATCTGTATATGTTGTTCATTGCATCACAATTCCTTTGACTCATTGATGAATAAAATGCAGAGGCGATGCTCTTAAAAGAATTGCAACTTCTAGCATGTCTCACTGATACATGGACTGCAATGTGATGTGTCTCTCTGATTTCTATACGATTGGAAGCAATCTTGGCTTTAAGTTGGCAACCCCAGATGCTAGATCATTTTGTAATTTTTATTGCACTATTTCGATACATCTTACATGTGAATAGGAGACTATTTGGCCATAAAACAGTACACCATGACGCAACCTGGATTAGAATGTTCTCTTTCCACTTGGGGTGATTATTTCTTTCGCGCGAGAGAGATTTTCAAGTGTTGCTTGTGAGGAGATTTGGTGTCTCCTATTTTTCCAATTCCATTTGATGAGAGTTCTTCGAATTGTCAATAAGTACAGAAAGTACGTTTCTTTCGAAGCCTACACTACCATATTATGCGTTGTAGTAATGAAATAATAGATAAAGAAAAGAACAATAGATTTCAACCGTTTTCTGAAAAAGGAGAGAAAACTCCGTTATTTGATTGTGTTGCTTTCCCATCTTTTAAGCTAACCAGTTGCATTGATCTTAATGAAAACTAAGTTATTTTTCAGCTGGCTAAAATTGACATCTGTTTTTGGTCGATGCACAAGAGTCATCCATTCATGATCGAACAGCTAGGAATTCATCTTCTACCTCTGTTCGTCCTCTTTCTTCTCGCATGCACGAGATCACCGCCCTCCCACCAGCCTACCTCTGTCTCAGTGGCAACCCGGTCGCCGGGTCCGCAGCCCCTTCTTCTGCCGCGCTAACCTGCCTTGGCCTAGTGAATTGTAGCATTGGCTTGTTGAGCTGCTTGCGCGTTTGCAATTATATGATGATTATATATCAATCAGCTCTTCACAATATATGTTCTACCTTACTCAGATCAATATTACAGACCAAGAAAAAAACGCATGTTTTAACTATCCAGAATTGAGCGAACAGAAGTATAAAGCTATCTAGATCACGCTAATCTCAGTCATCCTGGAATCCTACACCTGTCTTCACCTGTCCTGGTGTGTGCTTGTAGCTTCTCGATCGAAGCTAAGGAATGCCTGAAGCCATCCATGTCGCCGCTTATGCCCATTCACCATGATCAATGCCAGGGAAGAACCAGAACGAGTCGCCGGAGGCGAAAAAGCCCGGCCAGTGCGGCACCGTCTTCCTCATCACAATCTGATCATCCACTCCAGCGTCCAGCATCAACTCCGACCAGAACCACTGGAGGGCACCATCACGAATGCTCGAGCCCACGTGCAGGAGATCCCACGACTGGCGCGCGAACAGCATCGTGCCCGGCGCGCGGCCCGGGGCGGCCGAAGCTGGCACGGCCGCCGAGCACCCGTGGCCCAGCAGCAGCACGCGGTCCCCAAGGACGCTCGCAGTCTTCTGTATCCACATCCTACCCTGCCAGTCCAACCTGAAGAGGGCGACGAGCTTGTGACGCTCGTCTGAGGCCACGAGGTGGACGTTGCCGAACAACTCGACGAGGTAGTGGCTCCACCTATCCCCGTGCGGGAGCACGAACGCCGTGTCCCTGCGCTCCACCTTGGACTCTGGGACGGCCAGGTCCGCGCGCCAGATCTTCCTCCTCCCGTCCACGAGGTACACCGTGGAGCCGACGGCTACGATGTCGCTGGCGATCGTGTCGTGGCGGAACCCCGGGGCGCGCAGCGTAGCCCATCCCCCGCCTCCGCCGAAGCGGCCGGGGCGACAGTACGCGATCAGCCTGTCCGTGGCGACCGCGAGGAAGCACGCTGGGTCGGCGGGCGAGGACGTCAGGGCGGCGAGGATGCCCTCGGAGCACTTGTCCTCGAACGGCCACGGGAGGACCCGCCGCGCGCCGGTGACGGGGTTCGCCAGCACGAGCCGGCGCGGCGGGTCCATGGCGGCCAGGACGAGCCACCCACCGCCGGTCGCGACGCAGCGGTGGTACGCGGGGACCTCGTACGCGTAGGCCCGTCCGCCGGGGATGTCGTAGAAGCGCCGGCGCGCCGCGGCGGGGCCGGGCCCGCGCGTGGCGAGCGGCGGTAGCATGAGCCACGGGAAGGGCGGCCGCCCGCAGCCGAAGAGGCGGCCGGAGTTACGCAATTTTCGGCAGACGAGGCGCAGGACGAGGAGGTCGGCGAAGCGCAGGTGGGGCGCCACCAGGGGGAAGATGTCATCGCAGAATGTTGGGGGAACCCCAGGCCTTCCGGTGTTGAGGGGCGGCGGCGCCATTGCCGTGGCGGCGCGAAGATGAGGCGATGCGGCGACCGGTGCGCGATCCGACGATTCGTCTCCGCGACGGTCTCTTCGTGCCCTTTTATTCTGCCGCGCGGCGGTGCCCATTAATGGCGCGGGGCTTCTGCCGCAATTCACCACCGCGGCGTCACTGGCAATGAACTTGGCTTGATCTGTACCAGCACTAGATATTCAGGTCTGGATTTCAGATACGCTGCATATTGATGCTTGCTCGAACCTGGATGTTCTGGTATTCATACTGGAATCGAACTGGTTCTCGCTGAAACCATGCCGCCTTCCCACACTACAAATAAGACACGAGTAATTGTGATTTGATTCGTGCTAAAACATCGGTCCAAATAACTCACAGCTAAAAATGTACAGCTCATGCATTTACATATTGGGGAGGCTCTAAAAGAAGCTACTCCTATTTAGTAAAATTGATTATTAAAGATACTCTATTAATTACATGTTTCATATCCTGTAGATAGAGATATTGTTCCGGTGGCTAGCGTAGTCAAACCGCTGGTAGTTTAGATCTAGATCATGCTAAATACATTCATGCATGAAGGAACGCGTTTCTTTTTTGTGTGTTTGTGTGGGATTCATGGAGTAACCTAATACGATATTCCTATGTTACAAGTAGGGATAGTATTTGGGCTCGGCCCACGGGCCCTTTTACAATTTATTTTTGTCTATATTAAATATTAGTTTAAAAATAAATGTAAATTCGATTCAATACTAATCCGATCTGGTACTTCACATTATTAGTTTATTTTTAGGCTCTTTATAGCCCTAGTTACATGTGGCGACCGGTTTACTACAGCTGTTGGGCGAGCACGAGTGCGGGGTGTCAAGCAGCGACAGCGAGAGCTAAAGATGATTGATTCTGTTAATTTTTATTTTTAATCTGTTAATTGTAAAAAATATAATAGCTATAAAAAATCAACCAGATGAACCTTATCAATATATAGATCATAAAAATATTAGTTTTTTAATTGTACGGATTAATGGTTAACATAAAATATTAAGTGTTGTTATAAAGATTAACTATTAATTAGATTGAATTACAAGCATATAAAATTAAGCCATGATTTTGACAGGCCCAGTCTAATAATCACAACCTCCAATGTCATTGCGGGCCAGAAAAGCCCAGAAAAGGTTTGCAACTATTACTCGTATGGACTGAACATCCTTCCTGTCCCACATAATATTGTCCAAACATTGGATGAATGGACCGAGCAGTCCATTAGCTTCTTTAAGCCATTCCGGAGCAAATAGGGCGCATATGTAGCCCATAGCCTTCAATCGCACACCGACCGGTCCCTAATTCTCAGCCCAGATTGTTTGCTCGGCCCAGTTACTTTATTTTTAGCCTAATTACTGCTGCTTTGTTCAGCTAATAGAGCCTGTCCGGTTATCGTGTCTTCGTTTCTTTGTGACTTCTTACTTATTTTTTAAAATAAATACTGATGTATTAGTGTAACACTACGATAGAACTAATGGAACAATAATAATGTTGAGGACATCAAATCTACCCTAGTGGAGCAAAACAATAGAATAAATGGAAAATCACGCTGAAACAAGGCAGAAAATCAGCGAGGAAGCTCCAACAACTGGAGCAAAAGGGCGAGGAAGATGCGTGCAGTCCACTCGGTGCACACATTGACCAAAGTGGATATGGAAAGGACACACAACTTGTGATATCTAGTCGCGTATGCCCCGTATATCTTATGTGAGAAAAAAGAAATGTATCAATTAATTTATATATATGAGCCTGTCATGGAGATATTACTGTATCGCCTTGTTTCCTATACTTATCTCACATATATTTATTAAAAAACATATTTATATTGTTCTGCTTAGTCTATGAAAAACTCGAGTTTGCTTATCCCAAACAAAAAGACGATGTTTCTTTTAGGAAAAACATGATAAAAATCGTACAAATCAAAATGCTAAATATTTTTTTTGCACGTATCTGGATGAATGGTGTACAATTGTTCCATTAATGGAAATAGGGAAAGCATACAAAATGAACCGACGGCTGCACAAAAAAACGGCAGCCAAGCAAAATGTCAACTCGTTTGAAGTTGTTGGCCACCTTACAATGATCTTCACGTAGCAGCATTCAACAGAGAGATACTACCAGTATAGCTATAAAATCTGGAAGCATGTAACGAAGAATATCAGGCCACAAATTCCAACATTCTTCGATTTCTTTTTTCTCTCTCTCGCTGTATTGACAAGACATCCCCTTCGATGCGCATTGATGGCGGATACGTGAGATGCACAAAATCGAAATCCCCCGCATTTAAGAGCCCGGGCGGTAGGCATCGTGACGGCCACGTCGTGGCCACGACTTCACACGCTGGTTGGTCTCGTCTGCCTCCCGTGACTTGTTTAGTTGTTTATAACGTTGCTTGGTCAACCGTCTTTGACGTCTAACCTCATCTTCACTTCACCCCTCGCCTGCGGATTTTCTAACCGGAATTGCCCCCCGTCGAGAGCACTGGAGGTGACGGTTTCGTGGAGCTCATGTCGTCGATAGCAGCGCGAGGGCTCAGCTCTGCCCCTGGGCGATGCTTGTACAGTTGTCCCTGGCTATTGGACCCGTCCCGTTCGAATCAGGTCGTGACGCTAGCTAGTTTGACAAATGCATCAGCATCACTGAACCTGAACATCCTCTCGTCGGTTGGGAGCAGAGCCTTTTTAGGCGGAGAGCGAGAGCAGACGCGCGGCCACGGTGCCGGGATCCCAACCGACGCGCGCGCGCACCGGGGAGAAAACCGCACGAGCTCGAGCGGTTCCATATGCCGCCCGTGCGTGCGCTTGCGACACTGATGCTTGCGTCTGGCCCCTCCAAAGGCACGACCACCCAACCACACACGACGAAACATCCAGAAATTTTGGTGAGGATTATAAATAAATGCTGCCGACGACCAGGCCCGTCCTGGTTGAAAACTCTAGTTTTCCACGCACATGCAGAGGTTAGACGACTGTCGACGAGGTTGCACGGAACGTAAATTTTTATAGCATGATCAAAGCGAAGAAAAGCCTTGGCAATTCTACACGCAAAGCTGCCGCCGCTGCTGCCGCTGTAACTAGACTGCTAGCCAACTGAACGCACCGCATAACTGGCGGCCGACCCATGTACCGGGCCTCTCAAGTCGCCCAAGTCATCCGGTGACCAGCAGGTTGCAGTACATCCGTGACCTGTCTCCTCGCCAGCTAATTTCCGTTCTGCTTCGCACCGTCGTCTGCTAACTAATCCGCTCATCGCACAGCTCATCAGCGGGGCATGATTGCTCATCAGCTCACCAGTCTTTCTCCTAATCATTGCCATTTCTGACCTCTTTTTTTAACAAGCTGAGGTCATGCATTTTTTCCCAGTTAAGACGAGCAAAAGGATGTTACCGGGTTGTTGGGGTGTCAAACCCCCTGCCTTTTACTGAAGCTTCCGTGCGCCGATATGTGAGGAAACTGGTGGAAACTGGGGAGCAGCCTCAAATGTGAGGCTGACAAGTGGGGTCATGTGTCCTTCGAACTTACACTATTTAAAACCACTATAGTACTTTAGTTGTATTCAACCATAAGTTCAGGGTTGACTCGTCCCTACAACACGCTAAATGTCCATGCATGTTCCTGAAGCAAGCTTACCCCTGCCACGATTTTATAGACAGACACTTCCGTTCCACGCCTCATATTTTAAATAAAATAGGAACGAGCCAGTAATGCCTCCTACGACATCATGACCACCATCCATGACCAGGATAGCAAAACCAAACCAAACCAGATGCAGAACAACGCATCCTGTTGCTTCTCACCGTCCCTGCTTTTCTGAATGAGAAAGAAAACGACTTGGTGTCAAAGTTAGAGGAGTCTTTCAGAGCAGAGAGGCAGTCGACGCAGGCACATTTCAAGGGCGGATACGGACGGGCCTTCAATGCGTGGCAAGGAGATCGCCGGCTTAGGAATCAAATCGGCTTCAGAAAAAGGTGAGGACGGCCGGTCCTTTTTCTTGCCGTCTTTAGCTTCAATTAGTTCCATCTTTGCAGCAGCCGAGAGTTCGCAGTACAAAAATGCGTGGTTGTTTCTTTCCATGTTCGCGGTTTTGGATCTTGGAGATGACGCGAAAGAATGGCATGCGCACACCGCACGATTCGAAAAATAAATTGACTGTGCATCTAAAGAAGGTTCAAAAGCTAAGCATCTGAATCTTTAGGTGTTCTTTTTCCCCCTCGTCCTTTCAATTGCTCCGCATCTTTATTATAAAGTCGTGATTTAGAATGGAGTCCCCTCACGATCACCTCAAAAGCAGCAAAAATCTCGTGTTTAAACAGCAATGTCGCAATCACAAAAACTATGGGAAATGGCAGTGCTTAAACTGGTATGTGAGACGAAGTAGTTCAAATTTAAACCTGCGAATTACCTCTGGTTTAGTGCACCGGCTTCTCCCGTTTCGATGGATTTGTCGTGTCCACTGCTACAGTTAAAGCGATCGGACGCCTTTATAATCCATTGTTCGCGTTGCGTTGTCTTGTGCAGCGGTGAACTGAAGCGGATAGGACGCGGCGACGAAGGCGCGAAGCGGGAGGCGAGCCAGGAACAGACATGGACAGCGGCAGCTCGTCGGTCTCGGTCTCCGACGAGAGCTCGGAGGTGGCGGCGGGGGAGCACGGCGTGTGCCGCTCGGCGTCGACGCGGAGCCTCGTCGACGCGGCGGGCAACCTCAGCCGCACCGTCTCCGACGTGTCCACGTCCTTCTCGGAGCAGTGCAGCAGCGTTGGCCACAGCGGGCCGTTCGAGCCGGCCGCCACCGTGGCGATGCTGACCGGCCGGTACCCGCCGTCCAACGCCGCGGTGCTCAGCCGGCTCAGCATGAAGCCCCGTGCCGACGTGCTCGACCGGCGATCCACTGACGACGGTACGTACCGCGGCGCTCAGCCGGTCCCTGCAGGGGGCGGGGTCCTTGGTGCAGAGCGATCCATCGCCGTGTAGCGTCCGTGGTTAACGCGAACCGATCCACATGTCATGCGCAGAGATGGAGCTGGTGAAGGAGAGGTTCTCGAAGCTTCTGCTCGGCGAGGACATGTCCGGCGGCGGCAAGGGCGTCTGCACCGCCGTGGCCATCTCAAACGCCATCACCAACCTCTATGGTATGCACGCATGGCGGACCCAGCCAAGATTCCTCGTCTGGCATCTCGTGTTCCGGCGTGTTGACCCGTCGGCGTTCGATCGTTGTTGTTGCAGCGACGGTGTTCGGGAGCTGCCACAAGCTAGAGCCGCTACCGACGGAGAAGAAGGCGATGTGGAGGAGGGAGATGGACTGCCTCCTCTCCGTCTGCGACTACATCGTCGAGTTCTTCCCGTCCACGCAGACGCTGCCCGACGGAACCAAAGTTGAGGTGCTGTAATCGCTCTGCAACTCATCCATGGATTATTAGTTCGTTATTTGGAAGATCCAGTTACACAAAATTCATGCTCTGTTTTCGATCGACGTGGCTGATCAGTTGTGGCTCTATCAATTCGTGCAGGTCATGGCGACCAGACCAAGATCGGACATTTACATCAACCTCCCGGCGCTCGAGAAGCTCGACGCCATGCTCATTGTGAGACCAGATCTCAACTCCCACTCCATTGATTTTACTTGCTTTTCCTGCGTCAATCGACGGGCCAATATTAACTCGTGCATTTGTGCAGGAGATACTGGACAGCTTCCAGTTGGCAGAGTTCTGGTACGCGGACGCCGGGACGAGGTCGTTCGCTTCGATCACCTCGACGTCGTCGTCGTCGTTCCGGAAGTCGATGCAGCGGAACGAGGAGAAGTGGTGGCTGCCGGTGCCCTGCGTCCCCGACGCCGGCCTCTCGGAGACGGCGCGCAAGGACCTGCAGCAGAAGCGCGACTGCGCCAACCAGATCCACAAGGCCGCCGTCGCCATTAACAGCAGCGTGCTCAGCGACATGGAGGTGCCCGAGTCCTTCATGGCCATGCTCCCCAAGGTACAAAGACATGCCGATGGAACAGTAGCACCCATCTCTCTGTCCCTCTCCTGTATTCTCATGCTGAGATAATCATGGGTTGCAGAGCGGGAGGGCAAGCGTGGGGGACGTGGTGTACCGCGCCATGCTCGGCGTGGACAAGTTCTCGCCGGACTACCTGCTCGATAAGCTTGACATCTCCTCGGAGCACGACGCGCTGGCGATGGCTGACAAGGTGGAGGCGGCCATGTACGTGTGGCGGCGCAAGGCGAGCGCGAGCCACGGCAAGGCCCGGTGGAGCAAGGTCAAGGAGCTCACGGCGGACGACGACGACAAGAACGTGGCCCTGGCGAACCGGGCCGAGAGCCTCCTGCTCTGTCTCAAGCACCGGTTCCCGGGCCTGTCGCAGACCACGCTTGACACCAGCAAGATCCAATACAACAAGGTAAGTAAATTGCACACGTCACATTGCCCTTCCATATTCTCTCGACCAAAAAGAAAAAAAAAAGAAAACCCGTGCGTTCTTGGCAGACTAATTGGATGAACCAACACCTTCCTACTATTTTTCGCAGGACGTTGGGCAAGCGATCTTGGAGAGCTACTCAAGGGTGTTGGAGAGCTTGGCGTTCAACATGGTTTCATGGATCCACGATGTTCTGTTCATCGACAAATCGACTAGGAATAAATGATTGTCGACCTGGTCCGTTCTTCGGCCCGAATTGAACTAGCTTCCCAGCAAAGGGTTTTTAGATCACCCTGTTGGTGAAGTTGCGAGAGTACAATGACAGTAGAGGCAGTAGGGTGTTTTTTTTTGCTGACATAGAGGAAATGTATGCTTTAGCTTTGCAGGGATCGTCTGATCAACAGTGAATGTACGCATGGCATCATGGTTTCTCTCGTTCCCTGCGGTCCGCTCCTCTCATTGTGTGCTCTTCCTAGCTTACCGGAGCAAGAAAAATATAATACTAAGACCCTGTTTGGGACAGCTTTTTAGTCAGCTTTTTAACAAGTTTAAGCACTTAAGTCTTCAAACACCTAACTTTTGTTACAACTTATTAAAAAATCGCTTTTCAAAATGAACTACGAAACCGCTTTACAGAAAAACGGCCTCCCACCAGCTTCTCCTCGCTTCTGCGCTCCGAGTTACGAAAATACCCCTAAAATTCAAAGGAATTTACCCGCAACTGCCATCATATAAATAGATTCCTCTCCCGAGCTCAGTGCGCCGCCGCCTCCGTGACCTTGCTGCGACGGCTACAGGGTGCTTGCTCCCCCGCCCCCTCCCCCGCCGGCCACGAGAGATCCACCGCCGGCGCCCCCACGACCGGCTACGGCAGAGCCCCCACCCCCGACTCTCGCCCGGCCATGGCCGAACACCCCCCCCCCCGCTGCAGAGCTGGCGACTGTCGGCCACGAAAGGTTGGCGACGACGGCCCCTTCATACGCCTGGCCCTGCAGCGACGCTGGGACCTCACCGGTGAGTTGGTTGGACGAGAGGTTGAGGAAGCTGAGACTGAGGTTGTCGAACTCCTGAGGTATGTCGCCCGTGAGCTCGTTGTTGGAGAGATCGAGGACGGTGAGCACTGGCAACAGCCCGATTGCTCTCGGGATCTCGCCGGACATCTGATTGCTGCTAAGGTTCAAGGAGGTCAGCCTTCCCAGCGACAGGATGGATGGTGGAATCGGACCAGATATCCGGTTCCCTCTGAGGTCCAGGTCTGTGAGGTTGGCGAACCCGGCCATGTCTGCCGGTAACGCGCCAGAGAATTTGTTGTTCTCCGCCTTGAAACTCCTCAGCCCCGACGCGGAGGACGGCACCGGACCGGTGAACTGGTTGTTCCCCATCTCGATCCGTGAGATGTTGGGGGATATCACGTTGGGCAGAGTGCCGACGTTGGTCAGCATCGGGAACGCCGACGACCAGACCTGTTCCGGGAAGTCGCCGTCGAAGTGGTTGTCGTGCACCATGATGTTGTTCAGCGTGTCGCATTCCCCGAGGCTGGCCGGGAACGCGCCGGAGAAACTGTTGTTGAACAAGACGATGTCGTAGAGCTGCTTGTTGAAGCAGAGGGTGTCCGGGACCGGCCCCGAGAGCATGTTGTTGCACATCTCCAGGTTCCCCAGCGGCGAGTGCTTCCCGAGCTCACGCGGGAGTGGCCTCGAGAGCATGTTGTTGAAGATCCGGAGGTCCGTGAGGTTCGGCAGCAGCCCCACGCTCGCCGGAATCGGCCCGGTGATGCTGTTGAAGTACAGGTACAGCAGCTTCAAGCTCTTCATGTTCCCGACGGCCTCCGGTATCGGTTCCGTGAGGCTGTTCACCGAGAGGTCGAGTTCGATCATGTTCGTGGCGGTGATGTCGGGCCCGATCCCGCTGGTGAAGCTGTTGGCGTAGAGGTACAGGTTTTGCAGCTTCTGATGCTTCCAAACCCACCCCGGGATTTCACCGTGAAGTTTGTTGCTCTACAGGTTCAACAACCTTACTAATGTTACAGATGACCGAGATATGGGAGAGCTACGTGATGCTATTACCGTAGGATTAGTGGAAGGGTAGTGATGACTTTATAGAATATATCTTTGATATTAACGTTTGTCTCTATGGTGTAATAATTCACGTATTTCATTCTTTTGATCAAACTTTATTTTATAATATAAATAATTTACATATTATTATTTTATCATGTAAATGAATGTCACATAGTTTCAATTCCGTGGCAAATAAAATACAATAGAGAAATTAACCCAATGTGACTTTATATGCAAGTCAGAAAAATATCATGAGTAATTCAAACAATTTACACTTTGAAACAGCAAACCAGCACATTAAAAACGCAGACTGCCAAACACATAGCTTCTCTAGACAGCTGCTTCTTTAGACAGCTGCTTCTAACAGCAGCCAGAAATAAGTCAACTTCTTAACAAGTTTCAACTGTGCCAAACAGGGCCTAAAAGACTCTAAGAAAGTTCCAAAAGCAGTTTGGGTTGGGATTGGCACACCGCCAAAAAGCAGTGAAACGTCTGTGGCCTCGGCTGTAGGTGACCCTCGCAACTTGCATTTCATCGTGATTGACCACACTGTCAATATTCATTCGGCCGCAGAATGACTTATGGTACGGTGAATGAGTTACGATTTCCGGGCAACTGGTACACATTTTTATTTTTTCTAACTCAACAGCCCATTTACGCTGAAAATGAAGAAATAAAGTGCAAGATTGGGGTGCGCTACGTTCGAACCTGCGCTAGCGCCTAACCATTAGACCAGTCCAACACACCTATTTATACAGAAAACATATCTTGTAATTAACTCGTGCTAAACGGCCGTGCCTATGCAGCCCACCACGCCGTACCTGCGGCCAGGCATGTTCTTCTACTATTATGTAAAATTTGGGTTATAAAAGAAACTTACTCAAGATGCAATAAAAAAGAAAAATCTGTTGAAGCTGATATGATATCTGTTGTTTTGGAAGCTCCAAGGGCGTGCGGTCTCAAAAAATAGTAAAAAAGATATTTAGTGGTGTCTGCTGAGGCCCAACAAGCCAGCCCATTCTTACAAGTGAACCCCCGAACGGTTGCAAAAGCCGCTCGCTGGTTCGCCTTCCAAACCCTTCGCCCTTTTCTCGCTCCTCTCGTTTCAATCTCGCGCCTCCGTTGAGCGAGGCGGAGAAACTGAACGGGGGACTCGCCGTGTCCGGAGTCCAGTCCGGCAGCCCCCGCCGATCGCAACGCAGGTTAGTGGATCGATCCCCCCAATTTCATACGCGCTCGCTCGTCTGACAACTCGGCAGTTCAGTTGTTTGGAGATTCCTAATGCGTGCCACTCTGCTTGGGCCGGTCGCCTATCGTGGGGCGTACGCGAGAGGCGAGCGGTTGGTGATTAGCACGAGGAGATAGTGGTACCTGGAGTTTGATTTTCCTTTAACTTGGGATAATTTACGGTCCGGTGTTCTCGGCTTCTCGGGGTTCGAATGCCTCGGGGAATCAATCTGCATTTGGTTCGGATGATCGACTCGCTTCGTGCGTTTTTTCCCTGCTGTTCAAACACAAATTAGGTGATCGCGATGGGAATCAGGGTTTGATTAATAAGAAGCGTCGCGTGGATGCGTGGTGCGGGGAAAATTTGGAGGAGGGTGAAGATTGAGTTACACACGGAGGTCTGAATTTGAAATCGCCGAAGCGAACTAAATGCGGCTACTGGCTAATTCAAACTCTTGATACTTTGAATTAAGTTGCGGTGAACAAGGACTCGCTGTTGTGGTGCCACGCTTTAGAAATGACGCAATCTGTGTCCTCATTTGCACGAGGGTTTAGATGAACGTGTTTACCTAGCTTAATGTTTCTTCGGCACTTGATTTTATTTGATTTGAACTTGATTTAACTATGTGCTCTTGGATATCAATTTGATCTGTAGGGCTATATATTTGAGTAATGGGAATGGTAATTTATCCTTTTTGTCTATTATTCCATCAGTACTTTAGCAATTTGAGTTGCAGCAAATCCATTTAATGCACATGTGAATTTGTTAAAAGTTTGTCTATCTACGAGAAATCAGACTGCTATAAGTAGCAAGCTGAAAATGTTAATCTATAATTACTTATTGCACACTTGCACACAAAACAAACATATACATCAAGTGAAATCTGATCCAGCTGATGTAAGTATGCCTCACAAATATGCACAAACGCTCAATGTACATGAGGAAATTTGCAAAGCCTTTCATACTTGCTGTACACTTCACTGTCAGAGGCACAACTCTACGATGTGTCACACTGGGAATTCATCTCCCATGCATGAGAACTATTTCCACTGCAGTTATACACTTAGACTAGAAAATTTCCTCCCAAAATACGTTCACCTGCTACTTTCTTAGGACAAACATGGTAGCAGCCCATGTTATTCTGCCGCACATAATGGCTATTGTCAGCATGAAAACTTCTGTGGCTCTACTTAGTGATTATACTGACCAAAAAGCACCATTGACGAGATAACTAGTCAGAACCTCAAATCCACAAATCAAAAACAGCATCATCTATCAACTCATCCAATACAAACTCCCATATTTCCATAACAATCCCTTCAGTTTTTGATCTTATGTCCATCAATGACTGTATTTCCAAATCCCTCGTAATTATCTGCTCATTAGTACTTGGGCGACTATATTGGATATACCTAGAAACATATCTTTCAACCTCTGTGATGAGGTTTTCTCCTACTGGAGGTGTCCGTATATCATGTTTTAGAAAAGATAACCAAGAAGAGAGTCTAAAATATCTCTCTTGGATCTCTGTTAGAGCTTCACAGATACAATCAAACAGCAGCTTCAGATCATCAATTTGATCACCTTGATTCGGCAGTTCTTCAAACAAGCAAGGGCTGATTAACTCATCCTCTAGGTACCATACCTCCAAATTTTGTTCAACACATAACTCTGACATCTCCAGCACCAACTTTATATAATCTAATCTTGCATTCTTGTCCTCCCAAATGACCTTTACATCTGATACATCATCATCAAAATACAGGATCCTGTGGAAATCTCCACTCAGTTCACCTGTATGTCAAACAAACAATAAGCCTTACAGATATGTAGAGAAGTCTTTTCTTAGGGCGTAACTAGGGAAAATATTAAAGCAAGTTTTATCACTTGAACTTACATTCTCCCTTGTTTATGCAGTCAGGACTGCCAATATCTTCAAGGAATGACTCAAGTACAGATATGGGACTGGCCTTTTCTTTGTTTTCGTAGCTTTGATTAGGAGAAGCATGTGAGATTAATTTGGTCGATGCTCTTGTTTCGGGTTTCTCAGGCTCTTGCTGCTCCAACTGTTCAACTATGTCCTCGGCAGAATTTGAAGACATTTTAACAGCTTCCTTTCTTTGTTCTGTTTCTTCAAATATTCCCTTTAAATAAAACATGATGAATTTTAAATAATAATTCAAAAAAAACAAATAAATATAAGCATTTATTTGATCTTACATGTTCTGCATCATCTCTGCTTTGTTCGTCTGGAATGCACCCTGTGTTGTCAATTCTTTCACAGCAGTCAAGTTTTTCAATTCCCTCAATATGCATGGCATCTGGCTCATCCGTAACATGTCCGGCTTCTGCAAAAAAGTCAGATGTTATTCGTATTCAAAGAATAAAAGTGCATCACTCATAGTTGATAAGTGTCCTGTAACAGTTTTCCCTTAGCGTCGACTGAGCTACCTTCTTGTGGTTCATTAATGAAATATCCTTCCTTAACTGCCACTCGATCTGGACTAGTACTGCATGCAATGCACCCTAAGCCATCTGGTGATCGGCTTGTCTCTTGCGTGCAGTCTTCTGTCTCAACCTTGCAAGAATGGCAAACATCTGTCTCTTCAGGTGAGAGGTCAAGGCAGTCCCTTCCCCTTGGACTATCGCCTTGGACTGAGTTACCTCCTTGTGGTTCATTAATGAAATATCCTTCCATAACTGCCACTCGATCTGCACTAGTACTGCATGCAATGCGCCCTAGGCCACCTGGTGATTGGCTTGTCTCTTGTGCGCAGTCTTCTGTCTCAACCTTGCAAGAATGACAAACATCTGTCTCTTCAGGCGAGAGGTCAAGGCAGTCCCTTCCCCTTGGACTATCCCCAGGGGTTGAAACATTACGATGAGGCAGAGAAAGTATTCCTTCCAAAGATTTTGGGAACTGGACTCTTGGATAACTGATAGATCCATCTTTGTCTTTTAGCATCTCTGATAAATGCCTCTTGGCCTCCTCATAGAAGAAAGAATCATCTTTTGGTCCTACTGTACGACCATTGATTTCACTTATGCAACCATTTTGCTGCTTTTCCTTGCTGCTGATCAAAGGTCTGAGATCATTCTTAAAATTTGATGCAGATTTGTCTGCCAAGCTCCCTTCTGGGAGATGTATAAAATCCTTCTCAATTTCTATAACTGAATCCTTGACCCTACATGGGTCTGTTTGAGGGTTTTCTGCACCTGTCACATCTTTTTCTCTTCTACTCTCACTAGTCACAATTTTAAATCTTTTCTTGACTTCCTTTATTGAAAATATTGAGGTTTCCTTTCTGCTGCACTCAGGAGCATGTGATCTGCAAGGTTCTTGATGTAATGATCTTGTACCAGTATTCACTTTCTGATCAATACCTCTTTCTGGATTCGGTTTTAGAATAACTATCTTGCTGACAGCCTGAGCTCCACTGGTTGTCTCTGGCATCTGACTTCTACTCGATTTAACCTTCCTCCAGAAAAACATATATTTGCTCTCTTTAGCCTGCTCTTTTGTATCCCAATGATGCTGACTTAAGCCTCTTCTCTCTTCAAAGGAACTAGTTTGCCCAGGAATTTTATTGGGTTTTGACCCATCTTTCACCTTTTGGTGCTTTTGGACATCGTCTACAGTATTTGGACTTGGCTTTTGAAGCAGTTTGAGGAAAAGTTCCTTGTTTGAACTCAATATCTCCAATGCGTCCTTCAATTGTTTGGATTGATCTGCCCTAGTGTTAGAAAGATTATTGTGGTCAAATAGCTTTCCATCATTACTCTCTTGAGATAGCCCTTGATCAATATTGTGAGGAAGATTGTTCAAGTCATTGACCTTTTTATGGATTAGGGACTTCAGTGAAGGACACAATTCATTCCTATTCTTGCAATCACCATGTGGACACTCATTATGGCAACTATATATTTCACCTAACATATTTGTCAGGACAGATTCAAGATCATATCTTTCAACATGATGTGATACCTTGGAATCCACTGATTGAGAACAACGCACACCAATGCCTGTATGGTGATATGAGTTTTCTGTTGGTTTACTTATTTGCTTTGATATCCCGTCAAGAGCAACATCATTTTCCAGCTCAGACAACCTTCTTTGGAGATCATCACTTGGAATTTTGTTTAATAGCTTTACTTTTCCCAACTCATCCTCAATAAGGTTTTTGACCGTAGTGCATTCTTCTGTGTTCTGAAATATAAATAGTAAAATGCTCACATGCGTTATATTGGATCAAACTATAAATTATGATTTGGTAGAAACTTGGCGACATGCCCGTGAGTGACTGATGCTGTCTAATTTCATGTTGATGAGATAAGTAAGCAATACTTGGTTTCTTGCAATTTTTTTGAAATGAGGATCTCCCCACCCCCCATGTCCGAAGAGACAGAGGTCCAACATACAGAATTTCAGGGATACAGAAAGTTACAGAAAAATTAATTTCTCCATCACTCCCAACCAGATTATCTGATCTCATACTTGGTTTCTTAAAAAAAAGGGCAGCCCGGTGCATGTAGCTCCCACTTGCGCAGGGTCCGGGGAAGGGTCCGACCCATTTGGGTCTTGATCACTTAAAATAATTAATTGAGCTAGTTCATTACTTAAGTCCATGAGCAGGCCTAGATAATCAGCATATGATTTTGCATTAGTGTGCTAGTGCAACCTTTGGAGAATATAACAGATATTCTTACAGTCTTTGCTTGGTTAAAAAGCATAATACATTCTTTGCAGTTGTAAACTTAAAACCTAAAAGCAGTGTAGAAGCTTATGATAATCACTAAAAAATAAATAGGTTGGTTTGCTCCTCTAACAACTACTTTCTTAGTTTATGTAACTTACACCATCTTCTTCTATTTCGTCGAAGTCTCTGGACCTCTTCGTTGAGTGCCCCCTTTCTGCACAAATACATGGCCCATAATCAGAATGATTTTTAGATAATAATAATCAGAAGATTGTACGCGAACACCTAATTAACAGAAAATTTATAGTGTTGAATGCAAAGACAGTGAAGAATAAATTCCCAATTCCAGTAGTTGATGAATTACTGGATGAACTCCGTGGCAGCAAATTCTTCACTAAACTGGACCTTCGTAGCGGGTATCATCAGGTGAGAATGCATCCAGAGGATATCGAAAAGACAGCATTCAGGACCCATAAAGGCCATTTCGAGTTCCTGGTAATGCCATTCGGCCTCACTAATGCACCGTCGACATTTTAGTCTTTGATGAACGATGTGCTGAAGGCGTTTATTCGAAGATTTGTGCTAGTTGTCTTTGATGATATTTTAATATTTAGCAAGTCCTGGCCCGAACATCTCCAGCATGTCAAGCAAATGTTCCAAGTTCTGCGCCAAAACAAACTTGCTCTCAAGAGGTCCAAATGTTTCTTTGGCCAGGAGTCGGTGTCCTACCTTGGGCATATTATATCAGCAAAAGGAGTGTCGATGGATCCAGTCAAGGTAGAGGCTGTAGAAAATTGGCCTCAGCCTCGGTCTCTCAGGGCGCTGCGAGGATTTCTCGGCCTCACAGGATATTACCCCAAGTTCATAGCTGGATATGGAGTGGTGGCCGGCCCTCTCACAGCACTCCTGAAGAAAGAAGCCTTCAAATGGATTGAAGAGGCTGACGAGGCTTTCACAGAGTTAAAGCAGTCCTTGATGACAACACCTCTACTGCAGATGCCAGACTACTAAACGTTTTATTGTTGATTGTGACACCTCAGGTGCTGGTTTTGGAGCTGTGCTACATCAAGGAGATGGTGCGATTGCATTTTTCAGCCGGGCAGTAGCGCCACACCATCAAAAACTTCCGGCATATGAACGGGAGTTGATCGGGCCAGTCAAAGCAGTCCGAAATTGGAGACCCTATCTTTGGGGACGACCATTTACTGTACGGACACACCACTATAGTCTGAAATTTATCCTCGACCAACGGCTTTCTACTATCCCACAACATGCTTGGGTCAGCAAGTTGTTCGGATATGACTTGACAGTGGAGTATAAACCGGGGAAATTGAATGGCGCAGCAGATGCTTTATCCCGCCGTGATGAAAACAGTGCATCTCTCCACAACATTACTCCACCAACATTCCAGCTGTTTGATACTCTTCGAGCAGAGGCAGCCAATGATCCACAGGTGGCAGATTCGAAGGCTAAAATTTTAGAGGGAACAACAAAGGATGGACAATAGTAGATGATCTGCTGCTGTTTTGGGGCAAACTGTTTGTGCCGGACAATTCGTCGTTATGGCAGCAGTTGGTGGCTGATGTACATGAGGCAGGACATGAAGGGGTGCAGAAGACATTGCACAGATGGCGAGCTTCTTTCTATAGCCCCCTGGCTCTTCGGCGCGTTCGGGAGTTTGTAGGGGGTTGTGCAGTCTGCCAAAGGAATAAGTCTGAACATCTAGACCTAGCTGGACTGTTACAACCTTTACCTATACCATCTAGTGTGGACTGACATATTGATAGATTTTATCGAAGGCTTTCCAAAGGCCGGGGGAAAATCAGTGATTTTAACAGTGGTGGATAGATTTTCTAAATTCGCCCATTTCATTGCTTTGGGTCACCCATACAGCGCAGCAACAGTTGCTAAAGCATTCTTTGAAGAAATTGTGCGGCTTCATGGGTTTCCCTGTTCTATAGTAAGTGACCGGGACATGGTTTTTACTAGCATATTTTGGTCTGAACTTTTTCGCCTAGCAGGGGTGAAACTTCACATGAGTTCAGCCTTCCACCCCAGACAGACAGCCAATCAGAGGTTGTTAACAGAGTCCTGACCATGTACTACGGTACTTAGCAGGGGACCGACCAAAATCTTGGCTACAATGGCTTCCATGGGCTGAATTTTGTTATAACTCCTCTTATCAGACTGCACTGAAATGTTCACCTTTCAAGGTTGTCTACGGTCGGGGTCCGCCAACTATTTTGACATACCAGCCTGGAGTAGCACGGGTTGCAGCAGTTGATAAACAGTTAAGAGACAGGGATGAGTTTTTATCTGAGATCAAAGACCGCTTGGTCCAAGCACAAGTCACTATGAGGAGTTATCATGACAAAACAAGCGAGAGGTGGAATATATGGTTGGTGAATGGGTCTGGTTAAAGTTACAGCAGAGGACTGCAATCGGTGTCACAACAGCAGCACCTTCAAAGCTGGACCAAAATTCTTTGGGCCTTATCAGATACTACAGCGTATTGGGAAAGTGTCATATAAACTCCAGCTACCCCCTAGAGCTCGAATTCATGATGTGTTTCATGTTTCGGTTCTCATTTATGGGCCAGACACCAACACAAATTGTCCCTCTTCCTCCACTACTGAATGGGCGGGTAGTGCCAACACCAGAAGAAGTCATCAAGGCAAGACTGAACAGGGGTGTTTGAGAATTATTGGTAAAATGGGTTGGACGTGCTGCGTCTGATGCATCGTGGGAACCGCTGGAGGGCTTCAAACACCAGTTTCCTGATGTTAAGCTCGCGGACGAGCTTTTTGTCTGGAGGGAGGGAAATGTTGTGGATTCTTTTGTGGGGCGCCAATATGCTAGGTGTGCCCACAAAAGGGGCCACCAGGGACGCCAGCCAAGGGGGGAGAAAGAAAAAGATTAAGTCGAGGTTGTTAGAACAGATTAAGTTTAGGTTGTTAGGCTGAATAAGATAAAGGAGATTTGTTAGGAGTTTGTTAGATTTGTTAGGAGAATAAGGCGCCTGCTACCTATAAAGGCAGCCATAGATTGTACTAGGGAATTCATCAAGAAGAAAAGTCTCCCTGGAAGGTGGCGGCTTGATCATCAGCAGAGTTCTCAGCCACTCAACAGGGCTCCATACACCCTGCGTTCCCATCCCCACTCTCATCTACTGCTACATTCACCCCTGCATACTCCCAGGAGGAAGAATCGTACCAACATTGTTTCTCTGAACTATATTGATGCTCGCTATTGGCTAATTCTAGATCGTCTAGCAGAGGCAAGGTTTGGTCTTGTTTAACTTTTACAAAATAATGCAAAGACTGGAGCAGTTCATGAATCAAAGTTATACTGCTGTGCAGGTTGAACTCCTAGTTTAATAATTTGAGAATACAATTTCCTGAAACAACCCAGCAAATGCATTTTTATAGAAAATGAAACGAATTATATTTTCAATCGAAGCGGAGGATAAAATTGTTTTACCTATACTGTTACAGTAGCTACTACTACTAGCCCACTAGTAAAATATCTCATGGCAACTGTGTCTAGTGAAGAAAACTCACCATTGATCTCCTGGTATGTATGCCTCGCACTCAACTGCTTCGTATCCAACAAGAACTTGGGATCTCGACGGAAGTAAAGCATTCGCATGAGGCCCCACACACAGCCTACATTGTCCTCATCTTTTGACGTGGACCGCCTGTGACCTCGTTTTCCCATTTCCAGCCGAGTTATTTGTTCTTTAGTGGAAATGACCCTTTTGTTTCTTCTACTGATTGCTCAGTTCATCAGGGAGATCACGACCAGCTGGATACGATGAACACTGGTTGCAAATCGAATTAGCCATCGGTCAGATTTAACTAGCAAAGGACGCGAATTTATATCTGAAGAAACCAAACCGGGCATCTAATCTTATGCAGAAGCAGAGAAAAGGGAGATGCAAACAACTAGCCATAAGAAGCCTGCCTATGCCAGGTACGAACTTTCTATATCCTGTTCTTCCTCTTAGTATATCTCTACTTATCATCCAACTCATCCATTTTAACCAATAAACGAGGGCAAAGGAACCTCCAAATACAGACAAAGAAAATCTGATGCAACCATACGAAAACATCACTCAGGTTAAATTCCAAGCACCGATCCCCAACAAACAGAATCCCCTTGCCCAACTACCTTGAGTCCTTGAGCCGCTAGATTGACAAGGATCAAAAGTAAAAAAATCACCCAAATCATAGCGAGCAGAAAATAGCGCACCAAGAAAGAGGCGCAGCAGCTAAAGCCTACCTGGTGCGAACTCGGAGAAGGTCACGAACTCGGAGCTTCACCCCGCGGTCTTCCACCACCACCTCTCTCTGTCGGGGCGCGGAGCAACTCAGAGAGACGAACACCCATCCAAATCCCTCACAGCGTCTCTCTGGCCATGTGAAGAACGGGGGTTGGAATCATGGACTGCCTGCCTGCCGCCCTGACCTGTCCATCCTTTCGGCGGGGTGGCGACGACGACGGAAGGAATCGGAAGCTTTCTTTCTTGCGCTGTTAGCTCGCCTAACCCAAGTCCTGTTCAGAACCACCTTTCTTTTCTATCTTCCTTTTCTTATTTTCTTCGACCCCTCCCTCCCCTTCGCTTCGCTTTGTTGAACGGAACGGGAGATAAGCACGGCGCACCACGGCGCCAGGGCATGGAAGGCCTACGGCACCAGAGCACGAGCAGCAGCCCACCGCATGGTAATCACGACACCTCCAGGAAATCTCATTGGACTTTCGGTGAGTGCGCCAACCTTTCTCCACCCGCAGGGAAAAAAAAGTAGCAAGCGATGGCTGCAATAACCAATTTATATTACCTAACTCGGGTTGATGGTTGCGTGTCGATGATGGCAGATCTTTTTTGTTCTTTTCGAAACTGATGACGGCAGAATTAATCCTGTGGAAGGGGGTGGGGTATAATGAGAAGGTTTTGAGTGATAATAATGTCGTATCAACGACCATATTCTATCATATCATGTCACGCCCGTGGTGGTGGAAAGAGCCAGAGGGAAGCGTCTCGTGTCAACTGTCGGCCTGTCGCGTATCGAGATCCAGACTAGGCGCAACCTTTTCTGGGCTCGATGTGTTCTGAATGAAATGAAAACGCATTGCTTCCAGTTTTCAAAAGTGCTACTAAGTATATGCTACAAAGTTTTCCAAAGAACATCCCCACTTGAATGCCAGCCCTTTCGCCGCATCAAGTATAATACTCTTATATATGCTACAAGTAGCTTAAGACGTGTCAAGCAAGGTCTACAGCTGTTTTTTTCAGAAAGAGCCAACGGTCTAGCGTTTATTTCTAGGCTTCAGACAAGAGTTAGTGGTTTAGATGGGATCCAATGGGTGGTGGCATTGGCCACTTTACAACCTAGAACCTGGTTCAAAGGCAGACGGGGACCCACCCGTCACCCACTGTTACAGCATCATGTTAGGCCAGCCAATCGACCAAATCAGCCGGTCTTCTGGTGACACAAAACCGCTGAAAACCTCGGCCGCCGCTGCTGGACCGCGACACGGATGATGATGGACCGTGACACGGAGCTCGGAGGCATCTGACGAATCGGAGGTGGGGGGAGGGGGGCTTGCTTTTTGGCCTCGTCTCGTCTTCCTGGGCACGACTTGGACCTTGGTTGGCCGCCTCGCGTACACCGCACCAGCAACACAGAATCATGGCTGCGATTTTAGTCGCGCCTCCGGTTCCGGGACCAGCAAAATTCTCCCACGAAATCATAAGGGCGCGTAGTACTCGACCTCAACGTGACTACACCGTATCTAATATAGTGCTGCCGTGTGTTCGGTTTTTAGATATCGGGTTGGGTGGTACTGTGCCTGCAGGGCTACATATTCTTGAGTGATAGTAGTAGTATTCTCCATCCTATTAGCTACCCCAAGACTCAAGCCTGATGAGGAGGGCTGGCCTGTGTCAACATTTTTCCTTTTGGCCATTACGTTTCGTCCTTGTGATCCTTGAGGGATAAAAGAACCCTCATGAACTATCACGATCGTGGGTCATGTTTAGGCGTAGCAGACTCCATGGATTCTATAATAATCCAGTTTCGAATGGTAACTACTCTTTGGTCATTGATCAGGAACTTAACCGCCGACAGAGATATGACAAGGGAGCGTACAACTGTCAGACCGGATAAATTTATTCAAGACAGGACAGGCGCCGTCATGGCTGTCCTCTCCATGGATAGGAGACTGGAATTCTGAATCATGGCCACTCGATAAATTCTTGCCGTGCTAGCAGGGACCGAGATCTAATCTAAACACGACCCTTCTGCGTGGGATAGACAGCGGACTGCATGAGCAACTCGGTAGTAAGTTCTTGTCCACGAAGAGAAGGGTGGTATCATGCAACGTAATGGTGTTGTAGCTGCCCCAATTTACTCGTATCGTACAGTACTGAACGAGGCAGCTGGTTCCTCCCTTTTTTATGTTATGTGTTAAGACGGCCGGGGGCCATGGTCAGCAAGTTTGGTACATGGTAGGATCATCCCAACTACACAGCGAGCCTTACCAAATTCTCAGGCGCGCGGATATTGCTGCATGCAGCATGATGTACTCCCGATCGAGACAGACAGACTTTTGATAGGTGAGCTAGTGCTGCACAGCATCAATTGCTGCATATGCATGTGGAGACTTTTGATGAGTGGACTCCGTGACACTGGAGAATCCAGATCTAGGGGCAGTTAAGCCCTGTCCGTGACTATTTGATCTTTTACAGATTTGAGTCGTAAATCAGATAAGAGGGTACTAAAGTTCAGGGCCATGATTTTCTTATAGGAATACAAAATTATACTGCTGCAATGGATACTAGTACAGAACTGAATTGTACATCAATGATTATAGTCCCAGCTGGAGCTACGCTGAACCAGCTACAAAATATTCCCTACCTTATTTTTTATTTGACACTGGCGTCAAATAGAAAGATTGAGGGAGTACAAGATAAACATAATCATCTATATGGAAATCCTGTGAACCATCACCGTTAGTTCAGTCACACGGTCCAGCCCATCCAGTTCTCTGTTTGACCCATCTGGAGACTCGTCAGCGCAGTATACAGTTGCTGGGACACAACGCCAATGCCTTGGTGCCCGCTATACTCCACCCTGCAAGGTGAAATCCGTTGTTTATTATGATTGCTAAATAAATCCTCATACTGGTGACTATAAATACCGTTAATTGAAATAATAGGTCGCAAATGTTATTTTTATGAATACTCAATTAGCAGTTTTTCTTTTTCCCTATGTTGTTCAGCAGTCTCTTGCACCCATGTTCTTTTAGCCAAGAGTTGACACGACCGGAAACTTCAAGCCAAAAGGTCAGAATGACTTAAGTCTGAAAATGAATTTCGAGAACTCAATAGGACATGCAAATATCCCTCAACGCTAGGATTCATGTACCGAAATCTTAATTTACTCTTATTTGCTACTCTTATCTCTCTTTCTTTTATTTTTTAAATAATTGTTGGGTTTCTTTTACTTCTTTCTTTGCTTTGTTGTTGTTGCCAGGATGTATATTAATGACTATATTCCAAGTGCAGACGAATCAATATTTCAAGAATTAGTCAGACAGGATCACTGGACTATGAATATAAAGCAAATACAGCATTATATGGCTTGGCTCATGTTATGGAATTACACACAATGAGTGTTAGCGAATCCAAGCGAGAAAGAAGTAAAATTTTATTTAACATGTTGATTTCAACTAATAGCTGGTACCTCACTACCTCAGGCAGAGTTATATGTTTTACCTTTTCCCTTGATATGTAATACTCCCGACAGGAGACACGACGACAGCAGTTCCTGTGCAGAACACTTCATGAGCATCGAGCAATTCATCCACAGACACAAGCCGCTCCTCGACCTTCCAGCAAACAAAATATACTAATTCAGATTTCGCCAACAATTTGAGAGCATATGCAACGATTTCCAGCGACAATTTCAGAATAATGCCTTGAATCCTACGATAGGACAAACACAAATAACTAGGAGAAAGTGCACATAATCTCTGCCGAGCCTCTGTTTGTATTCATCATTAACTATGGTAATTACAGTAAGAAACATGAATAGATGGATCTAGGCACCAAGTTAGCATGCTTAGTCTCGCTGTTCACTGTCCTAATCTAGTGCTAAGGCCAGATCGGATTAGAATGGATTGAATTTATACTAGTTTTTGACATAATATATACTAAAGGCTGGTTTAAGTTGTGAAAGGGTTCGTGGGCCAAGTCCCTTTACCACCCCTGAGAAAGGGTGAGGCTACATCACAGTAATATAGCGTAAAGGCCAGCCAATAACATCTCCATCCCTCCTTCTGAGGCTTGTCGCAGCGGCACCCTGTATCCTGGCCGCTACGTGAAATACACAGGAAATGGCGTAACCGGTTGCCCGCAGCGGCACCTCTAACAGCATCTGGAAAATGGAGACTGGTACAGTAATCCTCTAAATTGGCAGTGCGGCTGTAGCAACTGTGAAGAAAGGAAAGAAAAAAAAATAAAGAAGAGAAAGAGAAAAAACTAAGAATAAATAGGAAAAGAAAAAAATAGGAGAAAAATGAAATAAGAGGGAGATATGAAAAAAAGAAAGGAAAGAAGGAAGAAGAGAGGGAAAAAAGGAAAAAAAAAAGAAAATAGAAAAGGAAAAAATAAGAAGAAAAGAGAATGTAACAAATAGAGGAAAAAAGGAAACAAAAAAATAGTGTTTTGTAAGTAGTAAATATAATTTTATCAAAATAAAAATAGTTATTATGAAATAATATAAAATATGATATAGTTGTAATATCTAATATAAAATAGTTGATAGTTGATTAGAGGTCTGATTTAGAGGTGAACAAGTGCGGACAAATAAACTGTAAAAGTAGGAATCTTTTAGAGTAAACTATAAAAAGATAAAAATATTTTTTTAGAGGTCCAATATAGAGCTCCACCAGTGCGAATAGCCTGAGACAGCTCCTCCTTGAGCTGTGGAGACTGGAGACCATGGCTGATCCCCATACCATGCCCTTAGGCTCCTAGCCCCTTGAGATGCAACTCACCAGGTGACTACTGACTTGATTTTTAGATGCAATCCAAATACCTAAAAATCAGCCTTCTATATCTCTGTTATTTTCTTATTTCTGCCTTGAGATATCTGCGCCCATCACCTAGGTCCTCCCTGCAACCAGAGGTAGCATAATGAGGACTGCAGTTCATTCATTAAAAGTTGTCTAGAGGGGGGTTGGGGGTGGGGCTATATGCAAATAAAACCTGAAACAACACTTAACTCAAAATTAGTGCAAGTCTGAACTGGCGCGGATAAGTCCAGGGCCACTCGCGCAAAAATTAAATTGACAAACTTAAACAAGTTTCTGTACGATTCAAGCTAGGACAGAAATTATATCGACAAACTTAAACAAGTTTCTTGCGATTCAAACTAGGATGGACAAGCATACAATATATCGAGGCTATGACAAGAAGGAATCATGTTAGATATACTTGCATAATGAGATCAAAATAAAACTAGCACTAATATGAGGCAACTCTAGCAAGCCATAGAAAATGAAGAATCGATTAAAAAGGCACAAGTGACACGAGATACATTTTTCTGAACTTCAATCCCACGAAGAAAACTACGTCTCCGTTGATGAGTCCACCAAAGACCGGGTCTCTTTCAACCCTAAACCTCTGCAAGCAACTACAAACGTCAAGTTTAGTTCTCCACTAAATTTACCTCTTGTCAGGCGGGGCAATACAAACTTATCGGGTCTCCCCACATAATATTAGGGCCGTCTAGAGCATGCATCCTCAAACACGAACATCAGCAGTGGTGAAGATGAATCAATAGCTCAAGGCAATATAAGGTGGCTCACTCAAACCTTCTCCCAATCTTCACTCAATCTCACAAGGAGTCAAACTTGGAATTGCACTAGAAACTTGTGTTAAGTTTGTCGATTTAATTTTTGTGTGACTAATCCGGAATTTACTCGATCCTATCAGGACAAGGCCGGAAAGTCCGGACTTGCACTGTTTTTTAAGTCAATTGAATTTCAGGTTGTATTTGCCTATTCACTCCACTTTCACAAGTTCGAACGAGTGAATGTCGGGTTCCAATTATTTATCCAGAATCCCCTTCGAACCCTAGAATTTGAAATAAGACCTTAGGGACCGGACATGTTTGGACCCAGTCTGGATGTCCGAACTTTTCCAGTGAGCTAGGTTTCAGCCTCATGTCCAGATAAGTCTAGGGTTTGAACATGTTCGAACTCTACACAAGTTTCTAGAGAGCTGAGTTCCGATCCATCCTCCAAACAAGTCGAAACCTAAGTCTGAATATGTCCAAACTCAACCTGAGTTTCTAGAGAGGTCTTTTATTATACATGTCCACACTTTCTGATTGGAGTTGATTTTAGGGCTTTTCTAAATGCAAATATAATTCATTTACTCGAGCATTGATACATTTTCACCACTTTTACGTCGTATCCCTCTTGATAGTACGGCATACCTATATTCGAAAGAATAAAAATGAAACTCAGTATAGATTAGATACCAACTCTTTTCCTTTTTTTCAATTTTTGAAAGGTCAACAACGTTTTCATATTTTTTTGGCCTACGTTGTTATATTCATTTAAAGCGTCAATTCTTTAATTATTCAGTCATCAATCATCCAAAACCGACATGAGAATCTAGATGCACTTTCATGGCTCCCTTGGAAACTCCCACGCATGTCAACTACAATTTGTACATCACTCCAGCATGAGTTTATACAGGCTTCTTGGCATCGATGGAACATCGATGGGCAACAAGCAACAATGGTCGACTGAAGGCAGAGAACCCGTAGTGTTGCATGGTGTCTGGAGTTTGCTGGTTTCACTGGGAACCAGCAGGGAGCAGTAGCTGTTGGGTGATCCCTTCTCTTGCGCACGGCCCAGGCGTGTGGGCACAAGCCAGTTTGGCCAGGTGTAGTAGAGGCACACGGCTGGCAGTCCCTAGTTAGAGATAGAAAGTATTGGATTAGGACACGGACAAGGGAGTCCTAGTTTGGAGTCAAACTGGGTGTAAACCGATTATATAAGGTCGGCGGATATTGGAATAAAATATCCCCTCTAGTTATTCCCAATTCCCCTCGCCGAAACTCCAACAGTAGCAGCTGCAGTAACAACTAAGGAGACTAATCTCCAAACCCTAGCCATTGCTACAGTAGTCGTGCCGGCTATGACAGTGTGAATAAGATTTTGTGCACGTTCATCGTGCTCCCCAGAACAAGAGGCACACCATAGGTCGACGACTTAAAGATGACAGTGATGATGTTGCAGTTGCCTTCTTCTTCCTTGGCAAGGGCACCGTTAGGGCAGCCAAGAACAATGAGTGCGAAGGAGTAGGAACTGAAGGCACAACCACGACAGGTTGGACCTGTGCTGCTGCATGTTTGCAGCCGCCTTCTCTTCTTTTGCCGCTAGCAAGGACCTCAATCTATCAGCTAATTCTCTGAGATCCAGGTCAAACAGCAACATTTGCACCATGGTTGTGCTGCCAGATCAATTAGCAGCAGAAAACATGGACCGAAATCGAAGCTCCAACCTCTGATACCAGATGTAATGGGGAAGAATAATTAGGCCTTATGCTTTGCCTAGAGCTTGAGAGATTTGGGGGGATTGGGAGAGCATTTGTACATTGATTGATCTTGGTTGATTACAAATGACTGCCATGCCTCGAGGTAGAGTCGGCCCTAATCCTAACCAACCTAAAGAATCTAGACAAAACAAAGTCATTGTTAACCATTGCATTTTTTTCGATCATGGGATTGGGTGGTAATTTACCTGGAAACCCTTGCTCAGAGCAACATCAATTATACTTTTCCTTGTGATACCTGGTAATATTGTTCCTTTTATAGCAGGTGTTAAAATAACATTGCCCTGGTGGAAAACATGATAGAAAAAATAATTCCCATTAAGTAACATATAACATGCACAATACAGCCCATTAATTTGCTGAATTAAAATATCATGGAGCAAACGCACACGCAGACACAACATACTTATATAGTACACAAATAAAAACAGTAGAAAATTCAAAACATGCTATAACAGTTCATCCTTCTGGTGATCATTTTAGCCCTGCGATATTCTGACAATCTGGCTGAACTGACTAGGTTTGGCACCACATCATATTGAACAGTCATACCTCTACCTTGCAAGAGAACCCCTTTTTGCGAATAATATGCCCTGAGCTGTAAACCAATCCGGAGTATTGTGTTACGGACACATTTCTGGTTTTCATTAAGGTGGTTAGCCCCAAAAGGCTTGTATATGGAAGGTAGAAGCTGAAAATTGAGTCAGAAAAGCTGAGTTCCATAGTTATTAAGGTGGTAAGGTGACATAAGGCGACCCTCTTTTCATCTTTTAAGCGGTAAGGCGAGGCGACGCCTTACTAATAAGAATAAAATTTTAAATATAGTAGCATTTTTACTAGAAAAATTTATCAATTAAAAAGAAAAAAGAAAAACAAGAAAAAAGACTACATGTGCTTGGCCCATCCAGCCCACTACCAGCCCAACAACACATATTTACCCTAACCCTAGTCACCCCGCCGCCCCCACTTTCACAGCGCGAGCGTCTGCTCCCGCCGCCGCCTCCGCTTCTCTGCGACAGGCCGTCGCCTCCTCCGCTTCTCTGCGCCAGGCCACCGCCTCCTCCTCCTGTGCGCCCGACCGCCTCCTCCTCCTCCTCCTCCTCCTCCTCCTCCTCCTCCTCCTCCTCCTCCTCCTCCTCCTCCTCCTCCTCCTCCTCCTCCTCCTCCTCCTCCTCTGCGCCCGCGCCCGGCCGTCGCCGCCTCCTCCTCCGCGCCCGGCCGCCACCGCCTTCTCTGCGACCGGACGCCGCCTCCTGCGCGAGGAGCGCGGGCGCCGCCGCCGTCTCCTCCTCCGCGCCTGGCCGCCGCCACTACAGGAATCCGGACAATAGACGATGGCCGAAAACCGTCGTCAATAAGCGCAGTACCGTCGTCAATAACTTATTGACGACGGTTAAATGTTATAGACGATGATTTATGGCTGTCGTCAATTATTAGTCGTCAATAAGCTTATTGACAACACCTAAAGTTGGCTGTCGTCAATAAGCTACAGCAGCTTATTGACGACGGCCAGGGTTTGGCTCTCGTTAATAAGCTAGCTTATTGACGACGACCAGGGTTTCGCTGCCGTCAATAACAATGGCTTCTTGACGACGGTTTATGGTATCTGGCCGTCGTCAATACTAATGGCTTATTGATGACGGCCAAGTACCAGAAACCGTCATCAATAAGCTTTGCAATTTAAAAAAAACAGAAAATTCTGCCCTGGCTTCGAGGCCAGCCCTGGCTCGATGGCCAGATCACAGGCAATCAAAACATACATCACAGGCAGGCACAAAAACACTATACACACGTCACACTACCCTACTCTACCCCGACCGCTGCCACCGGAGTCTAGAAAGTTGTCGCGCGCTCGTCCAAACGCCGGATGCTAAGGGGATGGAGTTTCCTGAGCCCGCGTCGCCGATCCCTGTGATGTACATGTATAGTTAGACAAATTAGAAGTTCACAGATGTGTATATGACTAAATAAACTCATTACAAGTTAGAATTGAGCAAGTTAGCTAGATTTGGCTATGTTTGAGTAAGTTTGCTCATATTTTACTAAGTTTGAGAAGTATGGACTAGTAGTGTTTGTGTTTGAGCTAGTTCAACTAGTTTTAGCTATGTTTGAGTAAGTTTGCTCATATTTGACTATGGTTGAGTAAGTTGTACCATATTTTACTCAGTTTGAGAATGTTTAACTAGTTCTCACTAAGTTTGAGTAAGTTTGATCAAATTCAACTAAATTTGAGCAAGTTTAACTAGTTGTAGCTATTATGAGAAATTTTGTACCTGTGCTCCTGACGTCGGTCCCTGTGGTAGCTGTATCGGTGGCGGCGCCCACTGCGGAAAGACAGTCGACTATCCTGCGGCCATAGCCTGCAAATATGAAGTAAATTATTATACATGTCATTCATATATTAGAAACGTTGAGTACAACGATCTGAACTTACCTGCATGGCAGTTTGCAGCTGTAGCATGTACGAGTGTTGATACTCGTCCCTAGCCCGGAGCTCGGTTGCCTGTCTCTCGTCCCTAGCTCTGAGCTCGGCTGCCTGCCTCTCGTTCGTGAGCCTCAGTGCTTCCTGCGTCCTCTGGAGCTCCAGATCTCAGCTGCCACGCCTGCTGGATCCACCCTGCGATGAAGAGGCCCTCGAGGAAGACCGCGCCTCCCTCGAGTCAACTACTCCATCGAAGATGACCAACCTACACAACGAAGTAAGAGTATTAAAGTTTCGTGTCTTGAATTTAATGAAAGTAAATGAAAAACAACAGAACTCACCAGCCGTGAGGTTTACCGCCACCGCTTGCATAGGCGGCTTCAGATATGATCGGCGAGTTCTGCCAATCGTAATCGTCGCCTCGAAGCCTCCGCACCTCCTCCCCATACTTTTCCTGAAAATACAGAAAATTAAAGTCATTAGAAGTTTTAAAGAGAATAAAATTAAGTTAACTAAAGTACTCACCAACGTCTTCGTCACCGTCTGAGAAGACAGCTGATCAGGCTGCGAGGGGTCACTTCCCATGTGACCCCTCCTCCACACCTGGATAGCGGTCGGCTCCTGACCGATCTCGCGCTCCTATCGATACATGCTAGCACAATGATAGCGATAGAAATTAATCAGAATAAAATTCGAGTATCACTTACCATCGGTTTAGCAAGGCGTACGTAGCCGTCCCTGCCAAGACGGTGTTTCCGCAGTGGGCGCCGCCCTTGCGGAGGGGGCGAGGTCCGGCCTCCTGGGCCACGCGGCAGGCCCGGAGCTATCCTTCGTGGGGAGGGGAGCTCCGGCCCCGCTGGACACGTGGCGCCTTCAAACCTCGCCCCTGCAGAGGGAGCGAGGTCCTTAGGAAGTTTTACCCTGTGCGCGGGGGTACCCTGTATTGAGGGTACCGACAGTGGCCCCCGGGCTCACCTCGGGGGAGGTAACGAGCCCGAGGTGGGGCCTTCTCCTACCCGTGCACTTTCTTGTCTTGAGTACTCCCTGTGCTGGCAGGGTCTTGACGGCTTCGTAGTTCAGCCTCTGAGGAGAGGGTGAAGCCTGGCATCGGAGCTCAGCCCTTGTGAAAGGGGGAGGTCCGGCTTCGGAGCTCGCCTCTGAGGAGAGGGGTGGTCCGGGAAGTCATCGGAGCTCAGGCCCACGAAGGGCGTGAGGTACGGCATCAGGGCTCGCCTCTAAAAGGAGGGCGAGGGCTGGCATCGGAGCTCGGTCCAGCTGTGGGGGCGGAGGTCCGGAAGTCATCGGAGCTCAGGCCAGCAAAGCGCGTGAGGTCCGGCATCAGCGCTCGCCTCTGAAAGGAGGGCGAGGGCTGGCCGTGGAGCTCGGCCCAGCTGCGGGGGCGGAGGTCCGGAAGTCATCGGAGCTCAGGCCAGCGAAGGGCGTGAGGTCCGGAGGTCATCGGAGCTCAGGCCAGCGAAGGGCGTGAGGTCCGGCATCAGCGCTCGCCACTGAAAGGAGGGCGAGGGCTGGCCTCGAAGCTCGGCCCAGCTGCGAGGGCGGAGGTCCGGAAGTCATCGGAGCTCAGGCCAGCGAAGGGTGTGAGGTCCGGAGGTCATCGGAGCTCAGGCCAGCGAAGGGCGTGAGGTCCGGCATCAACGCTCGCCTGTGAAAGGAGGGCGAGGGCTGGCCTCGGAGCTCGGCCCAGCTGTGGGGGGCGGAGGTCCAGAAGTCGTCGGAGCTCAGACCAGCGAAGGGCGCGAGGTTCGGAGCTCATCGGAGCTCAGGCTAGCGAAGGGCGTGAGGTCCGGCATCAGCGCTCGCCTCTGAAAGGAGGGCGAGGGCTGGCATCGGAGCTCGGCCCAGCTGTGGGGGCGGAGGTCCGAAAGTCATCGGAGCTCAGGCCAGCGAAGGGCATGAGGTCCGGAGGTCATCGGAGCTTAGGCCAGCGAAGGGCGTGAGGTCCGGCATCAGCGCTCGCCTCTGAGCTCGGCCTGGCTGTGGAGGCGGAGTCCGGCAGTCATCGGAGCTCAGGCCAACGAAGGGCGTGAGGTCCGGCATCAGCGCTCGCCTCTGAAAGGACGGCGAGAGCTGGCCTCGGAGCTCGGCCTGGCTGTGGAGGCGGAGTCCGGCACTGCTCAGTGGTCCCCCCTTTCCTGTCCCTTAGTCTCATTTGGCTTACTGTCCCAGGCCGGAATACAGGGCTTGGGTAATCCAGTGAACTTGGTCCCGGAGGTCTGGCCCCAGCCCCAGTCAGGGTGTAACCGTCCGGCCCCCTGGTACTCAAACCGTAGCGCCGGGGGGCAGAGTGCGCATGCTTTGGGTGCAAGACCGGGCAAAGCAAGGCTCCTGACCCCCCGGTCTAGCGTAGGTCTTTTCTCGGAGGAGACCAACGGGCGGTACAGTACCCTTACAGGGGGAGATCCAAAAGGCCACCGGGCCTCTGGCAGGTACCCCAAGCACTACCGCCTTCGGCAGGACGGCAAATATCGACTATGCATGAGAGCAGGAAAGAGGAACCGAGCGTACAATGGACGCACACTGTCTAGAGCGTGGGGAGGTGTTCATATAAATTAATGCGTAATTTAAATAAACACCTAAGTAAGCATGGTGAACTTACTGGGGTAGCGTCGGAGCGCCTGTCTTAACGCAGAGCGGGTCATGCGTGGCTTCGTCGTACACCGGACACGGGGGGACCCCCATGGCGATCTCAGGGGGAAGCATGGCTTCGGCCCCGCATACCATGTGGAAGGGTAGTTCCCGTGACCCGGCTTTGGGAAGTCCGGCTGGCCCTCGACATGGAGGAGCCGGTATCCCCCGACGGCTCTGGGTGCGCGTCTGCACCGGTTGTGTGGGTCTGCTTGGCGTGGACCTGGCACGCATTGCATCCCTAACCGGTTTGACGGCGTCCAGGTGGCTCTCGGTCAGTAGGAGCCATGCCGGGTGGCTTAACCCACCAACGTACGGGACGATGAGCGTTCCCAGCACTCGCCTCCGTGGACTACTGTGAGCTAGTCGCAGCCTTCCTCCTAGGTTATGCACCGCAATAGGATGTCGTGGCGCCACGCCAGTAAAGATACCAACGCATAGCACTTAGCCATCCGCACCACCTGTTCAGCGAATGCACGTTCGTCAGGAAGGATGTCCTTCAAGGAGTCCCGGACCTCCGTGGTCCATGCATCGGGACTACTTGAGCTTCTGGATCTTGAGCGCTGGGTTGCACGGAGTCCCCAGTGACGCTTACGATCCTTTGGCGGCATCCATGGCTGCGGGGCCGCCGGGACTGCCTAGCTTCGAGGCACTGGTTCAGCCCCCTTCGCCCGGCTCGGCGGGCCGGGCTGTGGACCGCAGCAACGTCCTCTCGAAGACTCCTTCGAGCGCAGGGGCTCTGTCGGTACCTGCGATATGGGGTACCCCCGCGCACAGGGGAAAATGCCTAAGGAACTCGCCCTTCTCCACAGGGGGAGCTCCGAAGGCGCCACGCGTCCGGCGGGGCCGGACCTCCCTCTCCTCAGAGGAGAGCTTCGGGCCCGCCACGTGGCATACAGAAGCCGGGCCTCCCCCTCCGCGGGAGAGAGGTCCAAAGGCGCCACTTGTCCAGCGCGGCCGGACCTCCCACTCCTCAGAGAGGAGCTCCGAGCTCGCCACGTGGCCAGCAGAATGGCGCTGCCTGCCCCCGAGCGATAGGCAGCGGGCATAAAGACGCCCCATACCTTGCCCGCACAAGGTATTCAAGGCCCGCGTCTTCCCAAGACGCGGAGACGCGGAGCACGCCTCTGTCAGGTGCCGTTGCGCCCAGTCGCATCACAGACTGGCGCGCAGTGTCAGAGCCTGCCAGCCAATAAACGCAGCGACAAGACATCCCATGCCGCCCGCGCCGTCATCAACCACTACGACTAGCATGCGGCATGGGCAGGGCTGCAAGACGAAGACTCAGAAGCCTTCACCAGAGACAACTACCGGCATAACTGCAGATACGGTAGATGACAGACAATCTCCCCGGGACCACCTGTCGGGTCCCGGGCCCCCCTTGTAAGCCACCCGAGTCTTGGACTATAAAAGACTCGGGTAGGCGACCATAGCAAGGGTTCGCACTCCCGCAACTCATACGCTAGCCATTCACCCCCAAGCTGTAACTCATCCTCAAGCTCAGGACTCCGGTTCTGAGCAGCAAGCAATACAGCGAGCTCCATAGCTCGCCGTGGACGTAGGGTTTTACGCTCCGGCGGCCTGAACCACGTAAAACTCGCCGTGTCAAGCTCTTACTAACTCGTCCATACGCTCAAGCTCTCCGCAAGGGACTAGCCCCACCGGAAAAAGAACCTCTGCGGGCTGCCCAGTGCTGGCCCGGGGGAAGTGTCGATCGAACACTTCGACATTTGGCGCGCCAGGTAGGGGGCTTTTCCCATTGCGCGACGAGTATCCGCCGATGAAGATGACCAAGCTTCCTTCGGCGGCAAACTCTCCTCCTCTGCGTTCACGGCGAATCGTGACCAGCGGGGAGTACATGTCGACACACCCAGGACAGAGTGTGTCGGCACAAGCTGGTAGCCAGCAGCCGACTCCGGCAATGCAGGCTCCGACTAGTGTGAGATCTTCTGCAGCGCTGAGCGTACACCATGGGGGTGCGCTAGCTGTAGCAAGAGCACTACTGCGCAACCCACCTGCTGGGGATGCGCCCCATTCAGCGACCCAACAGTGGGTCCGTGAGGTGGACCGCCTCGTCGTCGCCGCCGTGAACCCTCGGTTTCAGCGAGGGCGACGCCTCGGTCAACCGGCTGTGTCGCTGACGCGCACGCCAACGGTTGACGGGCAGACGGCGGATTCCAACTCCTCCAGGCTCCCGTCGACGGACCTGAGAAGGGAGCTGGAATGGTGCCACTTGGGCCAGGATGCCCGGGTGTACCTCGAGCGACGTCGAGAAAGGCGTCACAACCATGAGGCTAACGACAGCATGACGTCGGCCTCGACACAGCCTGGAGGGCAGATCTTCGCCACGCGAGTCCTGCCTCAGGCATACGCCGCGCAACATATGCCCATATGCGCCTCAAGCAGCGCCCCCGGTCTATGGTGCAGCCTTGCCCATGCCGGGGTACACGGTGCCAAGTGCGAACCAAGCGTTCGCAGAGCCAATACCTGCGGCAACAGGAGCAGGATGTGCGGCCCTTGCACCCCACCTTCGCTTCACGAGGTGACCGCACAAGTTTCGGCCGCACCTGCCCGAGAAGTACGACGGTAGCGTCAACCCGGCGGAGTTCCTCCAGATCTACTCCACCGCCATACTTGCCGCAGGAGGGGATGAGGATGTCATGGCCAACTACTTCCCCGTCGCCTTGACCGGCCCAGCTCGGTCTTGGCTCATGAATCTCCCTCAGGGGTCCATAACTTCATGGGGAGAGCTCTCCGGCAGTTCGTCGCCAACTTCGGCAGCTCCTACACCCGTCCCGGCACGGAGCTTGACCTCCACGCCGTCAATCAACAACCTGGGGAGTCGCTGCGCTCTTTCATCCAGCGGTTCTCCCAGGTACACAACACCATCCCGCATATTCAAAGTGCTTATGTGGTGGTGGCGTTCCGGCAGGGTGTCCGGGACGAGAAAATGCTTGAGAAGCTCGCGACCAAAGAGGTCCGCGACGTCTCTGAGCTCTTCAGCCTGGCGGACAAATGCGCCAGAGCAGCTGAAGGGCAGAACTGGCACTCTCTGCCGACCTCCGAGTCAGGAGGACAGCCCGGGTCCGGCGCTGCTGCCTATGGGGGTGGCAAGAAGGCCAAGAACCGGGGGAGTGGCAAGATGAAGTTATCGTTCATGGCTCCCGTCACCGCAGCAGCGACGACTAGTGGAGCTCGGGGGCCACGCCCCGACAAAAGGCAGCGGCAGTCATTGGCCCCAGATAGTGACCAGGGCGGGCTATGCCCCGTGCATGGCGCCGGCAACCATACTGCTGCCGAGTGCTGGGATATCCAGAGGCTCGCAGAGCGCTTCCGCAAAGGAAGACAGCGGAGAGCTGAAGCACCGCCCTACCCTTAGAGGGATGGCAAGCAGAAGGTCGATGCTCCAGTCAGCGCCGCCCACCAGGTGGGGTTTCAAGAGCCTCAGCGTGTCATAAAGACAGTGCATAACGGTGAGGACTCCAGCTCCGATGGTGACGGGTCGGGGCGGTAGCCGGCTGTGGCTGCCGTCCCAGGTCACTGGAGGCTGCACTGCTGCGGCGTCAACCTTGGAGAAGCCCCAAGTAGTCGCAGCAGCCCAAACACCGATCACAATGGTGCAAGGTCGGGCCAGCCTCACCCGAGAGCACGCCTCCGTGCCTCGGACATACCTCCCGGGGGCGCCCAAGGTCTGTCAACCCCTTGAAGGCCTTGCCAGAAGGGGAAGACGCCTTAGGTCATCCAAGACGAGCCCGGGTCCACCTACCCCTTGAAGGCCTTAGCCAGAAGGGGAGAACTCCCTGGGGGCCCCCAGGAGAAGACGCGCAGGACCTGATCCAGCATGAAGATGACGACCTCATCGACGAGACTCGGCTGCAGGTAACACCCCACAACGCACGGTCTCGGCTGATGCTCCAAGCACTACCGCCAAAGAACCAAACGCGTCAGGGACTTGCAGAAGGGCTACCTGGTCTCGCGGCATGCTCTTTCCCGAGAAGGACCTATAAACTCTCCCCCAGCAGGGAAGGTCCCTTCCGAATCACGAAAGCTGCCGCCCCAGGTACACATGCCTTTCAACCGAGTGTGGGATCCGTTCCCAAAACCCTTGGCATGGAGCAACACTGTAAGTCCTACTCCCCGAGCATTAGTAGAACAGGGTCATTCCCTTCTGTAATGAATCCCATAGAATTTAGGAACAGTGCTTGGGGCAGCTAAGTCTCAAGGGACGGTACAGGACTACGTCCAGTTTAGCCTGGTTCTGACCCTAAGCGCATAGAGTCTTGCTTCCCTTGTAGACGAGGCGGATCATTGCCTCCATGTACAGCCAGAATTCCGCCTATGGGCATGAACCCAGAAACTTGTTCTACTTAGCTCTCTCTCATGCGCTCATTTAAATTATGCATTAATTTTTATGATCGCACTATCTATGTATGTTCATCGTACATCTAGCTCCCTCTCTCCCGCGCTCATCCATAGTCAGCATTCGCTATCCTACCGAGGGTGGTCGCGCTTGAGGCACCTGCCGATGGCCGAGTGAGTCTCTCGGGCCTCCCCCAGTCAGGTGTTGCGGTGCTAGTTGGTCACCTCCAGGAAAGTCCTGCGTTGTGCATGGGGGGTCCTGGGTGCATATCCCGCTTAGCAGGCTCCGGGCCCAAAGCGTGCGCATCCTGCCCTCCGGAGGTATAGGGGAGTACAACCGCTTTGCCTGGTCATGAACCCAAAGCACGTGCACTCTGCTTCCCCAGCGCACGGCCCGGTACTAGGGATCGGACGACCGTACCCGGACCTCGGAGGGAGCCGGAGCTCCGGCGCCTCGAGCACAGAATTGCCCAAGCCCCGTGTAACGGATCAGGATCGTAAGCCGAATAAGACTAGGAGACAGGAGGGGAGGACCCCCCGAGGAGAATTACGTTTCCTCTGCGTGTGTGCAGGACCTCCAGGTTACGGCAACGGGGACTGCATGAAGCGGGGGGAAAGGAGCTACCAACTACTCCGGCCTAGGACTGGAAGGACCGGGTCCCGCCCCTTCAGCAGGGGCGAGGCCCGAAGGCCCCACGTGTCTAGCGGGCCCGGGGCTCCCGCCTCCCCTGAGGGGGGCTCCAAACTCGCCACGTGGCAGGCGGAAACCGGACCTCCCCCTCGGTGGGAGGGCTCCGAAAGCCCTACGTGTCCAGCAGGGCCAGAGCTCCCGCCTCCTGAGGAGGGGCTCCGGACCCGCCACGTGGCAGGCAGATCTGGAGCTCCCCATAGGGCGAGATCCGGAGACCCCCGGGGGCTCCTAACACAGTTAGGACCCGGGGAAGGTGTCTGTGCAGAGCTCCGAGATTGGAGAAGGCCTCTGTGCACCTTGCGGAGCTAAGGACTCAGTCAGGCAAAGCCAAGAAGGAGAGAAAAGGCATCACAGACACAAATATCTAAAAGAGTCAAATTATGCGAGGCTCCATGAGCTGGACTACAGACTCGATAAAAAGGGAGAAACAAGTCCTAAGGACCTCCCGGCTCACGCCGGAACCTAGCGGCTACAAGGGCGGCCACATCCTCGACTTCAGCCCTGGCAGCTTCCTCCCGCTCCGCGGCTGGGCCCTCTCTCGCTGGTTCTAGGGAGAAAGAGGGGTCGCGGCTCTTGAAGCATGCCAGCACATGTGAGGCGACCTCTAAGGCTAGGCCGCGTCCCTCGGACTCAAGCTCGCTGGCGACCACCGAGTCTAGCCTGTCCAGCTTAGCACCGATCGACTCCAGCGCGGGGATCACCTTTGCCACCTTCAACGCAGGAGCCGCTGCCCTCACCGGACTGAAGCCAAGAGGGATTAGAGCGGACCCCACTCGATCAACGAAACTTGAGACCGCATGAGCCTCGGAGGACCGCAAGGCCGAGAGCTCCTCCACCTCGCAGCGGGCTGCCTGCAGGGCCCCTAGGTTTCTCTCGGACAATTCTTCTCCTTGGCCGCCAGGGAGCTCTCCTGAAGGTGGAGAGTCTTGGCGAGCCGCTCCAACTCAGAAGCCTTGAAGTCGGCGGCCAACTCCCGTTCCAAGACCGCCCGGCGTTCGCGGGAGACCTGTTCCTCCCTCAAGTCGAGGTTTGCCTTCAGAATCTCTAGCTCCTCGATCCGAGCTTGAAGGTCATCCTCGCCCGCCGCCAGCTGCACTGCGACCCTCTCCGCCTTGGCTGCCGTGGAACGCTCCCGTTCCTCAACGACGAGTTTACGGCGCTCCAACCGCTGCCGTATCTCCTCAGCGGCAGAGAGGCTCTCCTCGGCCCGGGCGTGTGCCTCTAGGGCCTCCCTGTTGATCCACCACGATTCGGCGTCCATGCAGTTGACAGCCCGCTTCAGCCGGTCGAGGAGCACTTCCCTGAAGTCGAGCAACTCCTGCCTGGAGTTGAGCTCGCTCTTGACCTTCGCGGTCCGCTCCCGCAATAGGTTCCCCCAGGTGAGGACGCGATCCCGTTCAACTGTATACTCCTCCCGCTCGCGACCTAGTGCAGCCAAGACCTGCCGGACGCTCGTCTCGGAAAGTGCGAAGGCATCTGCCAGGGGCAATGGAGCAACAGAGGCCAGGGCAGTTCCCCCGACCTCCTCCATCACCTCGTCCTCATGAGGAGTCGATGCACCAGCGACCGAGACGAGACGCCGGTCAGGAGAAGCTGGCACCGGGGCTCTGGCAGCCGGACCTGCCGGGCCCTCTTTAGCTTCTGGCTTCTTGACCTGTGGAGAGGGGCGAGCCGGGGAAGGCGGCGCTGGAATAAAGGCCGGGCCGCCTGGTGCAGGGTCGACCTGCGCTGGCCTGGGGGCCGCGGCGGCCGTCTCGGCAGGAAGAGATGACGCCGCCGTGGAGTCCGGGCACACCGGAACAGGAGAAGCTCGCGCTGGCTTGGGGGCCGCGGCAACTGTCCCGGGTTCCGAGCGCAACGGCACAGACTCCCCGCCAGTCGGGGATTGCCGAGAACCGCGGACACTCCAGCGGGCTCTGAACCCCGACTTCCGAGCCGGGGTAGGACTCCCAGAGCCCGCTGCCATCACTGACGGCCGCTCCGCAGTCGCTTGAACTGGCGGAGCAGGGGATGCCCCAGAAGCTCCCCTCAACGCATCAGCCCGGGGCCTCTTTGAGTCGCCACCGGAAGGAGTTCCAGGCACCCCAGGTTCCCGACTTGGCACAGACGTCGCCGCTGGAGGAGATCGAGCGCGCTTCTTCTCTGGTGGCGGGTTGGAGGCCATGACGAGGGAGGACTCAAGGGCAAGAGGGCAAAGGCACAAGAGTCCAAGAAGAAGCGCTGGGAAGTGCGAAGGGAAGCCGCAATGCGGGTAAGATCCCCTCTAAATCCTTCCCGGGTGCAATTCCAAGCGATTCGGAACTCTTCGAATACGCCGCATCGGCAACCGCTTCGGCTCCAAGACCGAGCGCCGATGACAGGTGGACCCAAGCCGCTCGACTGAAGCGGTGGGTCAAGGAGTCAGTCTCCTAAGAAGACAAGCCGGCAAGGCACTTCGGCGGTTCCCGAAGAAAGCGCCACAACGTGCAGAAGTGGCAGTCTTGGGAACCACCGCAGTAAAATCAACCATCAAGTGGGCGCACGCTCCCACGATCCCGTGGCCGTTCGTGCTTCGGCAGCGGTCAATGCAGGACTTAGAGAAAGTGCGCGGATCACAAGAGACGGAGGTCCCACCTCGGGCTCACTATCTCCCCCGAGATGGGCCCGGGGGCCACTGTTGGTACCTGCGATATGGGGTACCCCCGCGCACAGGGGAAAATGCCTAAGGAACTCGCCCTTCTCCGCAGGGGGAGCTCCGAAGGCGCCACGCGTCCGGCGGGGCCGGACCTCCCTCTCCTCAGAGGAGAGCTCCGGGCCCGCCATGTGGCATACAGAAGCCAGGCCTCCCCCTCCGCGGGAGAGAGGTCCGAAGGCGCCACGTGTCCAGCGCGGCCGGACCTCCCACTCCTCACAGAGGAGCTTCGGGCTCGCCACGTGGCCAGCAGAATGGCGCTGCCTGCCCCCGAGCGATAGGCAGCGGGCGTAAAGACGCCCCATACCTTGCCCGTACAAGGTATTCAAGGCCCGCGTCTTCCCAAGACGTGGAGACGTGGAGCACGCCTCTGTCAGGTGCCGTTGCGCCAAGTCGCATCACAGACTGGCGCGCAGTGTCAGAGCCTGCCAGCCAATAAACGCAGCGACAAGACATCCCATGCCGCCCGCGCCGTCATCAACCACTACGACTAGCATGCGGCATGGGCAGGGCTGCAAGACGAAGACTCAGAAGCCTTCGCCAGAGACAACTACCAGCATAACTGCAGATACGGTAGATGACAGACAATCTCCCCGGGACCACCTGTCGGGTCCCGGACCCCCCTTGTAAGCCACCCGAGTCTTGGACTATAAAACACTCGGGTAGGCGACGATAGCAAGGGTTCACACTCCCGCAACTCATACGCTAGCCATTCACCCCCAAGCTGTAACTCATCCTCAAGCTCAGGACTCTGGTTCTGAGCAGCAAGCAATACAGCGAGCTCCATAGCTCGCCGTGGACGTAGGGTTTTACGCTCCGGCGGCCTGAACCACGTAAAACTCGCCGTGTCAAGCTCTTACTAACTCGTCCATACGCTCAAGCTCTCCGCAAGTGACTAGCCCCACCGAAAAAAGAACCTCCGCGGGCTGCCCAGTGCAGGCCCGGGAGAAGTGTCGACCGAACACTTCGACAGGCTCCAATGGAGGCCTTCATTGAGAGGTCGTCAGCTGCGGCCTTGCCAGCGCGCGGTACATGGCACAGGTCCAAGGCGAGGAAGTCTTTCTCCAACATCCGCACATGGAGCAGATAAGCAGCTAGCTGTGGGTCATTGTAGGGGAATTCACCCTTAACTTGCTTGATAACTAGCTGGGAGTCACCCGGCGCCAACAACTGGCGAGCGCCCAGAGACAGGACTGTCTTTTAGGCCAAAGATGAGTGCTTCATACTCTGCCAAGTTGTTGGTTGCCTTGGAATTGAGACGCACCATGTACCCAGACTGCTCCCCCGATGGCATGAGAAGCAGTACGCCGGCACCGGCCCCCTGCTTTCGCGAGGAGCCGTCGAAGAAGAGCGTCCAGTGAGGCCCGGTGAAGACCGGAGCTCGGTACTTTGGTTCACCGTCTTCGCGGCCCCCTGGGTCAGCCTTCATTGGCGTTCACTCAGCCACGAAGTCAGCCAGTGCTTGGCTCTTGGCTGTCTGACGTGGTCGGGAGCTCAGCTTGAACTCCACCGTCTTCGGGCTGTCTTCCGGCTTCGGAAGCTAGCAGTGAGTGCCAATTCCGCCCTTCGGCTGCTCTGGCGCACTTGTCCGCCAGGCTGAAGACCTCAGAGGCATCGCAGACCTCTCTGGTCGCAAGCTTCTCAAGCATCTTCTCGTCCCGGACACCCTGCCGGAACGCCACCCCCACAGAAGCACTTCGAATGTGCGGGATGGTGTTGCGTACCTGGGAGAACCGCTGGATGAAGTAGCGCAGTGATTCCCCAGGTTGTTGTTTGATGGCGTGAAGGTCAAGCTCCGTGCCAGGACGGGTGTAGTAACTGCCGAAGTTGGCAATGAACTGCCGGTAGAGCTCTCCCCAAGAAGTTATGGAACCCTGGGGGAGGTTCATGAGCCAAGACCGGGCTGGGCCGATCAAGGCGGCGGGGAAGTAGTTGGCCATGACAGCCTCATCCCCTCCTGCGGCAAGTACGGCGGTGGAGTAGATCTGGAGAAACTCCGTCGGGTTGACGCTCCCGTCGTACTTTTCAGGCAGGTGCGGCCGAAACTTGCACGGCCACCTTGCCAAGAAAAGGTGGAGCGCCAGGGCCGCACATCCTGCTCCTGTTGCCGTAGGTGTTGGTGCCGCGAACACTTGGTTCGCCGCTGGCACAGTGTATCCCGGTATGGGCAAGGCTGCGCCATAGACCGGGGACGCCGTTTGCAAAGCATATGGTTGTGGCATATGCTGCGCGGCGTATGCCTTGGGCGGAGTCCGCGTGGCGAAGACCTGCTCTTAAGGCTGAGTCGAGGCCAACGTCATGCTGTCGCCAGCCTCTTGGTTGCGACGCCTTTCCCGACGTCGCTCTAGGTACACCCGGGCATCCTGGCCCAAGTGGCACCGTTCCAGCTCTGTCCTCAGGTCCGTCGACGGAAGCCTGGTGGAGCTGGAACCCGCCGTCTGCCCATCAACCGTTGGCGTGCGCGTCAGCGACACTGCCGGTTGACTGGAGTGTCGTCCCCGCCGAAGTCCAAGGTTTGCGGCGGCGATGACGAGGCGGTCTACCTCACGTATCCACTGCTGGGTTGCTGGATGAGGTGCGTCCCCTGCAGGTGGATTGTGCAGTAGCGCTCTTGCTGCAGCTAGTGCACCCCTGTGGGGTACGCTTAGAGCTGCAGAAGATCTCATGCTGGTTGGCGCCTGCATTGCCGGAGTCGGCTGCTGGCTACCAGGTTGCGCCGACACACTCCGTCCTGAGTGCGTCGACACGTATTCCCCGCTGGTCACAGTTCGCCGTGAACGCGGGGGAGGAGAGTTTGCCGCTGAAGGAAGCTTGGTCATCTTCGTCGGCGGAAACTCGTCGCGCAAGGGAAAAGCCCCCTACCTGGCGCGCCAAATGTCGAAGTGTGTGGTCGACACTTCCCACGGACCTGCACTGGGCAGCCCGCGGAGGTTCTTTTTCGGAGGGGCTAGTCACTTGCGGAGAGCTTGAGCGTACGGACGAGTTAAGGAGAAGCTTGACACGGTGAGTTTTACGTGGTTCAGGCCGCCGGAGTATAAAACCCTACGTCCACGGCGAGCTGAGGAGCTCGCTGTATTGATTGTTGCTCAGAACCGGAGTCCTGAGCTTGGGGATGAGTGATGTCTAGCGTATGAGTTGTTGGAGAGCGAACCAACAGAGTTCGAACCCTTGATAACGTTGCCTACCCGAGCCTTTTATAGTCCAAGGCTCGAGTGGCTTACAAGGGGGGCCCGGGACCCGACAGGTGGCCTCGGGGTGATTTCCTACCAGCTATTATGTCTTGGCGCTGGCGTCGAAGTCCTCGTCCTGCCGCCCTACCCATGCCGCAGGCTAAGTGTAGCGTGTAGTCGTTGGCGATGGCAAGGGCGGCAGGGCATGTCTTGTCCGGTCTTGTCGCTGCCTTCAATGGCCTGCAGCTTCAGACACTGTACGCCTGTCCTGACTGTGACTGGTCACAGCGCCTCCTGACAGACGTGCGCTGCGCCTCTTCATCTCGGGAAGGCGCGGGTCTTGGATGCTTTGTACAGTAAAGGCATGGCGCGCCTTTACTCCCGCTGCCTACCGCGTCGATCGGCAGCACTGTTCTGCTGGCCACGTGTCGGACCCGGAGCTCTCCTCTGAGGAGGGTGGGAGCTCCGGCTCCGTTGGACACGTGGAGCCTTCGTAGCTCACCCCCGCGGAGGGGGCGAGGTCTGGTCTTCCGGGCCACGTGGCAGGCTCGGAGCTATCCTTTGAGGAGAGGAGAGCCCCGGCCCTGCCGGACACGTGGTGCCTTCGGAGCTCGCCCTTGCGGAGGGGGCGAGGTCCGGCCTCCTGGGCCACGCGACAGGCCCGGAGCTATCCTTCGTGGGGAGGGGAGCTCCGGCCCCGCTGGACACGTGGCGCCTTCAAACCTCGCCCCTGCAGAGGGAGCGAGGTCCTTAGGAAGTTTTACCCTGTGCGTCGGGGTACCCGGTATTGAGGGTACCGACAGTTCCTATTGTCTCTTCACCTACAATTCGGCAAGAGCAACAACGTCCTGCTACAAGTGGATAGCCCCGTCTGTTGCGTCGGCGGCTGCATCCACATAGGTGAGGCATTATTGCAAGTGTGAAGGTCGTTGACATGTTGTTGCCAATTTTCCTAGTCGGAGTACAATGATTGTGAATTAGCAAGGTGAATGGAAATCTGAAAGTGGACTAGAAGATGCACCATACTTTGATGAGGAAATTGGAAATGATGAGAATGTGGTCAAATCCGATGAAGGTGATAATAATTGCTTCATTTCTCGTTGAGTTCTTCGTGTTACTGCTGTAAAAGAAGAGACTGCACAACGGTGTAATCTTTTTCACAACAAAGGCAGGATAAACGATAAGCTATGCAAAATTATTGTTGATAATGGCAGATGCAATAATATTGCAAGTCAGAATTGGAGAAACTGGAGTTCAAACAGGGGCTCCATCCTAACCCATACAAGATGTAATGGATTAATGATTATGGGGAAGTACGTGTAACCAACATCATGACCGTTCCTTTCTCTATTGAGAAGTATAAAGATCACGTGGAGTGTGACATGGTTGCTATGCATGCACGCCAACTGTTGTTGGGAAGACCATGGTTATATGATCGTGATGTTCATATTTGTGTCGTTCCAACAAGCTTATCTTCATGTACAATAGGGAGCGTCTCACTTTACTTATTTTGACATCAGAAGAAATTGTTGAAGGATGATTTAAAAGGAAAACAATGTGAAAGTAAGAACCACTTGCCAATGATCCACAAACATATTGAGGGAGTCTCTCTAAGGCCAAATAAAACCCCACAACAGCAGCGAACCGAGGCAAAGGGTAAAGAGGGTTTAGTAATAATAGATACAAAAGGGGATTTAAAAGAACTGAGTGAACCCAATGCCATGTCATTTGTAATCTTGTATAAGAACGATTTTATTTCCACTAATAAATTACTCTATGTTTTTCCAAGTGCCATTTTCTATGTATTACAGGAATGTGAAGATGTGTTTCTTGAGGAGTACCATCAGGGCTGCCACTGAAGAGAGGAATCAAACATGAAATTAACCTTCCAAGTACATATGGATTAATCCTTTCTTTGCATTAGAAGAGTCCAGGGTGACTCCTTTTCAGAAGGACGATGAGGACATCCTAGCATGAAACACACACAAACAAGCTTATGAAGGACCGGTTACACGCACATGTGTTAAGAAACTCCAACAACAGGTGGATGCTTTCCTCTCTAGATTACATGTTGATATTGGTCAAAATTATATACTGCCTAAACAGTGTAATCTACTCTGACTAAGATTTACACATGAGGCTACTATGCTAGCTAACACAAATAACACCAAGATTGTTGCCCAAAAAGAGAACACTACAGGGCGGGGAGCAGGGGGAGGGGCCGGGCCGGAGGGGGATGGGGGAGGCTACTATGCTAGCTAACACAAATCTGTAAGTGGTGCGGGCTTGTCCACCAGCCCACTCGGCCCGCCCCACTAAAAACATATTAGCGGGCATAGCGACAACCCACATATTTATAGCGGTGCGAAGTGGGCTTCATCACTCGGCCCGCTGGACATTGCAACCACGCCGCTCAAGCCCACAAACGGCCGCAACACCGCTTCATCGAGGTGAAATCCTACCACAGTTGACGTCGGGGCGGATTGCTCCCCAAACGCTGGAAGGCCGCCTCCCCCACGCGAAGTACCCGACACCTCCCCATCCCCTATCTTTCGATAACAGCGGAACACACGCTAGTGAGGAGAGCTAGCACCTTGAGACGAAACGCACAAGGCCAAGGTGGCCACGAGCGCCTGCGACGCCGCTGACAGTAGTAGCGCAGCCTCGACGTGCAGGTCCGCTGCATCTCTCACTGTTCAATTCGAGCGTATTGCCGTATTGAGCAGCAGGTTTTTTGATTCAAATCTAATTATGCTAGAGGATCAGAGAAGTTTCAGGCATGTCGGGAGGAGAAGACGTGCACAAGGTCTCACATCAGGACATACAGTTTATGCGCACTTCCACAGTCCGCTCCTCTCTTTGGCTCATTTTTAATAGTTGGCGAAATGACAAAACTATCAATAACTATTTCTGAACTGTTGTCCTTACACCCCTAATCAAGGCATTACTTTTCATTGTAAAAAATGTACTGGCGTTGCGGTAGCCTGCGACACCTGCAACACTGTAAACAAATTGCCGCTAGTCCCACTAACCGGAGCGGGTAGCAAAAACTTGATTAGCGGTGCCCGCTAATCCTGCCAGAAAATTTAGTGGGCAGTGTGGCGGCGTGCGGGCTGCCCGCAGCCCGCCCCACTTTCAGTCTGAGGGGAGGGGCCGGACGGGGGGAGGACGGCACGCCGGCCGTCCGGTGGCTGGCGGTGCGGCCGGGGGTGAGGAAAGCGGGGGAGAGGCCGAAGGGGGAGGGGGACTTACCTCGGGCCGGAGACGGGCGACGACAGTGGGGACGGGCGGCGGCGATGGGGACGGCCGGCGGCGACGGGGACGTCCGACGCGATCGAGTTGGGAGGTGGCACTGGCCGCCTCTCGGCTCGCGTACGAGTTATATGTCCTGTTATTGACGACGGTGCTAGAAAACCATCGTCTATAAGGATCTTGTTGACGACGGTGCTAGGTCACCGTCGTCAATAAATCCTCGGGTGGGCCCGAATTAAGTAAAAGACGACGGCAACCGTCGTCAATAATTTATTGACGACGATGCTCGTCTAGCCGTCGTCAATAACTAAGTTATTGACGACGGCTGGATAAAGCCGTCGTCAATAATATTAAAGACGACGGCCTCGTCGTCAATAAATTTGGTCGTCGTCAATGATCGTTTTTCCTGTAGTGCGCCGCCGCTTCCTCTGCGCCCGGCCGCCGTCGCCTCCCCTGTGCGCGGGCGCCGCCGCCGCCTTCACACCGCCTTACCGCTTAAGCGACGCCTTAACAACTATGCTGAGTTCTAGATAAAAGGTATGCCAATGACCTAATCTCTCAACCTAATTTGATACAAGAGCATGATTGACCCGCATCTGCCCACCCCCGCCCCCCCTCTCTGACCCGTATTACCCCCCCCCCCCCCCCCGCGCTCGATCTCTGACCAGCATCTGCCCCCCGCCCCCCCACCGCCTACCCAACGAGGCGAGGCCGAGGGCCGGCGCGGAGCGCGCCTAGCGCCGCCTTTTGGAACGCTGATTGAGATTAAAATTGATGTGGCTGTCAACTAAGTACCTAGAAAATACAACATATGTTTCATAACAGACCTATGAGTGGCAAAAGCACCTCAGATCAGGCCACCTCCACCTAACACAAAGAATGTTCAGGCAAATGAGCCAATCCTGAATTAAGTAGTTTGATAATCAATCTTACGTGAGTATTATCTTTCAGAACAAAAAAATATTACTGAGCCTACTACAGTAATCAGGATACAAAAAGATAGCCAAATTTACCTTGATGACAAAGATATTACATGAAGAAACTTCTTCAAGATACTTTTTGTGAACAGCATCCAAGTAGAGAACATCAGAATAACCTTTCCCCTTTGCAATTTTTTGTGCCATCAATACCTATGCAACGACAAGAGCACATGATCATCAAGAAGACATCTACCGTGGAACATAGCTAAATGTATAGTTATAATACGTAACAACTAGAAATAGCCAAGATGCATGGAATACATATTATCTGGGTTAGAAGGTTTCATTAGGATGAAACTCCCATAGTTCCATGAAATTATTCTATTTGAAACCATGAGTACACTTAGCTTCAATTTTTATCATTTTACATACGGTTGTGGTCATTTATTCTCAAGAGCAATTGCGTTGATGCTATTTTATTTCAATCACCTTGTTGATGTATTGAAGGGGGGCCCTGGCGCAGTGGTAAAGCTGTCGCCTTGTGACCATGAGGTCATGGGTTCAAGTCCTAGAAACAGTCACTTGCAAAAATGTAGGGAAAGATTGCGTACAAAAGACCCAAGTGGGTCGGACCCTTCCCCGGACTCTGCGCAAGCGGGAGCTACATGTACCGGGCTGCCCTTTCTACCCTTGTTGATGTATTATTTGTGACTTATATATCTGAAGCTCAAAAACATCAGATCTGGAATTTAGGATCTAAGTACAAGGAGAATCACACGGCAAAGCTGCATAAATAATAGCCCCGTACTCCCGTGCTTCAATAATTTGCATAACAAAGTAGCATAGTAGAATTACCGAAGCATAATTTCCTATGGTCTTTACGCCTCCAGTTCCACCAGGAGTAGCACGATGGAACTTGTCTTCAACTATCAAATTTATTGGTTGCTAAACCTTCCTGCAGACACCAGTGAATGTGTTTACCAAGAGGACAGTGAGGACTAATATAACAAACACCTTTAGGTATAAATACTATTCGGGAATCCCGTGTATGATTCATTCACAGGAAAATGGGTTATCAATAACCAAGAATCTTTTACAAAATCATAATTCCAGTTGCCCAAGCCTTTATTAGGCAGCACGGTGCCATAACGGAAAGACGCAGCAAAATTTGTCTAACACGTCAGCGTCTCATTTAATGATTCTTTACTTATGACCAATATTTTATAAAAAATTCAGAATGTAGAGGTAGAACTTTTTGCACATAGGGCACCAACCTTAAAGTAGTTTCCAACAGGGGAGACAAATATAATAAAAGTATACTCAGGAGCAGGTGCAAGACCAAGAACAGCCCCACTTCCCATAAGTAATGGTCTAATATACAAAGACCCTTTACCAGTAGGAGGCACCTGGAAGTATAAAATAGTTTATAAACAATTAAACCATGAGCATCAGTAATGGGATTAGCAATAAGCAAGTACCCAGACTTTGCAGACAGGGAACTCACCCATCTCTTATTTGCTAGAACAGTCTGTTTTACTGCATCAACAAACTGGTTAACACTGGGTGCAGGCATGCACATCCTCTCAGCACCAGTTTGCATCCTCAAAGCATTTTCCTCTGGGCAAAATAATAGGATAGCCCCATCAGCTGTCCTATATGCCTTTAGGCCTTTGAACAATCCCTACAAATCAGATTCAGTGCTATTTTAATACAACCCGAGTATCTATGCCTTCAAAAGTATCCTTGAATCTTCAACAACTCCAACCTACGTATTGCAGAGGATAAATGAAAAAGAATTATATAACCCTCACTAACCTGTCCATAGTTGAGGACTCCAGAAGACGGGCTCAGTGATATAGGACCAAAAGGCACCATTTCACCCTGAGAAAAGTTTCCATCCGGGCCACATTTTGCGATATACATATAATCTCTGCTGGATGATGTGATGTCCTGATTCATTCAAATTCTCTCACCTGATAATATAAGTTGACAAAAAGTAAAGTGTAAATGTGGGAGAGTTTAAAAATAAAATTATAGTCACCGCAAGATTTAGATTGTGTGATTCAGGAGAGATTTTTGCACTATTGCACCATAAACATGTTTGCTTCTAGTCATTTCATAGATGAAGGGACAAAGAGTGCAGAGAAAATTATTATTATCCGAAGAAAGAGGTAAAACAATATATCTAAATAGGTTGTATCAGTGTGAACTTTGAAACCGATGTTGCAACCTCACATTCCTACATGTGGGATACAAAAGTGCGCTTAAATGAAGATGTATTTTACCACTTATAGTTAACTTTGCTTCAACTTGTATTTCAAGTTAAGGAAGCAAAATATGCAACAAGAATAATAGCTGTCACGAGATTGCGTACTAAGTTCAGTGCTGAAAAAGCTCGAGGTGCTTGCACGGCTGCTCTCTCTTTGTGTTAGCTTGTTTGCTATTAGCGGCCCATGCCACACAGACGGGAGCACAAACAAAAAAAGAAAAGGAAAAAAAATCAATTGAGAGCGTCTTGGTCATTTTAAGTGGGCCGAAAACAGAAAAAATAAGAAAAAAAATAAGAACCAGTTAAAATAGGTCACAATCATATTTTAACTATGTGTCAACGTTAAGAGTCTTATTTTATCAAAGCCCATCATTCAGATACACTTTCGTTGAAGCCATTTCATACTGATCCTATAATAGCAATTTTTTCGAGAGTTCAATGCGACACATCCAAATCGTACAAGAATTGCTATAGGTGGGCATTCAGGTCTGGCCAAACTGTTCGGTAAGTGTACCATATTTTTGACCCGACAACACGACCCGGACAAAAATAGGCCTATATTGGCACGGTCTATAATTGTAGGTCATGTTTGCCCGACATCAAGCCACGAGCACAGTATGTGGCCTGAACTAGGCCAGCTAACGAGCCACAACTCGCACAAATCTAATGTATAAGGTCACACCTTCACACTCTAGCCTCCACCTCCACTCTACCTCCTCCACTATAGTGCTACTCTCGCTTGTCTCCTCTCTCGACTGTCTCTCGACTTCCCTCGCCCGATTAGTTGGATTTCATTCCGCAACACCGCTCTCCTCTCCCCTTCAGCCTCCCTCTCGGCCTCTCCGCTCTAAATCTGGCCATCGTGTTGGCTCTTTGATGTGTCCTTCTCCTCCCTAGCTCTACATCATGTTCCCACGCCCTAAAACATAGAGCCACGATGATGCTCCAACGCTCTCCTCTCCCTCTACCCTCCCTCTTGACCTCTCCTCTCTAGATCTGGTCATCGCTTTGGCTCACTGACACATCCTTACCCCCTCAGCATATCATATCCCCCCTCGTGACCGATCCTCCTCCTCTCACTCTAATTCCCGCACCCTAAATTGACAAAACCCTACAGCTGAAGCGACTCTCCAGCACTATCCTCTCTCACTCGGCCTCTCCTCTTCAGATCTGGTCACCGAGTTGTCTCCTCAGCATCTCGCGTCCTCGTTGCGACCGCCTCTCCTCCTCCCCCTCTCATTTCTCCACCTCAAAACCCTAGATTCACAACGCCACCGTAGTGCTCGCCTCTCCCTCTCAGGCTCTTGCCCTCTCATCTCCAAATTTGGTTGCCTCATTGTCTCCATCGTGTTTGGTCTCCCTCCCTAGCTTCAATTCGTCATCTTAGGTCTTCGTCTATGACTACATGCTTTGGAAATGAAGTTAATGAATATTCATCATCCATGTTTTCCATTTGTTTCTTTTTCTTTTGTATCTTCTTCCGTTTGACTCGAGATTAGTTTAAGTTTTACTAAACTCCATATTGAGAAGGTGAATGTTGCCTAGAGGGGGGTGAATAGTCTTTTCGATTCTTTGTTAATCCCTGAAACACTTAATAGATTTATCAAATACAGAAAAATCGGACTAGTCCGATAATGTGCGGACTAGACCGGTATGCGTGGACTAGAAAAATCAAGGTTGATCAATATTTTCACTTCTAGTACCCTATGCAGCGGAAATTAATTGAGAACTTAGATGTATTACAACAGTGAAACAATGAATGACCGAGATCAATTTTAGTTTCAATGTTTCAACGTGAATTACACAAGATTAAGTAAACCCTAGAATATGATGAACAATAAAACACAAGAGCAAGAGACAAGATTTTATCCCAAGGTTCGATTCCACGAAGGAAATCTACGTCCCCGTTGAGGAGTCTACGAATGACCGGGTATTCACCAACCCTACCCTCATCGAATCGCCACGGAGACCGATTCTCTTCCACTAATCACAAAGGGCAAATAAATCGTTCAAGGGGCCTTCTCACAAGTTGAGGGCTCCCCAATAATTACAATGAATTAATACCACCAAGCACACTCAAAAGATGTACAATAAATGAACAAGAGTATGCAAGAGATCAAACCCAAGAGCTCAAGATATGTAGAACAAGTCTCTCCTTTGATCAATTGCTAATTCTCAAAGATTTGATCCTTTTAGGGTTAGAATGTGTGGAGAGATGTGAATTTTGGGCTCTTGGAAACGGCGCAGGGGGTCGAGAGAGGTTGTAGTATGGCCGTACACCTCTATTTATACTAGGTTTTCCAAAGGTTACCGTTAGGGTTTGCGATGTCCGGACTAGTCCGTGGTGGACTCCAGACTAGTCTGGTGTGCGGCGTGTGGAAAACCCTAAGTGTTATGAGATACCGGACTAGTCCGTAAGAGTGCGGACTAGTCCGTTGTCTACTCAGAGACAACTCGGACTAGTCAGGTCCATATCGGACTAGTCCGCAGTGGTGAGATATTTGTAGATTATGGACAAGTCCGGACTTGGCGGATTTGTCCGTTCTCTAGTCAGAGACATATCGGACTAATCCGGTCCATATCGGACTAGTCTTTGTGTGGAGAAAGTGAGGACTGAGGACAAGTTTGCATTTGGAGGACTTGTCCGTTTTTTAGTCAGAGAGAAATCGGACTAGTCTGGTTGATATCGGACTAGTTCGAACATGCTGATTTTTATGCAATTAGTATGATTTCTTTCACTTGAGCTCTTGGGGTTTGTTTCTCCAACACACTCCATACTAAGTAATCTAATCATTTCAGCTCCTGAGCTCTTATCATTTTAGATCCCCATTCTACTTTCTCTTTGCACTTTCTTCCTAATTTCTTTAAAAACATGCGCTCATCTCAACGATTTTGTTAGGGTCTCATTTGTTTGTCATAAATCAACCAAAACTCACAAGGGATGCCTAGATGCACTTTTAATCTCTCTCTTTTTGGTGATTGATGACAATCAATTGAGATCACACAAATATGATAAAAAATTCAGATTTTCATAAAGTGTGCACATATGAGCTTTGAGCAAAATAGGCAATGTAGACATAAGACATATGTGCACTCTTTATGGTGGGGTGCAAAAGTATGTGTGTGAGCAATAATTTTGATGTGAATATCATAATAAGAATAATCATAATATCATCAAGAGTCTCAAGGCTACATAGCAGTTTTAAACATACACCATTAATCATAAGCATAAAATGTTCATCATTTCACAGCACATGTCCAAAAGCATAATGATAACATAAGTCTTACAAAAGTCCACTTCTTAAACTAGGACACAAAAACAAGAACCTACGACATAAGACTCCCCCTCAATCTCTCCCCCTTTGGCATCAAGGCACCAAAAAGAAGGAGAGGAGGGATCTACTTGTCGTCGCCGGCTCACTCCTCGTTGTTGGTCCTTTCTTCGTCTTCATCATCAGGCTTAGGAGGAGGAGTTGTGAGGTTGAAGGAGATTAGGTCTGAGCCAGCCCTAGGGTTATGGAGTCGAAATATCGGACTAGTCCGTGGTCAAACCGGACTAGTCCGGACTAGCGAACCAAGTGCGGACTAGTCTGCAATGTGCGGACTAGTTCGGGGTGACCACGGACTAGTCCGTGGTCCCTTGTAAAGAAAAGTACAAAACACTTATATATATGTATTCAATTGTTCCTAATAAGGAATAGGAGACAAAGACACACAGATATTCTTGATGAATATGATCGGTAAGCATACAACAATCAAGCTATGACCATAATTCATTAAAATCAAGTAACTAACATAGTTTTTAGGAGAAAATAGAGAGAGATGATTTTTTAACACAATTAACATGATTTTTAGGATGGCATACAGGTACGCAAGTTTTCAAGCCATGTTCCGAGCATCAAGGATATTTAGTTCATTTCGGAGCTCACAAAAGTGTTTTTCATCAAGTGGCTTGGTAAAGATATCGACTAGTTGTTTTTCAGTGTTGACATGGGAAATGACTATGTCTCCTTTAATCGAGTGATCTCTCAAAAATGATGTCGGATATCTATGTGTTTGGTTCTAGAGTGTTGAACAGGGTTATGGGCAATTTTAATTGCACTCTCATTGTCACAAAAGAGTGGAATACGGCTCATATTGTAACCGTAATCACTTAGAGTTTATCGCATCCAAAGGAGTTGTGCACAACAACTCTCGGCTACAACATACTCCGCTTCGGCCGTGGATAAGACAATTGAATTTTGTTTTTTGGAGGACCAAGAAACTAAGGATCTACCTAGGAATTGGCAAGTACCGGAAGTACTTTTTTCTATCTACCTTGCATCGGGTATAGTCTGCATCGGAGTATCTAATGAGATTAAAATTTGAAACTTTGGGATACCAAAGGCCTAGGTTGGGGTGTATGAACTAAATATCTCAAGATCGTTTTAATGGGTGTCAAATGACACTCCTTAGGATTGGCTTGAAACCTTGCACACAAACATATACTCAACATGATATCAGGCCTAGATGCACATAAATAAAGTGAGGAGCAATCATAGAACGATATACCTTTTGATCCATATTTGGTTCGTCTTCATTGAGATCCAAGTGTCCATTTGTTGCCATGGGAGTCTTTATGGGCTTTGCTTTGTTTATTCCAAACTTATTGAGAATGTCTTGAGTGTACTTTGTTTTGCATATGAACGCCCCGTCCTTTTTTTGCTTCACTTGGAATCCCAAAAAGTACCTCAACTATCCCATCATGGACATCTCGAATCTATCTGTCATAATCTTACTAAATTCTTGACAAAAGGATTTGTTAGTTGAACCAAATATAATATCGTCAACATAGATTTGGCAAATGAAGAGATCATCATCAAAGTGTTTAGTAAACAAAGTGTAATCAACTTTTCCAACCTTGAAGTCATTTTCAATCAAAAAATCTCTAAGACACTCATACCAAGCTCTAGGAGCTTGTTTGAGACCATAGAGAGCCTTACGCAGTTTGAACACATAGTCGGTGTACTCTTGATCTTCAAAATCGGGTGGTTGCTGCACATACACCTCCTCCTTGATCGGTCCGTTGAGAAAAGCGCTTTTCACGTCCATTTGATAAAGCTTGAAATCATGGTGAGTAGCATATGCAAGTAATATACGAATCGATTCAAACCTAGCTACGGGAGCAAAAGTCTCGTCGAAATCCAAACCTTTGACTTGTGAGTACCCTTTTGCCACAAGTCGTGCCTTGTTCCTTGTTACCACTCCATGTTCATCTTGCTTGTTGCGGAAGACCCATTTAGTGCCGATGACGTTGGACTTGGGTCTTTCAACAAGCTTCCACACTTCGTTCCTTTTGAAGTTGTTCAATTCTTCTTGCATCGCCATCACCCAATCCGGATCTTTAAATGCATCCTCAACCCTGTATGGTTCCAAAGAAGATACAAAAGAATAGTGTTCACAAAAGTTAGTTATGAGAGATCGAGTAATTACTCCCTTTTGGATGTCACCGATTATGTTGTCGACGGGGTGATCTCTTTGGATGCTTTGGTGTACTCTTGGATGTGGCACTTGTGGTCTTGAATCTTCATTATCATCTTCTTCTCCTCCTGGATAGTTGCCGTCATTGATGTTTTGATCTTCTTGATTTTCTTGAGGTTGATCTTGTATGGAAGCTCTCACTTGATCATTTTCCTCCACCTGTGGTTCATTTTCTTCATTCACATTTGAAGGTGGCACTTGTGGTCGAACATCGCCCAATGTCATTCTTCTCAATGCTTGACATGGAGCTTCTTCTTGATGTAGCACACATTGATCAACTTGCTCTTCTTTAGAGCCATTAGTTTCATCGAACACTACGTCACGTGCTACTTCAACAAGTCCGGAGGTTTTGTTGAAGACACGATAAGCGTAGGAGTTCGAATCATAGTCAAGTAAGAAACCTTCATCGGAATTCGAACCAAACTTCGAAGCCCTTGGCTTCTTGTTTAAAATATAACATTTTGAACTAAAAACTCGAAAATATGAAATATTCGGCTTGTTACCCGTGAGTAGTTCATATAAAGTTTTCTTAAGCAACCGATGAAGATATAGTCGGTTTATGGCGTGACAAGTGGTGTTAACCGCTTCAGCCCAAAACCTACCCGAAGTCTTGTACTCATCGAGCATTGTCCTCGTCATCTCAATGAGAGTTCTATTCTTTCTTTCGGCTACTCCGTTTTGTTGAGGGGTATATGGTGCTGAAAATTCGTGCTTTACCCCTTCTTCGTCTAGATACTCCTCACTTGGGTGTTCTTGAATTCTGTCCCATTGTCACTTCGTATGTTTTTTATCTTCAATAAGAATTCATTTTGGGCACGCTTGATGAACTTTTTGAGGGTTCCTTGAGTTTCGGTCTTATCATGCAAAAAGAAATCCACGTGAAGCGTGAAAAATCATTAACAATGACTAGACCGTATTTATTACCGCTGATGCTTATGTAAGCAATTGGACCGAATAGATCCATGTGGAGGAGCTCAAGCGGTCTTGTTGTAGTCATGACATTCTTCACGGGATGGGGTGCTCGTACTTGCTTCCTGTTGGCACGCTCTACAAGTCCTGTCTTTCTCAAAAATAACGTCCTTTAAACCTCGGATGTAATCGCCTTTAAGGAGTTTTTGAAGATTCCTCATACCAACATGTGCTAGCCGTATATGCCACAACCAACCCATGTTGGTCTTTGCAATCAAGCATGTGTCAAGTTCGGATTTATCTTTGTTGAAGTCAACTAGATAAAATTTTCCCTTTAACACAACCTTGAATGCAATTGAGTTATCACTCCTTCTAGAGATAGTGACACCCTCATTAATGAATAAACAATTATAACCCTTGTCACATAATTGAGATATGGATAAAAGGTTATAATCCAAGGATTCAATGTGTAAAACATGAGTGAGAATATGTTGTGATGAAATTGGAATTTTACCGGTACCAAGCACTTTTTCTTGACTATTATCACCAAAGTAAATGCCTTCGCTTGGATCTTTATTTTCTTCATATTCCACGAACATTCTTCTTTCTCCGGTCATGTGATTGTTGCATCCACTATCTAGCACCAATTTTGCTCCACCGGATGAATAAGTCTGCAAAAGACAAATTATGCCTTGGTCTTAGGTACCCAATCTTGCTTAGGTCCTTTGAGATTAGTCACAAGTGCTTTGGGCACCCACACATGAGACTTGGTGTTCCCATGGCGTGGCCCACCATATTTAGCATAAACTCTTCCAAGATTACTTTTCATAAGTACATATGAAGCATCAAAAGTTCTGAATAGAAGTTGTTGTTCATATGTGTTCACACTGTTAAATTTATCAACATTATTAAGTTTTCTAACTTGAGAAGAGTTTCCCTTGACAAAGACAATGCAACGCTTGTTATTCTTGTGGCTTCTAGTGTTTTGCTTTTCACCATAATAATATCTAATGCCATATTTGATATTAGGAGGTCTTGTGACAGTATGCACTGCGTGCATACTTGATCTTCTCCTTGTTAAATATGCCACTTTGAGAAAATTGCTTGTCCTTTATCGATTTTGGCTTTTTCTTCAAGTTAGTTGACTTTTGGCACAAGCACAAGTAATACTAGTTTCAGATTTTATATGTTGAGAAGGTGAGCTTGAAGTGGATGAAGAACCACTTTGCTTGAGTGACTCAACTTGTACCTCAAGGATCTTGTTAACTTTAGTTAAGTTAGCAAGTTCATCCTTGATAGTGGCGTTTGAGTCTTTTAAATTCAAGCAAGCTTTCTTGCTTGAAGCTAACTCAAGTTCTAGTGATTTACTTCACTCTTTTTCAAGTTTAAGAAGCTTTTCAATCTCAAGATATTCCTCCTTTTGGGAGATGATTATATCTTCCTGACGATTGACTAACTTCTCCATATCAACAAGCTTATCAAATAGAAATTTCATCTTAGCAGCTGTCTTTTTATCTGAACCCCTAAGCATATATTCATTTTCATCACTGCTATCATCCTCAATAGAATTATCACTATCACTAGTAAAACAATGCGAGAAGGAAGATTTAGTTGTTACCTTTCTTTTATCTTCCTTTGCCATTAGACAAGTGTTGTCGGTGTCCTTCTATGCGCCCATGGTTGGGAAGAGAGTCGATTTTTTGGTAGTCTTTTTTATAGCTATGGTGGCCATCTCCTCTTCTTCTTCGGATGAGGATTCATTATTGGAGTCCCACTCCTTGCCTAGATGCGCTTGGCCATATTGTTTCTTCTTCTTGAATATTTTCTTTGGTTGAGGCTTGTTGTCTTTAGTCTTCCTCTTATTTTCTTCATATGGATAATCTACTATGAAGTGATCATATTCTCCGTAGTTGTAGCACGCCCGTCTCATCTTGGGTCTTTGTTTGTCCCTTTGTATTCCTTCGTTTGAGCTGCTACCCTTTCTTCTTCTTATCATTTTCTTGAACTTCTTCATGAACAAGATCATGTCTTCATCGATATCACTACTTTCATCATCATTGTCGTCTTCTCCATGAGCTTCTCGAGCTTCTTTTGATACGGGTTTACAAGTTGACTTCAAAGCAACTCCTTTCTTCTTTGCCGAGGTGAGATCGGCAATTTCCTTGACATGCTTGGCTTGCTTCTCCATCATTTCAAAGTTGATGATCTTGCCAAGAAGTTCGTCTGGGGTCATTTTTCGATACCCGGGGCTTTCTCTAATCATAGAGCAAAGAGTCACGTTGCGAGGCATGAATGCTTTGAGAATCAACTTCACGACCTCATGATCATTCCACTTTTTACTTTCATAAGCTCGGACTTTGTTGATAAGATTCTTCAGTCGATTGTACATATCTTGTGGTGATTCATCTTCTTCTATCGCGTATCTTTCCAATTCACCTTCAATCATTTCTATCTTGGCTTCACGTACATGACGGTCACCTTCATGTGCGGTTTGTAGTGTGTCCCATATCTCCTTGGCAATTTCGAGTCCATCCACCTTGGTGAACTCGTCTCGACTAAGTTATGATGTGATCATAGCTACAGCTTGAGCATTCCGATGAACAACTTGTTCTTGGCTTGGAGTCAGCTCTTCATCATCATCCGGGATATCTATCCCTGTACACACTATATGCCACAAACTTGGGTTAAGAGATATAAGGTGCATTTTATTATTTTGTCTCCACATTGAATAGTCATTTCCATCAAAGTAATGTGCTTTCCCTAGAGAAATTGATAAGTAATTACTATTGTTAGAATTCAAACGCTCATAGTCAAAAGGATATCGGGAGTAGTCTGTGTGACCACCCCCTTTCTTCTTCTTTTCATCCTCGATCTTCTTCTTCCCTTTTGTGGAGAGTGCCTTCTTCCGTAGAAGAGCCTTGAGTTGGAGAACCTCCTCATCATCGTCCTCACTATCTTGAATGGCGTCGAGTAGCTTCTTTAGCTTTTGAGTCCTTTCATCATCACCCTTTTCATCGTCGATCTTATTGTGTACATTCTTGATGTCCGTTATCGTCTCTTCGTGCGGTGAGTCTCTTTTGAAGAGTTTGGCTCTGATACCAATTGAATGTTGCCTAGAGGGGGGTGAATAGGCTTTTCGATTCTTTGTTAATTCCTGAAACACTTAATAGATTTATTAAATACAGAAAAATCGGACTAGTCCGATACTATGCGGACTAGACCTGTATGCGTGGACTATAAAGATCAAGGTTGATCAATATTTTCACTTCTAGTACTCTATGCAGCGGAAATTAATTGGGAACTTAGATGCATTACAACAGTGAAACAATGAATGACATAGATCAATTTTAGTTTCAATGTTTCAACGTGAATTACACAAGATTAAGTAAACCCTAGAATATGATGAACAATAAAACACAAGAGCAAGAGACAAGATTCTATCCCAAGGTTCGATTCCACGAAGGAAATCTACGTCCCCGTTGAGGAGTCTACGAAGGACCGGGTCTTCACCAACCCTACCCTCGTCGAATCGCCACGGAGACCGATTCTCTTCCACTAATCACAAAGGGCAAATAAATCGTTAAAGGGGCCTTCTCACAAGTTGAGGGCTTCCCAAGAATTACAATGAATGAATACCACCAAGCACACTCAAAAGATGTACAATAAATGAACAAGAGTGTGCGAGAGATCAAACCCAAGAGCTCAAGATGTGTAGAACAAGTCTCTCCTTTGATCAATTGCTAATTCTCAAAGATTTGATCCTTTTAGGGTTAGAATGTGTGGAGAGATGTGAATTTTGGCTCTTAGAAGGTGTGACGGCGCAGGGGGTCGAGAGAGGTTGTAGTATGGCCGTACACCTCTATTTATACTAGGGTTTCCAAAGGTTACTGTTAGGGTTTGCTATGTCCGGACTAGTCCGTGGTGGACTCCGGACTAGTCCGGTGTGCGGCGTGTGGAAAACCCTAAGTGTTGTGAGATACCGGACTAGTCCGTAAGAGTGTGGACTAGTCCGCTGTCTACTCAAAGACAAATCGGACTAGTCCGGTCCATATCGGACTAGTCCGCTGTGGTGAGAACTTTGTAGATTATGGACAAGTCCGAACTTGGCGGACTTGTACGTTCTCTAGTCAGAGACATATTGTCCGGTTTCTAGTCAGAGAGAAATCGGACTAGTCCGCACATGCTGATTTTTGTGCAGTTAGTGTGATTTCTTTCACTTGAGCTCTTTGGGTGTGTCTCTCCAACACACTTCATACTAAGTAATCTAATCTTTTCAGCTCCTGAGCTCTTATCATTTTAGATCCCCATTCTCCTTTTTTTGCGCTTTCTTCCTAATTTCTTTAAAAACATGTGCTCATCTCAACGATTTTGTTAGGGTCTCATTTGTTTGTCATAAATCAACCAAAACCCACAAGGGATGCCTAGATGCACTTTCAGAAGGTGAATCGCTCAAGCTCGACTCTTTAATAGCCCTAACCCATGCATTAGTTTGAGATGGCCAGTAGGCGGTCCCATGGGAGGCAAGTTGCGTCAACCACACGTGAGTAGTGAGCAACAACAGTGAAGTCTAGCCAAGCACTCAACATAGTGTCTGCATGGGCCTTTGACGACCATCAATTTTGTCCGTGATAGGCTTAACATGTGCACGATGCAGGCATATAATTTTTTTTTGAAAAGCTATCTATTTAATGCAAGTGAAACTGTGAAACTAGTACCCCTTGCAGATTTGAGTTAAGTTTGCTTTACTTTTCAAATGAAAAGAGAACTTTTTTTAGTTACTAGAAAGAGAGTCTATTAAAGATTGAACGCACGTATGAGCTCAGAGCCTCCACACGATGGAATAGGAGTTTCATTTCACAATTGTGCTAATTTAGGTGCTACATGGTTTTATTACTTTCTTACCACATATGTGATGATAGAAAGCCGATTGTATTGTGTTGTTGGACCAAGTCATGTTTTGCACTATCCGTGTCTTAACATCATCAAAATAAATATGAAGATTGTAATTTAGTTGCTCAAATGTCCATACAACAACCATTTTAAAATAAACTAACATAAAATCACTCTCCTTGTTTGTGGGAAAAGAAATAAATTTTTTTGGATCATACTCTTAAGTCTTTGGTTTTGGATGGATCCACAGTAAATATTTACGTCATTGGTACAGAATAAAGTTTAGCAGCTCATGGAATTATGCCCTAAAATCCACTGTTATCACCAGTTAAACCCCATTTGTTGCAATTTTAGAGTAAAAACCAAAAATAAAATGAAACAAATTTGAACAAACAACTAAACTCAGCTCCAATTCAGGTTTCCCATATGTCTTCCTCAAGATACAAGCCCAACACATACATTCAAAGACTAACTCACTAACCTGATAACACAACAAAAAGTCTATTAGACGAAGCATCATACTCCTGCATAAGCCCATGACCTGTTTCGTCCTGATCCAGCTAGCACGCGAGTTATGAACTTTAAAGTGTTATATATCTTGCATATGGTGTTCGCTTTTGGATTCCATTTTCATCATCATGTTCTATGCGAAAAATCAAACAAAACTATATCACACTTACATATTCTTCTAAAAAAGTTCTGTTAATAACACAAGTCGTTACTATTTATATAATACAAGTTGCTACACACTGCATATATATGATATGGAAACTTAAATTTAGTATAACTTGGACCGACATAAACTTCGATCACTACTTCAATAGCACCTCATGTTTTGTATTATATAACAACTTCAACTAATATATAGAGTTTTTACATGTTATTTAAAAGTTGCTACCTGAGTATATACTAAAATTGGCACATTGTCTCAATAGCTAAGTTATGATAGTAACAACTCGAAAATAACTATGGCTCACGTATAATAGCAACTTTGGTTAATATATGAGTAGCAAATTGTATATAGAGATCATGTAGCAAATTTAAATTTTACAAAAAAATATGTAGCAAATTATATTAATCTATAGTAACAACTTATGTTATACTTTTTGAAAGATACATGTAACTGATATTAATTTTGTCCATCTCATCATATAATACACAACATGCAACGTCAAGAGACACTTTATCTTGTGCTCCGAGATGCATATATTGTTGTTTGTTGGAGTGTGTGACCTGCAACACTCCTCCCGGCCTGCTACGGAAGCAGCCCACGAGGTTCTTTGATTGGAGGGGGCTTGACGCCTTCACACGATCGAGCTCGAGGGAGCGAATGAACACTAAGATTTACGTGGTTCGGGCCCCCGGAGCGTAATATCCTACGTCCACGGGAGTGCTTGTTGTATTGTTTGCTTGTATGTGCGTGAGAGGGTGCAGGGTTGCGAATGCGGAACCCCTTTTCGGGTGGTCACCCCGGTCCTTTTATAGTCCAAGGCCGGGGTGGTTACAATGTGGCTTTTGGGGGCTGACAGGTGACCCTGAAGCTATGTGAACCCTATACACGATCTAGTGTTTTGACCTCTAAGTAGAGTAGTCGGAGGGGGAGTTAAGTCCCGCCGCCTGGCGAGCTAAGCGCCCCTGTCCGTGTGTCAGGTGATGATGAAGACGTCGTCTTGTCGCCGTGTCTTCTCGTCCTACTTGGGCGGCTTCGTGCCGTTGGGCGGTACTGTACCGTTGTCACGCCTTGTCGTCCTGTCTTGTCATCGTAATGGCGAACGGGCAGAGGACGGAGGTGTGCGTAGAGAGCCATGCTTCTAGGGAAGGCGCGAGACTTGAATGCGCAGCCTAACAACTCACTTCCACCTTGACTTTGTCGACCCACGACCCACTATGGATCGTGGGGCACGTGGCGCCTTCGGAGCTCTTATCGACGGGTTTGGAGCCAGGAGACACGTGGCAGCTCCGGACCTCACCTCAGCGGGGAGGCTCCGACCAGAGCCCGGGGCACGTGTCAGCCGCAAAGCTTTCCTCAGCGATGTGGAGGCTCTAAGCCAGAAGACATGTGGCAGCTCCGGTCTTCACCTCAGCGGGGAGGCTCGGACCGGAGCCCATTTCACGTGTCAGCTCCGGAGTTATCCTCACCAGGGAGGAGGCTCTGAGCTAGGAGACATGTGGCAGCTCCGGACCTCACCTCGGCGGGGAGGCTCGGACCGGAGCTCAGGACACGTGTCAGCTCCGTAGCTTTCCTCAACAGGGAGGAGGCTCTGAGCCAGGAGACACGTGGCAGCTCCCGACCTCACCTCCGCGAGGAGGCTCGGACCGGAGCTCAGGGCACGTGTCGGCTCTGGAACACAAGCGCACGTGGAAGCCCCAGGGCCGACTTCGGGGCTAAGGACACATGGCTATGCGGGGCCCACCGCAGTAGGGAGGCGGGGCCCAAGCTATCTTTTATCGTCTACGTGGGGTACCCGATGTGCAGGGTACCGACAATTGTCTTGATGAAAAGTCATGTACGCATTTTTCTTACCTATCATTTGCTCCCAATGATCAAGTGTTCGGGATTACCCAACATTTCCAATCCGGTGATTCTTTTAAATTCAGTTTTTCAAGACTATTGTCTAAATTGTACCTAGAATTAGTAAAACATGATATTTTGGTACCTAAAAATTGTGTTTGGGTTGCTCATAGTATCATAAAAAAGAAAACAAATCTTGTATTATAACAACAAAAATAGTTAAAACAACAAGAGAATCATCATTTCGTCAGTGAAAACAATATTTCAATAGCAGTTTCCGTAACAGAATAACAACAACAACAACATTATCAAACGGACAAAACAACGGTAAAATAATAATTCTAACAATAAAAATAACGCTCTAACAACACTAAGCAGTGTTAATTATTAGAAGATTAAGGTAGGCAGGACACAGGAAATGACTTTGGGCTAGGTAAGGTCGTGAATATGTGTGCCATGAGTTGTGAGCCTGGTGGCTGACTTATCAGTTCGGGTACCGGGAGTTCTAAATAAACAGTCTTAAATTATGTTTGAATTTTTAACCTTACAGATAAAAATAATTTCGGACTTTGAAATTCGAGTATTTCAGTTTCGAGTTATGTCTGGGGTTTTTTTTTGTCTTCGGGTTGTGTTTCATACTTTCATGGCCAGAGCTAGTCCCCCGCACGGCAGCGCGCCTCATCCCCTTCTGCCTAGTCCTCTCCCCAATCCAAAACCTCCCACCAACGCAGTGGCAGAGCAGCTGACCCCTCGCCATTCGCCTCCCACCCATGGCCACGGCGACCCTCGCTTCCCGCCTCCCATTCCCATTCCCCTCTTCTTCCCGTCCTCCTCCTCCCAGAGCCCTAGCCTCTCCCGCAACACGCCGCCTCCCCCTGCGCCTCGCCACCGGGGCCGCGCGCCGGTTCCGCCCGCCCACCGCAGACGACGAGCCCCCAGAGGCGGCCGAGGACTCGTCCCACGGCCTCACCCGGTACGACCAGCTCGCGCGCAATGTCGAGCGCGCCCGCCGCCGGCAGCAGGATTCCCAGCCCGAGATCACCCCTGACCACCCCGTCTTCTCGTCCCCTTCGGCGGTCGGCGGTGGAGGAAGCTACGACCCCGAAGACGAGTTCTTCGACGAGATCGACCGCGCCATTGCAGAGAAGCGGGAGGAGTTCACGCGGCGCGGACTTATCAAGCCGTCCCCTGTGCCGTCGGAGCCGCAGCCCGAGGACGATGGCCTCGCCGACGAGCTCTCCCCCGAAGAGGCTATTGATCTGGATGAAATTCGTAAGCTTCAGGGCCTTAGTGTCGTGTCCGTGGAGGACGAGGAGGCAGTTGGCGGTGACGGGGATGAAGGGGACGATGGATTGCTGCTCGACGAGGATGGGGAGGGCTTTGATGTGGCGGAGGAGCTTGGCATCGAGGGGGGCAGAATGAGGCAGCCGGCCTTCCGGATGACGCTGGCTGAGCTGCTCGATGAGAGCAAGCTAGTCCCGGTGGCCGTGACGGGCGACCAGGACGTTGCACTCGCGGGGGTGCAGCGCGACGCCAGCCTGGTGGCCGCGGGCGACCTCTTCGTGTGCGTGGGAGAGGACGGGCTCGCTGGGCTCACTGAGGCTGACAAGCGCGGGGCCGTTGCCGTTGTGGCCGACCAGGATGTCAACATCGAGGGCACCCTGGCCTGCCGCGCCTTGGTCATCGTGGAGGACATTGCAGCCGCTCTCCGTGTGCTCCCTGCCTGCCTCTACAGGCGACCGTCAAAGGAAATGGCTGTGATCGGTGTCACTGGCACGGATGGCGTCACCACCACAACTCACCTCGTAAAAGCAATGTACGAGGCCATGGGAGTGAGAACTGGCATGGTTGGAGTTCTTGGGGCCTATGCCTTCAGCATCAACAAGCTGGATGCCCAACCTGATGCATCTGGTGACCCCATTGCCGTGCAAAAGCTGATGGCAACAATGCTGCACAATGGCGCTGAGGCAGTAGTGCTGGAGACAGCCATTGATGGAATGCCTCCATCGGGTGTGGATGTGGAGGTAGACTATGATATTGCCGTGCTGACTAATGTTAGGGTTAGGCACACTGATGGGGTGGATGGGATGACTCATGAGGAGTACATGGGCAGTTTGGCGGCTCTGTTCTCCAGAATGGTGGATCCTGAGCGCCATCGTAAGGTGCTGAACATTGATGATCCATCTGCCCCATTCTTTGCTTCACAAGGGGGGCGTGATGTCCCTGTGGTGACATATTCGTTTGAGAACAAGAAGGCTGATGTGCACACTCTCAAATATCAACTTTCCCTATTTGAAACGGAGGTTTTGGTACAAACACCGCATGGTATACTTGAAATCTCCTCTGGGCTGCTTGGAAGGGACAACATCTACAACATCCTTGCAACTGTGGCAGTTGGCATTGCTGTGGGTGCACCATTGGAGGACATAGTAAGGGGCATAGAAGAGGTGGATGCTATCCCTGGCCGGTGCGAACTAATCGATGAGGAGCAAGCATTTGGGGTGATTGTTGATCATGCAAGAACGCCTGAGGCTTTATCAAGGCTTCTGGATGGTGTAAGGGAACTGGGCCCTCGCCGAATTGTCACGGGTATGAAAGTTTCAATTGCAGCTTTCGTTCATAATGCACAACTGTATATGAAATGTTGTATCAGTCTTGGACTGCCCATTGTTATATATCCTGCTATATTTTCTCTATTAAGGTTACTGTATTGTGAATTGAACCTCCTCATATGTTATTCTATTTAGTTGTTGGATGTTGTGGTGAGAAAGAAAGGGGGAAGAGGCCGGTGATGACAAAGATTGCAGCTGAGAAAAGCGATGTTGTAATGTTGACATCTGACAATCCAGCAAATGAAGATCCCTGTATGGTTCTTAGTATCTGATATATGGATTTTATTTGTGGTGACCGCATAAATCAGCTGAAGTTTGCTGAATTTATCATTCTATTCTGAGCAGTGGATATCCTGGATGATATGTTGGCGGGTGTGGGTTGGACCATGGAAGAATACTTAAAGTATGGTGCAAATGATTATTACCCACCCCTTCCAAATGGCCATAGGCTCTTCCTACATGATATTAGAAGAGTTGCTGTGCGAGCCGCTGTTGCAATGGGCGAACAAGGCGATGTTGTTGTAAGTTTTCTCTGAAGTTCATCGCTACCCTGAAGCCTCTGTTGCAGTGCTTAGCCAGACCCTAAAACCCCATAAGCCTTTGTCGCAGAATTGCTGCGCTTACTGAATCTGGCGTACCTATGCCTTTCTAGTTTGGGTTTCATATCTGCCTACCTCAACGTGCTTGAGACAAAGGCTTTGTTGTTATTGTTGTACTGAATCTGGCGTAAACCCTGTCATATTTCAAGCATATGTAGCAATTAAAGAAATATAGTCCCTGCCAATTTTATATAGTAATTAGAAAAATATAATCACTGTCGTATTACACATTTTTTTTATGTTAGATGAGTAGTGAAATTACTTGCAAACTATGTTACTATTACTGTCTCAGTATCTAGAGAGTGGTAATTGTGCTACATTAAGTTTGTGTTGAGACTTGAGAGAGTAGTCATGGGTCATGACAATCTAAACCATAGTGTCACCTCTACCAATTATTATGTGATAACATTCACCTTGTGCCTTTTGAGGGGTTCATCATGGTCCTGACAGCTATGCCTCTCCCTTCAGGTTATCACCGGCAAAGGAAACGATACTTATCAGATTGAAGATAATAAAAGTGAATTTTTTGATGACAGAGAAGAGTGCCGAGAAGCATTACAGTATGTTGATCAGCTGCATCGGGCGGGAATAGACACCTCAGAGTTCCCTTGGCGGTACGTTCCTTCACAACGCCTGTTCTGATGTCTTAGTATTGTGAGTGTTTGTCCTATTGCCAGATGGTCGAGCACTTCCAGAATAAACTTTGTTTTTCAAGTGTTATACGAAACCCTGGCACCAAATAGAAAATATCCATACAAATTGTGGCCTCTTTATTTTGGAACCTCATTCTTGATATCAATAAAGGGGAGCTCTGGGCGCAGCGGTAAAGCTGTTGCCTTGTGACCATGAGGTCACGGGTTTTACTGAAAACAGCCTCTTGCAAAAATGCAGGAAGGCTGCATACAAAAGACATAAGTGGGTAGGACCCTTCCTCGGGCACAGCGCAAACGGGAGCTACATGCACCTGGCTGCCCTTTTTTTCTCATTCCTGAATCTTTCGTGTTTTTGGAATTATATTAAATGTCTGGCTGTATGAGAGATTCAGCTATACTATGTTTTGTTGTCTGAATTTCTTGTCTTACATGAAGGCAGCCAAATTACTTATCCTCTTTGATTGGCACAGGTTACCAGAAAGCCACTGACTTTGATGTATCCAAGATAGGCGAGTTTATTTTACTCCAAGAGCAGGATCAAATTTCAAACTTTTCTGGATTTCTTTTCAAGGATAAGCTATCCCAGTCCTGCAAGAAAAGTACTCCTGGGAGTGTTGAGCACTTTAACCGAAGCACTAACTGCTAACAAACAACTAGCTTATTGTTCTGCCATACTGGTAAGTAGATAACCAGATGGCCCTTGAAAGTCTTCATCAATTAGATGTTGTACAGGTTCATGAAAGTAGTTGCTGTGAACCTGTGGTATTGGACCGACAAAGCTTCCAGTTGTCAAAACAGAGTGCAAGGGCTTGGCTTGTCAAAACTAGATTTCACCAGGGGGGGGTGTATATTTTATGGAAGTTATCTTTCTGTTGTCACTTATTGATTTGGTTTCATGTAATGTCTTTTTAAGTTTACAGTTCACCTGGATGGGATTTTTTCAGTTGACAGTTCCTTTAGATTAAAGGGCATACCCAGTGCTGAAAGCTCCCACACTTTGTGGGGTCTGGGGAAGGTTTCTCCATAGAAAATAAGCCATTCATATTACTGAATAATCTTTAACCCTAATCTGCTATCGTAAAGGTCCCTGATAGTTTCTACCCTGTTCCTGCCTTTTGTGCTAAAATACTTAATTAGCTCCATACTTAACATGAGCTCATTAATGGTTTTTGGTGTCTGTATTTTGAGAAGTACCGAGCATATTTCTTATTACACCTATCACCATGGATATTATTATGGTAATAATCATTAACGCTTCAATTGGGTGAATGTTCTGCATTGAACATTCAATGATCTTTGGATCCTCTGCTTTTTTTAATCACGCATATGTGCTAAAGTTGTCCAGCTTTTTTATATAAAATTGAAGTTCTATATTCCGTGTATAAAGTATAATATTCCTGTGATTCTGATGTAGTTATTTGATTTGTTAAGTTCATTATGTACTTTAAATAGTATATGTTGTTTCCCTTCATGCCACGTGCTCGAAGTTAGTTGGAACTTGAACCAGCAAAGTAGTCCATAGATGAGTCAAAGTCAAATGCATAAAACACTATGAAATGAACATGGTTTGCCTGATGTGACAAGTGATCGCACTAAATTTAGAACTGCAGGCAATTCACTTTCTGAGGCTTACTATGCAGCCGTCTCTTGTGAGTGGCTTTTTCCCCCATGATATATAGTCTAGTCTCATGTGCCTTAAACAAGTTCATATTCATCATCTGTGTGCTAGTTCCTATGCTACCAGACAAGAATCACTTTTTCTTTTCCTTTTTCTTTTCATTTTTAAGCCTCTCTATCAGTTACAACTGTATGATTTGTTTATGAGTATACACATTTACACCACACACACCTACAGACACTCACACATATATTCACTACTACAACTATCCATAACTTCTAAGATCACATTTTTTAGAGATGAAAGGAATCCATCATAGTCCGATGCGCGACGGGATGTTGCACTCCCCTTATGGATCTACATGCGAGGGGTACCTGAATATTATTTTGAAAATAAATCCCGGTGAGACAACCATAACCCTGAGGATCGAACCCGACTGGATGAGATTAAACTACAACGTTCTCATTACAGAGCTAAGAGTCTTGTATTTCTTTTAAGAAAAAATATCCATGTCACTCTGTGTGTAATATGAAGGGAGATGCCACACAGAAGGACAAAGTATTTGTCGCAATGCTGGCGAAGTTCAAGGTGGGGCAGTCCACGTTGTTATAGGCACTCTACCATCTCTGTGGCAATGGAGCCACGATCATTATCACCCATGTGCATGTCTTGTCGCAGATGATTCAAGTGAGTACATGTTTCATAATCTTATACTCTCACCTAAAATTTGTAAATACTTGTAGAGTAGTTGTTCGGTGATTTACAACAACAAGACCTTCTAGTATCAAACAAGTCGGGGTAGACTAGAGATGAAACAGAGTATAAGCATGAACCAGTAAGAAAAGCCATAAGTAAAAAAAAGAACAGTTCTGTGCACATAACTCTTCCATACATTTATGTAAATTTGTTAGTATAAAAATTAGTAACCTATTCTCCCTGGCCGGAAAGCCTGTAACTTCTTTTAGTCCTTGGAGCCTATTTTTTTTTCTTTCTTCCCCTTGTGCATGGTAAGTATTTCTTTTAGTTTGTAATAGGATCTCTTTACAGCCCTCTCTTCCTACCAGGCCACGCCACACCATGTGCATTTCAAGAAGTTGAGTTGAGTCGGATTGTCGACTAGAGCATATTGTAGACTCAGAGTCCGTTATTATTTTGACAGAGATTGAGTTGATAAAGAGATATATGGCGTATGTTAGAAAATACCTATTGGAAGAATACACATGGCATGCAATTAATTTAACGAACCAGAACATAAAAATTTCAAGAACAAATATACTAACAGGCAACATAGAAAATACTAGTATTACACAAAACTGAATTAAAACATATACGAATAGATCGCTCATCAGAAATATCGAATTAGTCATATATCGAGTAATTACTTACAAAGAAACCAGCTAAGAAGTGGAGGATCAGATGACGAACTCAACGGAGAAATTGAGGATGAAGGAAGTGTTGTGAGCTGTCGTGCGAGCGCACTTCCTAAAAACCTGATCGTCAGCACCCGTGCATGTCTTCATATCACCGGCGTCCGTTCGGAGACACTGCTCTCCCTCGATCCGCTGCACGACACGACAATGCGAAAAACAGCGGCGCGGAGCAGTTTGCGAGAGAGGCGAGTTTTTGTGTGTTTTCTCCAGTATCCAGGACGTCTCCTATATACTCGAGCCTGCCAACGCCTCAGATTCGATCTACTATAATTTCAAGAAACCACCCCCTGAAATCCTTCAATGTGCAACTAATGGAGCAGTTATGGACATTACGCATGTCGGTACCCTGCGAACCGGGTACCCCCGCGTAGTGGGTAAAAAGCACCTAGGCCCCGCCTTCACAGCTTAGGCGGGCCCCAGCATAAGCCACACGCTCTGGGCCCCATGGGTTGTCCCAGGGTTGCAACGTGTCTTCAGACGCTGAGTGCGACTACCGGCCGAGGGTGACTCGGGAGCCGACACGTGTCCAGTAGTGTCGGGTCCCATCCTCCACCAAGAAGGGCTCCGGCACTACCATGTGCCCGGCACGTCCGAGCCACACCCCCTAGCTAGAGAGAGCTCCGGAGGTGCCACGCGTCCTGCAGCTCCGGATCTGACCTCCAGCATGGAGGCCTCCGGTGTTGCCACGTGGGCAGCGACTCCGTGTGTACCTTCCCCCTGGGGGAGGCTTCGGATGTGCCACGTGTCCTGCAGCTCCGGATCCGACCTACAGCGTGGGAGGGCTCCGGTGCTGCCACGTGCCCAACAACTCCGGACCGTCCACTACTCCTCAGGACGGCTCCAGTGGAGACGCGTGTCTCTAGGGCCATCCGCCCAAACGTCACTCCGACGAGCAACGGGCAGATGGCCAAGGAGTAAAGAGGAAGGAGCGTTGCGAGGCCGAGCATTGAAGGCTCGCGCCTTCCCCAGAAGCATGGCGCACGATGCACTCCTCCGTCCTCTGTCTGTTCGCCATTACGGTGAAAGACTGGACGGCGAGGCGTGATGGCGCAACAGTGCCTCCCAATGGCGTTGAACCGCCCTGTAGAGCAAGAGGACGCGGCGACAATACAGGGACTTCATCATCACCGGCCACCCGGTCAGAAATGCCATACGTGTCAGGCGGCACGCCTTAACTCCATCGATAGTGACAATGCATGTATCTGTAAATACCCATAGTTTATGTATAGGAGACAGATAGCCGTGGGACCACATGTCGGGCCCCAGGCCACCTTGTAACTACCCCGACCTTGGGCTATAAAAGGACCGGGACAGCCTCCGGGCAAAGGGGTTTGTGACCCAGCCAACTCATTCTCACACGCGAGCAAGTAATACTCCAAGCACTCCCGTGGACGTAGGGTTTTACGCTCTAGCAGCCCGAACCACGTAAATCCTTGTGTCTCTCTCGCCATCGTGCTCAGACCTTCGAGATCCACTAGCCCCACCGAAAAAAGAACCTCCACGAGCTTCTTCCGAGCAGACCGGGGGAAGTGTCATAGAAAACACTTCGACAACGCACATTAAACGTGCGTCTGCAGTTACGCGACATTACACACATTAAACGTGTGTATGTAGTTACGCCATAATTACTCCTCAAGTTGACCTCACAGTCTAGGTGTTGATTAGATATTCTAAATTGTACCTGTGGCAGAAAATAAAGTCTCAGTAGAATACAACTCGTCACGACGCGAACACCCAACGTCGCAAGTCACAAGTCACGCGATAAATACTCATAAACTCGTGAAACGCACTTGTGTTCATGCGTGTGTGTTTGTGTCCATAGTAGCAACCTTTATCTCCCTCATTATTCTCATGCTGAGAAACACTCCAAGGGTCACTATATATATTGGGGAACATCCATCTAGTTGGGCAATGTGGGAGTAAACATCTCAGTCACCTCTCCACACCACACCTTGGCTTTATACCAGTGGATTTGGCCCAAATAATTCAGCCCAGGAACTGGGGTGCTGCTCCCACATGCCAAATTCCAACAATCCCCACCAAAAGCTAAGGTCTATAAGTAACATTTCTGCGCTTTCATATATCTGCTTTCCAATGCAGACCTATTAATACGGGTTGAGCTACACCTAGCATTCCATAATTCACATACTCATAACTTTACAATGGACATGGCGTTGAATTAATAGTTTTGTGTAAGTTTCAGATGAAAGCAATTGCTAATACTAGGCCGCCTAGAGCCATGCCTATGGTTGGAGCATTACCGTCTTGCTCCCGTGTGTGTTCATGAGTTTATTTGAGAGTATCCACATCTCATAGATTGCGACCTCACAGTCAAACTCACATAGGTGCGTTCTTACAAGTATACCCTGCAGGATAGTATGTTGCCAAAATAGGCCTCAGAACACATTAAGATATTAAAGTTAACCTTCCATGCAGTACTGAGAGTACGCATCTGCTAACGAAATAGTAATAAATAATACTCTCTAGTTATCTATACAACTTATTTTTCCAAGATCTACTTCGCGGGATCTCCGATCAAATACTTTGTATTACTATCGTATGATAACATCACGTGGGTTTTAAACCCATTTCACTTGATGCTTGATCAATTAAAGCACGTGCCAATCCCTTAGTAAAAGGGTATGCAAGATTTCGTTTTGTATTAATATACTTAATGGAAATCTCTCCTATTTCTCAAATGTCTCATGGATTTGATTCGCCATTTCACATGTCTTGAGGTCTTTAAATTTTCTTTTGCATTACCAACAGTTATAATCACACTTTGATTATCACAATGCAAAAGAATGGCCGGCACAGGTTTATAAAACAAAGGCAAGTCCATCAGGAGCTTTTTCAGCCACTCCACCTCAACTGTGGTTGTCTCAAGTGCTACAAGTTATGCTTCCATAGTAGATTGTCAATATAGTCTGCTTGCGAGACCTTCATTAAACTACAGCACCACCAATAGTGAATATGTATCCACTAGTGGTCTTAATCTCATCAGTATCTGAGATCCAACTTGAGTCACTATACCCTTCTAGTACAGCTGGATACCTCATATAGTGAAGCTCATATGTTGAAGTACCTCTCAAGTATCTCATTACACGTTCTAGTGCACACCAATGATCTCTTACAGGATTGGAAGTAAATCTGCTCAATTTACTTACTACAAACGAGATGTCGAGTCTGGTTGCACCAGCAAGATACATAAGAGAACCAATAATCTGAGAATATTTCAATTGATTAATCCATTGTCCTCTGTTCTTGCGAAGTTTTAGACTGGGATCACATGGCGTTGGAGAAGTTTTAGAATCTGAGTATCCAAATTGACTCAGAATATTCTCCATATAATGAGATTGTTTTAAAGTAATTTCATTCTCGCCCTTAATCAGTTTGATGTTTAGAATAACATTAGTCTCTCCTAAATCTTTCATATAAAAATTTTGGGATAGGAATGATTTTATGGTATTTATCTCATCGATACTAGTCTCAAAAATTAATACGTCATCAACATATAAGCACAGTATTACTCATTTACCCCACCAGATTGATAGTACACACATGTGTCAGTGTCATTTACCACAAACCTGCTGAGGTCATAGTTCTATCGAACTTCTCATGCCACTGCTTTGGTGCCTGCTTGAGACCATATAAGGATTTTTGTAACTTACACACTTTGTTCTCTTGCCTAGGCACCACAAAACCTTCGGACTGCTTCATATAGATCTCCTCATCGTGGTCACTATTTAGGAAAGCCGTATTCACATCCATTTGATGCATGAGCAGATTATGACACGCAGCAAGTGAAACAAGCACACGAATTATGGTTAGCCTAGCAACAGGTGAATAAGTATCAAAACAATTCTCGCATTCCTTTTGGGTAGATCACTTGGCTACAAATCTAGTCTTATATTTATCGATTGTACCGTCTGATTTGAGTTTTTTTTTTGAATATCCACTTACGCCCAACAGGTTTACACCCAACTGGACAGTCACATATTTCATAAGTTCCATTTGTTAAAATGGACTCTATTTCAGTATGTATTGTCTCCTTCCAGCTCTCTGCATCTAGCGATGCATATGCCTCTGAAAGTATTGTAGGTGTATCATCAATAAGTTAAACAGTAAAATCATCACCAAAAGAGTTTTCAATCCTTTGTCTCTTGCTTCTTTTAGAAGCAATATTTGTGTTGTCATCCTCAATGGATTTTTTGCTGTAAGAACAAGGTACGGATATTGGAGAAGGATCAGGTGTAAGAACAAGCAGCCAAGACAAGTTGAATTGTTCAGTTCATAGTCACGGTTCTGCTCCTCAGTGAGCGGAAGAACTGGGGAAGTCACCCACCAGATCTTCATCGACACGGTGTCTGCCATCTCTTAAAATTTTCACCCCCGATAAATCGCTTAGGTTTCAACGCATCAGTAAGTTCATCCATGTTAATTCTGTCAGTTTTCTTGATTATTGGAGAATACACATGGCATGCAATTAATTTTGACGAACCAGAACAAAAAAAATAACAAGAACAAATATACTAGCAGTCAACATGAACAATACTAGTATTACACAAATGAATTGAAACATATATGAATAGATCGCTCATGAGAAATATTGAATTAGTTATGTATCGAGTAATTACTTATAAAGAATCCTGCTAGGAAGTGGAGGATTAGATGACGAACTCGACGGGGAAATTGAGGACGAAGGAAGTGTTGCGAGCGGCCGTGCGAGCGCACTTCTTAGAAACCTGATCGTCGGCACCCGTGCAGGTCTTCAGATCACCGGCGTCAGTTCGGAGACATCGCCCTCCCTCGATCTGATGCACGGCGGACGAAGAGACGACAAGGAGAAAAATGGTGGCGCAGGGCAGTTTGCGAGAGAGGCGGGTTTCTGTGTATGTTTTCTCGAGTACCCAGGACGTCTCCTATATACTCGAGTCTGCCAACGCCTCAGATTCGATCTGCCATAATTTAGGAAATTGCCTCCTGAAATTCTTCAACGTGCAACTAATGGAGCAGTTATGGGTATTACGCACATTAAACATGTGTCTGCAATTATACGGCATTACGCATATTAAACGTGTGCATGCAGTTAACACACATTAAACGGGTGTTTGTAGTTACGCCACAATTACTCCTCAAGCTGATGTGGCAGTCTAGGTGTTGATGAGATATTTCAAATTATGCAAGTGACGGAAAATAACGGCTCAGTAGAACATAACTCGACACGACACGAACGCACAACATCGCAAGTCACAAGTCACGCGATAAATACACGTAAACTCGCGAAACGCGCGGGCGTGCGTGTGTGTTCGTGTCCATAGCAGCAGCCTTCATCTCCCTCATTATTCTCATGTTGGGAAACACTCTAAGTGCCATTATATATATTGAGGAACATCCATCTAGGTGGGTAATATGGGACTAAACATACCAGACACCTCTCCATACCACACCTTGGCTTTATACCATGGATTTGGCCTAAATAATTCAGTCCATGAACTGGGGTGCTGCTCTAAATTCCAACACCTACCTCACTCAGATGGTTTCACAATTGTGGGTCACATACCCATATCTCTTGACATACTTTCTATCATATTCCATGATAGTCCCTTCGTAAAGTAAATTGCCAGTACTGTCAACTCCGTGTTGTGGACTCAGAATCACTTGTTATTCTCACAAAGATTGAGTTGATAAAGAGGTATGCGAAGTATGCCATAAAATACCCATATCTCTCTATGCTTCACACTTATGGGTCTCATACCCATCTCTCGATATACTTTCTATCACATATCATGATAGTCCCTATGTAAAAGGATATGCCAAGTTTTTCTGTTTGTAAAACAGGTATTACTTCAAACTTTCTAATTTTACTGATATACTTTAAACGTCTTTTCACATGTCGTGATGACTTTGCATTATCCTTCAGATTGTTTAATTTGGCAATGACTGTTTGATTGTCACAATTTGTAAGAATCACCCGTAATAGTTTTTCAGCCACGAACATGTACATCAAGAGCTCTCATAACCATTTTGTTTCTACAGTTGTTGTCTTTAAAGCAGTAAATTCTGCTTATATAGTTGACCTCGTCGATATGGTTTGTTGGTAATACTTCCATTACAGTACACCACTTCCTAAGATAAACATATATATACCCACTAATGACATATAGCTCATCAACCTCCGAGTCCCGGTTCGAGTCTATATATCATTCAAACACGATCGCGTGTCCTAAATAGTGAATCATATAACTCATTCTACCTCTCACGTAACACATAATTCTTTCAAGTGCATGTCAATGATGTATAGTCAAGTCATGAAACTGCTCAATTTCCTCACACCAAACTATATATCAGGTCAGGTCACGCTCAGTAAGTACATTAGTGAACTGATAATTTGAGAGTATATAAATTGACCTATCCTCTCTTTCTTGTTGCTTCGAATTATCACACTGAGACTACAAGGTGTTGAGTAAATCTTATTATCAATAAAGCCAAATCGGCTTCAACTGAAAAAAATTAAGCCAAATCGGCTCAAGATCTTCTGAGATTGTAATAGAGTAATGTTACTCTCGTCTTTATCCAACTTGATGTTTAGAATAAGGTTTTTGATTATTAGAAGATTAGGAATTTTTTATTAATTCTAGAAAATAAATCATCGAAGAATCATTGATCAATGAAAGTAATAGCATCACATATGCAACAACATCTATAATAGAATAGCGAATTGGATCACTTAGCACATACTGATATATAACAAACGGGATTGTTGTAGTTGTTGCCATGGTGATGCTGATGTAGACTGGTCGACAAAAGTTGTGTTAGAGATGATGAGAAGCAACACCGTCCGACTTGGATGGAAGACAACTTGTGATAAATAGTTTGAGTAATCACATAGAGCACTTATAAAAAACATTATTCAACCCCTCTCAGTGCAGCATCGCAAGGACAACTGGTTTTGGAGACCTGCTCTTTCAATCGTCAATGCACGCCGATGCTCAGGATAGAGTAAACTATATCCTATATTACAATAAGTTGTGTTTCCTGGCGTACCTTGCATGTTTCTTCATTGATCGATCTCTGTCAAAATGAAAACCATCTCCCACAATCTTCCGAAACACGCGTGGCGTGGCGTGCGAGGAGGAGCGCGTGAGTAACACTCATTTACTCATTCACTTGGGAAGTGGTAGAACATTTTTACTTATAAATGACTATCAGTCTCCTCCAACTCTCAATGTGGTAGTAAGTTTGACACCGATCTCTTATCATATATGGGCATTTAAGATTTATTAGAAATTTTTTTGGCCTAATTCATTAATACCAAAATTCCAACATCTCTCTTCTATGCTACTCCAGTCTTAACATAAGCCCCATGCATGGTTCTGGTGTTTTCTTATTTAACGTGGCCATCAATGTATCCTATTACAATCTTTCACCATCTTATCAGTAACACCAAAATACTTGGATGGTCCATGGAACTTTCCATCTTATAGATGTAGTACCAGTTATTGCAAGTGAATGAGATTACTGTGAATGTGATTGGTGGATTGGTTTAAAGCTTCCTGGTATCGCCAGAGTTTTCAGAAGCTTTCTGGTTTGCCGATAATAGTGACCGTAAGATCTTTCTATTATCACTGCATGATAGTTTCGTTTTAGCTGACACCTTATCTAGATTCATTTCTTTCTAGTTGACAGTTAACGCGAGGTTTTTGTTCCTGAAAAGTAGTATTGTCTCAGATAGAGCTTTTACTCTGTCTACCTGCTATGCAACATTAACAGGTCTCAGCTGCATACTTGTTTCCGGTGTCTGTATTTTTTTAAGTACCCACCAACAATTTATCTTATTGCACCCTGTTAACATGTTATTTCTTCTGGAGGAAGTAAATCAGTTCAACACATTATCTAGACCGTTTCGATCCTACTAGTAAGATAATGCTTTTCTACGAAGTTTCAGTGATATGATAATGCTTGTTTATTGCGTGATTGCTACTTATCTCTTGTCTTTATTTGATTGGAGAAGGATTGAGCCTTTGCTTTTATTATCAGACACGTGTAGACAAGTTGCCCAAGTTTTTAGACAATCCAAGACGGAAGTTCTATTGTTCTACCGTTCTATATACATATACAAATATTTCTATAACTCAAATTGATAACTGATACTCCCTCTGTTCTGAAATAAATAATGTTTAGGATAAGAAATTTAGTTTAATTTAAACCAAATTAACTGTTGTGAACATCATTTATTCAGAACAGAGGGGTATCAGGTATTCCAAGATGTCCATTCGATCTTATTCCAGAATATGCTTCCCGTTTTCCACGTTGACATTTCCAGTTTCCTTTCTTCATGCCGCGTTCAGCTCCCAATCAGCTGATATTCGAACGAACTCAACAAAAACTAGATGAGCCAGTCAACTGCACGGAGGCGTCTCTCATGAAGGAGCAAAGTTTTTTCTTCCGATGTGACAACTGATCACACTGCCGTTCGAAACTGCAGGAAGCCAGGGGAATCCCTCCTCCGCCTCTCCGCGCGTGTATTACTGTCTCCCACCGTTGGCTTCCTCCTCGATCGCGTCACCATCTCCGGCATCCAAAGTCTTTTGCGCCGTGTACAAGTTCAGCACGCGTGTTTCCTGGTGCTACCGGAACAATGAGTTCTGATCTAGGCCCAGTCGCCAGGGCGAGCTCCGCGAAGAAGATGACGGCGACGGAGACGGTGTACGTCGCGTTGCCGGCGGAGTTCAAGGCGGGGCAGTTCACGCTATCGTGGGCGCTCAGCCACTTCGGCGGCGGTGGCGGATCTACGATCGTGATCACGCATGTACATGTTCCGTCGCAGATGATTCCAGTGAGTACGTGTTTCTCGGCATCTCTGTATGCCTTTATCGGCTTCCTTCTTTTTGCTGAAATTTTTACTTCGAAACGATTGTTTCGATGTACGGTTCTCTGCCCTGAAGAATTTGTGGCAACTGATCACCATGAATTGATGAATCGTGACCTGGTCAACTTTTCCTATAGTTTGCTCATTTTTTGTATCCCAGTAAGGCAACGCATGGTCGTATTATATGAAAGTAAATTAAAAATGATAGATTCTGATAACAAATTGGATTGTGCTTCTGTAGAAGGAGAAAGAAATGCCACTCTAATCATCAGAAAATCTTCAGGCTGAGAGTAGTACCCGTTCCTTTTTATTTAACATTAGTTAATTTATTTTTTAACTAATCAACGTCAAATAAAAAAGGAGTGGAGGGAGTAGTATATAGCCCTTCTGAGCAGAGATATTTAAGATGTAGTTCAAATTGATACAGTTTTTTTATCAGTTGAAACAAGCCCTCATGCTTCATGAGGAAAGACAACTCCATATCTTTTTCACTGAAAATTCAACTTGATGGGGCATAATTTTTTGGTTCTGTTCTTATCTCAGTGGGAGGCAAATTCCATGCCAGTAAAGTAAGCCCAGACCAAGTGGCTGTGTTCAGATGGGTCGAGCGTGAAAAGGTGAACAAGATGTTAAACGACTACGTCCATCAGTGCTCGAAAATAAAGGTGACGCTCTATTCTTTCGGCATGTCGAGTGAATGTATACTGTTTCACCTTGTCAGATTCTTGGACATGTATTCTCCCTTCACATGGTTTTGGCTTGCAGTTGACATTGACAACTTTTAGGATTTTTTTCGCTTAACCGGAAAATCTGCATCAGAGTTTCAATCAGAACAAGATGGCCGACAGGCACCTACCTGTTTGTAAATTTCAGGTTAAATGCAAGAAACTGATTTTTGAGAAGGAAGACGTCGTAGCTGGTCTGATTGATCTTATTGTCTTGCATGGAGTCACTAAGCTAGTAATTTCAGGTGCCGCAGATAGGCAGTACTCAAGGTATACCTAACGAAACTGAGTGCTGCAAATAAAGATGTCTTGTATTTGGCAGATTTAAATAGTTGAAACACATCATATACCAATGCATTTTTGGTTTCAGAAAGATGGACAAACCCAAGTCCAGGACAGCAATCGAAATTATGCAGAGAGCTGATCCCTCATGCAAGATTTGGTTTGTTTGCAAGGGACAGCTAATCTGTACCAGGTACAGTCTGATGGGGTAACTTTGGATTTCTGGTGAATACTGAGCAGCAGTGGTGTCCCAAATATTTGATTCAATTTTTCCGTGCAGGAACAATGAGGTAGAACTTGCACCAGCAGGTTCACATTTGGTCCCTGATTTTAATCACCCCACTCTGCAGTTATCACCTCTCCAGGAGGAATATGTCGAGGAAGAGGTATTTGTCCGTATGTGAACCCATGCAATGACATCTTTTTGATCTTAAGGCGAGCTTACGTCTCTCTTCTTCTGTTACTGTTTTGCAGGGTGACTTTGTGCTGGAACTAGGTTTATATGCTGAGATCGAGGAGGCATGCAGGGCAGCGGAGAGCTTAATGAGGAGAGCTCTAAACGAATCTTCCAGGCGCCAAAAGGCAGACGAAGAACTGGTTTCAGCTCTTCAGAAAGTACAGCTCATTGTCCAAGACCCGACTCCTTCACAAATAAGAGTTCTTCCAAACTTTACTCAACAAACGAGCAAGTTCGAGTTGCATCGCTATTCTCTTTTTAGGGAAAAATATATTTTGACAAAAACTCTGAATCTTCCAGGCAGAGGAGTACCAGGAGCTGTACTTGGAGGAGGTGAGAAAGCGCGAAGAACTCGAAGCAGCTCTAGCCAGAGCAAACCGAGAAATCGCACAACTACGGGGAGCGACCGACCAATCCACGGATCCGCAAGATAGAACAACGACCACGGCCGCGCTCCAGGAGGAAATGGCAGAGACGCCGCACGCTGTCGACATGAACACCCACTTAGTATTAGGAACAGCAGCAGGAGAACTAATCGAGCCGCAGGAGGAGGACTGCATCCAGATAAAGATTGGCCGCGACCATGGCGCCGAAGTATTGCACTCGCTGCTCGAGCGAAGGAAGCAGGCGGCTGCGTTCTCTCCGTCCTCGGTCATCCAGTCACCTTACGACGACGACTACTGCGCCCCATCCTACTTCCTCTGCCCCATCATCCAGGTGACATTTTCCTACATAAATATCTCGATCGATCTGTAAAAATTCATGGTGCCTCGCGATTCAGAAACAAAAACAAAAAAAAATCATGGCACCTCGCGAAAGGGTGAGTGGCTGACCGACGTAGCATTTTCCATCGAAGTACAGGAGGTGATGAGGGACCCTCACGCCGCGGCGGCGGACGGGTTCTCCTACGAGGCCGGCGCGGTGAGAGGATGCCTGGACGCAAGGCGCGAGGCGTCCCCCGTGACCGCCGGCGGGCCTCTCGCGCACCGCGAGGTTGCACCGAGTTCTGCGCTCCGTGGCGTGATCCAAGACTACATGATAAGACGGCGGCGGCAGCAGCAGCACCGGTTCTGATGATAGCGATGATGATTGTGACGCGCCTTGGTTTTTTGCGATCGTCTCCGGTGAATCTGGGCAGTTCTCGTAGTCCTCGTTTTGCAATTACGTGTAGAGCGTAGGCGTGATGTATCCATGACGGAATAAAGAGTAGGAAGAACAGCGTGTTCTGAAAATAATTCTGATTTTAATCAGGAGGCACGATGTGAGTGTTATTTTATCGAAGCCATTCGAAATGGATGCTATAATAGCAATTGACTCCAGTCATGATGTGTTCCGTTGTAGCTCCCTCATACCACTCTATATAGTAGTATATCGAAAGCTTGTCTAATGCAGCAAGGTTAACGCCATCTCATGAGGGAATATGATTAGCACGACAGTTAGGAATTAAAAGAGCTAAAAATTAATGGATTACTCCTTTTGTTTTGAATAATTTGATGCAATTTTAAACTAAACAGCGTGAAATAAATCGAAACTGAGTGAGTATAATATTTGCCATCACTATACCATTGAACATTTTTGCCACCACTTGCTACTGTCCGCCAAGGATATCATCACGAAATCAAATCACTTGGTCATCTGATAATCTAAAACATTTTAAATAAAGCGAACGGACGAAACAGAATCAAAGCACTTCATCATCTAATAATCGAGACTGCAGTACTACCCTAATTCTAGAAAAAGAATTGATTAATGTTCCGATAACGAAGACAATGTTCATTAACATTGGCTATTGTGTCACCACCAATTCGAGCTCCATGTCCTGAAGCACTTACGTTTAAGACTTTAAGTCTAAGCAAGGAGATTATACAAGTTTCCTAATTCATGCTGAAATGTTCGGACAACCTGTTATTCCTTTCGAAAATATAAAGAATTATTTATTGTAAGTAATCGTTAAGCACTAAGTGCGATTAAATACCTCAAAGCAACATTATGAGCTAACAAATATGAACATAAACTTCCTGAAAAATATCATGACTGTCAGCTTTATGCTCCCGCACTGAGAATCGAAGTTCATGCACAAAATCTCAGAGTTGCAATTTGGAACCAGGTCACCTTGTTACGGGTCCCCTGAGTTGCATTTTGATGTGGAGTACGTAGCACAGGTTCCCCGTCCTCGAGCTCTCCGGTGATCCACAACCATGCACCTTCCCAAAATCTGATTCAACGTGGAGCACTGCAACGTAGAACATAGATGAGGATCGACTGTTTTGTACCCCGGCTGCAATGGAGTCGAGAGTGCAACAATTGAACTTGCCTGAACCACAGCCAACCATAGAAAACGACAAAGATGCCCAGCATTTGCCAGCACAAACGGGACCTCGGAGTGCGGCGTGGGCTGTCGGCGACGAGTTCGACGATGCATACTTGGAGAGACGCGATGAAGAGGTGGATCCACGCGGGTGGCGTCCCGGGGAAGACGGCGACACGAGATCGGACAGTCGGTGCAGGACGTAATCGGTCGGTGCTGGGTTGGCCTGCCTACCCTTGCCGGACTAGAGATGAAAACGGACGGATATTGACGGATAAAATGTTTTTTCATATCTATATTTATATAAAAATTTTGAGAAACGGATTCGGATTGTATGTTGTAGAAATGGATATGGTATCGGATATGCTATTCTAAAAATTATGGATATCAGACCGATTCAGATATTTATTAAAAAACAATTCACAAGTAACATATAATTCATCATATAATTTATAACACATCCGCATCAAGTATATATATGGTTCATATATGAAACATACAAATAGTTAATACATAGTGCATATAGTTCAAACATATAAATATATATTTTATCATAGTTTATACACATTACAACATCAAGACAGCAAGAAAACAGTATATATGCAGCAACAAGACAGCAACAAAACAGCACACATGCAGCACGGGACTCGGCCAGGAGTCGTCGAGTCGAGGAGACGGCTACGGAAACGGAAGTCGGGACTGGATGTCTGTATCGGGACGGGACGGTTAGGGTTAGCTGGTTTGGGCCAGACCGCCGGTGTACAATGGGTCAAAAATTATTCGGATATTATTCAGATTATAATTCAGATATATCCGATGAAATATGGATATCCGACCATTCGAACGTATATTAAGCCGTACCATTTACGATCCATATCCGATTTAGATCTGATAAAACGGATATTTTCGGATAGGAAACCCGGACGGATCAGAAAAAAATCGATCCGTTTTCACCTCTATGCCGGACAAAGGTTCGAAATCACGGCAAGCAAGCAATCGAACTGTGCGAAACAAGTGCGAAACAATCGGTAAATTGAAAAGATTGCAGCAGATACTCGTCCGGGCAGACTGCACATCCCTAAGAAAATTATTAAATGTACTCCATACTTTTCTTTTTATTTAACACTAGTTAGTTTAAATTTATTAATAACCAACATCAAATAAAAATAAAACAGAGAGAGTAATAAGTAGAGATTGATATTTTCTTAGATATTATGCACAAATCCATGCACCTCATTGCAACTTGAACCATTAACAAGAAGCTAGAAACCCATGTACCCAACGAGTCAAAAAAGGAAAAAGCCACCCAAAGATTGAAATGCCATAAAAATTTGTACACGACACAACTAACATTTTTCTGAAAATGTTAATTTTAATCGGCTAAAATGTAGGTTTTTTATCAAAACGTGAGATGTATGATCTATTTAAGATTCATTCACTTGTTAATTATCTGTTTTGTTTTTATAGGATTATGTATTGATTATAGAAAAAAATTGTTGATATATTGATGATAGAAAAAATATAAATTGTAGTTATTGAATCTATATCTAAGGGCTATGAACTTGAGTGATAGAACTTTTATTCCTGTCGATTGAAAATTAGACTATCCCTATTTCTTTATTAGACTGTTATACGTGATGTTAATGTAAAAACAAAATGGCGCCGTGGTTGGCTGTGTAATGCTGCAGGCATGGCCCATGTGCAGCCGCAAACTGGCCCGGCAGAATAGCGGATCTCCAGGGCTTTTAGCCCAGCTAAAGCGCCGGCGGCGGTCATTCGTGAATTCACTCTCCTCCTCCCCGCTGCCCCACGAGACCCGTGTCCAGACTCCTCTCGTTTCCCTCACCCCGCTCACGCCGCGCGAGGGCGATCTCATCTACTCGCGCCGCCGCCGCCGTCTACGTCTTAGGTTGGTAGCCGACCGCCGCCTTCTCCTCCTCGCTACATCTGGATTCAACCCACCACAACGCCATCTTTTTTCTTTTTGATTCCGGCCTCTGTTCGTCTGTGACTACACGTCTGTTTGTTTTTTCCTCTCTCCTCCTGTTGCTGTCGTTTGATCCGTTCCGTTTTTCTCTTTTGGTGTCGAACTAGGCTTTCGCTCCTGCTCGCGCCGTCGGAGGTGCTCCATGGACACCAGCGTCGTCGTCGGCGAGGAGCGCCCGGCGGAGGATCGGGCTGGCGATAACGGCGGAGCCTCCGAGGAGGAAGTTGGGCATGTGGAGGTCACCGTGAAACCATTGACGGCGGTGGAGGTGGAGAACGATGGTGATGAGGTGGTGGTGGAGAGCGGGGACGAAGGGGATGCGGGCGCCGACGTGAAGCGGCCACCCGGAGCGGCGGTGGCGCGGGAGAACGGCTCCGAGGAAGTTGCGGGTGAGAATGGGGGCAAGGGAACAGTGAGATCGGGATGGAGTGGCGGGACCCCGGGAGGTGTCGCGGTGGAGTCTGGTGAGGCGCGGACGGATCCGCTGGCGGTGGTCGATCACCTCGCGGAGGCCACGCCGAAGACCAGGGTGGTGTTGGAGAACGGGATGCGCGCGGCGGTGGAGTGGGATGACGACGCTGATTCGTCCGAGGGGATGGAGCAGCAGGAGCCAGCTGGGTTGGATGGTCCGCGTGCCGAGATTGCTGTGGACGGAGACTCTGATGATGATGCTAATCTGGAGAGTTTGGAGGAGAAAGCCATGGCCAAAGCGATCCAGGGATATGTGACGGAAGCCGTTCTGGCTGACAGGACCTGTGACAGCAATCCTGACCTTCCCACTCAATCTGGTAGCAAAGAGCAGACAGGAAAAAGCAGTGAAGAGATTGCCTCTAAGTCGGAGTTACCGGCACAATCTGGTGCTGAGCCTGCTGTAGTCATAGAGGAACTGGATGTTTTGAGCTCCTCGGATGATGAGAATACAGCCACCTCTGCTCCTCCTGCACAGATCACAAGTAGTAGCTCTAGTTCCCTTGCGCCATCCAGTGCTGCTGCTTCTAGTTATTCTACTGGTCCCTCTTTGCCATCTCGTCCTGCTGGCCTTGGGTCATCATCTTCCCTATCGCAGCCTCCCGCTCGTACTGTTCAACAGGTCCGTGCCAATGGACCTGTTGCTTTGGATAGAGGAAGCCAGGCTACTGAGTCTGCTGAGGATGATGGAGATGAGAATGATGAAATCCATCAGAAGCTTCAGATGATCCGGGTGAAGTTTTTACGGCTTGCTCACAGATTTGGGCAGACACCTCAGAATATGGTTGTTTCACAGGTTCTGTACCGGCTTGGGCTGGCTGAACAACTTAGGCGAAGTACTGCTAATGGAACCTTTGGATATGACGCCGCCAGACAGATTGCAGAGCGTCTTGAGGCTGTTGGAAATGAGCCTTTGGATTTGTCTTGCACCATATTGGTTCTTGGTAAAACTGGGGTTGGTAAGAGTGCTACCATTAATTCAATTTTTGATGATACCAAGTTGGAAACAAATGCTTTTGATTTCAGCACGAGAAAGATCCAAGAAGTAATTGGTACAGTTCAGGGAATCAAAGTTAAAGTTATTGATACACCTGGACTTTCGTGCTCATCTTTGGAACAACACCACAACCAGAAGATTCTAAATTCTGTGAAAAAGCTTATCAGCAAGAACCCTCCAGATATTGTTCTTTATTTTGACAGATTGGATATGCAGAGCAGGGATAATGGTGATGTCTCTCTGTTGCAAACCATCACCAAAGTGTTCGGACCATCAGTCTGGTTCAATGCTATTGTTGTGTTAACTCATGCTGCCTCTGCACCACCAGATGGTCCTAATGGGATTCCTCTGAGCTATGAGATGTTTGTCACCCAGAGATCTCATGTAGTCCAGCAAGCTATAAGGCTGGCTGCTGGGGATGTCCGTCTGATGAATCCCGTCTCCCTGGTGGAAAACCACTCAGCATGCAGGACGAATAGGGCAGGTCAGAGGGTTTTGCCAAATGGACAAGTCTGGAAGCCACAGCTGCTGTTACTTTGTTTTGCCTCGAAGGTGTTAGCAGAGGCCAATGTGCTCCTGAAGTTGCAGGATAGTCCCATTGGTAATCCTTCTCGTACAAGGATTCCTCCACTACCTTTCCTACTATCCTCACTTCTTCAGTCTCGGGCTCCTTTGAGATTACCAGAGGAGCAATTTGGTGATGATGATGATATTGAATATGATCTGGAAGATGATTATGATTCAGATGATGGCTCAGACTATGACGACTTGCCTGCTTTTAAGCGCCTTACAAAAGCTCAGCTTGCAAAACTGAATAAAGCTCAGAGGAAAGCGTATCTTGAGGAGCTTGATTACAGAGAGAAATTGTTCTACAAAAAGCAGCTGAAAGAGGAAAGGATGCGCCGTAGAATGATGAAGAAAATGGCAGCAGAAGCCGGTGCTCGAGCAAATGATTACAGTAACATCAAACCAGAGGATGATTCCAATACCCCAACCAATGTTGCAGTGCCTCTGCCTGACATGGTACTGCCCTCATCTTTTGATTCTGATTATCCTAGCCATCGCTATCGTTTCCTAGATACACCAAGTGAATGGCTTGTCAGGCCTGTATTGGAAACCCAAGGTTGGGATCATGATGTTGGTTATGAAGGTCTAAATGTAGAAAGATTGTTTGCTGTCAAAGGTAAAGTTCCTCTGTCAGTATCTGGCCAACTAACAAAAGACAAGAAGGATTGTTCCCTGCAAATGGAGGTTGCAAGTTCAGTGAAACACGCTGAAGGTAAAACTACTTCACTTGGGCTTGATTTGCAGTCCGTTGGTAAGGATATGGCATACACGATTCGGGGCGAGTCAAGATTTAAGAGCTTCAGGCGCAATAACACAGTTGCTGGGATATCTGCTACTCTTCTTGGAGATTCTTTATCAGCTGGTGTGAAGATTGAAGACAAACTGATAGTGAACAAACAGCTAAGGCTCCTGGTTAGCGGTGGTACCATGAGTGGGAGGGGAGATGTCGCCTATGGAGGTCGCCTAGAAGCAACATTGAGAGACAAAGATTACCCAATAGGACGAATGCTTTCAACCCTTGCGCTGTCCATTGTGGATTGGCACGGGGATCTGGCAGTTGGTGGTAATTTCCAGTCTCAGATTCCTGCTGGAAGAGCTAGCATGTTGGTTGGTCATGCAAATCTAAGCAACAAGGGGACTGGTCAGGTCGGCATTCGACTTAACAGCTCCGAGCATCTCCAAATCGCACTTATTGCCCTTGTGCCTATATTCAAGAACATGAGAAAGCTGTTGCAGAGTTACTCGGAGTCTAGCTAGTGTTTTTATAAGCCTGAATAGACAGTGAGCATCATAGGTTAAATGCTAGCATAAATTGGAACTATCTATTTGCTTCTCTTTTGTTCCCAACTTTGTAACTATGTTTTTTTCCGAGCTCTTTTGGATGAAGTTGGAGCAGAACGCATCAATGTTTTGGCCTGAGCTCTTTTTTTTTTTAATGACGAATTTTCAGGAATTATCCTTGCCACTTTGTCAGACTGCATAGGTATTATAGCCGTTTCAACATCTGACTCTTGTAGTTTCTGATACCGTGTATCTGCTTCTTCCCTAGTACGCGATCTAGACAAGTGCGGCGTTCCTCCTAACGCCTACGGCGTTATTTGTTGCCTTGTTGGTGAGGAGGGCATGCTAGTATTGGATTTCTCATTGAAATGCGATGGTGCTACAAACTTTGTGCCGCATGTAGGTACACACGCAGAGCACGAGTGTGTATACTTCGTGTGCTGGTGGCATGCGCCCCTAGCGACCCAAATTTTGGTTTCACGAAACTTAGCAGGAAGTAGATTAGAGCAGTACATAGGCCCCACCTGGCAGCTTCAGACCGTCGTCGCTCGCGTGCCACGTGTGGTGCGCGACCGGTCGACCCTGCTAACTCGTTCACGGCTTCACGCGAGCTAAGCTCTCTGTCAGTTAGTCCGTTGGGATCTTGATGACTCCACACACTAACAACCTGCGATATAATCTCGCGCTACCGATCCTAATCCACTCGCCTCCGGGTTTACTAACCAATCAGGCCCGCGACTTCTTGGCGCGAGCGTGCACTGGCCGGCGCGCCATTTCGCTTCTCGTCGGCGGCCATGGACGCGAGGAGCAGCAAGGAGTGGGAGAACCCCTTCTCCGTCGCGACCGGCGGCGCGGCGGGGGAGATACTGGAAGTAGAGACAGGAGGTGGGGAGCGGGAGGCGGAGAAGGTGTTCGTGGCTCTCCCGGAGCAGTACAAGAACGGCAAGTCCGTGCTTGCCTGGGCGCTCCAGCACGCCGCGGCCATGGAGGCAGCAGGCACCGGCGCCGTCGTGGTCGTGGTGGCGCACGTCCACGCGCCGGCGCAGATGATCCCGATGAGTACGTACTCACACCTCGCTTCGCTTCCGACGTGCCGTGCTACTTTACTGCTCGCGCGACCTCCACCGTAGCCCGGACTGGAGACGTACGTACGTGTTACCGCCGTCCGATCGGCCTCGTGCGGCCCTGATCTAGAAGAGCAGGGCCGCGAGAATATTTGCTTGGGGACCCTTGCAATTTTCAATATGTTTCTATAGCATTTCTGGCCGATCGTTGAAACCCCAAATGCGCTGCCGCCATCGTCGGCGTGCCGTCGCCGCCAGGAGGATTTCGGGGTCCGGTGGCGGACGCTACGGAGAACACATTAGGGTTCTCCATACACCGCCGAAGGTGGTTCCACCGCCTACCCGCTAGGTTTACGCCGAGGATTGCGTTCGTTTTATTTGCTTCACCAATTCCATAGGGATTAGGCTCCCGTTTTTGGATGCTTAGACGCACCAGTATTCTCAAAAATTGCATGTGGAAGATGATCTTAGTCCAGTTTTCTGATTAATTAATATGTCCTGGTCCTGCTGCCCCGGCGAAATGTAGTATCGTTATAATGATTTCAAATTACATGCCTTTGTCAGATAATTTTTATTTTTGACTTATTACAATCTCATCTCGTTACATATCAGTGGGGAGCAAGTTCCATGTAAGTAAACTGAGACCAGAACATGTCAGTGCTTACAGACAGTATGAAAAGGAGAAGGTCGAGAAGCTTTTGGATGAGTACATTCAACAGTGCTCAAAAATGAAGGTGCATACAAACAATTGTCGTTCAGTCAGTCTTCCTACTGCAACATGCATTTCAGAACTGCAGTGAAGCATGAACAGGAGAAGCATCTCAAAGTGTCTGTTCCCTTTTCAGGTTAAATGCGAGAAGCTTGTAATTGAGAATGCACATATTGCTAAAGGGATTACTGAGCTTGTTTTGATGCACGGTGTTACCAAACTCGTGATGGGGGCTGGTGCTGATAAACACTACTCTAGGTATGCAACAATGTTCCATGATTGAGCGCACATATCCATTGGTCAGATAGAAATCTTAATAAGTCATGTGTAGATGTTTCGATTTCAGGAAAATGAAAATGCCCAAGTCCAAGACGGCTCTTGCTGTCCTGCAGAAAGCTGATACCTCATGCACAATTTGGTTTGTTTGCAAGGAGCATCTAATATACACTAGGTAAGAACTTCATTACACGTTTAGATATTTACTTTTTCACCTGGTTAGCTAAGTTGAATTAGTTTATCAGAAAATGCAAATAATTCTACTTCTAAAATCTGATTTGAAACTGTTTGCATATGGCTTTCTAGATAATACTAATTTGTTGCAATTCACTCTTTTCGCAAAAAATAAAGTAAAAAAGAAACTTGATTATTTCCCCTTTTGAACTTATACAGAGAGGCGGTATCCAGGGAGGTTGCTGATCTTACATCTCTCAACATACCAACACCCCAGGCAAGCAGAAGTTCAGTATCCCCTTTATCTGAATGGGATGCACCACTAAACCAATGTGCAAGCAATGCAATTGATGGACACATAAAAAGATCGATGTCGGTTTCAGGGAAGGCTGTGCCTAAATCTGTTAGAACAACATTTCGACCGCCTTCTCGATCAACTACACGAACAACTCTTAGTAGACTAGTCCTGGAAGACAACTCTGCCCGTTCCTGGGATAGCATTCCGCGAGGAAGTTTTCCAGGCTCGCACCAAACATCCTCTACGGTGACTGACGAGGGGTTCAGTGATTCCAGCTCACTTTCAATGCCTAGGGATGATGCTTCTGAAATCCTACACTCAGTACGTGCAGGGTGTGATCTTCTGAATCCAGCATCATACCATGAACAGGTTTGCTTTTTCGACCCAAGTTAATTATTAAAGAGTTGAATAGGTACTTTTGTTTGATTAGATGGTGATGCATGACAGGGTGTCATGGATCCAAATACTGCTCCAGTATTTGATAAGCTTGAAGATGCCCTCACTGAGGCTGAGAAGTATCAGAAGAAAGTGTTTGATGAGTCCTTGAGGAGACAAAAAGGAGAGGAAGAATTGATTATATTCCAAAAGGTAAAATTGTTTTGATCAGATTAGTATGAAAACCGTGTAGAGTTTTAAGATTCTAATGGTTATAGGTGAATAATTTTGGGGATATTTCTTTTCTTTAAATTAGGCGAACCAGAAGAAAGAAGTTGAGACAGCGCTAAAGAAGGCAAATGAGGACTTAGAAGTCATGAAGCAAGAAATGGATACACTGAAACAGGACCGAGATGCCATCATTGATAAGCTTATTAAGACGGGTGAACAGAAGGCAACATTGGAAAAACGAGTCAATGAATATGGTGGCATTGTCAAGGATCTTGAGGATGTGGTGGCAGCAAATAAATCCCTTATTGACTCCCAGCAGTCAGAGTATGAACAAATGAAACATGAAAGGGACGCTGCGCTCAAGGATGCAGATAAACTGCGAAAAGAGAAAGAAAAGACATTATCACATTCAAATTTAACATGGAACACCGAATTCTCTTTGTTGGAGCTGAAGCAGGCGACTGAGAACTTCAGTGACACCATGATGGTTGGTGAAGGCGGCTTTGGGCGTGTCTACAAAGGTCTCCTGCGCAACACGACAGTGGCAATTAAGATGCTGCGTTCTCAGAACATACAAGGGAAGTCACAGTTCCAGCAAGAGGTAATAGCAGAACAAAACCTGAAGCTGTGGATGCTAGTTATTATTTACTTTAATTAATGTAACTTTTTTATGGGCAGGTTGTCGTTCTGAGTAGAGTGAGGCATCCCAACCTTGTAACACTTATAGGTACTTGCTCAGAAGCTTCAGGTCTCGTGTACGAGTTCTTACCAAATGGAAGCCTTGAAGACCGTCTAGCTTGTGAAAACAACATGCCCCCACTGACATGGCAAGTCCGTACACGGATCATTCGTGAGATATGTGCTGCACTGGTCTTCCTTCACTCTAACAAGCCTCACCCAGTAATCCACGGTGATCTCAAGCCTGCAAACATACTCCTTGATGCCAATTTGGTCAGCAAGCTCTGTGACTTTGGCATCTCTTGCCTTCTGAAGAAGTCTAGCAAAATGTCCACGAGCCTCTACCAAACAACAAACCCAAGGGGGACTTTTGCGTACATGGACCCTGAATTTCTTACCACTGGGGAGCTAACAGCACGGTCTGACATATACTCTTTCGGCATCGTCATACTGCAGCTGGTGACTGGGAAAGCAGCATTAGGTATTGGGAGGGCAGTGGAGGATGCACTTGACAAAGATGAGCTGGAGCTTCTGGTTGACCAATCTGCTGGGGAGTGGCCATTTGATCAGGCTAAGAAGCTGATGCTTCTTGGTCTGCATTGTGTTGAGCTTAACAGACGGAGGCGACCTGATCGAATGAGTGATGTGTGGTGTGTGGTCGAGCCCCTGGTGAAGTCAGCTCTGTCAGCGACACCACCATCCTTTGGACATCGGTTTGTTGAAGACTACACACCGTCCTACTTCTTATGTCCAATTTCTCAGGTACACTCAATGATCCACGTCTTTTCTACATCTGCATCTCATTACTTTATCTTCGTTAATGTAACACAATACTGCTTGCTGAAGTGGAAAACAAATTCAGATGTGCGTTGCTAACACTTTTTCTTTTTTTCTCGTGAAATAAAAATCATAGGAGGTCATGAGGAATCCTCTTATTGCAGCAGATGGGTTCACTTACGAAGCAGAGGTCATAAAAGGTTGGCTCGACAGTGGGCACATCACGTCCCCCATGACGAAATCACGTCTGGCGCACCATCATCTCATCCCAAACCATGCTCTTCGTTCTGCCATACAGGAATATTTCCAGCAGCAGCAGCAATAGCAATAGCCGCCATCATACTTGGCTCATTCGACTTGAATTTTCTTAGCATTATGATGCAAAAGTCTGAGATTTGGTCAGAAGGCTGTAGTATATTTCTTTCGGGATGGAGTGCGTTGCAACTTGCAACGATTTTTTTTGGTGAAAGCTTCAATAAATTGTGAATGTGTAGATAAATTTTGAATCCATGCTAAGAAACACACGGTTTTGATTGGAAGTAAATTCGAGCGTTCTGGTGGCACTCGATGTTTCTGTCCATTAGATTCTAATCCCAAGCCTCACTACTGTCAAATTTCTGGATCAGATTTCATTCTTTTTCACAGACCGCTGACTCTAGCAACGTTCATAGTTAAAAGCTAATACAAGATGACACGAGAAAAATACCAAATTAAACCTACAACTTAGCAAGTTACACCAAGGTCAGTATAAAATTACAGTGTCATGATCACTGTACTAGTATCATACATGAGCTGTACTTTTAGTAAAATTGACATGTGGCTAAAAGTACTGGTCTTTGCTTTTCAAAATGAGAAATCGTAGGTCCACCAGGAAGAACTAGCATGATTTTTATTTTTTTTAGAATTAGCAAAGTGTTCTGCGGAAGCCCGACGTCTGTGAACCAACAGAGACAGGAGATGATACGAGCCCAAATGATATAGAGACCCGTCACAGAGAAGTTGTCCGCACAACTGAAATCCAACGGCGCGAGACAACAATAGAAGATCTGTGCTAGAGGCGACTCGAATATCCCTTAGCTTCTCGAAAGAAAAGATCTCGAGAACGGCACCACAGTAAAAAAAAATCATGAGAATCTCGACGTCGCCTGCGACGAGTCGAAACCAGTTCTACTTCTAACCCACATGTAAGGGATGGGTCTTTTGCCTTCATTTTGGCCCAAAATCTCTCTCTATCTCTTCTTGATCCGCCCGTCCGCGGTTCTCCGCATGATGAGAGGTTTTTGCAATAATATGACTGTGAAGAACAGACTCTGCTGGAGTACCATTATAACATTAGGCTTCGTCAAATACCATTATAATCTCATTCTCGTCTCGTTTACCACTGTCACATATTTTAACAGTTTCACCCTCTATCAAGAAATCTAAAAAGATGGAACTGCCCCTCAAATATCCCTCACTTGCGCCTGTTTATTTCTTCACCATGCACACAAGCGGCCGCTCCAAACAAAATATAAAAACTTCATAAATCCCAGCAGCATGACTCCCAAAAATCATTTCACGCAGCTTGCCTGCCCTCCTTTTCACCTTTAACCAAGCGACTGCTACCTCCTCTACGTTGCTCTACAGTACTACTACTACTACTAAATGAATATGAATATTAAGTATTGTAGTTTGCCATGATCAACTAAAATAGTAAAAAAAATCCCTTCAAAACTAATATAGTAAAAATTCAAAAATCCACATCTCATGAGTCATGCCTGATCAAATATCACAGGAACGAATATTTATACATATCAAGAAAAATAATCCAAACTCGGCGACATTTGGAACTAATTTTACACTGACAAGAATGATTAAATGAGTTGCATTGCAGCAAGCTTAAATCAAAGCCAAAATAATTGTGTTCAGAGAATACAATAAATTGAAATCTAACATCCCATTCAATGCTGTCGGTCTCCTCATCACCAATTTAGCCTACGATTTGAAGCAAAATCATAAACTTAAGCCAAATTAAAACAAAAGCTATGGGAGTCTAAGCTACGTCTGGTGTCGGAGTGTACGGCTGAAGCCGCAGCGTCCGGAGCATTACTGGCAGCAGCTTGATCCACGGGCGCGGGTAGGGGAGCCTCGCCGGCAACTAGCCTCCTCTACGGCGGCTAGGGTTAGGGACATGAACCACGCAAACTCCGGAGAGGGGACGACGCGAACAATGGGAACCGGACGAGCCACCTCCTTTAACCCGCTTTCCACCGTCGCCTGGAGGTGTTGGTGCCGTTGCTGGTTGCTCTTTGGCGGCTGCTAGGGTGATGAGGAATGTGCGACGGGGGAACAACGTTGGTTGCCCATTAGCTTTTAGCCTGTGAATTATATTGTGTCGCGTCATCGACTGCCATTGCAATGCATGCATAGCCAATCACCTACTGTTTTAAATGAAGAATACGAATTAACAACAACAGGCTTTGCTGCACAATAGCTACTAGATCTTATTGATTATATTACTGCACTTAAAAATCCCCATATTTTGCACATCAACTCATTTATTAACTTCTTGTCTTGTCAGGTTAGCAAGACCACGAGCTATAATAGCTTGCCAGGGTAACCAAAGAAACTATTACAAAACCCAAGTCAGTTGAGTTAGATTTTCCTAAAATCATCAATTTGGTAGGATTTTGACTCGATTTATTCCTGTAGTACGTCTAAATATTATGACATCACCTAACCCTATTTCTTTGACACTAGCCCGGTTGTAACGCGGCTGACTGGTTTACGAGATTAATAGTATGTGATTGAGCAATAAGAAGAAAAAAGATAAGATGAAAGACGAGTGGAGTCAAAAGAAAAATTACAGCTTCACAAATTTATGATATTCTATTAATAAGATAAAAACATACATGGTTTTTACGTATTTTTCAATACTCAACACCTCGAGGATTTTGCAGGTACATTCATATCGCGAGTTGGACAAATCCAGACTGCTAAACCTTTTCTTGGAGTCACCAATATATTTTGCATCCAACTCAAAGTTAGCTGGTTCGAAGGTTGTTGACTTTGATTTGATGTCAACCAAATCTGGGGGCACCGACGGTGACTCGATGTCAACCGACTTGGAGACTGCTGAATTTTACTCTACGCCTACAGACAGGGTGACAACTCCAACTTGACACCAACTTAATATTTTCCAGTCTGTTGTACTAATGGTGCAACAATATTTTTCTCTAAGCAAGTTCTTTAGAGTCTGATAAAACCTTTTGTAGCCAACTTAAAGCTTGTCGACTCAAAGCTTGCAGACTTGATGCTTGTATACACCTCATGATGAACTCGGGGACTCTTGACCGGGGATGGTCCCAAGTAATCTAAGCCCACGGAATACGAAATGGACTTTGCCCTAGCATGAAAAGCGGATAAGATAGAAAATTACCATATGAACTCTAACTAGATAATAAAATAAATAACCGCCTCAAGCTTAGATATAGAAAGTTAAGTATAGAGTCTAATAAGAACTCATTAAATATGTAACCAAATCTGTATACACACTGAGACACTCAAATCACCAAAGAAGTCGTACACCGAGTTAAGACATCTTCAATCCTCAATCTAATCATACATCATCAACGTGAACATCTAGCACCACGTAGCAACCAACATCATATAGCTAGATCTCGATGAATTACGTTGTTATTTTCATCAAGATAAATCAATCAAGTAGGTGTAGATTATTACCTTGCCGTAGAGGTTTCGGACCTGAGTAATCTTGGTCTCCTATTATTGTTACAATCATCAACATGTAGACAAGTCCCTCCGATCCTATTATAAATTATACCTATCATGAAAAATACCCGCGACACTCTTCACTTTGCTATTTGTTGTCATATTTATTGTCGAAACACACTTTCTATCCGCTCTATCCTTCGTACCTTAATTACACTCAGCAACACCTCCCTTCCTATATATTTATGTTGCCTCTTCTCGCCTCTAATTGCCATGAGTCGTGTAATCACAAAATTAGGATATAAGTAAACAATTTATTTTTAGAAACACTAATTTTAAGTGGACTGAGATCAGCAATGATTTCGGCTGACCTGGTGTGAACGCGCGACTTAACCCTCTGGATTTTGCGGCAGTTAGGGGGTTTGAGGTTGTTGATGCTCGCCTGAGTGGTCTTCGACCTTAGAGGACGCTTTGAAAGTGGTAGGTTAGACAGACGGTGGTGGTGGGAAAGACGGTGAAGGCGGTGGGAGATGACGGTTAGGCTAAACCGGGGTAGAGGAGCTCAACGATGACCGATTAGGAGAGCGTGACATATACAAGTTAGCACAGCGAGGTAGTGATTCTAGACCCTGTTAGTATCTGAAGTATTACTCTCATGGAGAGGATGACACTAAGAGTTGGGAAAATTTTCTTGTTTCATTCCACAAACAATGCCATGCCCAACCTAGGGGTTGGGGTTACATATTTATAGCTAAGGCAGCCAAGCATATACCTAGATGCTAGACTAAGATGTTGTCCTACCAAAGAACTAATATGTTGTCCTCTTGGTCTAAAATCTTGTCCTACCAAAGGACTAAGATGTTGTCCTACCAAAGGACTAATATGCTGTCCTACTAAGCACTGAGATGTTGTCCTAACTAGGGGCCACACAGACCAAGAGTACAAGACTTATTCCTTCATTCTCCCACTAAGTCTTGTGCGTTGTCTTGTGGGAGAGTCTTGTGGGAGAGTTGGACCATCCCAATCCTAGAGCAAAGCTCAAGAAACGTGATCCTCTCAAGGGGCTTGGTGAGCAGGTCTGCAAGCTGGTCCTTGGTGTTGATGTAGCACGCCTTGATGCTCCCTTTCTCCAAGCAACCTCTGAGGAAGTGGTACCTCACACGGATGTGCTTGCTCCATTCATGAAAGACGGGTTTTTTTGCTAGAGCCAGAGCGGACTTGTTGTCCACCCTGAGTTCCACCGCTCCGGTGTCTTTGCCGAGGAGATCACCAAGCAGTCGAACTAGCCAGAGCGCCTGAGTCGAAGCAGAAGAGGTCACTATATACTCGGCCTCGCAGCTGGACAAGGCCACCCCTGCTGCTTGACCGACTGCCAGCTAACAATGCACTTGCCGAGGAAGAAGAGAATCCCGCTCGTGCTCTTGCTAGTGTCGATGTCGCCGGCGTGGTCGCTGTCGCTGTACCCGACAAGGTGTGCCTCCCCAGGGCACCTCGGGTAGTAGAGGTTGTGGTCGAGAGTGCCCGCAACGTAGCAGATGATCCTCTTCACAGCCTGCTGGTGCTCCGTCGTCGGTCGCTGCATGAACCGACTGACGTAGCCGACAGAGAATGCCAAGTCCGTCCGTGTGTGGGCGAGGTAGCGAAGGCTACCCACAAGACGTCGATACTGTGTGGCGTCCACCTCCTCCGTTGTGCTGTTGCGGCTCAGCTTCAGTCTCTCCTCCATGGGAGTGAGAGCTAGGTTGCAGTCTACGAGCCCAGTCAGCTCAACAATGCGCTTGGCGTAGGCAGTCTGTCGAAGCATGATCCCGGAGTCGGCCTAGTGCACCTCGATCCCCAGGTAGAAGGAGAGAGATCCCAGGTCACTCATCTGGAAGGTGGCTTTCATCGCTTCCTTGAATGCTGCCACCTCCGCATCCTTGGTGCCGGTGATGACCAAGTCGTCGACGTAGACACCCACCAGAAGGGCATTTTCTCCATTGCCACGCCGGTAGATGGCCGCCTCGTGCGGGCTTTGCTCGAAGCCCATCCCCTTGAGCGTGGAGTCCAACTTGGCATTCCACGCCCTTGGTGCCTGCCGCAGGCCATAGAGGGCCTTGCGCAGGCGCAACACCTTGCCCTCCTTGCTAGGAATCATAAATCTCGGCGACTGGTGCACATAGACCTCCTCCTTTAAATCTCCATTAAGAAACACTGACTTGACATCCATGTGCTGAACCCGCCAGCCTCCCTGAGCAGCCAGTACAAGGAGTCGCACAGATTCCATCCGCGCCACGGGCGCGAAGGCATCGTCGAAGTTGATTCCCTCCTGTTGCACGAAACCGCGTGCCACCAAGCGAGGCTTGTGCTTGACGATGGCACTGGCTTCATCCCTCTTCAACTTGAACACCCACTTAAGGGTGATCGCGCGGTGACCATGAGGGATGTCAGCAAGCTCTGAGGTGTGGTTGTTCTCAACCGCGTCCATCTCTGACTGCATCACGGCACGCCATGCCGCGTGTCTCTCAACCTCCGCGAAAGATCGATGCTCGCCGTCGTCGCACGCAAGATGCAACCGCGCCTCCAGATCGCGAGGGACCAATCCCGACATCGACTGGTCACCGAGAAGATCCTCCATCGTACGATACCGCAACGGCTCGCCATCGTGGTACGCGTCGATGTGCTCCTCGTCGTGGGAGAGCGGAGTAACGAACTCCTCCGGTTTGTGCTCGACACAAGCTGGTGTCGGAGTGGACGTACTCGGAGGGATCGCAGTCGGTGCTGGAGTGCGTGGGGTCACCGGCTTTGGTGGTGGAGAGGTCGTCGCAGCCGAGGTCGTGACTGGGGAGCGTGGCGCTAAAGTCAGTGGAGAAGAGCTACCTACTCCCCCAGTTCCCTTGAAGTGGACGTACTCGACGATGAAGTTGTCGTATGTCGGAGTCGAACCGTCGTCTACCGCCTTGTACCATGCCCATCCTCGCCCTTCATTGAACACTACATCACGTGCCGTGCGCACGCGCTGTGTTCCTGGGTCGAGAATGCGGTAGGCCTTCGAGCCCTCCGCGTAGCCGATGAACACCCCTGGAGTGCTCCTGTTGTCAAGCTTGCTGATGTAGCCAAGCTCCTTGGCGAACGCTAGGCATCCGAAGACCCGTAGGTGAGAGATTGTCGGCTTACGCCCATACCAAGCCTCGTACGGCGTCCTGCCGTTGAGATCCTTGGTGGGCGAGCGGTTGAGGATGTAGACCGCCGTCACCACCGCCTCTCCCCAGAAGATAGCTGACATTCCCCTCTGCTTGAGGAGGGCTCGAGCCATCCCCACAACCGTCTGGTTGCGACGCTCGACGACGTCGTTCTGCTGCGGGCTGTACGGCGCGGAGTAGTGGCGCTGAACACCCTCATCTGCGTAGTACGACGTGAATTCAGCCGCCGTGAATTCGCCGCCGTTGTCGGTGCGCAGTACGCGCAGCTTGCGGCCGCACTCCGCCTCTGCAATGGCCTGCGCGCGCCTGATGGCGTTCGCAGCCTCTCCCTTGCTGCCGAGGACCATCACCCACATGTAGCGGGAGAGGTCATCGACAAGAAGCAGGAAGTAACGTCGTCCTCCAGGTGTAGCCGGTGTCACCGGGCCACACAAGTACCCGTGCACGAGGTCGAGCCGCTCCTTGGCTCGGAATCTCGAATGCTGGGGAAAGGGGAGCCGTCTCTGTTTTTTCACAACACAGACATCACAGAACTGCTCCACATGGTCAAGGCACGGCTGAAAGTTGCCTAGAGGGGGGGTGAATAGGCTAATAAAACCTGAAATTAAAATAAAGAGCGGATAAAACCAGAGTGGGCCGGACTAGTCCGGTATGAGGTCGGACTAGTCCGGTATAAGCCTACTTTGTGTTTTAGGTTTTCTATTAAGTTTGTTTGAGCTGAAAATATGTGGTAGTCAAATGATGTCACAAATTTGTTGAGAATAATTAGATTGTAAAATAATAGAATAATTTGCGGAAAATAACCCAATGACAGTTTAACAAGTAATTCTAGTGAGCAAGTAAGATAGTAGAGAAGACAAGAGACCTGAATTATCCCGAGGTTCGATTCCACACAGGAACCTACGTCCTCGTTGAGGAGTCCACCAAGGACCGGGTCTTTTCTGACCCTTCCCTCACCGAGCGATCATTAAGATCAAGCCCGGGCTTTCTCACTATCAATCGAATGTGAATACAATACTCTTAGGAGCTACTCACACTTTGAGGCTCCCTACACCAACCAAGCAGTTCTAGAATTCCAAGTACAACTGTTGAGAACTCAAAATAATAGTTAGAGTGCAAAGGAATCAAACCGAGAGCTCAAACGTCAGTCACCACGTCTTTCCTCTCACAAAAACCGCTAACACCTTAAGATCCTATCTTAGGGGTCTAGAAGGTGAGGAAAGAGGCTTAAAAGAGCTCTAGGAATGAGTTTTCAACGCTTGGGTTCGTGTCCCTTTTATTCTCAGCCGGGGGTCTCCTTTTATAGAAATCCCGGCATTTAGCCGTTACCAACTAAAGTCCGGACTAGTCCGGTCCCAACCCCGGACTAGTCCGATCTTGAGGGACCACTCACGTCACGGCTTACCAAATAAAGTTTTGGTGATTGTTGAATTCAAACGGTCATGAAACCCCAGACTAGTCCGGCCAAGAGCGGACTAGTCCGATCTCAGTCAGGAACCTTTGTTCCGTATGAGAACGGACTAGTCTGGTAAGGGCGGACTAGTCCGGTCTTACCAGACTTAGTCTATAAGACTCTCTCAACTGGAGTTGCGGACTAGTCCAGCCAACCTCGGACTAGTCCGAGCTCACACAAGAATCTTTGTTCCGTCCTATTTCGGACTAGTCGGAAAAGATCGGACTAGTCCGGCCTGTGGAGCGGACTAGTCCGATGACACTCAGAGACTTCTTCTCCGGACCTAAGCGGCTTAGTCCGCTTAGCGGACTAGTCCGGCCTCTTGGGCGGACTAGTCCGGCCTTTTGAGATTTAGTCTCATAACGGCTCAGACTCACACAACAACGGACTAGTCCGAGCTGACTCAGGAACTCTTTGTCAGGTCTAAAACGGATTAGTCCAGTTCTTAACGGACTAGTCCGGCTATTTGTCCGGACAAATCCGGTCTTCCCTTTTCTTCATGTCTATGACTACCTCATCTCGTGATTCTAACGTTCTATCCTTCGTTTGAGCTCTCTAGTGATTCTTAAGCACTCTAAAGGAGAAGACCCTATACACAACTAAAAAATGTGAAGATTAATAGAAAATGCTATTTTCAACTCTTCCAAGTCTTCTTCTTTTCCTTTTGCTTCTTGAGAGACTCCATATCCATTTCTTTGATAAACACATGTGCTCATACTCAGTGGAAACTTATTAGCATCTTAGTTGTCATCAATCAACCAAAACCACGGGGATTATCTAGATGTACTTTCAATCTCCCCCTTTTTGGTGATTGATGACAACTCATTAAGATTTTCGCAAAGTAGATATAGTAGATTGTTTCCATAAAGATTTACTCCCCCTAGATGTGTGCATAATGGATTATCAAGAACGAGAGAAAAATGTGCACAAGAGTGAGTTTATGGGGAATTTTATGCTTACATGTGTTGTGATGGTGGAACTAAGTATAAGCAGTAACCACATTTAGAAAGCTATAATATTTATGAGCAAGCAGATTTCATTATGGCATAATGAAGAGATAAAGTAACATAGTCATTACAAAAGCAACATAATGTGGCATAATGTAGTATAGTTATTACGAGCCATCATGAAATGAGTGTAATAAGCAAGACTAGACTTTGACTATGACTAGAATACTCCCCCTTGTTTTCTCCCCCTTTGGCATCAAGGCACCAAAAAGGGAAGGAAAAGGAGACAACCTAATCACTATCATCTTGATCTTCGTCTTGGTCACTCTAGGTCTCTTCGTCCTCATCCTCTTCTTCATCGTCATCCTGGTGATGGGTGTGGGAGGTAGGAGGAGCAGCTGAGGTGGATCCAAAATAGGCAAGCTCATCCTCCGTGAGGGTGGGAAACTCTGCCACGTCGTCATCATCTGATGACGGTGGAGACATAGGTATCTCCATCTTGTCGCACATGGCCTTGAGATACTTCTCTTGGCGTTGCTTCATCTTCTGTGTGCGAACTTCCACCTTCCGGCACGAGGAGAAGATGGCCTTGAAGATCTTGAGCAGTCCACTAGAGGAGTCACTCGATGATGGAGGAATGGATGGTCCGGCAGAAGAGGATGGAGCTGCAGTAGATCCCCTGCCCATGGATGCAGGAGGGCGAGGAAGAGGAGTCGTCATCTGAGGACGGAGCTTCCGGTGCTTCACATCCTTTGCAAACTCTAGCCCTGTGACTTTTTCAATCATGCACATGATGTATGGTGCATAGCCACAGAATCTGTTCGGGGTGTGGGAGATGTTGAAGATGTCGTTGTAGATGTAGTCAAAGACATTGAATTTCTCTTCTTCATTGAGCAGCTTCAACAGGTTTTGGAGGTATCCCTGTATCATCCCCGCATCTCCATCTTTTGGAGCTAGAGTCTTCCTCAGAACTCTGTTCATCACTCCAAAGAAGGGTTTGATGTTGTGGGTGGAGGATGCTTCATAGGAGAGATAGGAGGGGTACATTAAGTCTAAGTCATCCTTTCCTAGAGTTCTCTCATTGTGAACTATTATCTCATAGTTCAAATGCTCCCCAAGTCCTAGGATGCGAGCAAACTCATCATAGAGGACCGAGTATACTACACCATTTGTCATCCATGTTATTTTCCTGTTTCCGTAGGTGTGGAAGTAACAGGTGGTGTAGAACTGGACTATGACCTCAATGTTCCAGTCACATTGAAAAGCCATCAAGTCTTTGATCCCATGCCGCTCTGTTGCTTCGATTACTGCATCAAAGGCTTGATGTTTCTTGTCGGCCATGTATGGCCAGTCCACCCACTGAGCATCAACTACCGGTGTCTTCATTGGGATATAGACATGCCAGTAGTAGTCACAGTGGAAGTCACACCAGAAGCGAGGGTCTGGTGTAGACTTCTCATACTTGTAGACCTCCTCCTCCCGGAACCTTCTTGCCTTGTCGGCTCCTTTCCCCTTGAATGTTGCACTCGCCAACTTGGGTTGACGGTTTGGATTGTGCATGGGAGGTGCCCTTTCAAGGGGCCCAACAGGTCCCTGTGGGGGATTTTCCCTTCCCCGTCTAGGGTTGTCACGAATGATGAGTCCCCTGTTGGCTAGAGCCTTCTTTCTGGAAGGATCAGCTGCTTTGCCTTTTCCTTTGTCCTGGGTTGTTTTTTGTGGCTTGGAAGACTGTTTGTCCTTTAGAGTGACTAGTCTCTTCCTCCTCGGAGGGTCAACGGACTAGGAGGATTGAGCTTCCCTGTCAGCCCGTTTCTTCGTCCGAGCTTCCCTTGCAGCAGCCTTTACTGCTTCTGCCTCGGCTGTCGCGCGATAAGCGGCTTGACGAGCTGCTTTGGCCTCGGGATTTGGAAGGGGGCCATCGTTGGATCCTGACATGATCTGGTGAGAAAAGAAGTTTTTAGTTGATGGAGTACTGCGTTTGAATTGGTTTACAAACCTAAAGTTAGAGGTTAAGGCTGTATCATTCGGACTTGTCCGGGCAGGAGCCGAACTAGTCCGCTCAGGCCGGACTTGTCCGGTTAGAGTCCGGACTTTACAGTTTTAAACCCTAACTAATGTGATTTGCTTATCAATTCGTCAAAGTAGGTGCAATACTATGGGGGGTTTGAAATGATATGGCCTAGGAAACTTAGAGAGACCCTAAGGTACCCAAGATATGTTCTAGGAATAGGATTTTTTGTGAAAAATCAAGGCTAGGTCAAAAAAGTACCTTGGAGTGAAGGAACGTGATGAAATCCGCGGTTCGAATGACCGGAGATAGTCGGAGAAGAGTTCCCCGCACTCCACAAGCCTTGAATCGAGGATGCCTTCGAGGGATTTGAGGAAGAACTCCAAAATCGTCAATGGGGGCGAGTTTTGGAGGAGAGAGGTGGAGTGGAGGTGAATGAGGGAGAGAGAGGGGGGGCAGCCCGACCCTTGGAGGTTAAGTCTCCAGGGGTCGGACTAGTACGGTCCTCAGTCCGGACTAGTCTGGTCTGTCGGACTAGGTCCGGACTAGTCTCTAGTCTGGACTTGTCCGTGTTCCGGGCGGACTAGTCCGTTGTGTACTTGTCCGCTGCTCCTCGAACTTCTTTTAGAATGCGCGGACTTGTCCGGCCACTAGGTCGGACTAGTCCGGCTTTTTAAAGTCTAAAAATTCTTATATATCAGAACTTTGCCTTGGTGAATTTACTTGTACTTGCTATATGGTCCATATATATATATATATAATATATATATATATCAAACACATAATTATGTGATAACAATATAGCCAAAAATAATATGAGATGAAAATAGAGGAGGTACAAGTTTCCACAATCATGCACATTTTTGAAGGTTGTAAAAGAATTTTTGAGAACTTCTATTTGCACAATTTTTTTTCAACTTACATTCCTAGAGTCTAATATATTCAGCTCATTTCGAATTCACAAAATCGTTTTTCATCTAGTGGTTTGGTAAAGATATCGGCTAGTTATTTCAGTTCTTACGTGTGAGATAGCTATGTCCCCCTTTATAGAGTGATCTCTTAAAAAGTGATGTCGAATGTCTATGTGTTTGGTTCTAGAGTGCTCAACGGGATTGTGGGCTATATTAATAGCACTCTCATTGTCATAAAGGAGTGGAATGTTGTTCATATTGTGTCCATAATCTCTTAAAGTTTGTCGCATCCAAAGAAGTTGAGCGCAGCAACTTTCGGCTGCGACATACTCCGCCTCTGCTGTGGAGAGAGCAATGGAATTTTGTTTCTTGGATGACCATGATACTAGGGACCTACCCAAAAATTGACAAGTCCCTGAGGTGCTTTTTCTATCTATTTTACATCCGGCGTAATCCGCATCGGAGTATCCGATGAGATTAAACTTAGACCCCTTTGGATACCATAATCCTAGGTTTGGTGTGTGAACTAGATATCTTAGGATCCTTTTAACGGCTGTTAAATGTCATTCTTTAGGTGATGCTTGACATCTTGCACATAAACATACACTAAGCATGATATCGGGTCTAGATGCGCAAAGATAAAGTAATGAGCCAATCATGGAGCGATATACCTTTTGATCCACGCTTGGTCCATCTTCATTGAGGTCAAGATGCCCATTTGTTGCCATTGGTGTCTTGATAGGTTTTGCTTTGTCCACGTCGAACTTCTTGAGTATGTCTTGTGTGTACTTGGTTTGACTAATGCTCGTGCCTTCCTTGAGTTGCTTGACTTGAAATCCGAGGAAGAACTTCAACTCTCCCATCATGGACATCTCAAACCTATCTGTCATTATCTTGCTAAACTCATTGCAAAAGGATGTGTTAGTAGAACCAAATATAATGTCATCGACACATATTTGGCATACAAAAAGATCGTTGTCTACATTCTTTGTGAACAGTGTATAATCTGCTTTGCCTATCTTAAAGCCGTTATCAATAAGAAAGTCTCTAAGACATTCATACCAAGGTCTAGGAGCTTGTTTAAGGCCATAGAGAGCTTTATGCAATTTAAACACATGATCAGAATATTCTCGGTCTTCAAAGCCGGGAGGTTGTTCCACGTACACCTCCTCCTTGATTGGACCGTTTAGAAAGACACTTTTCACATCCATTTGATAGAGTTTACAATCATGATGAGTAGCATAGGCTAATAGAATACAAATAGATTCAAGCCTAGCTACGGGAGCAAAAGTTTTATCGAAATCCAAACCTTCGACTTGAGCATATCCCTTTGCTACAAGTCTGACCTTGTTTCTTGTCACCACTCCGTGTTCATCTTGTTTGTTGCGGAATACCCACTTGGTGCCTACCACATTTGCGTTTGGTCTTTTCACTAGCTCCCATACTTGATTTCTTGTAAAGTTGTTTAATTCTTCTTGCATGGCTACTACCCAATCCGGGTCCTTGAGTGCATCTTCCACCCTAAATGGTTCCAAGGATGACATAAAGGAGTAATGTGCACAAACGTTAGCTATACGAGAACGTGTTGTTACCCCTTTTGTGATATCTCCAAGGATGTTATCAACGGGATGATCTCGTTGAATGCTTTGATGAACCCTTGGGTGAGGCACTTGATTTCTTGAGTGGTTTTCTTCATCTTCATCTTCTTCTCCCCCTTGATCAACACCATGGTTTTGATTTTCTCCTTCCTCAAACTGACCTTCTTGATCTTGGGGTGCTTGGTTTTGATCTTGGGTGAGAGGTGCCACTTTTGATGAGCTTGAAGCATCTTGTCCTACGTTTTCTTGGGGACGTATTTCTCCAAGCCCCATTCTTCTTAGTGCTTCACTTGGTGCCTCTTCTCCATCTAATACACATTGATCAACTTGCTCCACTTGGGAGCCATTAGTTTCATCAAACACCACGTCACGTGCAATTTCAACGCACCCGGAGGTTTTGTTGAAGACACGATAAGCGTAGGTGTTTGAGTCATAACCAAGTAGGAAACCTTCATCGGATTTCGAAGCAAATTTTGAAATCCTAGGCTTCTTGTTAAGAATATATTATTTGCTTCCAAAGACTCGAAAGTAGGAGATATTGGGTTTGTTACCGGTTAGGAGCTCGTATGAGGTTTTCTTTAAGAGTCGATGAAGGTAGAGGCGGTTTGTAGCATGAAGCGGTGTTGATTGCCTCCGCCCAAAATCGATTCGAGGTCTTGTATTCGTCGAGCATGGTTCTTGCCATCTCTATGAGTGTTCGGTTCTTCCTTTCAGCCACCCCATTTTGTTCGAGAGTATAAGGGGCTGAAAACTCATGTTTGATGCCTTCTTCATCCAAAAATTCTTCCACTTGAGTGTTCTTGAATTCAGAACCGTTGTCACTTCTAATCTTCTTAGTTTTCGAAGAAAACTCGTTTTGAGCTCTCCTCAAGAGCTTCTTAAGGATTCCTTGAGTTTCTCCCTTATCATGCAAGAAAAATACACAAGTGAAACGAGAATAATCATCAACAATTACAAGACCATACTTGTTAGCGCCAATGCTTATATAGGTGACAGGGCCGAAGAGGTCCATGTGAAGCATCTCCAATGGTCTTGTTGTCGTCATCACGTTCTTGGCGGGGTGAGCTGTTCCAATTTGCTTTCCTGCTTGGCACGCACTACATGGTCTATCCTTTTCAAAAACAACACCTTTTAGTCCACGGATGTGATCCCCCTTTAGAAGTTTTTGTAAATTCCTCATTCCAACATGGGCTAGTCTTCTGTGCCACAACCATCCCATGTTGGTTTTTGCTATTAGGCATGTGTCAAGCTGAGCTTTACTTGTGGAAAAATCTACCAAGTAAACCTTTCTTTTTAACACACACTTAAAGGCAATTGAGTTGTCACTTCTTCTAGAGACGGTCACATCCTCATTAGTAAACAAGCAATTATAACCTTTCTCACCTAGTTGAGATATGGACAATAGGTTATAATCCAATGATTCAACGTGTAGAACATGTGAAAGAAAGTGTTGAGAAGAGATTGTGATTTTACCAATACCTAGTACCCTTCCTTGGCTGTTGTCACCAAAATAGATGCCTTCATTTGGATCATCATTTTCTTCATACTCAACAAACATTTTCTTGTCTCCGGTCATATGGTTAGTACATCCACTATCTAGCACCCATTTAGTGCCACCGGAGGAGTAGGCCTGCAAAACAATTTAAACATTGCTCTTAGGTACCCAAACTTGGTTGGGTCCTTTGAGGTTAGTTACTAGGCATTTAGGCACCCACACACAAGTTTTTGGACTCTTGTGGAGTGGCCCAACATATTTTGCATAAACTTTACCATACTTGCTTTTCATAAGAACATAAGATGCATCGAAATTATGAAATACTATAAATTTTATATTTTTGGTAATCTTATGTGAGGTAGATGCAAGGTTTTTACTCTTGTCTTGACTTGAGTTTTCTTTCACGAAGGCTACGAATTTGCTATTGTTTTTAAGGATTCTAGCATTTTGCTTTCCTCCCCTAGTATATCCAAGTCCATCTTTGATGAAGGAAGATCTTGTGATTGTGTATGCACTGCATGCATAATTGATTTTTTCTTTATCAAAGATCCCACTCTTGTGTGTATTCTTGCTTTGTGCCTCTTTGAGCTCATTTTTAAGTTTAAGATAGTGCTAGCACATTTGCAAGTTTTAGTGTTGGATTCTATCTTTGTTGAGAGAGAGCCTTTAGAGGATGAATTAATTGGGACGCTAGACTTAAGTGAGTCAAGTTGTGCTTCAAGATTCTTGTGAGCTTTGGTTAAACTTACAAGTTCATCTTGAAGGGCTATATTATCACTTTTAAGCTGAGCGCATGTCTCCTTGCTCGTGGCAAGTTCACTTTCAAGTGTTCTACACTTTTCTCTCTCAAATTCAAGAAGTTTCTCAATCTCAAGGTTTCTTTCCTTTTCAAAGATAAGCAATTCTTCTTGTTGATTGAGAAGCTCTTCTTGTTCAAATATTTCATCCGATAGCATTCTCATTTTAGCTATAGCCTTTTTGTTTAATCCTCTAAACATGAATTCGTTTTCACTACTACTATCGAAGTCACTATCATCTTCAATATGTAACTTAGAAGGTTTAGTCATTACCTTGCGTTTTTTCTTCCTTTTCCATGAGGCATGTGTGACTTCGGCTTTTCCAATCACCTTTGTTTGGCAAGAGTGATTTCTTCATAGTTGGCCTCTTGATGGCTACAGTTGCCACTTTTTCTTCATCTTCGGAGGAAGATTCTTCATTGAGTCCCATTCTTCTCCGATGTGGGCTTGTCCATATGTCTTCTTCTTTGTGAAGAATTTCTTGTCTTGTGGCTTCCCATCCTTCTTCTTTCTCTTGTCATCTTCCTTGCTATGGGGGCAGTTCACAATGAAATGCCCATGTTCTCTACAGTTGTAGCAAGTCTCCTTTGTTCTTGACTAGTCTTTGTCTTTGCTCTTGTTCTCATAGTGATGGCTTCTCCTTCTCCTAATCAACCTTTTGAATCTTTTGATTAAGAATGCCATTTCTTCATCATCCATGTCTGTGCTTTCATAATCACTTTCTTCATCTTCACTTGTGAGTTGTGTTTCTTTTGCCTTTGACTTGGATGTGGCCTTGAGAGCAATGCCCTTCTTCTTGGATGAAGTGATTTTGGCTAAGTCATTGACGTGCTGGGCTTCCTTCTCCATCATCTCATGGTTAATGATTTTCCCTAGCACTTCATCCGGAGTTATCAAATGAAAGTTTGGACTTTCCCGGATTAGGGTGCATAGGGTCACGTTGCGAGGCATAAATGCTCGTATCATTCTTTTAACCACCTCATGGTCATTCCATTTCTTGCATCCGTACGCCTGACTCTTGTTGATAAGAGTTTTGAGTCGGTTGTACATTTCTTGAGGTGTTTCGCCTTCTTCCATGGCAAACCTTCCCAGCTCTCCTTCAATCATCTCAATCTTAGCTTCCCTCACGGATCAGTTTCCTTCATGTGCGATCTTGAGGGTGTCCCAAATATCTTTGGCGAGCTCCAACCCATCTACCTTGTTAAATTCTCCAATGCTCAAAGATGAGTTGAGCACGACTGCTGCTTGTGCATTGCGATGGATTTGTTGTTCTTGTTCTAGAGTGAGTTCATCCTCGTCTTCGGGGATATCTATATCTGTACATACCACATGCCAAAGACTTGGGTTCAAGGAAATTAGATGCAACTTCATGTTGTGTTTCCACATTGTATAGTTAGTTCCATCAAAGTGAGGTGGTTTGCCTAGAGGAATTGATAAATAACTGGAATGAGAATTTAGTCGTTCATAGTTAAAACGATATCGCGAGTAGTCTTGTTGACTACTCTTGAGTTTCTTCTCTAACTTCTCCTTCTTTTTCCTTTTGGCCTCCTCCTTGTTCTTTTCGAGGAGTGTCATAAGACGAAGAACTTCTTCATCTTCTTCTGAGCTTGTAACGTCTTGTGGAGGAGCAACTGCGGAAGGTGGGTTAGACCCTTGTTCTTCAAAGTTGCTCGAGCTTGCTCCTTTTCCCTTGTTGGGATCAATTTGGCTACCGACCTTGTCCCTTATCTCCTCTCCATGCGGTTAAGCTTTTGTGGAGAGTTAGGCTCTGATACCAATTGAAAGTTTCCTAGAGGAGGGGGTGAATAGGCTAATAAAACCTGAAATTAAAATAAAGAGCGGATAAAACCAGAGTGGGTCGGACTAGTCCGATATGAGGTCGGACTAGTCCGGTATAAGCCTACTTTGTGTTTTAGGTTTTCTATTAAGTTTGTTTGAGCTGAAAATATGTGATAGTCAAATGATGTCACAAATTTGTTGAGAATAATCAGATTGCAAAATAATAGAATAATTTGCGGAAAATAACCCAATGACAGTTTAACAAGTAATTCTAGTGAGCAAGTAAGATAGTAGAGAAGACAAGAGACCCGAATTATCCCGAGGTTCGATTCCACACAGGAACCTACGTCCTCGTTGAGGAGTTCATCAAGAATCGGGTCTTTTCTGACCCTTCCCTCACCGAGCGATCACTAAGATCAAGCCCGGGCTTTCTCACTATCAATCGAATGTGAATACAATGCTCTTAGGAGCTACTCACACTTAGAGGCTCCCTACACCAACCAAGCAGTTCTAGAATTCCAAGTACAACTGTTGAGAACTCAAAATAACAGTTAGAGTGCAAAGGAATCAAACCGAGAGGTCAAACATCGGTCACCATGTCTTTCCTCTCACAAAAACCGCTAACACCTTAAGATCCAATCTTAGGGGTCTAGAAGGTGAGGAAAGAGGCTTAAAAGAGCTCTAGGAATGAGTTTTCAACGCTTGGGTTCGTGTCCCTTTTATTCTCAGCCGGGGGGTCTCCTTTTATAGAAATCCCGGCATTTAGCCGTTACCAACTAAAGTCCGGACTAGTCCGGTCCCAACCCCGGACTAGTCCGATCTTGAGGGACCACTCACGTCACGCCTTACCAAATAAAGTTTTGGTGACCGTTGAATTCAAACAGTCATGAAACCCCGGACTAGTCCGGCCAAGAGCGGACTAGTCCGATCTCAGTTAGGAACCTTTGTTCCGTATGAGAACGGACTAGTCTGGTAAGGGCGGACTAGTCCAGCCCGAAGATGGACTAGTCCGGTCTTACCAGACTTAGTCTATAAGACTCTCTCAACTGGAGTTGCGGACTAGTCCAGCCAACCTCGGACTAGTCCGAGCTCACACAGAAACTTTTGTTCCATCCTATTTCGGACTAGTCGGAAAAGATCGGACTAGTCCGGCCTGTGGAGCGGACTAGTCTGATGACACTCAGAGACTTCTTCTCCGGACCTAAGCGGCTTAGTCCGCTTAGCGGACTAGTCCGGCCTTCTGAGACTTAGTCTCATAATGGCTCAGACTCACATAACAACGGACTAGTTCGGCCTTTATCGGACTAGTCCGAGCTGACTCAGGAACTCTTTGTCCGGTCTAAAATGGATTAGTCCGATTCTTAACGGACTAGTCCGGCCATTTGTCCGGACAAGTCCGGTCTTCCCTTTTCTTCATGTCTATGACTACCTCATCTCGTGATTCTAACGTTCTATCCTTCGTTTGAGCTCTCTAGTGATTCTTAAGCACTCTAAAGGAGAAGACCCTATACACAACTAAAAAATGTGAAGATTAATAGAAAATGCTATTTTCAACTCTTCAAAGTCTTCTTTTCCTTTTGCTTCTTGAGAGACTCCATATCCATTTCTTTGATAAACACCTATGCTCATACTCAGTGGAAACTTATTAGCATCTTAGTTGTCATCAATCAACCAAAACCACGGGGATTATCTAGATGTACTTTCAACGGTAGACCCCGTACCATGTCCTTGGCACTGAGCTGCTTCAGGGCCTTGAAGTGAAGGTGCCCAAAGCGCTCATGCCACGCCTCGTCATCCCGGCGAGTAGCAAGGCAGAGAGGTTGTGCTACCTGCACGTTAAGGACATAGAGTCGATTGGTGCCTCTGGTTACCTTGGCAAGAAGGTGACGATGGTGATCCCAAATCCTCATGACTCCGTCCTTGATCTCCACGCGTGAACCGTTCTCATCCAGTTGGCCTAGGCTGATGATAGAGTTCCTCAACGCGGGGATGTAGTAGACTCTGATGAGCAGCTTGTGCTCACCAGACTCGGCGGTGAGGATGACGGAGCCGACGCCCTTGATCTCCACACCAGAGGCGTCCCCAAACTTGATGGAGCCTCGAACATTGGGGTCAAACTCAGTGAAGAACTCCCGTCGACCAGTCATGTGATGGGTGGTGCCGGTGTCGAGGCACCACCCATCAGTCTTGTCGTTGCTGTAGCTGTCACCGAGAAAGGCGTGTGCTCTCGGCTCATCGATGTGGAGGAGAGCCGCTGCGGCTGATGCCACTGGAGGTGGCTCGATGCTTGCATGCACCAGGAGCAGAGTCGGCTCCTCCTCCTCCACCTGTGCGACGTGGGCCTGGCCACGTCGTTGCTGCCGACACTCCCTGGCCCAATGACCAAGCTTGCCGCAGTTGGCAGGTGTCTTCTCGTGCCGGCTTCCGGTTGCTGGCGGCGCCGCTTTGGGTGCCTCCGTGGGCGCCCCCCTTGGCACGTCTATGCGCCCCAGTCTGGGCACCTCCGCGCCCCTTGCTTGGCTTGCCGCGCTTGCGGCCGCCTTTCGAGGAGGAGGGCTCCCCCTTCTTCCCGTCACCTTGGCAGGCCTCCCACTACTCCCGAGTGAGATGTAGCTTCCCGCCGATGGTGATAGGACCCAAGAGAGGCTGAGATTCATCGCTGTCGATGACCTTGAGGCGACCTATCGCCTCTTCGATCGACATCGTGGAGAGGTCCAGCAGAGACTCGATCGAGCGATCTGCTTGTACTTCTCGGGGATGCAACAAAAGATCTTCTCGACAGCTTTCTCTTCGTTGTAGGTGTCGTCGCTGAACTGCACCATCTTCTGCAGTAGTGTGTTGAGACAGAGAGCAAAGTCATCAACATCCTCACCTGGTTTGAAGGGCAGGTTCTCCCACTCCTTGCGGAGTGCCTGCAGTGTGGTCTTGCAGGCGCGGTCGCTGCCGATGCGTGCCGCAGCGATGGCGTCCCAGACCTCCTTGGCAGTCCGCTTATTGGAAAGCGAGAACTGCATCTCGGGCGGTACTGCAGCAATGAGAGCATCCAACGCCCATCGATCCTCGTAGTAGTCAACGTCACCGTACTGGACTGCTTCTCACATGAGCCGCACTTGGAGCCGTATCCTCATCACCGCGGCCCACTCGACGTAGTTTGTCTTGGTGAGGGTAAGCCACCCACCGCCGGGACCAATGTCCCTGACAATGGCTTGGATCCCGTGGTGACCATGGTATCTGTTCGGGGAGGGAGAGTTGTGCCGCCTGTAGATGCCTCGATCTCCGTCGACCCAACCACCCCTGCCGGGAGCGTCGCCAGCGCGTTCGCGCCCGTCTGGGCTGCAGCCGCCGCGCTCATGGGGGTGTGCGTCTGCCCACTATGGCGTTTGTGGTCGTTCTACCTTCCTCGCCAGCCTGAGATCTTCGTTGGTGCCGCCGTCGGTAGAATCAGAGCCTCTGTCGCAACCGCTACGTAGAGCCTCAAGATGTGTTGCAGCCGCACGCGCTGCATCCGCAGCCGCTGCTGCTTCTACTTCCGCCTTTGCCGCTGCCAGTTCCACCGCCGCTAACCTCGCCGCCCTCGCTACAGCCTCTGCCGCTGCTCGCTCGCGTTCTTCTGCCGCGACGACCTCGGCCTCCCGCCGATGCCACGCGCTCGAAGCAACCGAGTGCTGAGACTGTCCTTCGAACATGGCGCGCTAGTGGGTGAGTGCTGTGTGGGGAATAGACTGTCTCAGACAAGCTGTTGCTTGTCTGTGCAGAAGAGGAGGAATGAGTTGAAACAACCGGTGTTACTGCTGCCGGCTGAAGACGAAGAGAGACGTGAGAAGGAGATGAGCAGGAGATGTCTAGGCTACAGGATAGAACGGCTACCACTTGTTAGTATTTGAAGTACTACTCTCATGGAGAGGATGATACTAAGAGTTGAGAAATTTTTCTTGTTTTATTCCACACACACAATGCCATGCCCAACCTAGGGGTTGGGGTTACATATTTATAGCTAAGTCAACCAAGCATATACCTAGATGCTAGTCTAAGATGGTGTCCTACCAAAAGACTAATATGCTGTCCTCTTGGTCTAAGATGTTGTCCTACCAAAGGACTAAGATGCTGTCTTATCAAAAGGACTAATATGTTGTCCTCTTGGTCTAAGATGTTGTCCTATCAAAGGACTAAGATGATGTCCTACCAAAGGACTAATATGCTATCCTACTAAGAACTAAAATGTTGTTCTAACTAGGGGTCACACAGACCAAGAGTACAAGACTTATTTCTTCAGACCCGACATCATAGATGGGGTGATCGGAGGAGAGGAGAGGGTCCAAACTGTTGTTGGATCTTCATCCTAGACTGATAAAATAGAGTACACTTACGCACACAAGGTTTCTAATGATCAGCGAGTGGGTACCCACATAAAAAAGCCTATGCCAGTGATTATGCCTGTGGGCCCACTTTTTCAGTGGGAGAAGGAGCGCGGTTTGAAGGGTCATCTGACAACGAGATTGTGTAGTCCCACCTGCAGCATTTGGCTAATTTCGTACTCTCCGGATTGCTAAGCTGCAAAATTTGATGTAGCATCTTCCCCTTTCCTCCACGCTCCGGTTCACCGCCGCCGTCTGCCGCCGCGCCGCCTCGCCGACGACATGCCCGAAACCGTATTACACTCTATCGCTCCCGCACTCTCTGTCCCCCGCACCTGACCTCTTACTGACCCTGCCTTGGCCCCTCGCAGGCGACGGAGGCCGACCTCCGCGGGCAGCTGGAGCAAACCCTCGCTGCTGATCCCTTCAACCCGCTCCACCACTACAACCTCGTATGCTTCGTTCTTCATTGCTTAAAAGTTTGACGTAGTTGCGCTCTCGCCTCTCCTTAGGACCTAGTTCGTTCGTCCTGTGTGTGTGCAGGGCACCTTCCTATGGGGCCGCGCGGAGACGGAGCAAGGAGGAAATGGCGAGGAGGCGAGGCGGCTCCGCGCTGCGGCTGCGGAGCGCTTCCTCGCGGCGGCCAAGATGAACCCCAACGACGGCGGCCCGTTTCGCTTCCTCGGCCATCACTACGCGCGCGGCGGCGACACGCAGCGAGCTGCCAAGTGCTATCAGCGCGCGGTGGCACTCAACCCCGACGATGCTGAGGCTGGGGTGTGTGAGAATGCACATAGGCTTGTGCCTTCAAGGTTTTCGTCAGTTTGCTTCTGCTGTAGTTTCTATTTTTGGGTTTGCTGCGCAGGAGGCGCTCTGTGACTTGCTAGATGTGGAGGGGAAGGAGAGCTTGGAGCTTGCTGTGTGCAACGAGGCAGGTGGTAAGTCACCACGCGCTTTCTGGGCCTTCGGGAGGCTTGGCTACTTGCAGGTACATTTGGTTGCCAATTGCTCGTGTTTCCTATTTATTGAAAAGTAGCAAGTCAATAACATGCGCCATCAACTGAGACCAGCTAGAGCCTAGAGTGCAAATTTATGAATACCAAGGCATCATTTTTTATTGGACCGCTCCCACCATTCAAAACTAAGCCCCACGATATTATTTAAAGGGAGGTTTTTATTTACAGTAATTAGGTGGATTTGTAGCTAATACACAGAAACTGATGAAATGAGCTGAGAACTGAATCTAGCTCGTTCAATCTAGTTACCATAGCAATCTCATTGATTTTGTCATAGATGTTTATCACATTTTATACAGTGGTAATTTGTTGTCATGCTATCCGCTATGGTATTCACCAATCACCATCCTGAACTTATGCCCTCTGTTGTAGACTCCTTTGGCCGGACCTATAGTCGCAGGGCCAAAGAAGGGTGCCACAATTAGAGTACAAGTAGGAAATAAATCAGAGTTGTTATTGTATTTCAGTTGGATTCTATTTAAGTTTGTGAGGAAATATCTAGTAAGTGTCCTAGTCAGTTGGGATTTAAGGAGCTGCCACTATATAAAGAGTTGGCTATTAAGTAATAAGACAGGCAGAATAAATCTGATAATTCAGAGCCTCCAAGAAGGAGGGCGAGTTTACCTGATCTTCCGCCGATTGGGTCTCTGTTTGTTCCAACTTCTCTGTTCCTGTGCCATATCACCCTCTATTAGCTGAGGGTGGAATATGTGGCAAGCATGGTAACAGGAGTCAGTATTCGTGTATCATAATTTTGTTAAACTCTGGATGATTCTGTTTTTTGAAAATATTTGAAGAGTAAGTTTGGAGCACAATCTCTTTAGTAACTTCTAGTGTTACTTCTAATTTTGATTTTATTTGGAAAGTGTAACTTTTTCCTTTTTCTTCATTGAATCAAAGTGCCGCTTGAAAATTTTTGTCCATTTTAATTGATACAGGGTTAAAATTCGCTTTTCCTTTTCAAATGTAATTTCATTATGATTGCTTGTTTATCTCGCTGTGTGACAAGCGTAGCAAAATCAATATACATATTGAGTCAGTGACTTGAGTTGGCAAAAGTTTAGGTTCATCAAAGGAAATGGTCAGAGGCCATACAGAGCCTTCAGCATGCAATTCGAGGTTACCCAACATGCGAAGATTTATGGGAGGTGGGTGTTTTTTTCCTTCATCTCTTTTCATTTGTCAAAGTTTCTTAGCTCCATGTTATACACTATGTTTGCAATGTTATCCATTTAAGAACATTCGGTATTGTGGCATCAGGCACTTGGTCTGGCTTACCACCGTTTAGGAATGTTCACGGCTGCAGTAAAGGTTTGCTGTTTAAAGTTTTAATCATCATTAGTAAGTGTTGCTGTGCTGTATTGAGACTTCTGAATATGCTTAATCCAGTTTTTCCTGGCAGTCATATGGGAGAGCTATTGAACTGGATAGTTCCAGGGTCTTTGCATTGATAGAAAGTGGAAACATCCAGCTAATGCTTGGCTATTTCAGAAAGGTATAGATTTCTGTGCCTGATTCTTATAATCTGCCGTTCAAAACTTAACATTACTGATAATTTCTTACAAATTGCACAACACCAGGGAGTTGAGCAGTTTCGTTCCGCTTTGGAATTGGCTCCACATAATCAGTCTGCATACTTTGGGCTTGCTTCCGCATTGCTTTCATGGGCAAGATATTGTGTAACTGCTGGGGCGTTTGGTTGGGCAGCTAGCCTGTTGAAGGTATTTCGATCTGGTAGTTGATTTCATAGATAGTATTTGATAGCCCATAGCTGTGTAGCTTCTCCATGTAATATTTTTTTGTAGGAAGCATCAGAAGCTGCCAAAGTTTGCACTTCTTTGGCTGGAAACCTTTCATGTGTTTGGAAATTATATGGAGATGTTCAGGTATTTGATTTTTTTTCATCACTAAGGTTTTCTTGGCATCCTGTAGCTTGAAGAATGTTTTATGCAACCTACCCGACCCGCTTTTTGTCAGCTCACACTTGCAAGATGCCTTCCATGGGTGGATGGGGAGACCAGGAGGGGCATGGACGAGCAGATGTTCAAAGATTCTATTCTTGAGTGGAGGAATGCATGTTTTTCAGCTGCTAATGGTGCAAAAGTCTCATATCAACGAGCGTTGCATCTTGCTCCATGGGAAGCTAATGTTCACAATGATACTGCAATTTGTCTTGATCTAGTTTATACCATGAGTGGCTATAATGGACTCAACCCCAGCATTTGGTAATTTCTTTGTTGCACAGGCTAATATCATACTATTTTTTCTAATTTACTAAGATATATCTCATATCTGAGAGTGTTGTATTATGATTTTGTGTCTGTGTGTGAACAGGGTGCTCCCAGAGAAAATGTCACTGGGTGCCTTGATACTGGAACCAGTTAATAAAGATTTCTGGGTTACGCTGGGCTCAATATCAAGTAATCTGACTTTGAAGCAGCATACCTTTATTAGAGCTCTGCATCTCGACATGTCTCTGTCTGAAGCTTGGGCCTACCTTGGGAAGGTGCTATGTTAATGTCACATCTGATTTACTTCAGCCGCTAGCAGGAGTAACTAATAGTTTGACCTTCAGATTTACAGACAGTCAGGTGATAAGCAACTGACACGACAAGCATTTGATCGAGCTCGAAGCATTGATCCTTCCTTGGCCTTGCCCTGGGCTGGAATGGCAGCTGAAATCTATCAGCAAACTGGGTACCTCTCCTTCCATACTCTGGTCTATATAATTATTTCTTTAAGCTGATTTTACTCTTTGATGTGAATTTGAAGGGGCAGTCCAGTAAATGAGTCGTTTGAGAGCTGCTTGAGGGCTGTGCAGATCCTACCTGTAAGTGAAGTTTCCTAACTTGGTTAATGTATTTGTTTTTAGAGAAGGCGTGCGACAAGATACCAAGGTCAGTCATGTGGTGGGCACTAGAGAAACATAAAGTGCTAACAAAGTATATTACCCTTATCAAAGATATGTACAATAATGTTAGGACAAGTGTGCGCGTAAGTGATAGTGAGACTGATGCATTTCCTATCACGGTAGGACTACATCAAAGATCAACTTTGAGCCCATACATGTTTTCCTTGGTGATGGATGAGGTGTCGAAGGATATACAAGGGGATATCCCTTGGTGCATGCTCTTTGTCGATGACGTAGTGCTGGTAGATGAAACTAGGGATGGTGTTAATAAGAAATTAGATTTATGGAGCCAAACCTTAGAGTCCAAGGGGTTTAGACTTAGTAGGACCAAGACCGAGTATATGAGGTGTGTCTTTAGTGGTGTAGGTCGTGAAGAGGGAAATGTTAGTCTACAAGGACAAATAGTACCTGGAAGCGACTCTTTTCGATACTTAGGATCAATGTTACAAAGCAATGGCGATATTGAGGAGGATGTTTGTCACAGGATCAAGGTAGAGTGGATAAAATGGCGACAAACCTCTGGAATCCTATGTAATAGGAAGGTTCCACAAAAGCTAAAAGGGAAGTTCTATAGGGCGGTGATCAGACCAGCAATGTTATATGGGGCGGAATGTTGGCCAACTAAACAGCAACATGTCCAAAAAATGAGTGTCGCGGAGATGCGCATGCTACGGTGGGTGTGCGCGCACACGAGAAGAGATCGAATAAGGAATGAGGCGATTCGTGATAGGGTAGGAGTGGTGCCGATTGAAGAGAAGTTAGTCCAACATCGACTAAGATGGTTTGGACATATCCAGCGGAGATCTTCAGAACCACCGGTTGACAGTGGGATTTTAAGAGGTAAAGAAAATATTAGGAGGGGTAGAGGACGACCAAGGTTGACCTGGGAGGAGGCGGTAAAACGAGATTTGAGAGATTAGAATGTATCGAGAGACTTAGCTCATGATAGGACCGCATGGAAAGTTGCAATTCATGTGTCAGAATCTTATTTTTTTCTTTTTTTTTCTTGTTACTCTTATATCTCTTCCTCTCTTTTACTTTATTGAAATATACATATATATATATATATGTATAATTATTGCGTTTCATGTCTAGCTGACCCCAACATGCTTGGGATAAAGGCTTGGTTGTTGTTGTTGTTGGTTAATGTATTTGCTTTTTGTATAACAAGTCCTCTGATTTCGTCTAGCTAGCTTTGATTTTATTCTCTTGTTATCATTGTATTAGCTGCCAGAGTTCCAGATTGGTCTTGGAACTATTGCTGCTCGTTCTGGTAATCTTCTTTCGCCTCAGGTATGTATCCAAATTTATCATGTGCATTGAAGCCTCCAGATTAATTACTGTGCCATCACATGTCTGGACATTTTTTATGACAGTATGGTCAGTGGAATGTCAGTTCTTACTTGAATTGTACATTATTTGGTTGATGTTAGTCAATGATGTATTTTGATTCACTAACAAGTCATGTGAATATAGATTTTTACATAATCTGTTACCTAAGTGGGATTCCTTCCTCATTATGTCAATCTTTTTACATTTGGTGCTACCATGTAGGTATCGATGGCTATAAGGCAGGCTGTTCAGCGGGCACCACATTATCCAGAATCTCACAATATTAATGGATTGGTTTCTGAAGTACGGTCAGATTTTCAGTCTGCAATCAAATTTTACCAACAGGCGAGATTTGCTTTAGGCATGAGAAATTCCAATCCAGACAATAGATATGCTTTCGTTGATGTTTCAGTGAACCTTGCCCGGTCACTGTGCAGGGTAAGAGTGTTAAATTGTTGTGATTATGTCTAGTTGATGAAGCTAAAATATACCAAGCAAGATCATGTTTCTTTGTATGGTACTTCTGAATCATTGTGGTTTTCTATAAGAACTTAATCATTTCACGAACTGCAGGCTGGTCTTGCTGCTGATGCAGTGTGGGAGTGTGAAGAGTTGAGAACTCAAGGTATTGTTTAATTTTCACTTAATACATGTGGAAAGATTTCATTCCCTAATTTTTCTTATTGTATAACCTAATGGGAAAAGGGGGGGGGGCTTGGCGCAGCGGTAAAGCTGCCGCCTTGTGACCATGAGGTCACGGGTTCAAGTCCTGAAAACAGCCTCTTGCAGAAATGTAGGGAAATGCTGCGTACAAAAGACCCAAGTGGGTCGGACCCTTCCCCGGACCCTGCGCAAGCGGGAGCTACATGCAACGGGCTGCCCTTTTTTATAACCTAATGAGTGGTATCAAAATTTCTAGGATTATTGAGCGTTGATGGGCTGCAGATATACGCTCTTGCATTGTGGAAAATTGGACGAAGAGAAGAAGCTCTTTGTGTATCCAGAAACTTGGCTGAAAATTTATCTGGCATGAACCTGGAGAGTGCAAGTGCGGCTTTGGGATTCATATGCACATTGACGTATGAAATTTCTGGAAAGGATTCTGCAGCTGCAGTTATTCACAAGCTTCCTGGTCAATTCAGTTATAGCACACAGTTAAAGTTCATTATATCTGCACTGGATGCTATGCAGCCAAACAAGCGTTTCCAGTTGCCTCAGCTGAGCATGCCTCCTAGACTTACGTCCAATGAAGTGATGAGTGAAGTGCATTCAAATATTGCTCTTGGGAAGGCTGTAAGTATTTTAAATTCTGGAAGTGTATATATAGTGGGGCAGTGGGCACATGCTGACAAACACTGATGTGTTTTTTCCCTTTGTAGATTGGCGGGGGTTTGGACAACCCTCTGAGGGTTGATGGTAGTTTGTCTTACCTAAAAAAGGTTCTGCATATGTATCCTGACTGCAGTTTAGTGAGGTGATGTTATTACTTGAAATCAGTAATATCAGGTGTTGAAATAACTACTATACTTGAATTTATTGCCTAATATGCCCTCTTTGCTGCATGATGCAGAAACCAACTTGGATCTCTGCTACTTTGGAGTGGAGATTGGATGGCTTCTCATAAAGCAGGGAAAGTTACTTTTCTGCCTGATGGACACACGTCCAGCAGGGGCCTAAGATCTCCACATCAAATTCAAGCATGTGCAACGGTTTCATGCTATGCTTCTTGCAACTCTTATCCAAAGTTCTCTTTTCCAACGTGTGAGCATCAGTTCCTTAGTGGATATGATGCAATACACCACCTGCAAAGGTATATCTTCTTCTACTTGTTACATTGACAGTGCATATGCTAGACAAGCTAATTGTGTAATTTTCCCCTGAAGGTGGGTTCATCGTGAGCCATGGAATCAAGATGCACGCTACTTGCTTGTACTTGCCATTTTCCAAAAAGCACGTGAAGAAAAATACCCAAAACATCTCTGTATCATTCTGAAGAGGCTCATTTTACAAGTTCTGTCCAGCAGTAGCTATTCTCATAAGAATAAGGTTGTGCAATATGAGATGTTTTTGCTACTTCTTTTGTCTTCAGAGGCTAGTTTGCAATCTTGTGACTTCAATAATGCCATTGCTCAAGCTAAAGAAGCTCTAAGAACTACTCCCTCGAGCTGTGCAGATACTTTCTTTGCACATTTGCAATTGTGTCGCGCCTATGCGCTGCAAGGTGATCTTTTGAACTCCAGGAATGAGTACGTGAAATGCTTGCAAAACCATACGAGTATTGAAATTGGCTGGGTGATGCTGAAGCACATGGAATCCATCTGTTCATTGGACAACTCTTCTGATGAAATAGAAAAAAATCTTCAAGACTGCGTCGAAAGGAATGGTAGTGACCCATTGAAATGGGCATCTCTTTTCAATCTAGCATCTGCTCAGTGCTTTATATGGGATGAAGATTTTGCTAGTGCTGAAAAGGCTCTTGCTCAGGCATGCGCTGAAGGAGATACAGACAGCTGCATCTTATTCCTTAATGGTTAGCCACTTTCTTCTCCTACAACTCATGTGATTGTAATTTGTTCTCTGGAACCTTTTGTTGTTTACTGTATGAAATTGCATTGCGAACCTGATTGTGGTGTGCCTTTGGTAAAATCTACAACTATCTTTTGGTATCGACTCAACAAACTTTCTGCCAGTTTCGTTCCATGTCAATGAGTATCTGCTTTACCCGGGGGTTTGTTCACTGCACATGGGTTAATAGTAACTGGTATGTTGTACAGTATTGGGTACAGAAAAGAATTGTGCTTTTCACCTTAGGGCCACTTCTTTTGATAGGTTATTTTGCAGATTTGAATTGATCCAATCGGTTGTGATGTGGAGATCACTGCTTCCAAATTTTATCCTTATGTTTTCTTATATGGTGGAGAGACTAGTCTGGATTCTAGAATGATGCCTGGATAATTACCGGATGTTTCTGTTTTATGTAATTTTGATTGTGTACTGAATGAAACATCACCCTACCAGGCGCAACCTATATGGAAATTGCTTGGAGGTTCGCAGCTCCTCAATTTATACCCCGTGCAGCTTACAGCCTCAGAAAGGCACAGCAGAAATCGCACGCTTCATTACCTACTGTGTCAATGCTTCTGGCCCAAGCAGAGGGCAGCCTTGGTTCCAAAACCAAGTGGGAGAAGAACCTTCGCCTAGAATGGTTCTCATGGCCCCCAGGTATAAAAAGAACGCCTCTAGGGTTATGAGTCAGCTGTCTGGTTTGAGGATATGTTATCCCATTTGCTTGAAAGTTTTTCGTTTCATTGTGCAGAACTGAGGCCTGCGGAAGTGTACTTCCAAATGCATTTACTGGCGAGGCAGCCAAGTGCAGCAACATCTCAGCATAACCAGCTGGTGGAGACGATGCAGAGCCCGGGGAGATGGCTGCTTAGGGCAATACACCTGAACCCATCTTGCTCCAGGTACTGGAAGGCTTTGCTGCAGCTTATGGATGTGTAGGGCATGCCTCGGACTGTTTTCCATGCACATTCCAAGTCGCAGCGCATATATTAACACAGTGGCTTACACGGCTGTGAACCAATTTGTGAGTTGCGAACGTGATTTAGCGAGATCATAACACTGGCGTCGGCAGCTTTGGTATGAGTTAACGCCAAAACTTTTGGCATGGCAGCCGCCGGGGTCAAGCCAAACTTTTACCCAAACTGCCTATTCGTGTGAGTTTGCAGCTGATGTAGTACTTTACCTTTTGAAATAGATATTTAGGCCATCTCCAATGGTGTTAGGCAAAATGAGTAGCAAATGGATGTGTTTAGTCTTAGGTTTGTCTAGCTTTCATCTCTAACAACAAATCGGTTTTGCCTCGTGAGAGCAGCTAGTTTTAGTTATTCTCTCTCCTCAATCCTTATTTTGCTAATAATTTTAAATCCTCTGTTGAAGACAACATTGTGGCTGTTATTTTGTAAATGTCAAGTTATTTGGGTCTTCTGTTGGAGTCATCCGCTGAGCATTGCATAAGTGTTGTAAGCGATCAGAAACTAAACTCGATATTCGATTAAGTATTTGAGTTCCAAGGCATAGTTGGCAAGAGTATTTTAACCTCGCAACCACTAATCCCCCGTCTAGCGTCTACTAGTGGCTTGTTTGGACGCAACAGATAGGGGCGAGTCTGCTGACCTCAGCCGGCCCACCTCCTGTAATGCAAGCTGTGCACGCTTTCTCCATCGGAAAAGCCAATGGACGAGCCCAGGATTCAAAGTCCCAGCTCGGCAGCCGACACCAGCTCCTTGTTTCCAATGGATACGGATCATATGTACTCCAGCTTTAAGGTATCTATAACGCCAATTAATGAGCCGTTTATATACTGCCATCTCAGCATTTTTCTCCTACGTGGTCTGGATCAAATGAAGAGGGAGGGAGGGAGGTGGCGTCGCCTCGCGAAAGGACGGCCCGGGCTCGTGCTCCCAGTCCAAATCGCCAGCCCGTCGTTGTGGTCGTTCCGGGTCGACGCGACGGCTCTGCTCGATCCACTGCGGCGATCCTCGATTTGACGCGAAAGCCTTCCACCCATGCCTGACATGCCGCGCAACTCGAGTGACATGCCTGACATGGGGGAAATGACCCGAATGTTCCATCAAACAGGACCGCTGAACACTCTCGTTACCTGGGCCAAAATCCAGCTCATTGCACAGGCAGGGAAATTCCAGCACATACGTATGTTTATGATGTCACAGCGGTATCCCTGACTTCGCTCCGTGGTGTTGCAGGTGAAGATGCCCCTCTCAACAAAATAATTTTGAACGCATTTGCTCATGTTTTTCTCACAAAAGACAATGCTTACTACTAACATCTCCCAGGATTCTGTTCCATGTTACCTACACTGTTTAGCCTAAACACCGCTGCACGTCGGAATCAAATAGTCTTTTGCCGCACAATATTAAACCGAGCCGATCCCATCCAGCACGCCGGTTCGTCACGCTGCCGTCCAAATCTGCCGCCGGCCGATGTGGTGGTTATACCGCACAGGGAGAGGGCCCTCGGGCTTCTCCGGCGTCTCCACGGCCGAGGAGGCCACCGCCGGCGTCGACGGCCGCGGCCTGGTCGCCGTCATCACAGGTACTCTGTTATCGTCAGTTCCGTGCCGCTCTCACCTCATGCTCGCCATCGGAGAAGCGTCTGTTTCACCACTTCGCCATCCAGCTCCCACCTCGCCTCTCTCGATCGAGTCGCTGCATACCGTTTTGCATCAGGAGACAAAACGAAGGGAGCTCTGCGCTCTGAGCTGAACCCTTGTGCCTTGCAAGCGCAGGTGCGTCGAGCGGCATCGGCCTGGAGACGGCGCGCGTCCTGGCCCTGCGCGGCGTGCACGTCGTCATGGCCGTCCGCAACGTCTCCACCGGGGTCGCGGCAAAAGAGGTGACCCTGGCCGAGGTCCCCGGCGCAAAGGTTGACGTGCTGGAGCTGGACCTCAGCTCCATGCTTCGGTGAGGACATTCGCCTCCATGTTCGAGTCTCTGAACCTGCCGCTCAACATTCTCATGTAAGAACAAAAGAAATCCTGCTGCCGCGCATTGTTTGGAGTTGGATGCGTTGGCTGAACTGATGTATGTTTCGGCAGAAATAACGCCGGCGTGATGACAGGGAACTGCTCGCGTTCCTGCGACGGCCTATAACTGAATTTCGCGACTAACCACATTGGTGCGTCCTCTAACTCTGTTATGTACCCCTTGGTTCCTGCAGATTATTTGAATCGCTCCTTCTTTTCAGCGTATACTAGTTACGAGAATGATTCCTGACTGCAGCAGCACTTGACTTGGATGGCAGGCCATTTTCTTCTGACAAACCTCTTGCTGGACAACATGAAGAGTACCTGTAGGGACAGCGGCGTCGAGGAACGGATCATCAATCTGACGTCTTCGGCGCATGTCATGACCTATCCTGAAGGGATATGTTTCGACAAAATACATGATCCTTCTGGGTAATCTATGCGGATTCGGAGACGATTCTGAATTCCCTCGCAGTTGGGAGTAGGGATGGCAACGGGTAAAAAACCCGCGGATATTACTCTAGATTACCTGTACCCGCTGGATAAAATCCGTACCCGAACCCGTATTCGTTACCCGCGGCGGGTAAAAAAGATTATCCGTATCCATTATCCGCGAATATTTTTTATCCGCGGGTATATCCGTTACCCGAAAACCTTTAATAAAACGGTACATTGCATATAGATTTTTACAACACTTAACACATAACAAAACATGTTCAACAATAACATAAACATACGCACGTAAAAGAACATGTTCAACATATAACATAAACATAAATTAGCATAATTGACAAACTCAGAATAATTATAAGATTAGAACTAGATGCATTTATATGATGTTGTATTGGACCCACATGTGAGAGAACGGGTTCGGGTATACGGATATGAGTATGAAATTTTTTTACCTGATAAGAAATATCCATTGGATTCTATCCGTTATCCGAACCCGTACCCGTGAATCTAAATTTATACCCAAATCCGTACCCATCGGGTCGGATATCCGCGGGTAAACGGGTAATGTACACCCGCTGCCGTCCATAGTTGGGAGATTATCTTGCTGCATAAATAACACTGACAATACCTTTGCTCTGACCGTGCTTAGTTTGAACGACTATATTGCGTACGGCCAGTCCAAGCTTGCCAACATTCTGCATGCCAAAGAATTGTCCCGAATTCTCAAATTCTTCTGCAACTCAACAGATAGGTTTCGTAAAAATGATGAACTGAATGAACAACTAAAGAAAAGAATGAACAACTAAAGAAAATTATTTCACCAACAGGACGAGGGAGTGAATATTTCAAAGCTAATGCAGTTCATCCTGGTGTCATTGCAACTAGTCTTTTCAGGAACAGAACTATTGTCAATGGTATTTTCTCAAATCTTACAAACAATTTTGTAATTTGATTTAAAAATAGGTTTATCATGCACCGGGCTGTCCTTTCTTTTTTTTTTATTTAAAAATAGGTTTATGCTCCTGCCAAACCATAACAATTTCTAGATGCTGGCATGACAAACATTTACATGGAGCCCTTGTTGCAATAATGCTTTTAACTCTGTGCGTGTTGCCACTCTTACAGCTCTATTAAAGTCCATTGGAAGAATCATATGTCGAAGCGTCAAACAGGTAGCCGTTCAGCTCTTATTTTACTACGTTTACATTGCTGTAACATGAACTAATCCTGATTAACTGACTCATCTCTACAAAGGGTGCTGCAAGGACATGCTATGTAGCAATGCATTCCCGCGTTAATGGGATAAGTGTGTAAATACTTCACCAATTGTAATATAGCAAATCCAAGGTCGCAAGCTTCAGATGCTGAGTTGGCCAAGAAGCTGTGGCAGTTCAGCTTGCAGACTGTGTCTTGATCTTGTGCTTGTGCAAACTTTTTCATGCAAATACTGTTGTATGGGGATGCTAATATGGAGTTTGTAGATGTATACTTAGGTATATGTACTGCTACACCATTAATTCTCAGGTTTGATGCACAGTGAGAAATTGATCTTATCGTACCATCATATGACCCACATTTTTCCCAATCAGTCAACTTGAAAAGAAAAGAAAAACACTCACCACATTTATATGCTTTACTGACTGCACGTTTTCTGATTGATTGATCTTATGTCCACTTTCATTTCAGCTGGATTCCAGCCTTAAAAAGGATTTTTCAGCTAGGCATGGATGTGATATTGCAGTCCAGCGCTGTTATTGCGCGTGTAGCACTGTAGGAAACAAAATACCAGCAACAGTATGCTCGGAATATGCAGCGCGGACGGAGCTCCCGCTGGCGGCTGCCTAAATCAGTAAAAATCGTGCGATTCGGTCCGTCCTTCCGCGCTCTCGTGGAGGCCCAGGCTGCCGCCGAAGTCGCACCATGCCGCCCTTGCTGCCTTCCTGGCGTCTTCACGAGCCTCGTCAGCTTTTGAGGCTCTCCGCTGCGGCGGCTCCATCGCAATTCCAATCCTTTTTTTCTTTTACGACGACACGATCCCGATCCAACAGAGGAATGCAGATCACATCGTCTCGGGTCTGGTAGATAGTGCTGTGACTGTGTGAGGGATTGGCACCTAGTGGTGCGAGACTACCTTGAGCACTAAACCCCCAAAACATAATTACTCAGATTTTTTATTCTAGTAAATGCCATCCAGGTCGTTGTAGTATAGTGTGAGTATTCCCGCCTGTCACGCGGGCGACCCGGGTTCGATCCCCGGCAACGGCGTTTCTTGCTTTTTGTTTTCCCGTTCCGTTGTGATGTCTCTGCAACCTCTCAATTCATACCGCCGTCCTCCCCCACCGCATCGGTGGCGATGCATCTCCCATTCTCCCTCCGTCATCTCTAGTGAGATCTCAGCCAAAAACGTCGTGAGCTGGGCAAATTAAACATACATAACAATTACCGGCCAAGCTCTGGCGCCCACTGAGCAAGCTTAAATCTTACATGGAGATAACTTGCATTCATTTTTTTCCTTGGCTGTCACTCGTGCAGCTTTCAACGACATAATATATTATAAATCATAAAATAAGTATTCCCCCCCGTTCATTTTTATCTACACCGTTGACTTTCAGCATCATCTTTGACCATGTCTTATTTAAAAATTAGTTTAAATATGTGAAGTTATAATGCTTCAAATGCTTCAATGATAAAACAAATTATAACAAAAAATATATTTAATTTACTAAATTTTTTAAATAAGACGCAACTCAAGAAGTCAACTGCATCAAATAAAACTGAATCACTGCATGCACATGCAGGTCTCCACACAGAAGCAGAAAGGGTGGTAATAATAGCTATAAACTACATAAGATGAACAATGTGCCACATGCTGATGTAACATATAATTGTGAAGATCAAAGCACAAACGAACAGTGAAGACAAATACCACAATTACTCAATTACATTAATGCAACAGCAGAGTTTAAAAACAATTTACGACATTTCCCTGAATCTTGCAATAGCCTTCTTCTGGATGATGGTCTTGTAACTATCCCCCGCTTGGGCATCCAACGATGGGTCAGCTTTCCGCTGCTGACTCCCAAGTCCAGCCCTGACGTCAACAGATTTTGCCTGGACTGGTTCCTTGATACCACTACCATCCTTCCCCAAACCCTGGATATTTGCAAGGAAATTGGAAGAAACAAACAAAATACCAATGCATACTCAAGTCAGAAGGGAGTGTAATTGTTCTGCTGTCTCCATAATGTAGGAAATATCAGAAAACTGATTCCCCTGTAGTCACAGTACATTACTATCCTTTCATGCTCATATCCAATAGACATGTTCTCTCAAACTAAAAGCAGTGATTGTAGATATGTTCACAGCACATTTAGCCTTCCATGTAGAGTCTAGATGCAAAAAAAGAAAGCATGTTGAATTCAGATGTACTAGTATAGACAGATAAGAAGTCTACAAAACAAACATCAAGACCCTTAGCAGCTTACCAAAATTTGTACTAGCTTAGAGAGACGACCAGTCAAAGGTTACATGAAAATAATTTGGTATTCAATAATAAAATAGTCATAGATAAATCAGCTACAATTACACTGATGCCAAACGAATAGGTGCCTGCATCCACAACTGCAAACCTAAAGGGCACGGTGCTAACAAGGAGACACAAAATTGCAGTCAAGCAGGATGAACAAACTGAGAAATATGCGGCAGAACTCAGAAGAACTTACCAGTCCCTCCTGCCAACCCATGTTCCGTAGAATACGGTTGCCCACATTGGTTTCATCAATTGCTCTATCAGCAGTGATAATCTCATAGTTTTCAGCGTCACCAATTTCACCACTAGAACGTTCACCCACCCCAGGAGGGAATGGCATCGAGCCTATCTCACTTGAACCCTTTTGGGATGGATAGTCACCAGCTTGACAAGAAGTAATTTCCAGAAAGTTAATACGAATCTTGAACAAGCAAAATGAAAATATCAGCCATATAATGTTTGTGGGGACAAGGAACATAGTCCATATACCAGTGGGGTAATAAAAACATCCCAATGATACCAAGTCATACATATTTAAACACTAAAAACAAATTATTGAACTAACCATACTAAAAACAAAGCCCCAGCTAAATGAAAATAAGAAAACCTAAGTTTGTGGGTGGGCAACAAGTTCCTATTAGTAAAATCTTGTGCTCATGAAATGAGGATGGGAAATAAAAGATACAATACAACAACAACAACAACAACAAAGCCTTTGTCCCAAGCACGTTGAGGTAGGCTAGACATGAAACCCAACAAATTTTTTAAATGAAGTAAAAGAGAGGAAGAGATATAATAAAAGATACAATACACAGTGAAAATTTAAACGTGTGTGTTCTTACTTGAATCCAGTCCAACACTATCATTGCCGAGGGACGATCCATACAGATTTCGTCTTTCTGCAGCCCGATCTCTGTACTGGGGTTGTACCGGCACTTCTGAAAAACGACGCTTACCACTCCCAGAGACTCCAGTTGAAGTATTAGAGACTAAGGCAGATACATCGGTTTTGAAGGGTGCCAAAGATGTCGATGCTTCAGCATTTGCTATTAGCGATCTTGTGCTTGTGGTTACAGTGCTACGGGATTCAGTGCTCCCAGCATCAGATAATGAAGTGAATGTAGTATCCGACTTGATTACTCCTCTAGCAGATCCTCTTATGACACCCATAACTGTGGTTCCTAAACTGTTACTGACAGGTCTAGGCTTTACATCAGAATCAACCATGACTGCAGTTCCTTGGCCAAGAGAATTATAGTTTGCATCCAAGTTCAAATCTTTGGCATTTCCGAAGTCAGATTTCGGCTTGCTTCTCGATGAGAATCCAGTTCCAGTACGTGAACTATTAAATTTATCATCAGTGTTTGCTGGTTCTTTGTCATCAAGGGCAACTCGTACAGCCTGCCCTTCTTGATTCCTTTGCTTCCACATAGCTAGGACATCGTTCATTTTCTTCTTGTTAGCTAAGAGACTAGTTTTTGAGGCCAACTTGATCTCTTTTGCCTTCTCCTTTTCTCTCTTTTCTGCAGCCAGTGCTGCATTCGCAGCAGCTTGAACGGCATCAGGCAATGAAGTTTTCCCACTTTGTTTAACTGTAGCTGCAGGCGCCGAAATCACAACCTTTTTATTGGTACTTTCTGAGGTCTTTGTAGTTTCATTGGTCGCATTACCAGCTGCCTTAGTATTGCTCTGATCAGTACAAGGAACATATTGTTGAGTTTGTTGATCAAATGAATACCAAACTCCAGAGTTACTGTCATAATAAAGGCCTGCGACGAACACATAATTACATATCGGGATAAACGATCATTCGCCACGGCAAAGGATTGGTTAAATAATTATTTGGTATGAAAATTATAACCAACAACAACACAACAATAAGGCCTTTGTCCCAAGCACGTTGAGGTAGGCTGGTATGAAAATTATAACAAAAAATAATTATAATTTAGTAAAACCACAACAGTAGACTGCAGACTTACCAGTATTTCCATCATAATAGAATCCAGAGGCGGAATCATAGTAATAGCCTGATTTTTCATCCCAAACAAACCCTGAATGTGCTGCAGAGCTGTCTTTTTGATGTTCCAAACTGTTATTCTGTTTCTCATCAGGATTGTACTCTCTGGGAGCCCACCCTATGGCATCATACTGGTCAAAAGGGCAAAGAAGTTAAACAAATAAGCAACATGTACAATCTAAAAGGTATATGCTACGGAGTAAGATGAGAATCTCATGAATTGAACCATCATTAACCCCCAGCACACACCAAATTTTTTTTCTATTTGTGTGCTCGTGTGAGACTGGATTGTAAGGTGGACCAGAGCTGATCATTGGTATGGCGTATTCTAAATGTGACTTTTAGTTGTTTTTAGTATATTAATATTACAAAATTAGGAATTAATAAATTATAGCAACAAATAACTCGACCAGTGGGGGGAAAACCGCACCAGTGGCATTTCATTAAGGAGACCATATGACTCCGGTCGAGACCCCCCCTCCCGCCTGGCCCATGCACAAGGGGTCAAACTATCTTGGTTGGGCCTATGTGGCACCATAACCAACAGGATAGTGCAATGCACAGTAACCTAGGCCGGTGCCCGCCCAAATCATAAGGCAGTGAGCACAGCGAGGGGATCTTTTGGGTGCAAATACCGGGGTTTGAATCCCGGTCAGCAGCTTACGAGCACAACGAGCTACCACTAAGCTATCACTCAATTTGCAAAATATCGGAATAAAAGGTTCCTATAGTAACATATGTAGTCCTTTTCATGAGTGCAACCTCCGTGGTTTCAAATATAAAAAGAGTTAAGCCTTGAAAACCCAAAAAAATCAAATGAGAAAGAAAAGAATGGATTTGGCGATAACAAAATAAAGTAACCACTTAATAATGGCAGAAGCTACAACGGACCTGCTGAGCAAATGTTGCAGCCTCAATGGCAGCTGCCGCGAGGTTGTTCGATTGCGAAGCACCTGATACAGGTCCATGTGTACTTTTGGCATATGCTACACGCAGAACCTGACCATTTTTCTCAAGTGTAATCCCGTTTGTAGCTTCAAGAGCTTTTGTAGCATCTTCCACCTGATATAATTGGATGTCAGAAACCATCAGGAGTTAAAGTCAAGAAAATACAAACTCAACTTTACTATCCACCATCACTTACTGAATGAAAATGAACGAAAGCAAAACCTCTAGACACATGAGTAAACTTGTCCCGAACAAGACGGATATCCTGCACACAAGTAACTTGTAATTGTCTCGACAAAAAGACACGACACCTCATCAAGAGTTTAGTTTATTTCTCACCTTTATAGGTGCATGCTTAGCAAAATCATAGCGCAGCATTTCTTCATCAGCGTTTTCATCCAGGCCGCGAACAACTAAAACATGAGTTGGACCTGCACATGACAGCATATAAATAAGGCAGCAAAAGACATACTTCACATAATAATTTTTCAGAATAAAAGCACAAAACTTGCCTTGTTCAGACCCCCTTCTCCCAAACTGTGGACCATAACCACCTGTATCAGCTGGTACCGCATCTTCAGTACGAGGCTCATTACACTATGAGAATTCAAACAATTAGCCAGATATCTTTTCAAGAGCAGAACAAATGAATTTGTAATCCACTATCTGCTATTACCTCAGGAAAAAATTAACCAAAGTATAAAGGTGTCATTTTAATGCGCGTCTAAAAAACTAAATATATATTGCACTATGGCAATGTTCATTAGGTATACAAAAAATTGGGGGGGGGGGGGGGGGGATCGAGTGACACCAAGCCCCACACCTACCCCTGGGATGTAGAACTCGCTGTGATTACATGGTCAACTTCTCTTTCATGCCCCTACAGCCTGTGCAAGGTTTTCTGGATAGGTGGTACTAGGAACCAAGTCACTAGGATTTAGCACAAAGATGAACTAAATTCTAGAACAAATGGAACATTCCTCCTCTTCCAAACAGGCTCATAGAATATGCACCAGGATGGAGAATCGAAATTGGAGAGAAGTAGGTGGAGGGAAGAATCAAATATATAAAAAGGGAAATGGTGATAAATTTTGGAATTTTGGCAATCTCCTCGCCAGAAAAAAACTGTACAGATGTGATCTGCTACAGCTGCGTGCGCGTGGGGTTGGTGGCATTGCTGTGCAGGGGAGGGGGGTATTTCGGGGAGGGACAGTTTATTCTAACGATATGTTGGCATTATATATAGTCGGGTTACACCAATTAGACTCCGTCTAGGGCTCTCCAGTCCTTATCTAATTGCAACAGATCTAATCTATCTCTAAAACTCTTATTCTTCCCTAAACTAGGAGTCCTAACCCGACACGACTTCCAGGTGCACCCCTGGTCCAACCGGCCTTCAGCCCCCGCACATGGCCCAAGCCGCAACGCGCAGGATCATACAACAACAACAACAAGCAGTCTTGGAAGTTACCTGAAAACATGAGGTTCTACGGGCGAAGTTCATACATCCACATATAGGACATATCCAATCACACTGTGTAGCTGCAGTCCTGGGCCCATATGTAGACCTTGTAAAATTTTCTTGTCCCAGAGCAGACTCACTCATCCCACTAGTTGGTTTACTACTGCAGTAAATATGTTATAATTAGATGTTATGGAAGCAACAGATATAAATATGAATGCATGGACATAAAATGTTAGAAGGTATAAATGGAATATCTATAACCGACTGCAAAAAAGTTCTATGAGGTTAAAGCTGTACGAAGGGTACTTATTCAAGTACAAATTTAAAAAATTATCCAATTTCGTCAGCATTTATCCCTAAAGTACACACTTCAACCCTTAATTTGCTAGTACAATATGGGGAAAGGATAAGCTGAGCACCAAAGCAAGATGTAGGATAAGTAATTGAAGCAAATCCATTGTATTTATACTTACGTAATAAGTTAGGAACTGCAAACTAACTGGTTTCTAGCAGAAGCCACCTTAAAACAAAAGACATTTCATATTCAAACATAGAGAAGTAACCTAACTTTGACATCATCTTTTCTTCAAATTTACAAAAAAACTAATGAAATTTACTACTGATGAACTAATTTGAATTAACTTTGATCCAATTCCCTGTAGTCATGTACCATCAAGATAACTAAAAATGACGATATCATGTTTGGTCCTGAAGTTATTCTTCTACGAGGATAAGACGCAATCCTACTGTGAAAACAAAGGAGTACTAATATAATTAGAGGACATCCTTATGCTAGGAGAGGTGGATTTCCAATAGAGATAGCTTATAATTGTCAACAAACTTACAGAGTTCAACGCTTGGTAGAAACTTATGAAAGATGATAAATGAAGTGCATGCTTCAATGATAAATGCAGATAAAAAGGATTGGAGAAAAGACAAGCAGCTTCACAAGCATGAGCTTTTACAAGAACAATGTCAACAAGCGTTATGAAGTCCTGCCTTTGCATATTTACAATCTACCAGCAGTCAAGGACGGCTATGAAGAGCATACTTATTGTATTAGAGATTGTGCTAAAAGACAATAGTGAACAATTTTATACTGGATGGATGACTTGAAATCAACATAGAAAGCACACATACCTGTACTCAAAGTACACGTTATTGCCACCAATCTCGAGGCCATTCTCTCCAGTACCTTCCATCATTCTACGGGCAGCTTCCTGTGAAGAGCATACGATTTTGTTAAGGGTACATGACAGACTGAATGGGTAATGTAACAACAGTTGTTAGAAAAGTACCACAGTAGGAAAGTCAATAAAAGCAAATCCTCGAGACATGCCAGAATTTCGCTCCTTGATCACACGCACATTGCGCAGGGGGCCCCACTGAGCCTATAAGAGATCAGACCCAAATGATTAAAACAAACCAGATAATACACTTTCAACCAGTGTAACAGTTTATGAAGAGGAGCTTGTACAAGAATCTTGTATAGATCGTCATCATTGGTCTTCAGAGACAGTCCCTTGGCAACGACAGTGGCGGATGGGACCTGCAAGCATTAATGTGGATATCATGGTTTGTTAAGTCAAAAGATGTACTAAAAAGAATATCAATTAGCCAAAGATAAAGTGTAGCGATACCACTGAATCACCACGCCTTCTTTCATCCCAGTCATATTCCCTTCTTTTGTCAAAGTGGTTATCATCGTAAAAGTCATCTCTTTGCTTCCGGTTGCGACTTTTGACACGAGGAGATCTTGATCTAGACCGTGATCTTGACCGGTCATCACGTCCATATGATCGAGAACGGCTATGTCGCATGTATGAACTATCATCTCTTTCACGACTCAACTCTCTTCTGTCACGTTCACTCTCACACGAATCACGCCTTCTCCAGCTTTTATCTCTCCTGCTTCTCTCGTAATCAGAATCGTAGCTTTGACGTCCATATTCATGATCTCTTTCATAGCTGTCCTCTCTGCTTTGGTGAGAGCTGCCGCGGTAGCGGTCCTCAAACTCACCATGAAACTCCAGACGGTCTCTACCTCCAATCCTTTTGTGCCTATCAACACCAAGATCACGCTGACTGCCAGATTCATAGTAGTGGTCAGCAACATGATAATTATCATGGAGTCTATTAAATCCTCTATAATCATCGGCATGCCTTTTGTGATCTCTGGCAGTGGCATATTCTTCAGCATGATTTCTTCGAGGCTGAGACCACATAGATCCAACAGGAGGTTGTGGTGGATACATATCTCTATCATGTGAATTATGAGAGAATGCACCCCTTCCATACGAATCCCTAGGGAAGCCTTCGTCAACAGATTTCCTACCATTATATGATCCACCAGGCCTGAAAATTGAGTTGATATGGACAATATGGTAATATGGAAAAGCACAACATAAAGTGAAAATGCATGTCATGGACCACAGAAGGGGAAAAAAATCCATTGCTTCTACCCGAGTACAAAGCATATTGAGGTTTCACAGGAAATAATGGAGATCAATAGAACAGCTAACATATCGACTTACCTGAAATTTGGCTCATTGATGACACCATACCCATCTGGTGCCTGTAGATTCAACAGAATAAGTGTAGTCAGCAACAAATTCTACAGAACAGGCAGGTAAATCCATTCCATTTTAAGCAATAGCCTCCTCTGGAAGTCCTTTACAACTAACACTGGTTACACGGAGGTCAACCACATGGCCAATAAATCTCCTATTTTCATCATCCATGGTACTTAGTAAAATAAAAGGCTGCAATTACACTGTTGTTGTCCCATCCATGCTGTGGAGCATAACGCCCATGATCCATTCTCGATATTCAGCACTAGCGTTATCCTGATAGGTTCTTCCTGATCTTTCAGACTTGGATACAGATTTTTTCTTTAGCGTATCCTGTAAACAAAGGAACGGTATCAAAGAGTAAACAAAAAAATCAAGGAAACCACCTTAGGCCCACAATATAGTAGTTTCAGATTCAGGCTTCTTGATTAATTAAGCACGCCTTCATTGAGCAGCATACAACCAGAGTCAACAGCAGCAATTGCTCATTTTCCAATTTTTATAGCGACCAAAATTGGATAGTAGCTACTACAAGATTTATGACCTCAAGGAATGTGAAATAATTAGTATGGAAAAAGAATTTATGCTGAGAGATCCCATGAAGATCCAAAATGGTGAATAAAAAATGTTTACTCGAGAACATAGGGTCAGCAGTATGCCAGTATCACTTCACCAAAGGAACATGCCTGCGACTTATCAGACAGGGAGCATAAAAGTGATGAAACTTATGGGCACATCCCACAGAAGAGTACGTTGCAAGCATGTGCAAAAAGAAAACAGGATCGTCTTGCAAGCACACTGCTGCTATTAGTAGAAAAAAATAGGGATTCAGAACATCTATGAATTGAAAAACAAATGCTAGCAGAGGTTGAGCCTGCTTTTATTTCCCTTGTTTTCATATAATAATCACCTTTGTTTTTAATGTATAGATTTCAACCAAACAGAGGATAAGGAGTGAGGGGGACTCTAATGGTATATAAATAGGTACATATCAGGAAACAACGATTTGTAATTACGTCAATAAGAAAATAGTAGATATTCGACCATGTCTAAACGCTGGAATTTAGTTAGATGATGTGAATGTGAAGTAAGCTTCACATCAGGAACTTTCTAATTTGAATTGATTTAGAACCTAAATATCAAAGCAGCAAACTACTTTGAAAGGGCAGCCCGGTGCATGTAGCTCCCGCTTGTGCAGGGTCTGGGGAAGGGTCCGACCCACTTGGGTATTTTGTACGCAGCCTTTCCCTACATTTCTGTAAGAGGCTATTTCCATGACTTGAACCCGTGACCTCAATGGTCACAAGGCGACAGCTTTACCGCTGCGCCAGGCCCCCCCCCTTCAAACCAGCAAACTACTTCAATTTACATTTTTTAGAAAGCAAAGTGACAGAAGTATAAATCAGGGGACACAACAATTAGCACTCTCACTGTTGCCTGATACTCTAATACTCTAACCAGGCGAAAGCGGGTGCAAAACGACAGCCAGAACCTGCAAAAGTAGCTATATCGAATTGTCCGAGCAATAACAGCATGAAGTCCTACTTGGAGAACATGGTAGAAGAGAAAATCAAAGCGCCAGCTAATTTACGCACAAAGAGGAACTAAAAGTGGCGTCCTAATGCCATTGTTTAGAAACCAGAGGGAGCAAAATAAGTAACAAGCAGCACCAACGACCTAATCCGCGACTCCTACAGCGCCAGCAGGGAACAATTGATCGATCTACCTCACGCGCAACGAAGACGAACTGACGAAGACCTGAACCACCGTATCAGAACCGTGGTATGGATGCGTGGGTCAGTGGTCAGAGTAATACTCCACTCCACCATGTAACAGAGAACAAAATCATGGATTCGATCGCAAGTTTCTGCTACGAGATCTCCCAGGAGCGCAACAAGTGGAGAAACATCCATCCACGCAAGCTAGGGTTCCTTACCAGAGAAGTCGATCACAGCCCCGGTCGCGATGGATCTCCACTCCGCAAAAATCCTCCGATAAAGAGGTAGGGAAGGTGGGGGCGTAGGACGATGACTGCGGCCGTGGCGTGGCGTGGCGGCGGCAACGACGATGCGGCGAGGGTACGGGCAGAGGACTAGAGGAGAGAGGACGACGAGATTGGATCTTTTTTCCCCTTGGTTTTTGTTTTTTAATTCAATCTAATATATGAGTTGATGTGGGCCACATCTTCAGTCCGGCACCAACATACGCCAGCCTATGATCACAGGCCCAGATCTAAATGGTAGTTAGCCTCTTCATCCATCAAACCCAGACTTCACTAACAGGCCGAATATTTGTTTGCGCGTCTCTTGTGAATCGCTAAAATAAGCCCATACAAAAAGCTGGCCCACACATCCTTTTCCTTTTTCCTCGATCATTAGCAAACTATTCTCATTTCTCCAACTGATCAAGTGTGACATCCTCTCAGATATACGGAGAATATAGTGTCTTATTACGATGATATGTTCATAGCCAGGATGACAATCTTTCGTAACAGAGATATTAGCATGGTTGCGATCGATCTATCCGACTGGGACACCACGCAGGCAAGTGACTGGGACATTTTTTAGATGGCTATTCTTTGCATTTCAAACATGTGCAACATATATTTGATCGAGATTTTAGTTATGTGTGTATCGTTTTTTCTTCATAATTGGAAAAGGTTTGAAGAATTTCTGGCTACACGCTTTTATCGAAAAACATAAATGATTTTTCATCTCCTAAAATCAGAGGTTACATTTTTTGATTTGTTGCGTAAGATAACTTCATAAGTTTAGTAATTATATTATCTGCAGGATTATTATTACAAAACATTTTCAGAGGTGGGTGCTTATTCTTCTGAAAATGTGGCATATCAAATTTTCAGAGATGTAACATATTTAAAGAAGCTTATTCCTCTTCTTGCCTAGGATACTATAGCACCGTAGGGAAGAGTTCCGAAAGAACAAAATGTAATTTCCATTATAGAGTGATTTTTTTGACCCAGGGGCATATGTCCACCCTGATTTACTTTTAATTATAGTCAAATTCATTTGTCGATTCCAGGATTTGGTATAAATATGTCACATCAATAGTCAAGTTAAATGATAAATATATAAATCATGATTAGACATGCGGATGTATTTAGGCATTTCAAATCAAATTGATTGCTATGATCGGATGGCTATTGGCTTATACACATCGCTGCGAGGCACATGCTCTGTGCTCAAAAAGTAACATCCACCATGGGTTGGATGTTGAGCATGTTGATGAGAGAAGCCTTTCTTTGTGGCACTTTCCCACGTTGGCTATCTTCATTAGCTGCGAACGCGTTTCGTATTGCTTTATTGTTTGTTTGATTTGTTTGAGAGGGTTACGTAGGGGATGCTAAAGAGCTTGTCTGTGATAGGTTGCCGGCAATGCTAAAGAGATATTTGCAGCCGGCAAAGTGAGAGTTTAATTATTCCAAGCTCATTAGGCTGCGGTATCAATGGATCATCCATTTGGAGAAACGTGAATATTAAATCTATCTAATTTTATATTGATTAATAAAAACTTGTATCAAATTTTGGTTGTCTGTTTTGCATTATGAAATGTCGTCATAGCGTTATCACCAGCAATATACTAGTGAACATGAAATAAAAGTAGAACCGACCAGCACCCCGACCTCCTTTTTTTATGCAAGTGGCCTGAGCAGGAGATCAAGGTGTTGCGGCAGGTATAACGTTGTTGGTGCGGCCGAGATTTCGATCTCTACTAAGCAATAGGGTTTGTTTGCGCTTGTTGTGTTGTGGCGTTGTGCTATAGAATCTAGTTTGTTATAGAGAAATATTTTCTATTCCTAAAGCGATTTTTGTTGTAAAGATCTTAAAAGCATATATATATATATAAAAAACAATATAAGCACTTTTGAAAAGCTACCTGAATGCCAGATGGAGCCTAAGCAGACATAGAGATACAATTCATTTTTTTGTATCCTATATTTATATAACGGGAGCAGTAGGATGTAAAAAAATAACATTTTTAGGTATTTCTAGACCATGCTGATGCTTTTTATTAGCTAGGCATACCACTCTCATTTACATAGGCGGTTACAGGAGGCAAAAGAAGAAAGGGGGGCGGACAGACAAAAACTTGTCATGATCTTGAATCAAGAGTGTATGAACTTGAAGCTCTGATCATTCATATATAATGGTCATTCACTAGTTATCCTTAATTTGGATCACTACAGATCCTTATTTGGATCGCTACAAATCCTTAATTTTTATCACGGGAGAAAGGTAAACTACATGCCAAATCTATTTGACCTCAGAAAACATAATCTAATAATCGTACACTAGAAGCACGTTGGTACATGCATGCGTTGTCATGTAGGGGGCTTGATTGCCTGCTGGATTGGTCGCCATGCATGGCTCAACGTTCGCGCGGCCTCCATGTCTGGGTTGCTGATCTGTCGGCCGGACGCTTGTTCGAACTATAGCTAATTAACTAGGCCGCGATCCTGCCGATGAGCGGTATGCCGATGGCGGTGACGACGAGCGTGGATGGCGCGCCGAACACGACGTGGCTCCAGAAGCTGAGGTCGTGCGCGTTGCGCGGCGCGCGGCGCGCCTGCTCGCACACGATCAGGTTCGCCGCCGACCCCAGCAGCGACAGGTTGCCCGCGACCGTGCTCACCCACGCCAGGAGCAGCCACGACCGCGTCACCGCCGACGCCGAGATCGTCGCGGCCGACGCGGCTACCTCCTCCCCCATCAGCAGCACTGGATGAGGCATATTATATGCATCATGTGTCAGCTTAGTTATCAAACAACTATCACGTCAAAACGACACCATTACTAATTATATTGACAAAGGAAGCATCAGTGCTTAACGAGCTGGGCACGACACACTCAGACGACAAAACCAGAGATATTTTCATGCCTCCTAGTTAGTAGTTGGTGGTCTTGAACAAAAAAATCTTTGGGTATGCAGACACAGGAGTTAAAGCAACATGTATTGCCTTTTTGCAGACCTTTTTGAGTTTCCTGGTGTCTTTGCACTGTACTCCTTCCGGTTTTAATTGTTGTCATTAGGACAGCTTTTTCTAACATCGTCAATAGGAAATGGAGGGAGTATGTGCATATGCATGGTGTTTATGCACGTACTTGTTAGGTATATACACCAGTAAGTGCAATTATTTTTCGTGCTAATAATCAACTAGAAAACTAGCATGTATCTTACATATCATGTGTGTCCATGTGGTTGCATCCATGCATGTGTACTTACCGGTTGGAACATTGGACGCGAGGTTTGAGAGGAGCAGGATGATGACGGAGAGGACGGTGACGCCGCTGACGTGGTTGATCTTAGAGTAGGGCGCCATGAAGTTCCAGATGGCTCCGGGGAGCCCCGTCTTGTTGAACCCGCTCACCGTCACGAACATCCCCGAGAAGAAGACCAGTAGCGAGTAGGACACCTGCATATACGTGCGCATATCTTCATATTTGCATGTCCACCACGTGTCTTTCTTTCCTCATCGTCACAGCAATAATATGATGAGACGAGCGAACAAGTCGCGTACCTTGTCGAGGCATGGCTCGGCGTCGCGGAAGTCGACGACGACGAGCGCGATTGCAGTGGTGATGGCGGTCCACGACATGTTGAGCCCCATCATGTATGCGACGAGCATGCCGACGGTAACGACGTAGGCGAAGCTCTTGAGAAAAAGCTTCCGCCGCTGGTCGGAGCACTGCATGAACCACCGGTGCTTGGTCGAGATGTTCTCCGACATCGCGAAGTCGGCGTCGTCATAGACGTTGCCGGCGGCGCCGGGGCTCTTTAGGGAGAGGACCGAGGACGGCGACTGTACGACGGCGCGTCCCTCCTCGACGGACTCCATTTCCTTCCCGGCGGCCACCTCGTCAGCGCTGGTTGCGCCCTCTAGGTCCTTCCAGTACATGCAGAGCAGCATGACCATGTTGACGCCCATGCCGGCCAGCATGGCCGGCAGGATGCCGAATAAGAACTGGAGGAACGTGATCTTGCTGTTAAAGGCGATGACCAGGTTCTGCGGGTTGCCGATAGGCGTGGCGCTGGACCCGATGTTGGCACTGGTGGCGAGCGCGAGCAGGAACGGCTTGGCGGGGAGTCCACGCTCGGCGGCGAGCTCCAGCACGAACTCGGTGAGCACGACGCAGCAGGTGTCGTTGGTGAAGAGCGCGCTGGCGAGCGCCGTGACCACGCAGACGCGGCAGAGCAGGTCGCGGCCGCCCTGGCTCCGCCAAGCCAGCAGGCTGCCAAGGTGCTTGAACATGCCGGCGCCCTTGAGGTAGCCGCCGACGACCATGGTGGCGAACAGCAGACCGAGGATGGGGAGGTCGATGGAGGCGTACGCGTCGTCGGGGCTGATCACGTGGAACACGATCATGAGCACGGCGCCCAGCAGCGCCCCCGCCGTGCGCCCGATCGGCAGGAACGGCACCGACGGGAACACGGCCAGCATCCAAAACACCCCGAATGCCATCGAACCGAACACCACCTTCGGCAGAGGCGCTAGCTTTGACATGGCTGGTGGATCGATCTCTTCTTCAGCCACTCTCTGCTGGTGCCCTGCTCGCACTCTGCTTCGACGCAGCAGAGGGGTGATCGCCTGGGCCTTAAGTAGTGGCAACCAGAGGTGCATGCTTTCCAGCTGACGTCAAATATCTAGGACTGGTACTAGGAGCTAGTTAGAGGTCACTAACAAGGCCATCACTACAATAAGTCGTCAGGTAAATTAAAGTCGTCGGGAGCGACGCATATAAATAAATTATAGGCGTCGGTTTTTGGGCCCCGACGCACTTAGTATATAACCGTCGGTTTTAGTGCTGCAACCGACGCCCATAACTATAGGCGTCGGTTAAACCGACGAATATAATAAGTGCGTCGATTGTCCAAATGAAACTGACACTCATATGTGACGGGCAATAAGTGCGTCGGTTGTGCAAATTAAACCGACGCTCATACGTGCGCATCCTCTCGCCCTAATTCTCTTCTCTCGCCCGCGCAGCCGACTCTCGCCCGCGCAGCCCATCCACCTCCTGTTCGCCCGTCGCCACCCCGCCGCCGCGCCGTGCCTGGATCGAGCGCCGCTCTCCCGACCGCGTGTCGCTCTTCCGGCCCGCGCCGCCGCTCTCCCGGCCCGCGCGCCGCTCTCCCGGCCCGCGCTGTCGCTCTCCCGGCCCGCGCCGCCTCTCCCCCACGTGCACAGCGCCGCCCACCGCTCTCCCGGCCTAGCGCGCCGCCTCTGCCCCACGCGCACAGCGCCGCGCGCCGCTCTTCCGTCCGAAGCCTAGCGCGCCGCCTCTCCCCCACGCGCACAACCTCCTCCTCTCCGAGCGGCGCTGTCTTTCGGTGTTTGAAGGTAAAATCTTACCGATTTCTTACATTGTGAATGAATCCTTGCATTGTGGATGAATATTTGTTGACGATTGTGTTCCTGATGTAGTGAATGTTCTTATTTAGCTAGAGGTGATAGTATCTAAGTGTACAAATGATTATTTATTGAGGACTAAGTTCCTATTTTAGTAAACTATTAACTTGTATGAATGAAGATTAAAAATGAAGATCTTGGCAATGTGGAAAATGGACATGGTGTTATTAATGCGTCGCACTAATACGATCATGTGAACTTGATTACTTGTTAATGATGGCAATGCTTAACTTGTTAATATGATAAATAAAATTGTATGAATTAGCATCGGCCCCGACGCCCCAGGGAAACTGACAGTTTATCTATATGCGTCGGCCCCGACGCATTTAACACGTCTAGGGGTGTCGGTTTAAGCGAACCGACACCCATAAGTTAGAGGCGTCAGTTTCTCTGGATCCAACCGACACACATATTAAATGTGTCGGCTAAACCGACGTTTATGTGAAATGTGTCGGCTAAACCGATGCTCATACGACGGGCCCGGCTGGCTCAGGCTCTAAGAGCATCGTCCCTCGCAAAACCGACGCTCTTAAGCGGGCCCCACTCGAAACCTAATCCCTTCGCCTCTTCTCTTCTCGCCCACGCGCCTTCTCGCCCGCGCCCCCTCCCACCAACGCCACCACTCCGCCGCCTCGCCGGCGCTCCTGCCCGTCGGCGTCCCCTCCGCCTCCCCGTCCGCCCCCATGTCCGGCGCCCCCGTTCGTCTCGGCCGCCGGCGCCCCCGACGCCGCAATCCGCCTCGCCCGCCGCCTCGTCGGCACCCATGCCCGTCGGCCAGCTGGCGTCCCCTCCGCCTCCTCCGTCCAGCCCCCCGTCCGCCCCTTGTCCGGCGCCCCCGTCCGCCTCGGATGCGTACGGCGACAATGAGGACGACCAATTAACCGCGCCTACACGGTGGATCCGGACATAGAACTTTCAACTCTGACCAACTTTCCTCCTATGTCTTGTTCCTTCCTCTCTCGTAAATGATTGAAAAATGAAAATGAGCAACGTAACATATAGAATTTGAGCACCCGTTTCGAATCGGCACGTATCACATGCTATTGGCATGTGAGACGTGAAGGTTCGGAATTGTCCCTTTTTGGACAGCCTGGGAGTGGATCAGGGGGCGTGGCTTGTGACGAGACTTGAGTCTGGATCTGGACGAGATTTCAACGGTATAACCCTGATGTTCTCTGCTGCACCATTTTCGAGCGTGTAGTGGAGAACAGCGGGGGTATACTGCCAAAATTTCGTATGGATCCGGACCACACGTGTCGTCATAAGCACGCCCCACTCGACCACTCTTGAGTGAGTTTAGGACCTATCTGCCTAATTGTAGTGACTGTCACATAATATGAAAATAAACTAATTATAATGAATTTTCTGCTTTGAAGTTATAAGCTGAAAAATGGATGACGACCGTAAGGTGATGTATGATGGATGGAGTTCAGATGGTGTGTACACTTTGGAATGGGCACAAATTGCAAATGTGTTCATAAACCAAGCATTTCCTAGTGGTGCTCGTTTTGTGAAGTGTCCGTGTAGCAGGTGCCAGAATCGTCGACGTTTGGAGAGGTCTGAAATGATGCTTCACCTTTGTGAGCATGGATTTATGTCAGACTATCTAGTGCGGCGTGAGCATGGTGAGATGGATCATGCTAGTGAGTCGGACGGAAACGAGATTGAAGATCGAATGGATGAGATGATAGCGGATGTTGGTCGAGAGTACGAAGAGCAGTCACTGCCAGAGGAGGTGAAGAAGTTTTACAAACTTCTTGCCGCCGCGGATGAAAAAGTATATGAGGGCACTAATGTGACCGTTCTGCAGGCGGTCACACGACTTATGGGGTTGAAGTCTAAGTTCACTTTTGCAAACAATTGCTACAATGGTATCCTGAAGTTGATCAATGATCTCCTTCCATCAAAACATAAGATGCCGGAAGACATATATCACTCAAAGAAAATTTTGGAAGGTCTGGGCATGAGTTATGAGAAAATTGATGCGTGAGAGAATAATTGCATGTTGTTTTGGAAGGAACACCAGAACGATACTCATTGTATGCATTGCAAAGCATCTAGACATGTGAAGGTTTTGAATGATGATGGAGAGGAAATAAGTACAAAGGTACCGGTCAAACAACTTCGGTACATGTCTATCACGTCCAGGCTTAAACGGTTGTTTCTTTCTCAAGAAACAACGAAGCAGATGAGGTGGCATTCAGAAGGGTTACGTGAGAGCGATAACAAAGATATTATGGTGCATCCTTCGGATGGCGCGACATGGCAAGCTCTAGAGCGTTTCGATCCGGAGTTTGGTAAAGATCCAAGAAATGTGCGTCTTGGGTTGTCAACAGATGGTTTCACTCCTTTCAGTACAAGTAACAGTCCATACTCTTGTTGGCTTGTTTTATCATGCCTTACAATCTCCCTCCCAACATGTGTATGAAAGAAGGATACATATTCCTCGCGGCCATCATTCCTGGTCCTAAACATCCTGGGACGAAAATTAATGTGTTTATGCAATCGTTGATTGAGGAGTTGAAAGAGTTATGGCAAGTTGTAAAGGCATACGACAGTCATATGAAATGTGAATTTACTTTACGTGCCGCATATCTATGGTCTATACATGATTTAGCATATGGCATTTGGGCTGGCTGGTGTGTCCATGGAAAATTATGTTGCCCCATATGTATGGCTGACACCGATGCCTTCAGGTTGAAGTATGGAAGAAAAGTCAGCTTCTTTGAATGCCATCGACGATTCCTTCCTTCAAACCACCCTTACAAGAGTGATACACGATCATTCCGAAAAGGCAAAAGTGTTACAGAAGGACCCCCTCGTCGATTGACAAGAGAACAAAAAATAGCATGGTATGCAAAGTTAAGAGTATGCTGAGGGTGGTTTCGAAGGGTATGGTACAGAGCACAACTGGACTCATATTTCTTTTCTTTAGGAGCTACCATATGCAAAGGTGTTGCTTTTACCGCACAACATAGATTTGATGCACCAGGAGCGTAATGTCACTGAAAACATCATAAGCATGTGTTTTGATTTTATCGGGCAAACTAAAGATAATTTGAGTGCGAGGAAAGACTTATATTTGCGATCGTCCTGGGCTTGAAGTTATAACAAATACAAGCGGAAATGAAAGTAGGCCACGAGCTCCATATTGTGTTAGACCAGAAGAAAGAAAGCAAATACTTAGTTGGTTGAAAACATTGAAGTTTCTAGACCGCTATGCAGCAAACATAAAACGATGTGTTAATCTCAACACCGGTAAACTGAATGGGTTGAAGAGCCATGATTACCACATTATGATGGAGACTTATACCGGTAATGTTCCATGGGTATTTCAAACCTGATTTGTGGAAGATGTTTGCTGGACATAGCTACTTTTATAGACATATCTGTGCTAAGGAAGTGTCGAAAAAGATGATGCGGCGGTGGGAGAAAGAAATTGTTGTGCTTGTATGTAAGATGGAAAAAGTGTTCCCGCCTGGATTTATGAATGCTATGCAACATTTGTTGGTGCATTTACCTTATGAAGCATTGGTAGCAGGTCCTGCACAATTCAGGTGGATGTATAGCCAAGAAAGAGAATTGAAGAAACTTAGAGCTACAATGCGCAACAAGGCAAGAGTTGAAGGTTGTATTGCAAAAGCATTTGTAGCTAAAGAGATTACTAACTTTTCTAGCAAATATTTTTCACGTGCCAACAACGTGAATACATGTGTCACACGATATCATAATGTAGAAGAGCAATCTACGAGTGAGCTTAAGATTTTTCAATAGAAGGGTAAAGGTGTTGGGGTTGCTAATTCTCATTATATTTCGGCGCAAGAGAGGAACTACACCATGCTTTACATATTTTTCAACATGGAGGAGGTGTTACCATATTTTGAAATGTTTGACAAGTTGTATTGGAAACTTCACGAAAACCTACACAAAGTCAATTGGATAAGATGCGTCAGCATGACATAAACGGTGGAAAAAGCTTTGTGGACTGGTTCCGTGAACATGTAATTTTCTATCCGTTTTTTCTTTCAATATTAGTTCACATATTTATCATAAGATGCTAACTTTGTTTATTTATGTAGTGTATGAAAGATGTCAACATCTCCGATGACTTACGACAGATGTCGCATGGTCAACTGAGAGCAACATAATTTAGCAGGTACGATATCAACGGATATTGTTTTCGGACGGCAAGTTTAGAAGCAAGTCGTCCACTTGCTGCCACTACGAACAGTGGAGTAACGATAACTGCCGCAGAGGGTAGTGGAAAAGTGACAGAATACTACGGTGTTCTTAAAAAAAATAATAGAGTACACATTTGGCGGTCCAAAAACACTTCAACTTGTGATTTTCGACTGTGAATGCTTTGATCCAATATCAGGCACACGAGTTGATGATTTTGGAATGGTGGAGGTCAACCACAAGTCACGATACACAACCCATAACAACAATGTTGAATCAAGTGGTACAAGTGTACTATTTAAGTTATTCTCACTCGAGTTTAAAAAATTGGTGGGTTGTGTATACAGTTAACCCTGAAGTGCACCCTCATCGTTATGATGAGTATATAGAGATTCAAGAAGATGACGGTATTATCTATCAAGATGAAATTGAGGAAGCAGAAGATTTTATGATATCTTCTGGGATAGGACTCGCAGAAATAGTCAGTGATACGCTAGAGTTGATGTCTGAAGAACAAGTTGGCCCTTTAAGAAAACGTGTTCGACAATCACAAAGAATTATGGAAAAGAAGAAAAGGATTTTGGAAGAAGAGGAGAGATATGATGAAGAAGAGGAAGAGATGGAAGAGAGTGAAGAGGAAGAGATGGAAGAAGAGATACGTGAATATCTTAATGCACGCGTGACAGAAGCAGATTCTGATGCTGATGATTTTTTATTTATATTATACACATTTTTATATTTTTATTATTATTGTATACATTCTTTATTTATTATCTAATGTTGTATACTAATCATTTCTATAAAAATGTATGCAGATGTTTAAGCTTTTGCCAAGTTTGAGGAAGAAGAAGAGCAAGAAGGGTAGTGGATCTTCGTCCTCCACTCCCAGTTCTACTTCGAGCCAGCCGGACCCGTTTCAGGTACTTGTTTTTACATACATTTCAATATTAATATTAACTGTTTATTGTTTCTTGCTTCTTTACATACTTCTTTATTTATATTTTTAGGGTACTACTTACAGTGGGCAGAGGAAGAGACAGTTTTTGAGTTGTGTGGCAGAGCTGACTCGAGCGAGCCTGCACGAGGTTCGAGTCCGACACAGGTGACAAATCGTTGCCCGACGTACGAGGAGTTTTACGGAGAGGAGCCAGAGACTGTCAGGCAGACGTCAGAGCAGGAAGGTGGCTCAGCAGGAGGCTCAGCAGGAGGCTTAGGACGAGGCTCGGGAGGAGGCTCAGCAAGAGGCTCAGTACGAGGCTCAAGAGGAGGCTCTGATACTGTTGGGCGGTGGACCTCTTCAGATGGTGGCAATGAGGGGGATGATGAGGACGAAGGTGAAGAGCCTGAGGATCCCGAGCGAGATGCTAGGATTGCAAGAAGGGCAGAGCTAGAAGAGTTAGGACACCCCGATCGATGCCCCTTTAGGTAATATTTTTGATTAATTAATAAGTTTATTATATCTTTTCAATTAACTAATTTTATGTACAGGCTGCGGAGGCACCTTTTATGTGGTGTAAGTAAAAGCATGGACGAGCGGACGATTATAAGGCCGAAGGGTACTAGGTGCTGGGTGGAGCTTGGATGGAGCGGAAAGGGGCATCGACGAGTTGCTAACACCGAGTTGGGAAACGCCGTCTAGTTTTGCTATCCCGGGATGGTTTTAGTAGATGGTCAAAGGATTGCAGCGCATAGTTGGGATCACTATGCGCTTCAAGAGTATGACGATTCGGGTACATGTCAGGATAGAGTTTGGGAGACCTTCTGTGTAAGTTTATTTTGATTGTTTCCATTAAATTACATCTTATTGTTATTTGACATTAATTGTTACTTGTATGCAGGGTATGTTTCGTTTGGAGGAGGGTGTGAGTCAAGAATATGCTTGTTCAGTTTTTCATAATGCAGTAAAAAGGCGTGTCAAGGACTCCTTCTCTAAGGCACGGATCAAAGCTGTGACCGTCTACTACAAGAAGGTGATGTTTCAGCCTATGACAAACAAAGAAGCAGCCAAAATTCACCTCACTAGGGAGGAGTACTTGCAGAGTCATGTGGATTGGATTTGTGCCAATATGGAGGCCTGGGAGTGGTTATGTGGGTATTGGGGTTAAGCTGAGTTCAGAAATTTTTCTGATAGACACCGAAGAAACCGGAAGAGCAAGTCAGGAAAGCACTTCTTCGGGCCGGATGGTTATGTTCGGATGGAACAAAGGATGGTATGAATTCTTACATTCATACTTAGATTGTTTCAATTAGTTGTATTGATTAAATTATTAAATTTTGATATTGCAGACAGCTGAAACTGGTACGCCTCCTACGTTTTTTGAGGTTTATCTTTAGGGGCACAAAGGTCCAGATCCGAATCGCCCGGAGTTGTTGTGTGACGAGGCATCAACGCAGAAATTGGTACGTATGTTGATTCTTTGTTGCTTTTATCCATCAACTCAATTTATCTTGTATTACATTAATCCGTTAACTAAATGTATCACAACAAAAGTATGTTGAGAGTTTTTGGAAGAACCATGGACCTGATTCAGATTATTTGAGAGAGTCGTTGGATGTCGCTACGGCGTACGATGCCGGCGGAGGTCTACCTCATGGGAGGTATGTGTAAAGATAATGATGATTTGTATGTTAATGAATGTCGATTATTCACACTTGTATTTTTTGTAGACTTGGGTTGGGCGACGGGTACGTAGAGCGTGAGGCTTATGCTAGACGACGACCGTCCAATATTAGTGGTAGTCGGTTTCAATCTTCTACAGAGGCTGAATTACGAGAAGAATTGAGACGCACAAAGGAGGAGATGCAACAACAACAGCAACAGACACAGATGTTACTGCAACAACAACAACAACAGACACAGATGCTGCAGCAATAGATGTATTATTTGATATGTCTCAGGTAACATATAATTTTCATATTTAAAAATATTATTCGATTTACAAATGTGTCTACTCAAGATATCACAACTAATTTACTTGATGTAGTTCATGGGTCAAGGTAGCTCTAGTTCTTAGTTTGGTCCGCTGCAGCAACCTTAACTCGACATGATGCCTCAACTAATGCAGCCAACAATACAGATTGGCTCCTCCTCATAGGTAAAACTGCTTATCTTATTGATTTGAGTTATATAATGCAATATCGTAACCATTTGTGTTACAGAGTTCCGAGAGTGGTCAACCATGTGTTCCACAACCTTACGGATTCATGTCACTGTTGGCTTCTGGATTGCAGCTAAATAATCTAGGTAAACTGTAATTTTTGCATTTGACCACTTTATTCGATTCCAAAATGATTCTAATTATAATCTAACAACTTGAAGTAGTTTTCCCACCGATGCCTTTCCCTCCGGTGCAGATTCACCCATCACAAGTTGGAGACGCAGCGGTATGTATGACTTGTATACTTGTTACAATATTTTCATTATAACATCATATATTAATTAGCACAATATTAAGAAGAAAAGGAAAATATTAGCAGATATATGAAGTGAAAGAGGTAACAGTGAGAGAGCGAGAGAGGCAGAGATAGATAGAGAGGGAGAGGAAGACATAGAGAGAGAGGAGTACATAGAGAGAGAAAAGAAGTGGTCCTGTGAGGAGGGGTACATAGCGGGAGAGAGGAAGAGATAGATAGAAAAGTAGAGATAGATAGAGAGGGAGCTAGAGAGAAAGAGATAGAGGGAGAGGAGAAGAGATAGATAGAGTGGGAGAGCGAGTGAGGGCGAGGGAGTTAGGAGTTAGGGAGAGTGAGAGGAAATACAGAGCGTTGATAAGTTTTAGTTCAAACCAACATGCTTCTCTTTTTTAAAGTTATGTTACTAAGTTAGTCGAAGTTAACATGTTACATTAATAAGTTTCTATTTTATTTGTTTATCGCAGAGATCTCGTCATGGAACTTCAGAAGGTGTTGATGCTTTCTTTAACATCAACGATGGAGGTGCGAGTGGAGGAGATGGGAGCGCGGGACGTGCAAGTGGAGGCTCCCACGACGACATTTGAATTTTGTTTACCCATTTTCGTACTGTTGTGCTTGTGTTTGAAATGTTTGAAAACTTGTGTACGATGCTATGTTTGAAATATTGTTGAATTATATCTGTTTTGCTGTATATATCAATATTTTGTGTGTAAAATGGAGCCTCCCCATCTGGGGAGGGAGAGAAATTAAGCAGTTTTTTTTAAAAAAAACAAGTTATGTGCGTCCGTCTCCTCAAAACCGACCCACTTAAGTGGATTATATGCGTCGGTTCCTGAAGGACCGACGCACAAAAACGCGCTCGGTGCGTTCGCCACGTGTCGCTTTATGTGCGTCGGTCCTTTAGAAACCGATGCATATAAGTGACTTAAGTGCATCGGTTCTCTGGGCCGACGCATTTAATCCTAAGTGCGTCGGCTAAGAGAAACCGACACACATACATAATAAATGCGTCGGCCCCGACGCACTTAGATGGTAAAGGTGTCCAATATATTTCATCGGCTAAGTGCGTCGGTTGACCGACACCTTTACTTTATGTGTGTCGGTTTCTGTAGCCAACCGACGCTCATATAGCCGACACCCTATTGATGAATTCCTGTAGTGCATGTCATAATTCAACTAGACCAAATGATCTTCACAGTGGCGGATCCGGGCACGAATTGTACCAGGGGGGAGGGAGACTGGACCTGAACCATAGTTTTTAATGAGATATCCATACTCTAAAGGTTGCGTAACTCTATGTTTAGAATAAATGTTACTCTGAAATAGAGAGGCAAAAAATGCTACTTTAAAGTTAGAATAAAATTGTTCATTCCTCTATAATGCAGCTATGTGTTTGATAAGTGAGTGTATATCTTGTTTTAGTATTATAGAGTAGGATATAGAAAAGAACGAGCGTAAAGTATTATATTATAGGTGAAGAAATCTTTTGCATAGCCTATTATTTTATAAGAATGTTTTAGAGGAGAACAAGTGCGCAGTTTAAGACCTCATTTACAGGAGATCTCAATTTCGATGGGAAGGGTGGGTTTAGATTGGGAAATTGTGGCTAGAGCACATCCACATACCGTCATTCGTTTGAGTGCCGCCATCCTCGTTATACATCCCTATTGCCCATTTGTTCCATGTGACGGCCGTCGCACCCGCAAGCCCTCGCCCCTCGTCTATGCTTGTCATCAGTAAACACTTGTGCCTCCACAACTCTATTGGTGCTTCCAAGCCTACCTAAGAGTGGTAAATGGGTTTAGACTTTGACTTTTATTAAATATTATTTCAAAAATAAATATAAATTTGATCTGATGTTAATTTGATTTGACCCTCCATATTTTTATTTATTTTTTCCTTTTACCAGCCTTGCCTACCACAACTTCCTTCCGCAATCCGCATGACCCTGTTGTTGCAGTTGCGCGGCGCGAAGCTGCTCTCGAGTGGTCAGCACTCCAACCGAGCGAGCGACTCGGAGCCTCTGATTCGCGTCCATCGGTTGCCGCTGGGCAGCTCGTCCGTCCTTACTCGTCAGTCGTCACCTGGAATCCCGTCAACGACGCCACGAGCCCATCTGACGTGGTCACGTGAAGACCAATTCGTGGGCCCGTCTCTGTACGGTTGTTCGCATTGGGCTCTTGTTAAATACTTGCTGAAGCTGAGTGCTGATTTCAGGTCACGCCTTAACTATCAGTAGTGCTAATCAACTTGGTGCGGTGGTTCCTTCTTGCTTTAGGTAAGCATCAGTAGTTCATGATACGATTAGCTTGGTTTTATTGTAGATGTGATTATCTTGATTGATATAATCAATTACTCTCTATGTTTTAAATTATTTGACGCTGTCTAGTTCAAAATTGAACCAACCAGCATCAAATAATTCGAAATAGAGGGAGTACTAGGTAGTTTAAGCAACCACGACAAGCGATTGATTAGCAGGGAGGCCGTCCGATCAGACTCTCTGAACAAGTAAAAAAGAGAAACACTCTACCCTAAGTTGGTCTAGGATACTGTTGCCCTGTTTCGATATTTGTTAATCCTTTTCAATTTGGTTTGAATTGTTGATTGTGAAACACATCATTCTTTTATGAAAAAGAAACATACGTTTTGCAATGGTGGATCAAGGTTTCATGCATTGAATCAAAGATGAGATCCGTTGCTTTTCTTCCCTTGAATTCTCCTTTCGACTTCTTTTAAGAAAGAGTTCAATACTTTGTGATTAATTAACAATATAAAGGGTAAAAAGCCCTAGCGCCATCTCTAGTTGTCCCCTCCTTCCTCTGTCCATTCACCGGTGAGCAAGAGAAGTGGGGGTCCATCTCACGATTAGATCCAGTAGTTCGATCCCCTTCTACATGGTAGATAGTTTTGTGTTAGTTTCTACTCATCACGTTCTGGTGGTTTTTTTCATGAGAAGGGGCCCTAACGCAGCGGTAAAGATGTTGGCAAAGGTTACGAGTTCGAGTTCCGAAAACAACCTCTTTCAGAAATGCAGAGAAAGACTGCGTACAAAAAACCTAAATGGGATCGACCCTTCTCCGGACTCTACGCAAGCGGAAGTTACATGCACCGGGCTGCACTTTAATGCTATTGGTTGTGGCTTTCATGTCCATGGTATCATCCTCGAGATGGAGCCGATAACGATTCCGTTTAAATACTCTAGCACTCTCTTACATCCCAGCGGTGTTACATCCGACACTGATGTAGGGCTTGTGAGCGATATGCTTGTGGATGGTTGGCAGTGCGGGAGCAGATCTGTATGAGACTCGGGGCATAACCCCTCCGATATTTCTTAAGCATCTTTACAGATCTGTTATCCTTCTCCAGGACCGACAACTATTATGGTCTTTAAAAGCTTATGTGTGACTGGTGTTTATTTAGGTCTATGTGGTTGCGACGGTTGGGGTAAGGGAGAAGATTTTATTAAATTTGATTGCGATTTTTTATCTTTGTCTTCTCTATATTGAGTCTTATTTTTCTTAATATAAGTCAGATATAAGTGCTTTTGTGTGTCTTTTTATCAAAAAAAGATGAGAATGGTACTATTACGAAATCTATAACAAAAGGACGAGTTTTAAAGTCGTTGCAAGAAAAAGGTACTGCACAAAGATTGTTACAGCACTGCCCCGCCCCGCACGGTACGTTTAGAAATGGTCAAATGGACTGGGGTAATTAGTCTGACTAAGTGGCCGTTTATGTTCGAACCGCTTGTATAGCGTTAACTTTATGATGCTAACCAGACACAAACGCATTGTTACATTCAGCCACTCCGTTATCGTGTGACACGATCATAATCTACTAGTTGCACTATCAACATTATATATATGCTCATTTGTTTGGTGGTGATGTGGGCATCTAGTAAGAAACAGAGGGATGTACACCCACCCGTAAGTGCATGCATGTAAAGGTGATTGTTTCCACTGATCTTCTTTTCATGATGTTAGGACATCAAGAATAGTTCATTTTTAACTAATCTTTTTGTCCTAACGTTATCAAAAAAATGAATGGAGGTAGGAGTTTAGAGCCCTTTCTTAAGTACTCTCTCCGTTAATTAAACTAACCAGCTTCAATAAATTGGAGGGAGTATATAAACTAGACGCGGGTCATGTATAGATTCGATCAAACCCATCATGAAAGCGTTGAATGCTGGCCAGTCTACTGCACTAGGGATCGATGGCTATCGCGCACACAGCCAAAATCTCTCGCTCGTGTCATCAAAAATTATTCGCCCGCGATGTTAATGTACCGTGTAAATAAATATACAGCTGATTAATTAGCTGCTTCACGCGTGCTACCTTATCCCACTGTCATGCCGACAGCTAATTAAGACGGCCAAAAGGGAAACGCATCACCGCACTTGCTCCACGAGCTAGAGATGAATGAAACATTGAAATATCTCTACTTTGGGCAAATCAGAGTGGTAGCAGCAACACTCTCCAGTTGCTCTTGTGCGTTCTTTGCCCGTAGCACAGTGCTGCAGTTGTTCGTCGGCACATCTAAATATTAGTATTGGAGAAGGGGATCGAAGGACCACATGTTCACCCACCAGAGTTTTGTGAACGTGGAGGGTAAAACGAGATCAGTTAAAATCAGCAGGCAAAGTCACGAGGCACTAGCTAAGGCTGGCCTGCTGCTGGCTAGCAGTAGGCGAAGCAATCGGATCTCAACCAAGATCTGATCCAGGACAAGTTTGCACCGACACGTTTTTTTAATGAACGACCTTAGATTGTGCCGTTTCTGTTGATATAGGAGGAAGGAAAAATACAAGAATATAGCCCTGTGAGACTGTATTCAGAAAAGAGGAAAACAACAACGACAACCAACACTTAAGAACCGACCACAACAACGACTGACAATAACTCACCGCCACCAGCACAATATGGGAACAAAATCAAATACCTTGCATGCACCAATAGCACCATAATGAAGCCATATCCACCATCGTTGCCGTTTGCACCGTCTTCCAACGATGTCCTGCACCATTCTAGCCACTGCCATGCAGGGTTAGGCGCCACAGTCCGCTGCAATGCACCACATAGATGCAGAGAATTTATTTTCGACTGTTGTAAACCCCGTCTTATACAACACCTCTCAGGTTTCTCCCGGTTTTATAAAAAGCAAAACCGGCCGCAATCTACGTGCATGCCAGAATCGGTTTCATCATACACGTAGGACATATAGTGATAAACAGTTATATATCGAAAGTAAACGACGTGTATAACTTAATTGAGTTTCGTGTAGCAGCGGAAGAGGAGAAGCTTCTAGGACCGTCCACAGGCGAATCGACTAGCAGCAACGTGACCTTCTTCACACCGTCGTCATTTGATCTTCTTTTCATTGAGCAACATTTATAAAAGAGGAAAAAGACAAACGCTTGAGTACATAATATACTCAGCAAGTGTGGGAAAGTTTTATACATGATGAGTCAAGAATCAAGAAAGGCTAAATACGGCTTTAAGCACTAATCAACCTATTTCTTAGTCTTATTAAGCATCCTATTTACTAGGTGAATATCCCCACCATCCCAACCAAATACCCAAGTATCTCCAAGTCCAACTGTATCAATCTCCCAAAAACCACCAACCACATCCGAAAACCACCAATCCAAAACCACCAACCAAAACCATGCTAATCATGAGAGAGTTACTAGCCCGCTCTTGACCATAAGCATGACTTTCTAGACAGTTTTGACTCTGCAGAGTTTGTACCCTTTACCCACAAGTCGTGATTCCGTCCCCTGTCGCCAGGTGGACTAAAACCTCCCTGTTGCCCGTGGTAGCTAGCCACATTTCACACTTTCTAAGGTGTGCGGCCAGGAGATCACGATGTGACCTTTACAAAGGGAATCCCGACGAGCATGAGCCCACTGAGGTTTCACCCCTGCGACCTCCTAGAGTCTGTTTCACCTCCGTCTGCAGTGGCCCCCTCTTGAGCCTTGCGGATCCCAGGGTAGTCCCGCCCGACTCCCATTCCCCGCACCTACCAAACACTCACACTACATCGGGAATACACCTAATTACTTGGTCACTCTGACCCATACCAGTTCTTGTGGTGGCACGGTATAAGCTAGTTCACGGAGTCCCACGAACCGATCCTTAGGATCTACACAGGCCACTAACCGCAAACCCGAGTCTCGTGCACTCGGCACCCACCACGGACCAACCAGCCTGCTAGATCCCTATACTACATCCCACATATATATATACCATATATATATCACCACATCATCATCACAAACATCATGATTAATAGAATTAAATGTAATAACTCCCCATCCCAACATCTAAACAGGGCTAAGCAGAGAATTACGACATAAAAGTAAATCCTAACCACCCAAACCCGGGCTACAAGGAAAAGATAGGGAACTACTAGTAAACAACCTATCATGGGATTCATATTAAAGACAATGCATGCAATCTAACTAAAAATCCTAAGGAGGAGCAAAATGGTCAAGGGCACTTGCCTTTTTCTTATATCGTTGCTCAGCCCATGGATCGAATCTCTGGATCTTCAAAGTCTTGGTTTTGTAGGTTGAACGTAGGTTTGGGGACTAATTTGATCCATGCCATCACGGGTGAAATGAAAATAACGAGGAAAACAAATGAGAAGAGGGTATCCAACACTCTAACATTTTAAATATCAAGCATAAAAGAAAAATCCCAATTTCTATATCCCCATGTGTATGTTCATTTAAGGGTCTTGTGCAAACAACTATTATTAGAAACTAAGTAAAATGTTAGCATGTTTGAGGGGTGATTATGTAAATTCAGCAAATATCTAAAGATTAAATGTCAAATTCAGCAACTATGGGGGTATTATGGTCATTTCAGCAGCTACACAAGGTTTTAAAATGAAATTACAGTACTTCCTAAGGGTGTTCTAGTTATTTTTGGCCGGCTGCAGGGGTCTTTTAGTGATTGCAGAACTACACAGGGCTTTTAAACAAGATTTCAGGGCTAAAACATTATTACAGCTTGCTGTAGGGGTGTTTCTAAAATTATCTCGGGGCTGCCTTAACAATTTCAGCAAACGGCGGGGTTAAAACGTCAACACAGGGGGTTTCTAGGGGCTGCAGTGTTAAAACAGACAAGTTGAGGGGCCTTTTGAGCTAAAACAGAAAGTTACGTGGTCCAAAATGGAGATTCTGGGAGGTTCCAAGGGCCTGAATGTCACTTGCAGCAGATTCCAGGGGTTTATGAAATCAGCGAGTTCCAATGGTCTACAAACATCCCAGCGCTAATTTCTTAAATTCCCAGAGAGCCGGAGTCTGTTCTACAAAGCACAGGGGCAGGTTCGCACTAAATCAGACACTCTTGGGTCTAGATGCAAATCTACCGGTGGGAAAACGCGCATTCAACGTGGACCATCGGATCTGAAGGGGACGGTCCTAATTTAAAACGCCAAAACGTTACGTGCGTGTCAATCGTGGACGTCGACGCTGAATCGGACGGCTGGGGCTCGCTTGACCGAACTCAGCCACTCAGCGACCGGTGTTCCGCGGCGGTACGCCATGGAAAGGTAGAAACTCATCGGCGTTCACGAGTTTTCGCATCCTAGCCCACCCTACTCGATGCTAACTAGCGGGATCGAAGGAGGATCGTGTCAGACACTCACCTAGGGTGTCTGCAGGGTCGGAAAGACGTCGGTGAGGCCTCGTGGCGAGAGGTGGCGGCGATATCTCTCGGCTCTCGTCGGGGATGTCGTTGGGGTACCATTTCTTCTCGTTCGTCGTGTCCTTGACGCGGCCTGGGGCTCGACGAGTGTAGATGTTGTTAGCACGTGAAGGATCCACAAGAGAAGAAAGGACATTCACTAAGAGGCGGAGATGCTCACCGTTCATTCGTTCCAGGTTCAAGATGGACTCCCACACCATGGTGTTGGGCTCGAAGGGCAGCTTCTCAATGTGTTGCAGAGCCTCATTGAGATGTCCTGACTTCCTCAGGATCTCAATGATCCCAACATAGTGCTCCACGCCAGGCTCAATGCCATGGTCCCCAGACATGGCATCAAAGTAAAGGAACGCCTCCTCAATGGCCTCCAAGTTGGCACAAGCATTGAGCACTAGCACGAAGGTGTGGCTGGTAGGCGCCATAAGCTCCTTCATCAACTCGAACAGCTGCATCGCCTCATCCCTGCAACACCTTCTTGATGGCCACAAATACCATATGCTCAGCAAACTTTTAAGTCCTAACAATAGCCAGCCTCTACAACACTCCAAGAAGGTCGGAGCAGTGGGGAGAGGTATGGGAGGATAAACTTACAAGGGTGGAGCTCGCGCGGGTGGAGGTGGCGGTGGCATAGGACTTGGCGGCGTAGTCGACGGGGGCCTGTTCCTCCTTCGCGGCGCCACTGTTGGGCGCGGGGTCGACGGCCGGCAGCAGCGCAAAGGGCGCAGGGGCTGGGGGCTCGCCGGCCGGGGGCGCGGATGCGCGGAGCTGCTTCGAGGGGGGGCGAGCACGACGGGGGCGAGGCAACGCGCGGATCGTGGCGGCCGAGAGGGAGGAAGCGAGGAGAGCACCGGGGGTGGGCTCGAGCCGCGTTGGTCGGGGGAGGTGAGCAGGGGCGCCGGCCGTAGTAGGGGAGGCGGTGGTGCTAGGACGGAGGTGGGCCGAAGGAGCCCGGGTGGGGAGGGCGCCGGCGTCGGAGAGGAAGGCAACTGGAGGGGCGCGACCTGGAGAAGGAGAGGCGGGGGCCCGCGGCCTGCGGGAGGGGAGGGAGACGGGGCGAGGCGGCGCTGGGCGAGGAAGGAGGCGGCGCTTGGGAAGCAGGCGCGAGGGTGGGGGCGGTGGAGGCGCGTGAGGCGGGAGCGGTGTCGGCGGCGGTTGGGGAGCAGGAGCGGGGGTGGACGGCTGCGGCAGCGACGGCGCGCGCGGTGGGGGTCTGGAGGCGGCGCGCGAGCTGGGGGTAGGCCGAAGGGGCGGCGGCGGGAGCGAGGGCGCGGGGAGAGGCTCGGGAGGGAGGAGAAGAAAAGAGAAGGAAGAAAAAAAGGTTAGGGTTGGGGGGATGTGGGCTGGGCCGGAAAAAAATGTAGGTGTTACAACACTACCCCCCTTAAATGGAATCTCGCCCCAAGATTCTAGTCAGCTAGGTTTTGTGAGTTCCATTGATAGAAGAAATTTCCCTTACGACTGATAGATAGACTCAATTTGCCGAGACGAAGTATTACAGGGAGTTATATGCGTGTAAGAGAATAGGCAAGTCAAACAACGATTTAGGTAGGCTCAAGGGGTTTAGGTTGTAGTAAACTAGAATGCACCCTACACAAGGTCGTTGGCTTCATGGCAATCTTCAAATCTTGTTGTTTCGTTGGTCGATCATCTTCTTGATAATTCTTCTTTCCTCAACTTACTCCGTCGGCATGGTGTTTACTGCATCCAATCCTAACGAAGGTGTGTAATCGTGATGTGCTACCCCCCCTTAAATAGAAAAATGTTATTATTATTAGTTTTCTTGTTTTCAAACAACGCGTTTCTAATTCGTTATGAGCAAAGGTGTGGTCTTCACTCGCTGAACAATTCTGGAATCTAAGCAAACATTATATACTAATTCTTCAAGCAATTTTCTTCTGGTTTCCAGTTATCTTCACATGTTGACCTTGAAGCTGTTGTCGATCGAATTGAGTCTTCGTCTTCATACGCGAGGTCAAAAGGGAGTCTTACGAGTCAATTATAACTAAGGTCACGTGCCTAGAGTCGATATATAGCTCTGATACCACTCTGTCACGCCCGGTTTTACAAAGAGCAAAACCGGCCGCAATCTATGTGTATGCCAGGATCGGTTTCATCATACACGTAGGACATATAGAGATAAACAGTTATATATCGAAAGTAAACGATGTTTGTACCTTAATTGAGTTTCATGTAGCAGTGGAAGAGTAGAAGCTTCTAGGGCTGTCCACAGGCGAATCGACTAGCAGCAACGTAACCTTCTTCGCACCGTCTTCATTTGATCTTCTTTTCACTGAGCAACATTTATAAAAGAGGAAAAAGACAAACTCTTGAGTACATAATGTACTCAACAAGTGTGGGAAAGTTTTATGCATGATGAGGCAAGAATCAAGAAAGGCTAAACACACCTTTAAGCACTAAGCAACCTATTTCTTAGTCTTATTAAGCATCCTATTTACTAGGTGAATATCCCCACCATCCCAACCAAATACCCAAGTATCTCCAAGTCCAACTGTATCAATCTCCCAAAAACCACCAACCACATCCAAAAACCACCAACCAAAACCATGCTAATCATGAGAGAGTTACTACCCCGCTCTTGACCGTGAGCACAACTGTCTAGACAGTTTTGACTCTGCAGAGTTTGTACCCTTTACCCACAAGTCGTGATTCCGTTCCCTGTCGCTAGGTGGACTAAAACCTCCCTTTTGCCCGTGGTAGCTAGCCGCATTTCACACTTCCTAAGGTGTGCGGCCAGTAGATCATGATGTGACCTTTACAAAGGGAATCCCGACGAGCATGAGCCCACTGAGGTTTCACCCCTGCGGCCCCTGGAGTCTGTTTCACCTCCTCCTGCAGTGGCCCCCTCTTGAGCCTTGCGGTTCCCAAGGTAGTCCCACTCGACTCCCATTCCCCGCACCTACCACACACTCACACTACATCGGGAATGCACCTAATTACTTGGTCACTCTGTCCCATACCAGTTCTTGTGGTGGCACGGTATAAGCTAGTTCACGGAGTCCCACGAACCGGACCTTAGGATCTACATAGGCCACTAACCGCAAACCCGAGTCTCGTGCACTCGGCACCCACCAGGGGCCAACCAGCCTGCTAGATCCCTATACTACATCCCACATATATATGTACCATATATATATCACCACATCATCATCACAAACATCATGATTAATAAAATTAAATGTAATAACTCCCCATCCCAATATCTAAGCAGGGCTAAGTAGAGAACTACGCCATAAAAGTAAATCCTAACTACCCAAACCCGGTTTACAAGGAAAAGATAGGGAACTACTAATAAACAACCTATAATGGGATTCATATCAAAGACAATGCATGCAATCTAACTAAAAATCCTAAGAAGGAGCAAAATGGTCAAGGGCACTTGCCTTTTTCTTATATCGTTGCTCAGCCCATGGATCGAATCTCTGGATCTTCAAAGTCTTGGTTTTGTAGGTTGAATTTAGGTTTGGAGACTAATTTGATCCATGCCATTACGGGTGAAATGAAAATAATGAGGAAAACAAATGAGAAGAGGGTATCCAACACTCTAACATTTTAAATATCAAGCATAAAAGAAAAATCCCAATTTCTATATCCCCATGTGTATGTTCATGTAAGGGTCTTGTGCAAACAACTGTTATTAGAAACTAAGTAAAATGTTAGCATGTTTGAGGGGTGATTATGTAAATTCAGCAACTATCTAAAGATTAAATGTCAAATTCAGCAACTATGGGGGTATTATAGTCATTTCAGCAGTTACACAAGGTTTTAAAATGAAATTACAGTACTTCCTAAGGGTGTTCTAGTTATTTTTGGCCGGCTGCAGGGGTCTTTTAGTGATTGCAGAACTACACAGGGCTTTTAAACAAGATTTCAGAGCTAAAAAATTATTACAGTTTGCTGTAGGGGTGTTTCTAAAATTATCTCGGGGGCTGCCTTAACAATTTCAGCAAACAGCGGGGTTAAAACGTCAACACAGGGGGTTTCTAGGGGCTGCAGTGTTAAAACAGACAAGTTGAGGGGCCTTTTGAGCTAAAACAGAAAGTTACGTGGTCCAAAATGAATATTCTGGGAGGTTCCAAGGGCCTGAATGTCACTTGCAGCAGATTCCAGGGGTTTATGAAATCAGCGAGTTCCAGTGGTCTACAAACATCCTAGCGATAATTTCTTAAATTCCCAGAGAGCCGAGGTCTGTTCTACAAAGCACAGGGGCAGGTTCGCGCTAAATCAGACACTCCTGGGGTCTAGATGCAAATCTGCCGGTGGGAAAACACGCATTCAACATGGACCATCGGATCTGAAGGGGACAGTCCTAATCTAAAACGCCAAAACGTTACGTGCGTTTCAATCGTGGACGTCGACGCTGAATCGGACGGCTGGGGCTCGCTTGACCGAACTTAGCTACTCGGCGACCGGTGTTCCGCGGCGGTACGCCATGGAAAGGCCGAAACTCGCCGGCGTTCACGGGTTTTCGCCGCCTAGCCCACCCTACTCGATGCTAACTAGCGGGATCGAAGGAGGATCGTGTCGGGCACTCACCTAGGGTGTCTGCAGGGTCGGAAAGACGTCGGTGAGGCCTCGTGGCGAGAGGTGGCGGCGATATCTCTCGGCTCTTGTCGGGGATGCCGTTGGGGTACCGTTTCTTCTCGTTCGTCGTGTCCTTGACGCGGCCTGGGGCTCGACGAGTGTAGATGTTGTTAGCACGTGAAGGATCCACAAGAGAAGAAAGGACATTCACTAAGAGGCGGAGATGCTCACCGTTCATTCGTTCCAGGTTCAAGATTGACTCCCACACCATGGTGTTGGGCTCGAAGGGCAACTTCTCAATGTGTTGCAGAGCCTCATTGAGATGTCCTGACTTCCTCAGGATCTCAATGATCCCAACATAGTACTCCACGCCAGGCTCAATGCCATGGTCCCCAGACATGGCATCAAAGTAAAGGAACGCCTCCTAAATGGCCTCCAAGTTGGCACAAGCATTGAGCACTAGCACGAAGGTGTGGCTGGTAGGCGCCATAAGCTCCTTCATCAACTCGAACAGCTGCATCGCCTCATCCCTGCAACACCTTCTTGATGGCCACAAATACCATATGCTCAACAAACTTTTAAGTCCTAACAATAGCCAGCCTCTACAGCACTCCAAGAAGGCCGGAGCAGTGGGGAGAGGTATGGGAGGATAAACTTACAAGGGTGGAGCTCGCGCGGGTGGAGGTGGCGGTGGCATAGGACTTGGCGGCGTAGGCGACGGGGGCCTGTTCCTCCTTCGCGGCGCCACTGTTGGGTGCGGGGTCGACGGCCGGCAGCAGCGCAAAGGGTGCAGGGGCTGGGGGCTCGCCGGCCGGGGGCGCGGATGCGCGGAGCTGCTTCGAGGGGGGGCGAGCACGACGGGGGCGAGGCAACGCGCGGATCGTGGCGGCCGAGAGGGAGGAAGCGAGGAGAGCACCGGGGGTGGGCTCGAGCCGCGCTGGTCGGGGGAGGTGAGCAGGGGCGTCGGCCGTAGTAGGGGAGGCGGTGGTGCTAGGACGGAGGTGGGCCAAAGGAGCCCGGGTGGGGAGGGCGCCGGCGTCAGAGAGGAAGGCGACTGGAGGGGCGCGACCTGGAGAAGGAGAGGCGGGGGGCGCGCGGCCTGCGGGAGGGGAGGGAGATGGGGCGAGGCGGCGCTGGGCGCGGAAGGAGGCGGCGCTTGGGAAGCAGGCGCGAGGGTGGGGGCGGTGGAGGCGCGCGAGGCGGGAGCGGTGTCGGCGGCGGTTGGGGAGCAGGAGCGGGGGTGGACGGCTGCTGCGGCGACGGCGCGCGCGGTGGGGGTCTTGAGGCGGCGCGCGAGCTGGGGGTAGGCCGAAGGGGCGGCGGCGGGAGCGAGGGCGCGGGGAGAGGCTCGGGAGGGAGGAGAAGAAAAGAGAAAGAAGAAAAAAAGGTTAGGGTTGGGGGGATGTGGGCTGGGCCGGAAAAAAATGTGGGTGTTACAACACTACCCCCCCCCCCTTAAATGGAATCTCGCCCCGAGATTCTAGTCAGCTAGGTTTTGTGAGTTCCATTGACAGAAGAAATTTCCCTTACGACTGATAGAAAGACTCAATTTGCCGAGATGAAGTATTATAGGGAGTTATATGCGTGTAAGAGAATAGGCAAGTCAAACGACGATTTAGGTAGGCTCAAGGGGTTTAGGTTGTAGTAAACTAGAATGCACCCTACACAAGGTCGTTGGCTTCATGGCAATCTTCAAATCTTGTTGTTTCGTTGGTCGATCATCTTCTTGATAATTCTTCTTTCCTCAACTTACTTCGTCGGCATGGTGTTTACTGCATCCAATCCTAACGAAGGCGTGTAATCGTGATGTGCTACCCCCCCTTAAATAGAAAAATGTTATTATTATTAGTTTTCTTGTTTTCAAACAACGCGTTTCTAATTCGTTATGAGCAAAGGTGTGGTCTTCACTCGTTGAACAATTCTGGAATCTAAGCAAACGTTATATACTAATTCTTCAAGCAATTTTCTTCTGGTTTCCAGTTATCTTCACATGTTGACCTTGAAGCTGTTGTCGGTCGAATTGAGTCTTTGTCTTCATACGCAAGGTCAAAAGGGAGTCTTACGAGTCGATTATAACTAAGGTCACGTGCCTAGAGTCGATATATAGCTCTGATACCACTCTATCACGCCCGATTTTACAAAGAGCAAAACCGGCCGCAATCTACGTGTATGCCAGGATCGGTTTCATCATACACGTAGGACATATAGTGATAAACAGTTATATATCGAAAGTAAACGATGTTTGTACCTTAATTGAGTTTCGTGTAGCAGCGGAAGAGGAGAAGCTTCTATGGCTGTCCACAGGCGAATCGACTGGCAGCAACGTGACCTTCTTCGCACCGTCTTCATTTGATCTTCTTTTCACTGAGCAACATTTATAAAAGAGGAAAAAGAGAAACTCTTGAGTACATAATGTACTCAACAAGTGTGGGAAAGTTTTATGCATGACGAGGCAAGAATCAAGAAAGGCTAAACACAGCTTTAAGCACTAAGCAACCTATTTCTTAGTCTTATTGAGCATCCTATTTACTAGGTGAATATCCCCACCATCCCAACCAAATACCCAAGTATCTCCAAGTCCAACTGTATCAATCTCCCAAAAACCACCAACCACATCCAAAAACCACCAACTAAAACCATGCTAACCATGAGAGAGTTACTACCCCGCTCTTGACCGTGAGCACGACTGTCTAGACAGTTTTGACTCTGCAGAGTTTGTACCCTTTACCCACAAGTCGTAATTCCGTCCCCTGTCGCTAGGTGGACTAAAACCTCCCTTTTGCCTGTGGTAGCTAGCCGCATTTCACACTTCCTAAGGTGTGCGGCCAGTAGATCATGATGTGACCTTTACAAAGGAAATCCCGACGAGCATGAGCCCACTGAGGTTTCACCCCTGTGGCCCCTGGAGTCTTTTTCACCTCCTCCTGCAGTGGCCCCCTCTTGAGCCTTGCGGTTCCCAAGGTAGTCCCACTCGACTCCCATTTCCCGCACCTACCACACACTCACACTACATCGAGAATGCACCTAATTACTTGGTCACTCTGTCCCATACCAGTTCTTGTGGTGGCACGGTATAAGCTAGTTCACGGAGTCCCATGAACCGGACCTTAGGATATACATAGGCCACTAACCGCAAACCCGAGTCTCGTGCACTCGGCACCCACCAGGGACCAACCAGCCTGCTAGATCCCTATACTACATCCCACATATATATATATCATATATATATCACCACATCATCATCACAAACATCATGATTAATAGAATTAAATGTAATAACTCCCCATCCCAATATCTAAGCAGGGCTAAGTAGAGAACTACGACATAAAAGTAAATCCTAACTACCCAAACCCGGATTACAAGGAAAAGATAGGGAACTACTAATAAACAACCTATCATGGGATTCATATCAAAGACAATGCATGCAATCTAACTAAAAATCCTAAGAAGGAGCAAAATGGTCAAGGGCACTTGCCTTTTTCTTATATCGTTGCTCAGCCCATGGATCGAATCTCTGGATCTTCAAAGTCTTGGTTTTGTAGGTTGAATTTATGTTTGGAGACTAATTTGATCCATGCCATCACGTGTGAAATGAAAACAACGAGGAAAACAAATGAGAAGAGGGTATCCAACACTCTAACATTTTAAATATCAAGCATAAAAGAAAAATCCCAATTTCTATATCCCCATGTGTATGTTCATGTAAGGGTCTTGTGCAAACAACTATTATTAGAAACTAAGTAAAATGTTAGCATGTTTGAGGGGTGATTATGTAAATTCAGCAACTATCTAAAGATTAAATGTCAAATTCAGCAACTATGGGGGTATTATAGTCATTTCAGCAGCTACACAAGGTTTTAAAATGAAATTACAGTACTTCCTAAGGGTGTTCTAGTTATTTTTGGCCGGCTGCAGGGGTCTTTTAGTGATTGCAGAACTACACAGGGCTTTTAAACAAGATTTCAGAGCTAAAACATTATTACAGTTTGCTGTAGGGGTGTTTCTAAAATTATCTCGGGGCTGCCTTAACAATTTCAGCAAACAGCGGGGTTAAAACGTCAACACAGGGGGTTTCTAGGGGCTGCAGTGTTAAAACAGACAAGTTGAGGGGCCTTTTGAGCTAAAACAGAAAGTTACGTGGTCCAAAATGAAGATTCTGGGAGGTTCCAAGGGCCTGAATGTCACTTGCAGCATATTCCAGGGGTTTATGAAATCAGCGAGTTCCAGTGGTCTACAAACATCCTAGCGGTAATTTCTTAAATTCCCAGAGAGTCGAGGTCTGTTCTACAAAGCACAGGGGCAGGTTCGCGCTAAATCAGACACTCCTGGGGTCTAGATGCAAATCTGCCGGTGGGAAAACGCGCATTCAACATGGACCATCGGATCTGAAGGGGATGGTCCTAATTTAAAACGCCAAAACGTTACGTGCGTTTCAATCGTGGACGTCGACGCTGAATCGGACGGCTGGGGCTCGCTTGACCGAACTTAGCTACTCGGCGACCGGTGTTCCGCGGCGGTACGCCATGGAAAGGTCGAAACTCACCGGCGTTCACCGGTTTTCGCCGCCTAGCCCACCCTACTCGATGCTAACTAGCGGGATCGAAGGAGGATCGTGTCGGGCACTCACCTAGGGTGTCTGCAGGGTCGGAAAGACGTCGGTGAGGCCTCGTGGCGAGAGGTGGCGGCGATATCTCTCGGCTCTCGTCGGGGATGCCGTTGGGGTACCGTTTCTTCTCATTCGTCGTGTCCTTGACGTGGCCTGGGGCTCGACGAGTGTAGATGTTGTTAGCACGTGAAGGATCCGCAAGAGAAGAAAGGACATTCACTAAGAGGCGGAGATGCTCACCGTTCATTCGTTCGAGGTTCAAGATTGACTCCCACACCATGGTGTTGGGCTCGAAGGGCAGCTACTCAATGTGTTGCAGAGCCTCATTGAGATGTCCTAACTTCCTCAGGATCTCAATGATTCCAACATAGTGCTCCTCGCCAGGCTCAATGGCATGGTCCCCAGACATGGCATCAAAGTAAAGGAACGCCTCCTCAATGGCCTCCAAGTTGGCACAAGCATTGAGCACTAGCATGAAGGTGTGGCTGGTAGGCGCCATAAGCTCCTTCATCAACTCGAACAGCCGCATCGCCTCATCCCTGCAACACCTTCTTGATGGCCACAAATACCATATGCTCAGCAAACTTTTAAGTCCTAACAATAGCCAGCCTCTGCAGCACTCCAAGAAGGCCGGAGCAGTGGGGAGCGGTATGGGAGGATAAACTTACAAGGGTGGAGCTCGCGCGGGTGGAGGTGGCGGTGGCATAGGACTTGGCGGCGTAGGCGACGGGGGCCTGTTCCTCCTTCACGGCGCCGCTGTTGGGCGCGGGGTCGACGGCCGGCAGCAGCGCGAAGGGAGCAGGGGCTGGGGGCTCGCCGGCCGGGGACGCGGATGCGCGGAGCTGCTTCGAGGGGGGGGCGAGCTCGGCGGGGGCAAGGCAACGCGCGGATGGTGGCGGCCGAGAGGGAGGAAGCGAGGAGTGCACCGGGGGTTTTCTCGAGCCACGCTGGTTGGGGGAGGTGAGCAGGGGCGCCGGCCGAAGTAGGGGAGGCGGTGGTGCTAGGGCGGAGGTGGGCCGAAGGAGCCCGGGTGGGGAGGGCGCGGGTGTCGGAGAGGAAGGCGACTGGAGGGGCGCGGCCTGTAGAAGGAGAGGCGGGGGCGGGCGCGGCCTGTGGGAGGGGAGGGAGACAAGGCGAGGCGGCACTGGGCGCGGAAGGAGGCGGCGCTTGGGCAGCAGGCGCGGGGGTGGGGGCGGTGGAGGCGCGCGAGGCGGGAGCGGTATCGGCGGCGGTTGGGGAGCAGGAGCGGGGGCGGACGGCTGCTGCAGCGACGGCGCGCTCGATGGGGGTCTGGAGGCGGTGCACGAGCTGGGGGTAGGCCGGAGGGCTGGCGGCGGGAGCGAGGGCGTGGGGAGAGGCTCGGGAGGGAGGAGAAGAAAAGCGAAAGAAGAAAAAAAGGTTAGGGTTGGGGAATGTGGGCTGTGCCGGAAAAAAATGTGGGTGTTACATATGTGTCCCTCACAAGAAACTTAAAACAATTGAGGGGGAATATAAAATATTATCTGATTACTTTGTTTTCCTCAGCTACTTTAAGATTTGTGCGAGGAACACATGGCATAAAATCTGAGAGGTGTTATACAGGGCAGGATTTACAACACCGATGCAGAAAATTTATTTCCCCTCCATAGTCCGCCAATGTACTCCTCTTGCTTCTTGCCTACTCCACTCGCAGACGCCGACTTGCCAGGGAACCAACCGGTCCAACAAATTGCCTCAAGCAGCCATACGAAAGCTACCCTCTCTGCACCGAAACAGCCACTGCTATGCGTAACCGCTCGTCGCCACGCCACCCCAAGCGGCATCACATTCTCAGTTGCCACCTCCTGCCACGGCGATCTCACACCATCCTTGTGGTCGCCTCACGGCGCACGACCACCCCTCCCGTCGTCTACTCATATGCTAAAGCTAGAGAGCGATGGTCGCTATCAACATCAGCAACAATCTCTTAATTCCCAGCTGCTTTTCACCGCCGCCAACGCCCGTAACCTTGCCATGGCTGTGGACAACTGCCTCACCAACTTTGTTCACCAACCTGTCGCCAGTGGAACCAGCCACCTCTAACATCAAAATATATACTCCCTCCGTCCTGAAATAAATGACGTTTAGGACAGCTAATTTAGTTCAAATTGAACTAATTTCTTTATCCTAAACATCAATTATTTGAGAACGGAAGGAGTACTCTGCCAATGACGATTCCTACTTCTCTCACCTTTGTCGCATTTCACAATTGTTGTCTACTGTCGCTGGGCTCGAGTGTCCATCGTCATTCAGTCAATGGTAGGCGTTGGTGACGATCTGCGAGTGTCCCTACGATCGCCAACCATCAAGACACCTGTGGCGGGCATCCTCACCACACCCACCGCGGGTGCCCCCGCCACGCAGGCTACGAGCGTCCCTGCAACACAGGTGTCACGTGCCTGCTGCCGTCGATTGTTGCTGCAACCATGGCCACCTTCACGACTCAGTCACCATCGACCGCCGCAATCCTCATATGTGGTCGTACACCTTCTAAAGACATTGTCCGCCATATAGCCGCGTGACAACTCCCACGGACACGATCCCTATTGCTGCACGGTTGCTGACAACCGCCACCGACCAGCCGCCGTCGGCATGAATGAAATGTGGCCGGAAAGCCGCCGGATCCAACGACGAGCACTACAGGAAAAACGATCATTGACGACGGCCAAATTTATTGTCGACGGGGCCGTCGTCTTTAATGTTATTGACGACGGCTTTATCTAGCCGTCGTCAATAACTTAGTTATTGACGACGGCTAGACGAGAACCGTCGTCAATAAATTATTGACGACGGTGGCCGTCGTCTTTAACTAAATTCGGACCCACCCGAGGAGTTATTGACGACTGTGACCTAGTACCGTCGTCAACAAGTCCTTATTGACGACAGTTTCCTAGCACCGTCGTCAATAACGGGGTATATAACCCGTGCGCGAGCCGGGAGACGGCCAGTGCCGCCTCCCGAACTCGCACCGGTCGCCGCCGCCCGTCCCCGCCACCGCCGCCGACCGTCGCTGCCGTCCCGGTCGCCGCCACCCGTCCCCGCCACCACCGCCGCCCGTCTCTGGCCGAGGTAGGTTCCCTCCCTCTCCCCTCCGGCCTCCCCGGCTTTTGTGTCCTACGAAACCAGGCACATTACACTTCTCTACTTCGATGGCGACCATCCCAAAAGATACAGATGTGGCATCCTTTCCTGTCTATTACCTCTTGAGTGATATATTGATGTAATTGTCTGCGGGCGGAACCTAACTTCTGTCCATTTATAGAATTTTTTGAGACGAATTTGTATAATGCTTGATGACCAAAGTTGCAAACCCAGTTTGTCCATGCTCGAGATTTCATATCGAAAGAACCAATTGACTGTACCCAGGATAAATAAATCACGATTAGTCACTGCAGATTGAGGGGGGACATATCTTCCGTTCATTGGAGAAAATAGAAGCCATCGTTGCTTAGCACAAATGATCAGCCATTAGCCTTTGTTCCTTTCAATGACCAATCAATGCACCATCCTATATGTATGCCTTTGTCCAATTAGCAGGATATCATTTTTAAGTAGCAAAAGCAAAGTTATCACCTTCACAAAGGACGCACTTCAAAGGCTTGCCAACATTTTTCATCCATATATTATTTTTTGCATCGTTTGCAGTTTAAAGTAAGGTTGCATGCATTTAGCTAATTCAATAAGGTGCACCTCAGAGGAACTTTGCATTCTAGCTTTCTGTTTAGTAAAGCTGAATTCTGCATTGACCAGGTGACCTATATTTTTTTCTAACTAGAGGATCTAGAATATTTAAAATAAGCATTAACATGCATGACTAAACCTTGGAATGTGTATCTGTAATGAGCAAGCATACTCATATTAAATATATTGCATTTATCATGACAGTTACATTGGAATCATAATTTTGTTATTTATAGAAGAGTTAAGAGAACATTCACATTAATTCATCCCTACAAATTTGGCCAGGAGGAATATTTATGCTAGTTATTTACAATTTAGTTTTTTAGAACATTGATGCAGAATTAAGTTGCATGGTCCTGTCATGAATTGGCAGCAAAAGGAAAAAGAAAGTGATCATCATCAAATCCATAAATTAGGTAATACATAAGGGACAGGTATAAAAAGGTACATGATATTCTTGATATTTCGTATACAAATTGGGGACGGATGGCTTACCAGATCACTAGATGGTGCTATGAACACTACATGCCCAACCAGGTTTAGTCCTGGCCGCCCACAGCTTCCTAAGTAAAAGCTAGTTCCCCAATGTAGTTCTAAGAAAACAAAGATTCATATATACCAGTAAGATGCATTTCAGGATCCAAAAATATCCATATTGTATCTTGGAAAATTGACCCTGGAGCAACAAGCACTCAAGAAAATAACTCTTGAGCATTTAACTGTCGAACATTAATCGTAGAATATCTTTCACAGTATATGTGTTCAGTGGTTCTGTGGAGCCAATTGAGTTTTTGCGTCCACGTGCAGCCAACAAAAACTTTTGCTGGATGCTGCAACTGGGAAATTAATAACACATCTGTTTAGGATATGTAAAAATCTCACTTGTTGAAAACCACTACTGACTCGAGTGCAATTTAATCATCAATAATAACTCCGACATGTCCAATTTGCTTGTGATTGGGAAAGCAAACGGCATTCTCCCACAGGCCCATTTTGCAGGACAATCACCATGCACCTTTACTTTCCAGAAAGAAGATAGACTACTAGAGGCAGCTGACAGCAGCATCAGCCAATGCACTGACGCGTCTCTTCATCCTATAAAACACCCTCCTTCCTCCACTTTCCCTCTCCCCTCTCCACAGGGAAGCGAGAGAGAATCCAGCATACCAACTTACATGCTCAAGTGGAGATTGAGGTGTCAAAGTAAAGGAAGAAGAGGGATGAGGTTTGCACATCGCCCCGCCCCGCCGCAGAGCGACCGCCCCGCGCCCCGCCCCGCCCTGCCGCAGCCGCTTCCGTCCCGCCCCAAGCCCCGCTCGGCCGCCCCTGCTCGCGCCGAGCCCCGGCCGTGCCTCGGCCGCCGCCGCTCGCCACGCCCCGCCCCGAGCCCCGCCCTGCTGTGCCGCCCGGCCCCGCCCCAAGCCCCGCCCTGCCGCGCTGTCCGACCTTAGTTGATTAATTGTTTAATTAGTATTGTTATTGATTATTGTTTAATTAATACTTTGATTGATTGTGTGATTAGTTACTATATGTAAATAAATGGGTTTCGGTCCGGTCCGGCCTGACACGGCCCATTTAGGGTCTGTCACGGCCCATTTAGTGGTAATGTATTAGTCGAGACAGGCACGAAGGACGGCAAGCTCCCGCGCGTGGACGGCGGGCCCCGACGGTGCGGTTTCATCTTTGAACCACTTACGACGGGGCATAACGTACGACGGATAACCCTAAAGGCGTCGTAAGATAATGGCAGGCCCCAACGGGGCAACACTTAGGACGGCTGACCCACTTCTTTGTCTCTCGTTCTTTCCTTCTCTCTTGTTCTTTCCTCTCTCTCTCTTTTAAATGACTCAAAAATGAAAGATTGACGTAATCCTATACAACATGCATCACCCGTTTCGAACGGGCCCATCTCACATGTGTTACGCATGTGAGGCGTGTACGTTCGGAATTGTCCCTTTTTGGACAGCCTGGGAGTGACCGAGGGGGCGTGGCATGTGATAAAACACGGGTTTAGATCTAGACGAGATTTCGACGGCATAACCATGTTGTTCTCTGCTGCACCATTTTCGGGCGTGCAGTGGAGAACAGCGGGGTTATGCTGCCGAAATTTCGTTCGGATCCATACCACGCGTCTCGTCATGAGCACGCTCCGCTCGATCACTCTTGGGTGGATTTAGGACCTATCCTTTCCAATAGATGTAGGGCCGTGACATAAATAAATTATAAAGTAACTATAATTTCCTTGACATTAAACTGCAGATTTAAACATGGGTGAGGATCATAGTTGGATGTATACCGGTTGGAAGAATAGTTCTGGTGGACACTCGGATGAGTGGTTCGCAAAGACAGATGCTTTTGTAGATCGAGTTTTTTCATTGTCAAATATCGATAAGGTGCGGTGCCCATGTACGAAATGTCAAGGTGCAAAGTGTTGGGACAAAGTGAATTTGGCGTTTCACTTATGTCGATACGGTTTCATGCAAGATTATGAGGTGTGGACCTTTCACGGTGAGACATCTTCTCAACCCTTACAAGTTTCAGATGAGGATGACAACACGGGGTCGATAGGATGGACGAGATGCTTGATGCCATAAATCCTGAATTGATGGAGGATCCTCCTACAACGGAGGTTGAAGCGTTTTTCACGCTTCTCAAATCTTCAGAAGAGCCGTTGCATGAACACACCGAAGTGACGCTCCTTACTTTCATGACTAGATTTATGGCCATTAAGTCTAAGTATTTCTTCTCCAATAACTGCTACAACGGTCTCATCAAATTGATCAGCGATATCCTTCCACAACCACATAAAGTGCCTAAAGATATGTATCAGTCTAAGAAGTTGATTTCTGTTCTAGGTATGAAATATGAGAAGATTTATATGTGTCTAGATAATTGCATGCTTTTTTGGAGAGAGCATGCCAATGAGAACAAGTGCTTAAAATATGGTAAAGCGAGATTTGTCGAAGTTGTTAATGACGACGGTTCAAAAGTAATGACTCAAGTCGCACAGAAGGAGCTTCGCAACTTGTCTGTCACACCTAGTTTCAAACGTTTGTTTCTATCTAAAAAAACAGCTAGACACATGAGGTGGCATAAAGAAGGTGTACGTGAGAACAACAACATGATGGTGCACCCGTCGGACGGTGAGGCATGGAAGGCGCTTGATCGCTTCGATCCAGATTTCGCCAATGACGCGAGAAATATTCGCTTTGGGTTGGCGACAGATGGCTTCTCACCGTTTAGTACAAACGCCACACCATACTCTTGTTGGCCCGTGTTCGCTATTCCGTACAACTTACCACCATCGCTTTGTATGAAGTATGAGTTCATGTTCCTATGCCTTATTGTATCTGGATCGGATCATCCTGGTTCAAGAATGAACGTGATGATGCAGCCATTGATTGAAGAGTTCAAAATGTTACGGACAGGAGTCGAAGCGTACGACTGTTATAGAAAACAGAAATTCAACCTTCGAGCTGCGTACTTGTGGTTTGTTTATGATTTTCTAGCTTACGGCATGTTTTCTTGCTGGAGCACTCATGGTCGATTGAAATGTCCAATATGTGCTTCGGACACAGATTGTTTTCGTCTAAGTAATGGTGGCAAGATATGCTATTTTGATTGTCATAGACGTTGGTTACCGTCAAATCACGTGTTTAGGCAACAGAGAAATGCCTTCAGGAAGGGTACCATTGTAAAAAAAGGGACCACCACAACGTCTGAACAGCTCAACAATCTAGTGCCAGATGAAGGTCTTCCTCGATATTTTATTGGTTACGGAGAGGATCACAATTGGACTCATATATGTGCACTATGGGAGTTACCGTATATGAAGTCTTTAATTCTAATGCATAACATTGATGTCATGCACCAGGAACGTAACATGGGCGAATGCATCATAAACACGTGCTTGGATATGACGGGCAAAACAAAAGATAATATAAAAGCTCGGAAGGATTTGGCAGAGGTTTGTAACCGACCAAGTCTTGAGCTCTCCAAAGCTGGTGGCAAACCACGAGCTTCTTTCAGCCTTCGACCAAAAGAAAAGAAAAAAGTCTTCAAGTGGTTGAAACAGTTGAAGTTCCCAGACGGTTATGCTGCTAGCCTGAGAAGAGCCGTTAATGTTAAGACTGGAAATGTTACTGGTTTGAAGAGTCATAATTATCACATAATCATGGAAAGACTTCTCACACTGACCATGGGAAGTGACCCCTCGCAGCCTGATCAGCTGTCTTCTCAGACAGCGACAGAGACGTTGGTGAGTTCTTTAGTTGACTTAATTGCATTCTCTTTAAAACTTCTGATGACTTTAATTTTCTGTATTTTCAGTAAAAGTATGGGGAGGAGGTGCGGAGGCTTCGAGGCCACGATTACGATTGGCAGAACTTGTCGATCATACCTGAAGCCGCCTATGCAAGCGGTGGCGGTAAACCTCACGGCCGGTGAGTTCTGTTGTTTTTCATTTATTTTCATGAACTTCGAGACACGAAACTTTAATACTCTTACTTCGTTGTGTAGGTTGGCCATCTTCGATGGAGTAGTAGACTCGAAGGAGGCGCTGTCTTACTCGAGGGCTTCTTCATCACAGGGTGGATCCAGCAGGCGTTGCAGCCGCGATCTAGAGCTCCAGAGTGTCCAGGAGGAGCTCCAGAGGACGCAGGAAGCGCTGAGGCTCGCGAACGAGAGGCAGGCAGCCGAGCTCCGGGCTAGGGACGAGTATCAACACTCGTACATGCTACAGTTGCAAGCTGCCATGCAGGTAAGTTCAGATCATTGTACTCAATGTTTCTAATATATAAATGGCATGTATAATAATTTACTTCATATTTGCAGGCTATGGCCACAGGACAGCCTGTTGTCTTTCCTCAGTGGGCGCCGCCACCGATACAGCTACCACAGGGGCCGACGTGAGGAGCACAGGTACAAAATTTCTCATAATAGCTGCAACTAGTTAAACTTGCTCAAATTTAGTTGAATTTGATCAAACTTACTTAAACTTAGAGAAAATTAGTTAAACATCCTCAAACTGAGTAAAATATGGTACAACTTACTCAACTATAGTAAAATATGACCAAACTTACTCAAACATAGCCAAAACTATTTGAACTAGGTTAAACACAAACACTAGTAGTCCATACTTCTCAAACTTAGTAAAATATGAGCAAACTTACTCAAATATAGTCAAATCTAGCTAACTTGCTCAATTCTAACTTGTAATGAGTTTATTTAATCATATACACATTTGTGAAATTCTAATTTGTCTAACTATACATGTACATCGTAGGGATCGGCGACGCGGGCTCAGAAAACTTCATCCCCTTAGCAGCCAGCGTTTGGACGAGCGCACGACGACTTCCTGGACTCCGGTGGCAGCGGTCGGGGTAGCGTAGGGTAGTGTGGCGTGCGTATAGTGTTTTTGTGACTGCCTGTGATGTATATTTTGATTGCATGTGATCTGGCCATCGAGCCAGGGCTCGCCTCAAAGCTAGGGCAGAATTTTCTGTTTTTTTTTTTAAAAGTTGGAAAGCTTATTGACGACGGTTTCTGGTACTTAGCCGTCGTCAATAAGCCATTAGTATTGACGACGGCCAGGTACCAGAAACCGTCGTCAAGAAGTCATTGTTATTGACGACGGCCAAGTAGAAACCATCGTCAATAAGCCATGGTTACTGACGACGGTTCAAATCCTGACCGTCGTCAATACTCTGCTCTAGCTTATTGACGACAACTTGATTTAGCTGTCGTCAATAAGCCATTGTTATTGACGACGGCCAGGTACCAGAAACCGTCTTCAATAAGCCATCGTTACTGATGACGGTTCATATCCTAGCTGTCGTCAATAAAGTCATTGACGATAGCTAGATTTAGTTGTCGTCAATAACTTTATTAACGACGGTTACCGTCGTCAATAAAGTTATTGACGACTAATAATTGACGACAGGCGAAAACCGTCGTCTATAAAGTTTTACCGTCGTTAATAAGTTATTGACAACGGTAGTGTTCTTATTGACGACGATTTCTGACCGTCGTCTATTGTCGAGATTCCTGTAGTGGAAGACTTCACATCTACAACCTTCCCACCGCCTTTGATATAGCCATGGCATCCAGCCGGTGTCCATTATGAGACGAGGAACCGAGGTGGAATAGCCTTGCCGCCGCCGTCCTGGCGCCCGCTCCGACTTCCAACGATGCACACAGGCTACGCGACGGCAAGAGCGCGCGGGCACGTGGTAGATGGCTAGATGCACGGTGGTGGCACGCTCCTCAGGGTAATGCAACCGGTTCTTGTTCCTCAACTGCACTGACACGTTACTATACATCCACTTTAACTAACAGTGCGTTACAACTTCCTTTGATTATAATTTTCCAGCTCGTCAATTTTATAAGTCCTGATCGTTGGGATCTGTGTTGCTATACAATATAAATATCGTTCACGCATGTTCTGAAATAAATGATATTTAATATAACTAACTTAATTTAAATTAAATTAGATTTTATGTTCTACACCTCATTTATTTTAAAACGAAATGAGTATATAATAATGGCGTATCTACTAGTGTAACTTGACTTGTGTTGCTTCTGCAGTGGCATGTCTCCGGGCTCCATTTGTTTTTTAATTGGGGGATGTCCAATTTGCTAGGGCATGTATGACTCGCATCCGCATTTGTTTCGTATTCTACTCTCTCGCCAAAACAACTCTTTTAATCAGAGAAGTTTCAAATATATAGCGAACTAATTCAAACCTTACATGAACTGAAAGAGAATACAAAAAATATTTGGTTGCACCTAGTAATATTCAGACCTTGGTCGATTTGATTCTACACTTTATTAGGGCGTAAAATATACTTCAGACTCACAGACTAGTCAAACCGTACATGCACTACATGCACTACAGGAATCCCGGCGATATGTGACGGTCAAGACCGTCGCAAATAAGTGTAAAACCGTCGTAAATAATCAAATTGTGACGGCTTTAGTTATTTGCGACGGTTTCCGGTTGTCGCTTGTTTTTCGTCGCAATTAAACTTGTTTGCGACGGTGGCCGTCGTAAATAAACTTGTTTGTGACGGCTTAGACCGGCCGTCGCAAACAAGAGACCGGGCCCAGCCGATGCGCCCGACTCGACAATTTGCGACGGCCAGCGGTGGCCGTCGCAAGTAAGTAGTTAATTTGCGACGGCCAGCGGTGGCCGTCACAAATTACGTAGGTTAATTTGCGACAACTGCACACTTATTTGCGACGGTACTGTATAAAAGCCGTCATAAATAAGGTTTTTTATTTAAAAAACTAAACATTCTTCCCGCCTCGATGGCCAGAAACACAATAGACATAACAACAGATAAATAAGGAATAGAAAAATACAACATCCTCGCCGCTCCATCGATCGCAACACAAAAAGTCTCACACCTCATCACAAGAATACAAAAATAAGGAAGAGAGGCTCTCCGCTAGCGTCCACTTCCTCCAAAGCCGCCAACATCCTCGCCGCGCGTCAGTCCAAGCGCCGGTATAGACAGCGACGGAGTTTGAGCCTCCGTCGCCGATCCCCGCAACACATAGAAGTTGTTGGACATATTAATTTGTTTAGAACTTTATTTTTGACTAGAATTGATTAAACAAGCTAGAATTGATCATATTGAACTTAGTTTATTTAATTTGAGTTAGATTTGCTATATGTTTGATTATGTAAGACTAAGTAATGCTATAATACCTAAGTAAGACTACAATTTGTTTGACATGAAAGTAAGACTAAATTTTATGAATAAGACTAAGTAAGGACGTTTTTATTACCTGAACACCCTAAGTCATCCTTTGTGTCGTAGTGAGCATGTGCATCACCATCAAGGATGATAGAGGGTGTAGCTTGTTGGGGAAGACGAGTCTCCATCTCGTCCAACCGTGTGGTCAGACCAGCAACACTTGTATGGAGCCTCTGAACGGTGGCTGTTGTAGTGGTCTGGTAATTGTTGAAAGCTTCGGTCATTGCCCGCATCATGTCCTTTAGTTCCATATGGGATACGCACTCATCATTATCCAGAGGTGTAGAACCAGAGGTCATATCCATAGTCTTCTTTCCTGTCATTGTTAGTACAAAACAGAAACGAAGACAAAAAGATCGTGAAGAACCCTATTACTACGCTCTACGAAGTGGGTGGAAAATCGATCAGTAAGATGCGTCTTACCCCGCTCTTACAAGTTTCTTACCAGCACTACAGGTGGCCAACGGTGACCGATGTGAAGCAAGCAGAGAGTGGGTGTGATTGCAAAGGTTACCTGTTTTGCTCGAGAGAAGGTGGAGCTTGGAAGTCTCAAATGCAGTATATGTATGTGACACACCAGTTAGTAACAGATAGCAATACTGAATAAGTGTCCAAAGAATTTGACCTAGTTGCTGGTCTAAGAATGTATTAGAACAGTTGTGGCAACAAGCAAGGGCAAGGATGAATGATGATGAACAACAAGGATAATATCAGCAAGTATCCAGCACTCACACAGAAATAGCACAACTAGAAAACCCCTTAGCCTCCTGTTTTTATCTTGAAGCACTAGTAGAAATCAAATTTTTTTTCTCTTTATTTTTTTGATATTTTTCTCAACCAGGGGTACAAGAATAGAAACAACACCAAGTATTAGATCAAACCGATGAAAGATGAGATCGGCACAAATTCAGGAGCGATTGGAAAAACTGGTGCTGAAACTTCGGAGTTCAAAACGAGGGCCTTCTTAATTTTTTTTGTAATTTTTTTTGAAAACACTGTATGTGGACTTTTTCGAGACCTTTCTGGGGAAAAAATGCACCTCAATCGGAGTTACGAGCAAAAAGTTATTCCCGTTTTAAGGAGGATACCCCGAATCAGGTTTTGGTGGTGGTGGAAACTGCAACAGAAACGAATCGGTGGATGAAATTTTTTTGTAGATGACAGCGGATGGAAGAAACAAAACTGAACCAAAACAAATTTAAACCAGCAACCAGACTCAACCTAGGACACGAACTCAGAACTACAGACTCCGAAACTAAATTGTGCAAAAGGTTGAGCGGGGGTTGTAGGTTAGGCAAACTAAATTTTTTTGTGGTTTTTTGTGGACAATAGGACTGAAACAAAATAAATCTAAAGAGCACACAAGTATACCTCACGGTGAACTTGGAAATCTGATACCAATTGATAGATGGATAAGTCCCGATCTTCCGAGAGGTAGGGTAAACTTGATTGGGTGGAGATCTCGATGTTGATGATCCAAGGCTCCGAACGAACGAAACCCCGCAATCACTACACCACTGCTCCGTTGGTTATCACCCGTGTCACACGAATGACCTCGCCACAAAGGCTTATCCCTGCAAGCGCAATCAAGAACACAAGAAAGAACAGAGAAGTTGCAATCAAAACTGAATTGATCACGAATTTGGGGTCTCACAACCGATGATCGGCAAACTGTTCAATGACAGATTATAACTAAGCAAAACCCACCTGTTTGTGATGGCAGCTAGGGGTATAAAGGAGGTGGAGGACGACCAGGGGGGTGCTAGGGTCGTGACCTAACCCTAAGACACGTACATAATGGACTTGGACTCGATACAAGGCCTAATGGCTCAACTAGGTGATGCAACACCCTAACAGACTCTAAACTTTATATTGTTTCGAAGTTTCCCGTCGACTCCGAGGGAATTTTGACGTGGGGTTAGTTCCATTGGAAAGTTTATCCTCTTAGATTTCCGTGCATATGTAGAACGTCAAAAACGGAGTCCGTATGCCTCCTGTGCATCCATTTTAAGGTGGACTGCTCCTGGGCCCGAGTTGGACTCGAGTTTGAGTTGGGCTCGGTCTCTAACTTCTTGTTGGCGTATTTTCTGGTCCTCCACGCCTCCAAACCCCTCTCCATGTATCTCCATGTCCTCTCCATGGTTCCTAATCATAATTAATCCATTAGGTAGCAACATCCTCTCAAAATTCACATATAAAGAATTGTTCAGTAACGAGCTCACCTCTAAATTCAATTTTCATGCTCGAGCTCTAGTAATTGGACCTTGCATGTCTACCATGTGAGTGTTGTGTATATCTGCAGGACTGATGTCCACATCACATGTTCCCAATCGAAATCTGCGTCGTGTATCCTCCTAGCCTCCTCCCCATACCTAGCCAAAAAATAAGAAAACCGTGTAAGTTCATCAATCCATATAGTTATATTTACTATGAATGATTTCTATACTTACCTCAGGGTGGTTGAGTCGGAGCCGGGTATATCCCGTTTAGGGTTACTTTCGACGGCTTTTTCTTTGGCCGTCGCAATTTATTTTACTTGCGACGAGAGGCGGGCGCGGCGGGAGGCGGGAAGGCGGGGGAGGCGGGGCGCGGTGGCGGGAGGCAGGGGCGGGACACGGCGGCGGGAGGCGGGAGTTGGGGGCGGCGGGAAGGAGGAGGCGAGAGGCGGAAGGCGCGCGCGGCGGAAGGCAGCGCGGCGGTGGAGGGAGGGGGTGCGGCGGCGACGGGAGGCAAGCGCGTCGGGGCGCAGCGGCAGAAGGCGGGGGAGGCGGGGTGCGGTGGCGGGTAAGCCGTCCCTCCTTAATTTATTCGTGACTGTCGGCCATCGTAAATAATCCTAGCCGTCGTAAATCATCGCGTTTCCTGTAGTGTTAGGTCGGGCCCTAAATGGATTGTGTCGAGCCGGACCCTAAATAGCTTGTGCCAGGCTGGGCCGGCCCGACTATTTATATAATAATTTAGCACTTCATCAATCAAAGCAATATTTAAACAATTACGCTAGTAATCAAATAATTAATATATAAAACTACAAACTAAACAAGAAATCAACTAATTAAACAATTTGAACAACTAACTACCAACTTAAACTATAAACACCCTAGTTAATTGTCAACTTAAACTACAACTACAAAACTATAAACTAACTATAAAAAACAATTTAATTGCCAAATTAATTACAAATTACTCTAAAACAATATTCAATTAACTCTACTCTAACTAAATCTAACTAACAACAAGAAAAAAATTAAAAAATGTATGAATATAGGTTGTCGAGAGGCGCCGAGCGCCAGAGGCGGGAGGCGGGGGTGGCCGGGCGCCGGAGCCGGGAGGCAGGGGGCGGCCAGGCGCCGGAGCAGGGAGGCGGCGGGTGGCCGAGCGCCGGAGCCGGAGCAGGGAGGCGACGGTGACGGCGGCGGGCGCGGCGGGAGGCTGCAGGAGGCAGTGTGCATGACGGGAGACGGCGATGGTGGCGGGCGCGGCGGGAGGCTGCGGGAGGCGGCGTGCGTGGCGCGACAGCGAGAGGCGGCGGGAGCGGCGGGGCGCGGCAGGGGGCTGCGGTCCGGAAAATGGAGGCGGGGGCGAACGGACGCGGGCGGCATGGGTCGAGCGGCGGCCGGCGCGCGGTGGCGCGGTGGGCCCGACCGGCAGCCGAGGGAGCCGATCGGGGGGCGCGGCGGGCGAGGGAGGCACGCCGACGGCCGATGGAGCCGAGTGGGGCGCGACGGGCGGCCGATGGAGGCGCGCCGGCGGCGGGCGGCCGATGGTGCGGGGCGGCGGGCGGCCGATGCAGCAGGGCAGCGGGCGGCGGCGCGGCACGGTTCGGCGGCGGCGACAATTGTGTGAACCGGGAGGTGCCCGATCGACTATATCGGGGTAATTTACGACGACTTCCGTAATTACGACGACATTTCCTTCGGGCGTCGCAAACAAGCTTTTAATTGCGACGGTTGCTTAATTTACGATGGCCACAGGTCCGACCGTCGCAAATTAATGCTATTTGTGACGGCTACAGTCGTAGCCGCCGCAAATAGGGTACTATTTGCGACGGCACCTGTATTTGCGACGGCCTAGGGTTAGCCGTCGCAAATAATTATAGTCATCGCAAATGATCGGGTTTTCTATAGTGATGGTAATAAGTACTTTAACCAGGAGGAAGAGACAAACCCAATCAATCTTAGTATCTTACCTGCAACTGGATGCAAAGACAAGGGCAACTACAATAGTGCTTGGCTATAGACAACTAATAAGATAGAGATCAGTTAGGGATGAAAACGGACGGCTATGGACGGATAAAATGCTTTTCCATATCCATATTAAAAATTTCAGAAACGGATTGGATCGGATGTTGTCGGAAACGGATAGGTATCGGATATGTCGGATGTATCAGAAATGGTTTCATCGGATCGGAAAAATATGGATATTGGACGGAATTCGGATATTTATTTCGGATAAATAATTCACAAGTAACATATAATTCATAGTTCATACATTTAATTCAAAGTACATCCACATCAAAATCATACATGGTTCGGGGGCGGCGGTCGTCGGGGGCTCGGGGGCCTGTTGGGCGTCGGGGCCTTCGAGGGCTCGGGCGCTCAGGGGCCTGTTGGGCGTTGGGGCCTCGAGGCCGGCGGCGCGTCGGGGCGGTGATGGCTCGGGAATCGGGAGTCGGGGGCGGAGGTTGGGCGGCGATGGACCGGGCCGGGGCGTCAGGGGCGGCGCCGGCGAGCGGCGAGCCGGCGACAATCAGGGCGGAGCCACAGAGGTCGGGGATGGTGGTTGAGGCGCTTGGCCGACGGCGGCGTTGCGGTCTGTGACAATGGCAAACTGGTAAACCCTAGGTCGGGGCAAGACTGGGGGTGGAGGAGGACTCCGCTCAGGCTCGGACCTCGGGGTAGCCGGGTAGGTCCGTAGGGATGGTGGCTCTGGCCTCTGGCTTGTGGGTTGTGGCTGGCTGTGAGCCCAGTTGAATTTGTTGGGTCGGATATATCTCGGATATTGTTCGGATATATCCGACCCAATATGGATATCTGACAAAACGGACGGATTCTGAGAAAGACCATATCCGATCCGATATCCGATTTAAAATATCCGAATACATATCCATATCCGAAAAAATCCGATCAAAATAGATATGAATCGGATATTTTCAAAAACGGTTGCGGAATTCCGATCCATTTTCATCCCTAAGATCAGTCCTGCACGTGATATCCTTTTTACACTGCGCCCAACATCACCGTGGGCCTCACGTATCAGATGTTTAGCCTGCCAGCCATGCGAGGAAGAATAAATGAGGGGGTCAAAAAATAAAGGCGTGTCTTGATGCTTGTCTAACTTATATAGCATCACCCACTGCAACGGTAAGCAGTTTTTCTCTCCCTCCTCTCATCTGCTAGGCAAAAATATGACATGGCCTGACAAAAGACAAGCCGTCAGAGACACCCTAAGAGCAGCTCCAAATGTTTTTACATGTACTCCGATCCGTCCCTTCATTGCCGTAGACGAGCTAAAAGACTAGTCTGAATCATTCAACTTTACCACCCTGCTCTATCTTTTTTTGAAATTACATTCCAGGCTTTGTGTGTACCTTACCACACTGATATATGATCACAAAAGCCTCATTGGTCATATTATTGTATCCACTCTTCACTTCCTTTTGGGCTCAACCCACCTCATCTAACAGGGTGTGGGATCCACACACATGCAGGAGACTTTAGCTATAGATGCAGCAGTGAGCCAATGAAGATAACTCTAACCTGTGCACACTCACTCTCTTGCCCACAAAAGCACAAAACTGATGCAGACACCATACGGTGAGAAAAACCTGAACAACCAATTATTTGCAAGAGTAAAGTACATGTCCGATCCCTTAACTTGTTGGAGGACCCCATCTAGGTCTATGCACTTTTAATTTGCACATTAAAGTCCTCAAACTTGCCAAAGTGGTTCACTCGAGATTTAAATCATCCCTATTAACATTATATCTACCTATTTGATGTCTCTGATATGGCCATATTACTCAAGTGTACAAAGTCATCATTTATATGATCATTAAACTGACATAAAACTTTTAAAAAATAGATTAAAATGGAAACTTGGATTTTTTTAGAAAACATAAAAAGTTCATTTCATTTTTTATTTTAAATTAAGCTAAATAATATATAAGTGATGATATTATTAAATTGGATGATATCGATGCCACGCAGACACAAATTAAGCAAGTCAACGTTAATTTGAGATATTTGGATCCCGAATGCACCATTTAGCAAGTTTAAAGATCTAAAATATGTAAATCAAGAGTTTAGAGACCTGATGACATCCAAACAAGTTTCATGTGTTGGTGATATGCCCGCGACGCAATCATAATAATTCGGGTGTTAAGCCCTGTTGGATATTTGATCCATAAGCATTTAGGGTACTAATGGGCTTGCGACCTAAAAGCCCATTAGTACGCCTATAAATATGAGGGGTAGGGTTGGGGGGGCTAATCCCTCGACCACGTGACTATCCTAGCCGCCACCCCTCGCATGCCTCACGCTGAGACCCTTGTCGAGCGCGCGGTGCTAGCACACCGGCGCACAACGTTCCTCCTCGTACGTATGGACTCTGTGGAGGCGATGCTTCTACTGTTGCGCTGATCGGTCACGACGAACATGATCGTCTACCTGCTGCCGTGACGAGGACGTGGAAGAAACAAATGTTACAGTCTACTTCCCCTACACCGATGCGCGTCTACGTTCCGCTGCGCCGCGTGTCTAGTGGTAAAGATCTATGACCTCTGTACTCGCATGTTTCCTGGGCGACGCGGTAGAATTACTAGAGTAGCGGACCGCTGGTTTCCTAACACCATGACCCAACATGCACTTTACTCTACCTGCAATAAGACTGCCCTATTGCAGATTGACTGACAACTAAGCCACTAGTGGTTCAAACTAAAACTACTGACATGGACTGATGCACTGGTTGCAGGCTTTATATCTGGGACGCCACCCTAGCTATACAATTAGCATGGCCGTTATTACAATGTGTCCATCCTTCTTGATTAACTGTACACATTTCTTTTTGCCCTATGTGATAATCCGAAGTTTCTGCACCACCAAGCATGGTACTAGCTCTAGCTAGACCTAACAGAAAAGTGATATCCAATTTTGTTGGCCAAGTGCGTGCAAGCGTGTTCCTTTCCCGTTTTTACAGTGCGGTCTTGTTTCTCTAGGTACTACTACTAACGTTAGCATTTTTTTCTCCAAAATAGAGTAGGCACTTCAATTTCAGGCGAACACAGAGATCTGGAGTTTACGACACTAAAATTTGCACTGAAGATGAAAAGATGATGCATGCAGCGCCTCTTTTGCGTATCTCATGTCCCAGCCGCTCGTGGCCTTTTATTTCCAAGTAAAAAGAAATTCTTTCAGTGCGCAGAGAGAAATTGAATCGGATCCCTCCGTCCAAGGGTCAGAGCACAAACCGAAAGCAAAAGCAGCGTATCGAGGCGCGACTTTCAAAGCATGGACCGCGGCCAGCCAGGTGCGGGCGTGTGGCACCTCCTTTCGCCTTTGATTCTTTTCCCGCCAAGAAAGCCTTCCAACACATGGTATACATCTCCTCTCTACAAAGCTGCATCAGCTGTGATTGATGGATTGATGCACGGGCCTCTCAACACAACGGCAACGTCGCCAGTTGTAGCTAGCTACGACGAAGGTACGGTAACAATGCCGGGGACGGCGAACGGGGTGGTCGCGGGCAGCGGGCGCGCTCGCCGGGCGGCCGTGCTCCGGTGCCTCATCGCGGCGTTGGTCGTCACCATCCTCCTCGCCGGACTCGTCGTGCTCATCATCTGGCTCGTGGTCCGGCCCAGGCCCATCGACTACGCCGTCACGCGCGCCGCGGTGCGGCACTTCAACGTCACGCCGCCGCCCGGCGTCACGGTCAACGCGACGTTCTACCTCACCCTCGCCGCCGACAACCCGAACCGGCGCGTCTCCATGCTTTACGACCTGGTCGAGTTCCGCGTGCTGTACGGCGAGTCGGCGCAGCTGGCGGTCGCCGACGCGCCGGCGTTCTGGCAGCCCCGCTGCAACGAGACGCGGCTGGACGTGCGCGCCGTGGCGCGGTCGGTGCCGGTCTCGGAGCAGACCGCGCGGGAGCTGGAGCACGACCGAGCGGCCGGGGAGGTGGCCGTCGACATCCGGATGTTCGCGCGCGTCCAGTTCAAGGTGGGCGGGGTCAGGTCCAGGCACTACTCCCTGCAGGCGTTCTGCTCGCCGGTGGTCATCGGCCTGACGCCGTCGTCGGCGCGGTCGTTCCGCAGCGTGCCGTGCGACGTCGCCATCTCGTGAGGTGACGTGCACTCGGTTCACTGGCAGGTGTGGTGCCGGTGCCGGTGCCGCGCGCAAGAAGTTTGGCTTGGATGAATGGTTTGTTTAGGATTAGATGTTTGACTTAGCATATTTGTGTTCTATTGTAGATCAAGTAGATGTCCCTGTTTCCTTTCATTGTTTTTTTTCTTTTCTTTTCAAACTAGTGTGCTGGGCTTCTAACATGTGTTGATATATTATCATGCTTGCTGTGAGTGCCATCCCCATTTGGGAGGAATTGCTCCCTTGTTTCAACATCTTATCCGAAACACAGTCCACACTTTTTTGTATTATTTACTCATGCGAATTGAACGTGAGGCACTTTATACTACTATACTGTAGGGGACTTGGTGCCTTTTGTCATATGTTGTAGCCATTGTCCCAGGGCTTGAAGCTACACTCCTCCAGTGTGGCTTTCATTTCCTAATCCCTAAAGTTAAAAAAATAGCCCGCTGCTTTGTCTCTTTTGAATCGACAGTGGTAAAGCAGGGGAAAAGAGAGCAGTCACTACTTGCAATTCATCAGTGGAGGCAGCAACTAGTTGCCTCTGCATCCAGAATGCCCGGTGTAGCCGTATTAATACTTGAGATTTGAGAACCCATAGCACTACTAAAGGACTGAATATATACTAACAATCCCTAGATAACTTTATCCTTACTTGCATTCGTATATTTGACGGCGCAACATGTACACTGCATGCATAACCTGCTGCATGGCAGTGATCACATGTTATTTTATGAGATGCTAATATTTTGGCATTTTCAACGCGAGAGCTGAGTCATTAAATCATTGAGTGCTCTGTGTTCTGATAATCTCCTGACCTTTCTCAGTGCTGCCACTGGGGTCAGGAACTCAAAAGGTTCATGCTGTACTACAGATGTGTTTTCGCATGATCCACAACACGATATCCTTGATCCAAGTCGCTATACGCTAGTGGGTTCTCACGCACGCAACACTTTGAGCAAGTGCAAGTGTTATTATCAAACCAGGCTGCTAGTTCCGTCGTGCTGGGTCTGTGCCAGCACTCAAGCTTATCTCATGGGTTGGGCTGAACTTGAACCTTTCTTCTTCTTTCTCCTTTTTTCAGGATGGAATGTGCATAATGTTTCTCCGATTTTTTTCTAGCTTCCATCATGCCTCCAGGTTGAAACTTTTCGTCAGGATGGAACGTGAACGGAAATCAGCGTCATCAACCCACGGCTAACAGCTTGTCCTGATGCGGAGGCACTAGGTTGTCGTCCTCGTCCGTCCATGGGCTCATAATGCGTTGAAGATAGGCAAGCTACGTGTGTAGGATCTGGGATTTCAGAAAGCAGGAAGTGAAACCTGCGGATTTGGGGGAATGAGGTGATGGCGATCGATGTCGGCTTTGTTGGACTAGAGAACGTATGTTGCAGCAAGTGCCATGCGTACGTGGGCGCATGCTCTGGCCATAATTTCTCGAGAGTGAAATGCAAAGAAAGCATTTTTTTACTGATTTATAGGAGATTTAATCCCCTTTGACACCCCTCAAAATACACTCGAGGAAAGGACTTTTTTTGTCGAGAGAACGCTTGAGGAGAGGATTAATCGGACATGCCCACACTGGCGCCGTCTTCCCTGGGCAGCGACGGATAAACCGAGATGCCGAGTGACGTGATGACACGAACGGCACCCGATTGGCGGTTCTTCTGTTTCGCGCGCCTGCGCGACGTGCACAAGCGCATATAATCCGCCGCGCGTGCCTGTCACGGGTCACCCACTGCTGCGCCCCAACCGCACAGCACGGCGACGACGACTGTGCACCACTCCGTGCCAGACTCCGGTGACAGATATCGTGCGACGAGGATGTACATAGACGCGAGCTGTGCTCGTGTTTCGCCGACGTGTTGGGTTGGATATAACAATCCGGCTTAGAGGTAGCGTGTCACCTCACCTGGGTTAGATAAAAAGTTGCCTTTGAGCGGCGCACCTGGTCGGCCGGGGTCGCGCGCTCCCTCGCCTGGGTTAGATAAAAAGTTGCCATGGATCGACCTGGAACGGATTCGATCACTCCGGTCGTATGGCACCTGAGCACGTGCTACTCCGCACTAAGCGCAGCCTGCGCTTGGTGGTGAGCAAGAGTGGCCGTATAGCTCAGATTTGCAGCGGTCAGTGGATAGTCGTTGGATTTTGGAGAGATTTGGAGTTGGAGAGCTAGGGATTGAGAAGAATGAGACGGGAATTTCTGGGGCCTTCACCAGGACTAATGCCTACACCTTATTCTTAGAATTTACATATAGGTCAGTCACAAGTTACATATTTATGTTTTTATAACTCAACATCACTCTCTCTCTTTCTTTTTGAAAAATGAACTCAACATCACTAGCTATCAAGATGGGGCAAATGCATCATATAATCCCATCTTGCTACAAAAGATATTAAACAGCTTATTTGACAAACCCTTTGTAAGAACATCGGCCAATTGATTTGATGAACTTACATATGGCATACAAAGAATACCTTTTTCTATCCCCCCCTTGATAAAAGGATAATTTATCTCAATATGCTTTGTTCTACCTGTATGTTTCTTACTTCCTCTAGCCACTAGATCTAGCGAGTACATTGATTAAAATCATTCTAAAACTATATGAATGAGAACAAGAACGGATTTGTAACATACCTTCGGATGTTGCCATGACGGAGTCGTCGAGTGTAGTCGTCAGCACACGGGTTACGTGGTGTTGACGGCGATGGCGGCGCCGGGGTCCTTCCCCTCACTCCCCGCACGGATTAGATCGGTTTTCTTAATGTGTTTGGGGGTGTTTTTGAGCACGAACGCGCATCTCTTTGTGTGCCCTGGCCACCCCTCTTAATATAGCGCGGGTGTGAGAGGGGGCCCCAACCATGGGTTGGTTAGCGCCCCCGACCAAGCCGCGGAGGTGGGGGTAGACTCGAGAACGGACCGCTAGGCCGTTCCCGAGAAGGAGATCAACTCCAACATTCTCTCCCTTGATCTCCACTGATCAAGATTTACAAAAACTTACTTAATTCCTTAATGCTTAACTTATTGTTTATTTTTTATGTTCGACATACTGAGCACATCACATCAAAATAGCCAATTACGTACTATTTGACTCGACAACCACAATACATCTTACACTTAGAAACAATCTTATTCTTAGTTTGACCCCTAAGTATCCAGGTGATCATAGGTTTTCCCTTAATCCCATGACGGGTACGTGTTCTCTGAACACATTGGGAGGAAGTCATTTAGTAAGTGGATCCTCAAGCATATGATTGGTTCTTATATGCTCAAGACTAATTGACACGACCCCAAAGGTCTTGTCAAGCCAGGATCACGCTGAGGGGTGCTGCGTTGCACAGCACCGGATAACACACGTCAAAGGTACAAAGCGGAAGCGAAATTTTATTACAAAAATAAGTTTATGAACATGTTTACACCAAAATAAGTTCAGTCTACACTCACGGGCGTAGACTACGCATCAAGTTCACGTTCAGCCCTTGAACGTGTCCTTGCTAGCACACACGCACACTAACTCCGCGGCGTGCACGACTCCCACTCGACGGGGTTCCCCTCCTGGGGTTCCGTCTCCTCTTCGGGAGTCCCTTCCTCATAGAACCCTGCAAAAGCTTCAAACACAAGCAGTGAGCACGAAGGCTCAGCAAGTCTGACCCGTCTCACCTAAACATGGAACTTCTACATGAGGGGTGGTGGGTTACATGAGGTAAAAATCATTTGCAAGGACTCGCCTAATTAGTAGAACCTTACTTTCAAGTTTTAGCAGCAGGTTGTGGAGAACCTTACGCTAAGGTACATGAGAGAGCCGCAATCAAACAAGAAACGCATTTCTCTCATGTACTTTGCCCAAGTTGAAATGAACTTTAGTTAGCTCTAAACTACAGCAAGTCATTAGCAATCAAGTCCATCTTTCAATCAGCAACATTTTAACATGTAACTAGCCTGTTCTTTCTACGTCACGGTACAGTGAACAAGTGGTACTCACTGACCGCGAGGGACGGCGATTATAATCGATTTACACCTACAGGGTTACCCGAACAACCCGTCACGTACGCCCATACTCGATGTTGCCTACAACAACCATCACGGACGCCGTACGCGACTACCTTTCACCCGTTAGCCAAATGTTGAACCGGTCCAATCGTCCCGAGCAAGAGGTCTCTGCATGCGCATCTCAGTGCCGCTAGCCGATTTACACCTCGAGCTCTCAACCTACCCTCTGAATGACCAGCTATGCCTCAACACCCAGCTACCCGAGTTACATCGGTTTCCCGGTTCCCATATAGCCGGTAGGTCTTCGGTATCGTTCTAACTTGTTCAACAGGCCCGCACACGGCTCGATCCTCAATCGACACAAGCGGAGCTACAGCACACAGACCCCAAAGTCCTGTTGCCCTTACTCTCCGCTCAATCTCATCTTTCTTGCCATGTGTATCATGTGCTATCTCTACCCGAGTCGAGTGCCTCTAGCCTATGCTCGTGAGTAGTTCCAACTACTCGACTTGTACCGAATCCTACCCTAACTTAGCTTTGCAATGGCTAACGAGGTTTTCAATCCTAATCCCAACCCATGGTTTTCTTGGCTATGCATTTGGGTTTCCAAGCAAGACTCTAATGCAAAGAATAATAGTATTCAAAGATGTGCTCAAAATAATAAATATTTATAAAAAGGTTAATGCAAACCGGAGCTTGCCTTGCTGCTCTTGGTCGTAGGCTAGCTGTTCCTCCGGAGTAACGAAGTCTAGGACTTCGGGTTCCTCCTCGACCTTAGCGACTACATGATAGAAGCAATACATGTATTAATTTAAATGCAGTTGTATTAACTTTTAATTTGTGAGGTCTATAACTCTTACTAGACAAGCCCAATGATTGTGAAATTTTTACGGTGGCTTGGTTACAACCTAAACAGAGACTTGGTAAAGTTTTAGTTGCAGCAAAGCTCATTTGAGCCCTCCACAATTAATTATGTCCTTGACCTTAATTGGAACTCTTAGGGTGCTCTAAGGATTTTCATGAAACAAACTATGACTTTCTGAAAACTAGATTTTCAGAGGGTTCTAATGGAGTTGGTATCACTTAATTTGAAGGTTCCTAGCTAAAGATATGAGCTAAACAATTTCAGAGAAAATTCTGAAAATGTTTCTAAACATTTTCTATTTTCCCTGGAACAGTTTCACTAATCACACCATTAGGTGGATCAAATGAGCTCAAATGGGTCTGAAAATTTATGGTTGTTCAGGGATATTTTGGTGAACATCCCAGAAAATTTTCAGGATTTTCCTCCAAAGGATTCTCCAGTTAAAATTCCTAATAGTTTAAATTTTGAGGAATTAATTCTGGAGAAACAAGGGTTTTCATGAAGTGAAACTTGATTTGCTGGAACTTGCTCAGAGAGCTGAATCCAGCAAAATTTGGTTCACTCGATTTGGAGCTTTCTAGCCAAAGTTATGAGGATTTGAAGTTTGGAAGAATTCTGAAAATCGGGGAAAAGTTTAAATTCGCGGGGACCCGCGGGGACACGTGTCGAGCGAGGAGGTGTCCGACACACCGGGGCTCACAGGGTATTTGCGCGCCAGCACACCATATCCCGGCCGCAGCCAGATCCCGATTTAAAATATCTCCCGCTGACAGCTGGGGTCCACCCCTTCGTCAACCTCCCGACGCCCGCGCTCTGCCGCCGAGGAGCCTCGCCGGAGAGCTCGCCGCCGGCTTCTGTAAAGCTCCAAACTTCACGATTCTAGCCGCCCCTGCCTATTTCCACTCGGGGAACAGGATCCTGGGGTCAGCTCGTCATGACAACGGCCGCCACCTGGTCGGCGACGAGCTGCAACCTCGGAAGGACTTCGGTCGCGTTGTCCACCCTCCCTAGCACCTCCCCCGATCAAGCTAAGGGTCGTCGAGCATCAGTGGACCGTAGGGAAGGTCGACATGAGCTCTACGGAGCTCGGGAATGGCTGTGTTGGGCTGTCACCGTGCGACCTAGGCCGGAAATAGGGATTTCAACTAAAACTCGAAGAACAGCGGTTTCCCTCCACGGTTTTTCGTGATTCTTGATCCTATGGATCCACACGGGCTACTAGAAGTGATCCTCTCCATGAGAGGATGAGTGATGCAGTGTGGTTTACGAATTTCTCGGATCAGTACCGACCTCACTTTTGCACACCGTCGCGAAAATATAAAATTCCGGCCGGAGCAGTGCTTGTCACGCCACCGGAGCTTGCGGAAAAGAAAGAGGGGTTGAAGGCGAACCTCTTTGCTGTTTACAGCTCCGCGAACGGTGGGCTGTGGTGGCCGGAAGGGCTGTTCCCGCAGCGGCGGCTCGAGCTTAACCGGCAGAGACAAGATCGCCGCGGTGGAGCTCGGGGAAGACCGCGCAGGGCCTGGGACCGATGCGAGGGCATTGGAGATGGCTTGGCGCACCCGGTGCTGGTCTCAGATCGCCGGGAGGGTCACTGGATCGGCCGGGCGATGAGGGACCGAAAATTCACTCGGGCGGCGAGGAGTTTCAGTCTGTTGGGCGAGAGCGCATCGGGGTAGGGATGGGGAGCACCGGCGGCTGCTTGGACACCTAGATAAGGGCCCCGGGAGTCGGTTCAGCGACCATGGGCGGCAAGCAGGTGGTGGCGCGGCGGCCTCCCCTCGGTGGCGCTCTCGGGAGAAGCTCGGGGACCCGAGTGCTGAAAGTCCACTCGGTTGATCTCCTTCAGTGGCTGACATGTGGGTCCCACTTCCAATTTTAACCTCTGAAATTTACTCCTAATCACTGTTGTAAACAGTGAGCCCCAAAATACCCATGGTGATTCAAATTATTCACCCATGAGCCATTTGAATTGAGTAGAATTCAAATTGGGTTTGGTTTGAATGAATTTCAGCACAAGTTCAGTTTTGAATTCAAATAAAGTTTGAATTTGTCCCACTTAGCTCATGTCAAGATCAACTCCAAATGGAGTGAAAATTGGTGTGTGAGCTCACAAAAATGTGCTGAGTAAGAATATGCCTACCACTTTTAAATTCATGGGATAAAAACAGTTTGAATTTGAATATGGTTTCAAACTGCCCTCTTTCTAGCTATACCCAAAATGACCTCAAAAAGGTTTTGAATTTGGGTGAAACTTGGCATGGACATCCTTAGCAATGTGCAGGAGTTTTCATATGTCCAGCCCTTCTATATCACATATGGGAAATACCACTTTTGCAATATGTGAGTTTGTTCTCTAATGAGCATATTGATGGTGGTTACTTGCTCTTCATTTGTGTTCATCAACTTACTTCAAATGAGGTGTGCAGTGTGGTGATGAACACTTCTGTCGAAGTGTTCGGTCGACACTTCCCCCGGGCCTGCACTGGGCAGCCCGTGGAGGTTCTTTTTTCGGTGGGGCTAGTCCCTTGCGGAGAGCTTGAGCGTATGGACGAGTTAGTAAGAGCTTGACACGGCGAGATTTACGTGGTTCAGGCCGCCGGAGCGTAAAACCCTACGTCCACGGTGAGCTATGGAGCTCGCTGTATTGCTTGCTGCTCAGAACCGGAGTCCTAAGCTTGAGGATGAGTTACAGCTTGGGGGTGAATGGCTAGGGTGCGAACCCTTGCTATCGTCGCCTACCCGAGTCTTTTATAGTCCAAGACTCGGGTGGCTTACAAGGGGGGCTCGGGACCCGACAGGTGGTCCCGGGGAGATTGTATATCATCCACCGTATCTGCAGTTATGCCGGTAGTTGTCTCTGGCGAAGGCTTCTGAGTATTCGTCTTGCAGCCCTGCCCATGCCGCATGCTAGTCGTAGTGGTTGATGACGGCGGGGGCGGCATGGGATGTCTTGTCGCTGCGTTTATTGGCTGGCAGGCTCTGACACCGCGCGCCAGTCTGTGATGCGACTGGGCGCAACGACACCTGACAGAGGCGTGCTCCGCGTCTCCGCATCTTGGGAAGACGCGGGCCTTGAATACCTTGTACGGGCAAGGTATGGGGCGTCTTTACGCCCGCCGCCTACCGCTCGGGGGCAGGCAGCGCTCTTCTGCTAGACACGTGGCACGCACGGAGCCCTCCTCATAGGAGCGGGGTCCGGCCCCGCAGGACACATGGAGCCTTCGGACCTCTCCCCGTGGAGGGGAAGGTCCGGCTTCTGTCGGCCACGTGGCGAGCCCGGAGCTCCTCTCTGAGGAGAGGGAAGTCCGGCCCCGCTGGACACGTGGCACCTTCGGACCTCTCTCCCGCGGAGGGGGAGGTCCGGCTTCTGCAGGCCACGTGGCGAGCCCGGAGCTCTCCTCTGAGAGAAGGGAGGTCCGGCCCCACTGGACACATGGCGCCTTCGGAACTTTCCCTGTGGAGAAGGGCGAGATCCTTAGGCATTTTCTCCTGTGCGCGGGGGTACCCCATATCGCGGGTACCGACAGTGGCCCCCGGGCTCACCTCGGGGGAGGTAACGAGCCCGAGGTGAGGCCTTCTCCTACCCGCGCACTTTCTTGTCTTGAGTACTCCCTGTGCTGGCAGGGTCTTGACGGCTTCGGAGTTCAGCCTCTTAGGAGAGGGTGAAGCCTGGCATCGGAGCTCGGCCCGGCTGTTGGGGCGGAGGTCCGGAAGTCATCGGAGCTCAGGTCCACTAAGGGCGTGAGGTCCGGCATCAGGGCTCGCCTCTGAAAGGAGGGCAAGGGCTGGCATCGGAGCTCGGCCCAGCTGTGGGGGCGGAGGTCCGAAAGTCATCGAAACTCAGGCCAGCGAAGGGCGTGAGGTCCGGCATCAGCGCTCGCCTCTGAAAGGAGGGCGAGGGCTGGCCTCGGAGCTCGGCCTGGCTGTGGAGGCGGAGTCCGGAAGTCATCAGAGCTCAGGCCAGCGAAGGGCGTGAGGTCCGGAGGTCATCGGAACCCAGGCCAGCGAAGGGCGTGAAGTCCGGCATCAGCGCTCGCCTCTGAAAGGAGGGCAAGGGCTGGCCTCGGAGCTCGACCTCGCTGTGGAGGCGGAGTCCGGAAGTCATCAGAGCTCAGGCCAGCGAAGAGCGTGAGGTCCGGCATCAGCGCTCGCCTCTGAAAGGAGGGCGAGGGCTGGCCTCGGAGCTCGGCCTGGCTATGGAGGCGGAGTCCGGAAGTCGTTGGAGCTCAGGCCAGCGAAGGGCGTGAGGTCTGGCATCAGCGCTCGCCTCTGAAAGGAGGGCGAGGGCTGGCCTCGGAGCTTGGCCTGGCTGTGGAGGCAGAGTCCGAAAGTCGTCGGAGCTCAGGCCAGCGAAGGGCGTGAGCTCCGGCATCAGCGCTCGCCTCTGAAAGGAGGGCAAGGGCTGGCCTCGATGCTCGGCCCAGCTGTGGGGGCGAGGTCCGGAACTGCTCAGTGGTCCCCCCTTTCCTGTCCCTCAGTCTCATTTGGCTTACTGTCCCAGGCCGGAATACGGGGCTTGGGTAATCCAGTGCACTTGGTCCTGGAGGTCTGGCCCCAGCCCTAGTCAGGGTGTAACCGTCCGGCCCCCTGGTACTCAGACCGTAGCGCCGGGGGGCAGAGTGCGCATGCTTTGGGTGCAAGACCGGGCAAAGCAAGGCTCCTGACCCCCCGGTCTAGCGTAGGTCTTTTCTCGGAGGAGACCAACTGGCGATACAGTACCCTTACAGGGGGAGATCCAAAAGGCCACCGGGCCTCTGGCAGGTACCCCAAGCACTACCGCCTTCGGCAGGACGGCAAATATCGACTATGCATGAGAGCAGGAAAGAGGAACCAAGTGTACAATGGACGCACACTGTCTAGAGCGTGGGGAGGTGTTCATATAAATTAATGTGTAATTTAAATAAACACCTAAGTAAGCATGGTAAACTTACTGGGGTGGCGTCGGAGCGCCTGTCTTCACGCAGAGCGGGTCATGCGTGGCTTCGTCGTACGCCGGACACAGGGGGACCCCCATGGCGATCTCAGGGGGAAGCACGGCTTCGGCCCTGCATACCATGTGGAAGGGTAGTTCCCATGACCCGGCCCTGGGAAGTCCGGCTGGCCCTCGACATGGAGGAGCCGGTATCCCCCGACGGCTTTGGGTGCACGTCTGCACCGGTTGTGTGGGTCTGCTTGGCGTGGACCTGGCACGCATTGCATCCCTAACCGGTTTGACGGCGTCCAGGTGGCTCTCGGTCAGTAGGAGCCATGCCGGGTGGCTTAACCGACCAGCGTGCGGGACGATGAGCGTTCCCAGCACTCGCCTCCTTGGACTACTGCGAGCTATTTGCAGCCTTCCTCCTGGGTTATGCACCGCAATAGGATGTCGTGGCGCCACGCCAGTAAAGATACCAGCGCGTAGCACTTAGCCATCCGCACCACCCGTTTAGCGAATGCACGTTCATCAGGAAGGATGTCCTTCAAGGAGTCCCGGACCTCCGTGGTCTATGCATCGGGACTACTTGAGCTTCTGGATCTTGAGCCCTGGGTTGCACGGAGTCCCTAGTGACGCTTACGATCCTTTGGCGGCATCCATGGCTGCAGGGCCACCGGGACTGCCTAGCTTCGAGGCACTGGTTCAACCCCCTTCGCCGGCTCGGCGGGCCAGGCTGTGGACCGCAGCAACATCCTCTCGAAGACTCCTTCGGGCGCAGGGGCTCCGATGGAGGCCTTCGTTGAGAGGTCGTCAGCTGCGGCCTTGCCAGCGCGCGGTACATGGCGCAGGTCCAAGGCGAGGAAGTCTTTCTCCAACATCCGCACGTGGAGCAGATAAGCAACTAGCTGTGGGTCATTGCAGGGGCATTCACCCTTAACTTGCTTGATAACTAGCTGGGAGTCGCCCTACGCCAACAACTGGCGAGCGCCCAGAGACAGGACTATCTTTTAGGCCAAAGATGAGTGCTTCATACTCTGCAAAGTTGTTGGTTGCCTTGGAATTGAGACGCACCGTGTACCCAGACTGCTCCCCCGATGGCATGAGAAGCAGTACGCCGGCACTGGCCCCCTGCTTTCGCGAGGAGCCGTCGAAGAAGAGCGTCCAGTGAGGCCCGGTGAAGACCGAAGCTCGGTACATTGGTTCACCGTCTTTGCGGCCCCCTGGGTCAGCCTTCGTTGGCGTCCACTCAGCCACAAAGTCAGCTAGTGCTTGGCTCTTGGCTGTCTGATGTGTTCTGGAGCTCAGCTTGAACTCCGCCGTCTTCGGGCTGTCTTCCGGCTTCAGAAGCTGGCAATGAGTGCCAATTCTGCCCTTCGGCTGCTCTGGCGCACTTGTCCGCCAGGCTGAAGAGCTCAGAGGCATCGCAGACCTCTTTGGTCGCAAGCTTCTCAAGCATCTTCTCGTCCCGGACACCCTGCCGGAACGCTACCACCACAGAAGAACTTCGAATGTGCGGGATGGTGTTGCGTACCTGGGAGAACCGCTGGATGAAGGAGCGCAGCGACTCCCCAGGTTGTTGCTTGATGGCGTGGAGGTCAAGCTCCGTGCCGGGACGGGTGTAGGAGCTGCCGAAGTTGGCGATGAACTGCCGGCAGAGCTCTCCCCAGGAAGTTGTGGAGCCCTGAGGGAGGTTCATTAGCCAAGACCGGGCTGGGCCGGTCAAGGCGACGGGGAAGTAGTTGGCCATGACAGACTCATCCCCTCCTGCGGCAAGTACGGCGGTGGAGTAGATCTGGAGGAACTCCGCCGGGTTGACGTTGCCGTCGTACTTCTCGGGCAGGTGCGGCTGAAACTTGCGCGGCCACCTCGCGAAGCAAAGGTGGGGTGCAAGGGCCGTACATCCTGCTCCTGTCGCCGCAGGTATTGGTGCCACGAATGCTTGGTTCGCACCTGGCACAGTGTACCCTGGTATGGGCAAGGCTGCGCCTAAGACCGGGGATGCCGTTTGCAAAGCATATGGCTGTGGCATATGCTGCGCGGCGTATGCCTGGGGCAGAGTCCGCGTGGCGAAGATCTGCTCTTCAGGCTGGGTTGAGGCCGACGTCATGCTGTCGCCAGCCCCTTGGACGCGACGCCTTTCTCAACGTCGCTCGAGGAACACTCGGGCATCTTGGCCCAAGTGGCATCGCTCCAGCTCTGCCCTCAGGTTCGTTGACGGAAGCCTGGTGGAGCTGGAGTCCGCCGTCTGCCCGTCAACCACTGGCGTGCGCATCTGCGACATAGCCGGTTGGTCGGAGCGTCGTCCCCGCCGAAGTCGAGGGTTTGCGGCGGCGACGACGAGATGGTCTACCTCGCGAATTCACTGCTGGGTCGCTGCCTGAGGCGCGTCCCCAGCAGGCAGATTGTGCAGTAGCGCTCTTGCTGCAGCTAGCGCACCCCCGCCGGGTACGCCCAGCGCTACTGAAGACCTGACGCTGGTTGGAGCCTGCATTGCCGGGGTCGGTGCTGCTAGAGCCAGCTGCTGGCTCCCAGCTTGCGCCGACACACTCCGTCCTAAGTGTGTCGACATGTACTCCCCCCGGTCACGGTTCGCCGCGAACGCGGGGGAGGAGAGTTTGCCGCTGAAGGAAGCTTGGTCATCTTCGTTGGCGTGCGCATCAGCGACACAACCGGTTGGTCGGAGCGTCGTCCCCGCCGAAGTCGAGGGTTTGCGGCGGCGACGACGAGACGGTCTACCTCGTGAATCCACTGCTGGGTCGCTGCCTGAGGCGCGTCCCCAGCAGGCGGATTGTGCAGTAGCGCTCTTGCTGCAGCTAGCGCACCCCCGCCGGGTACGCCCAGCGCTACTGAAGACCTGACGCTGGTTGGAGCCTGCATTTCCGGGGTCGGCGCTACCAGAGCCGGCTGCTGCCTCCCAGCTTGCGCCGACACACTCCGTCCTGAGTGTGTCGACATGTACTCCCCCCTGGTCACGGTTCACCGCGAACGCGGGGGAGGAGAGTTTGCCGCTGAAGGAAGCTTGGTCATCTTCGTCAGCGGAAACTCGTCGCACAAGGGAAAGCCCCTTCCTGGCGCGCCAAATGTCGAAGTGTTCGGTCGACACTTCCCCCGGGCCTGCACTGGGCAGCCCGCGGAGGTTCTTTTTTCGGTGGGGCTAGTCCCTTGCGGAGAGCTTGAGCGTATGGACGAGTTAGTAAGAGCTTGACACGACGAGATTTACGTGGTTCAGGCCGCCGTAGCGTAAAACCCTACGTCCACGGTGAGCTATGGAGCTCGCTGTATTGCTTGTTGCTCAGAACCGGAGTCCTGAGCTTGAAGATGAGTTACAGCTTGGGGGTGAATGGCTAGGGTGCGAACCCTTGCTATCGTCGCCTACCCGAGTCTTTTATAGTCCAAGACTCGGGTGGCTTACAAGGGGGGCCCGGGACCCGACAGGTGGTCCCGGGGAGATTGTCTGTCATCCACCGTATCTACAGTTATGCCGGTAGTTGTCTCTGGCGAAGGCTTCTGAGTCTTCGTCTTGCAGCCCTGCCCATGCCGCATGCTAGTCGTAGTGGTTGACGACGGCGGGGGCGGCATGGGATGTCTTGTCGCTGCGTTTATTGGCTGGCAGGCTCTGACACCGCGCGCCAATCTGTGATGCGACTGGGCGCAACGGCACCTGACAGAGGCGTGCTACGCGTCTCCGCGTCTTGGGAAGACGCGAGCCTTGAATACCTTGTATGGGCAAGGTATGGGGCGTCTTTACGCCCGCCGCCTACCGCTCGGGGGCAGGCAGCGCTCTTCTGCTAGACACGTGGCGGGCACGGAGCCCTCCTCAGAGGAGCGGGGTCCGGCCCCGCAGGACACGTGGAGCCTTTGGACCTCTCCCCGCGGAGGGGGAGGTCCGGCTTCTGTCGGCCACGTGGCGAGCCCGGAGCTCCTCTCTGAGGACACGGAGGTCCGGCCCCGCTGGACACGTGGCACCTTCAGACCTCTCTCCCGCGGAGGGGGAGGTCCGGCTTCTACAGGCCACGTGGCGAGCCCGGAGCTCTCCTCTGAGGGGAGGGAGGTCCGGCCCCACTGGACATGTGGCGCCTTCGGAGCTTTCCCTGTGGAGAAGGGCGATATCCTTAGGTATTTTCCCCTGTGCGCGGGGGTACCCCATATCGCGGGTACCGACAACTTCAAATAGGTGTCAAAAACAGAGGTCCTTACATTCCTCCCCCCCTTAAAAGAATCTCGTCCCGAGATTATAAGGTAAAAATGAGAGAGAGGACGGTGGAAAATTACCGGATATGCGATGTGAAAAAGTTGGGGTAGTTAGCGCGAAGAAATTCTTCGCTCTCCCATGTCGCTTCGTCCATGGAGTGATTACTCCATAGAACCTTGTAGAACCACAACGTACGGTTGCGTGTGGTTCGGGCCTTTTCATCAATAATCTGCACCGGTTCCTCCCGATAGATGAGATCCGGTTGCAGTTCTTCAATATCTTCCAGCTGAACGGTAGTTGATAGCTTGAGACACTTCCTCAGCTGGGAAATGTGAAAGACGTCGTGCACACCGGAAAGTGCTTCTGGTAATTTCAGCCGGTATGCCACTGATCCACATCTTTCGGTAATCTGAAATGGACCGATGAATCGGGGTGCCAACTTTCCTCTCACCCCAAATCTGTTTACGCCCTTCATTGGTGACACCCGTAGATATACGTGATCTCCAACTTCGAATTGTAATGGGCGCCTTCTCCGGTCCGCATACTGTTTCTGACGGGATTGAGCGGCTTTTAGGTTCGCTTGAATCAGTCGAACCTTTTCTTCCGCGTTGTTGACAAGGTCAATCCCGAAGGTAACCCTTTCGCCAGACTCACACCAGTTCAATGGTGTGCGGCATTTCCTACCGTATAGCGCCTCGTAGGGCACCATCTTGATGCTGGCTTGGTACCCATTGTTGTACGAGAACTCGGCTAACGGCAAGTGATCATCTCAATTCTTGCCGTGGTTGATAGCGCAAGCTCGTAGCATGTCTTCTAGGATCTGATTTACCCGCTCGGTTTTTCCATCCGTCTGCGGGTGGTATGCTGAACTACGGATCAGCTTTGTCCCCAAGGCTGCGTGCAACTGCTCCCAAAAACGGGACACAAATAAAGTGCCTCGGTCCAATATGATGGTACGGGGTATGCCGTACAAGCATAGGATCCGTGAGATGTACAGTTCAGTGTACTTATTGGCATTGTAGTTGGTGTTGACCGGGATGAAATGGGCAACTTTGGTGAGCCGATCGACGATCACCCACACAGAATCATGTTTCTGCAAAGTGGTGGGTAAACCGACGATGAAGTCCATGCTCACATCCTCCCATTTCCAGGCAGGAATGCCCAGTGGTTGCAGCAGTCCCGATTTTCGCATATGGTCTGCCTTCACCCTTCGACATGTATCACACTCGGACACGTATTTTGCAGTCTCTCGCTTCATCCGTGTCCATCAAAACTTGCTTCTGAGTTCTTGATACATCTTGTTGCTGCCGGGGTGAATAGAAAACTTTGACAAGTGAGCCTCATCAAAGATTTTCTTTCGTAATTCTGGGTTACGGGGTACGACGATCCTGTCCTTGAACTATAGGACGCCGTCTCCGTCCTTCCGGTAACATTTCAGCTCCCCACTATCTACACGTCTTCGCAAATGCGACATGCCCTTGTCATGTTTCTGAGCTGCCGCTATCTCTTCACGGATGGTGGGGATCAAAGCTAAGTTGTAGAGAGCTCCGTGTGGAATCACATGTAGTGGTGGTTCGCTCTCTTCCAACGGTGTGATGGTCAGATTGTTGACGTGTGACTTGCGACTCAGCACATCTGCCACTATGTTTGCCTTGCCCGGATGATAATGGATCTCTATTTCGTAATCCTTTATCAGTTCTAACCATCTTCATTGCCTCATGTTCAACTCCTTCTGAGTGAATATGTACTTGAGGCTTTTGTGGTCGGTATATAGATGTACGAGGTTACCGAGTAGGTAGTGCCTCCACATTTTTAGTGCAAGTACCACGGCAGCGAGCTCCAAGTCGTGAGTTGGATAATTTTGCTAATGGTTTCTAAGCTGCTGTGATCCATACGCGACCACTCTTCGGTCTTGCATCAGCACACATCCGAGCCCAATGTCGGATGCATCGCAGTACACATCGAACGGTTTTGTTGTGTCTAGCTGCGCCAAAACCGGTGCTGATGTCAGGTGCTTGACTAAAGCCTTGAACGCTGCTTCACATGCTGGACTCCAAACATATTTGGTAGCCTTCTTCAGCAGCTCTGTCACTGGCTTGGCAATCTTCGAGAAGTTCAGAATGAACCTCCGATAATATCCCGAGAGTCCGAGGAAACTCCGTACCTCATGAACAGTTCTCAGGGATTACCAATTAAGCACTTGAGTGATCTTGCTCGGGTCTACAGCGATACCCTCCGCTGAGATGATATGCCCAAGAAAAGGCACTTGCGATATCCAGAATTCACATTTGCTGAATTTTGCGTATAGCTTGTGATCCCGCAGCCGTTGCAAGACTATACGCAGATGCTTCTTTTGATCTTCTTCCGACTTGGAATATACCAGTATGCCGTCGATGAAAACCACGACAAACTTGTCCAGCTCCAGCATGAATACCGAGTTCATCAAGTACATGAAGTGAGCTGGAGCATTGGTGAGGCCGAAGGACATGACCAGGTACTCATAAAGTTTGTACCTTATCGGGAAAGCGGTCTTTGGAATGTCCTTAGCCCTTATCTTAATTTGATGGTACCCGGATCTTAAATCCATTTTGGAAAAGATCTTTGCTTCGACCAACTGATCAAACAACATGTCGATCCGTGGCAACGGGTACTTGTTCTTGATGGTTACGGCATTTAATGGACGATAGTCCACGCAAAGCCGTAACGTCTCAGCCTTCTTCTTGACAAATAATGCCGAACAACCCCATGGCGAGGAGCTCGGCCTAATAAAACCCTTCTCCAGAAGGTCCGTGAGCTGAGTCTTCAGTTCAGCCAACTCCTTGGGCGCCATCTTGTACGGCCTTCGGGATATTGACATGGTTCCCGGTGCAAGTTCAATCTTGAACTCCACCTCTCTATCGGGTGGCATCCCCGGCAAATCGTCCGGGAATACATCAGGGAACTCTCGGACCACTGGAATATCCTCCAATCTGACGGTTGTGGCTTGATAGACACTTGGAAGTTTTATTTCTGGACTGTCCAGAAATAAAGAGTGAGGCTCGTGTACTTCTGAGTTCAAGTGCACGACTCGGAGGACGGTGTCTAAAACAGCGCCGTGGCGGGTTAACCACGACATCCCTAAGATGACATCGACCTTTTGTCCCTCTAAGATTATGAGAGACATAGGGTAGACTCTACCCTCTAAGCACAATGGCGCTTTTGGGACCATCATGCTTGCTGAAATTTTCCCACCCGACGAACAGATCACATAAGGACTATCGGTGGGTAGTATTTGCAAGCTATATTTATCAATGAAAGCTTGGCTAATGAAGCTATGCGTGGCGCCTGAATCAAATAGTACTATAGCTGGATGCTGGTGGAGTTGGAACACACCCGCAAGGATTGGCTCGCCCTCCGGCACGTCCTCAATGGCAAGCTGGTGGACGGTGCCGGGCCTAGGGTTTGCCCGCCGCGCATTAGTAGGGTTCCGGGGTTGATTCCTCCCCGGAAACTGTGGTGCCACTCCGCCGCCTTGCCTCTCCGGGCAACTGCTCGCGAAGTGTCCTGGACGACCACACTTGTAACATGTGGCCGCTGCTGGTGTAGTGCTCGGGGATGAAAGCCCGACATGCATTGCTGAGGTGCATACGCACGCGGCATCGCCCGTTGCTGCTGTTGTTGCGGAGGTGGTGCTGGCAGTGCCGGCCTGAATGCTAGTGAAGAGTACGGCCGACTGCGAAAAGGCATCGACCTCTGGGGTGGCTGCCAGCGTGGACCTGATGGTGGGCGATTCACCATCCGAAACTTCTGAGAAGGACCGCCTCCTTCTCCGCTGCTCTGCGGCGCGCTTCGCTTTCTCTCCGCCGCCGCTAACTCCTTGCCGGAGTCCTCCTGAACAATCGCAACATCAATGATGTCGTTGAGGCTACCACGATTGAGCATCGCCAACTTGTCCTTTAGGAGCGGGTTAAGCCCCTGGTAAAAGTGATCCCGCCGCTTCTCGTCGGTATCTGCGTGATACGACGCATAGAGCGCGAGATCGTTGAACGCCCTGGAGTATTCCAGCGCGTTCCGGCTCCCTTGCTGCAGGTGCTGGAACTCCTGCGTCTTCCTCTTTATCAAACGTGGCGGTATATGATAGGCCCTGAAGGTCGTCCGGAACTCCGTCCAGGTCATCACTCGATCGGTGGGCTGTGAAGCACAGAAGTTGGCCCACCACGCGCTCGCGGATCCTTGGAGCTGCTGGACCGCGAACTGAGTCTTGCGCTGCTCACTTATCTGGAGCAGCCCGAACTTCATCTCTATGGCGCGGAGCCAGTTGTCCGCGTCAAGAGGTTCATCCACCCTTGAGAATACCGGAGGATGAGTTGCCAGGAAGCCGGAGTAGGAGCTCTGTTGACGCTCCTCACGGTCTTGACGTCTCTCTGGGTGAGACGTATTGGCATTAAGAATTTGCAGCAACTCCGTGTGCTGCTGATGTGAACCCGCCATTGCCGCGACGATGTCGGCCAATGTAACCGTTGGCAGTGGCGGTGGCGGTGTTTGCTGTTGCTGTTGCTGTTGTTGCTGCCCCGAGGAGTCCTCGGGGGGCTGTTGGGAGGTCTCTCCCCCTTGGCTAGTACCCCCAACATCAGGGTTGGCACGAGTACGCGTCATTCTGAAATTCAACACAACAGCAATTAGCACATGTCTTACTTAAAAATTTCCACATGCAACAGTAGGTATTGAAGTGACACATGAATAATTTGCACAACATTCACGTATATTGATAAAACATAAACTTTATACTAGATACATTATTCTCGGGTTTCCAAGAATTCGTGCTCATGTCGTCACTACCTATGCATACGCTACTGTCTACACGACATGCCACCGATTATAAAATTTGGGCTACACTACCCTAGCTGCCCTACATGGCAACTGTAACCCCCTACCCGGAGTAGAACTCGACCTCCTGTGGGTCGTCCTCCTCCAGTACCTCTGCTGGTGGCTCCGGATCTACCACCTCTTCTCCCATCTCGGGTTCTCCCATTGCTGGAAGGCCCAAGACCACCGGTACGCCTAACACCAGAGGTACGAGGTCCTGCAATGCATGCACCTCGTCCATGGCTTGGTTGTAGTCCTCTTCCCAGCCTTGCCCTTCCTCAATAGCGTCGTCCCGCTCTTGAGTAAGTTCCTCGTCCTGCTGAGTCAGATTCTGTACCAATTCTTGCAACGCCGCGATGTCGACACGGCTCTTCTTCTTTGCCTTCTTCAGACGATGCAACTGATTGTGTTGTTCATTCAGTCGCTTGATCGTCGGAAGGAGCACATTGCGGAGTGCGCTGTGAGCACTCTCGAAATGGTCTCCACGGCTCGTGCTCTCCTTGAGCTTCGTGGCAAGATGCTCCATATGAACAGCTTGCCTGTCCATCACGGCGTTTCCCGCCCTCATCTGGAGGCTAAGGTTTGCTTCCGCGGGGTTGTACCTTGGGCAACTCGGGTCCGTTGCCTCCAGGTACCTCTCTTCCCACACATGCTGAGCCCGTCCCTCCTCCAGAACGAGCGCGTATGGAGTGCCCTCCATAGCCTGCACGTGTAGTTGGCAGAAACGTGACATGGTGTCACGGGCTGCCACTTGCCACATCCCTTCCGGTTGTCTTCCTCTCACCGTGATGGTGAACGGCACCCAACCGGGTGGTGTAGGTCCTGCAGGGACTTCGACATGGATTGTTCACGTCTTGTTCCCCTCTTCGCCTTCTTCCTTGGTGAAGTATTGCGGCATCTGGTGGTATCCGAAATATTGAAGCATATGCCTCAATGCTTCCGGATAGCCGTTGCGGTGAGAACAGTGGGACACCACCCATCCGTTCTCCAACTGTTTATCTACTGTCATCTGTAAAAATATATTTGAGAAATGTCAAATATTTATTTAAACAGTAAACCACTGAGTTATAACATAAGACATGTCATTGAACCCATAAAGCTTGGAAACATAGTTTAAATTTTTAAGCAAATTTGACTGCTGATCTGCTGTTCAACATGACAGCCCTGACCAGTTTCCATTTTTAAGCCATGCTAAAGGCTTTCCAGAAAGTATTTGTTTGGCCTAAGATCTGTCGTGGTTCAGAAGTTATGAGATGTCAAAGTTAACAGAATTCCTGGAGAAAATTGAACAGCACCTCCCTGCTTTAGGTACTGATTTGATCCAAGAATCCCAGTTAATTCTGTTCCTAATCTGACAAAACTTTATGTTACAAAGTTGTAACCCATCTCATAAGCTTTCCAGAACTACCTCATTTGCTATTTTTATATTTTTATGCAGGAAGTTATGCTTAATTTACAGAGAGTTTACAAAGAGTCTTTACTCTATCCTGTTTTCTGGACATTTTCAACTCTACTGCATTTTTCGAGTGGTTAAGGGAGGAAACACCTCTGGACCTCAACAGAAGAGTTGTAAAGCTCTTCCAAAGATTTCCAGAAATGTATCATATGACCCCAACTTCGAAAGAACTCAACTTCTAACCACTGATTAACTTCAGCCTTGATTCAGCTGAAAACAGAGTGCTCTGTCCTTAACAACCTATAAGTTGAAAACTTGTTAACTTTGATTATCCTGTTTAAGAGAAGAGGTTACAGCAAAGTTTTACTGCTTTGGATCAAAACCTTCAAGTTTTTATAATGAAGTTGTTCATTTAATGGGGTGTGACGTCGATGTGTCACCAGAGCATTTCGGTACTACATCCTCACAAAGAAAAACCTATACCGGACTTAGCCGGCTTCGTTAATTCAGTGGCACTAAACGTCACTCGCACACGGATGCTACACGTCTACCGTTTCGTGGTCAGACTACCTGTAGAGACTCAAACAATCATCAGACTCGGCTGCACACCGAGCCCGGAATCCATACAGTTCGTACACCCGGCCGTCATCACTCGCCCAGATGTTCTCAAGCCAAACACGCCTTGAGCTACGTGTTCACGTTTCAGACCACGTGACGGGGTCTCCCAAGTTGCACCACGCACGCCAGGGACAGACGTTGCTCGTATACCCCAAACGACATGAAGAGTCGTAGAGGATATCAAAGCGGGTCAGGTTACCTGCCACCCGTGGGGCTCCACCCTTCAACTTGTGCGCACTGGTGGACAGCGCTTACGTGCACCCCCCAAGACATACACGTCCCGAGATGCACGATTTTCTGACATAATCAAATAAGTTAATATGCCACTTTCTATATGCTAATAACATCCTTATACGGGCTACTAACTTGTTCTTCACTGGATTTTTGAAAAAGATGACCTTTGTAGTGCGTTAAACCTCAAGCGAGCTCTGATACCACGCTGACACGACCCCACGGTCTTGTCGAGCTAGGATCACGCTGAGGGGTGCTGCGTTGCACAGCACCGGATAACACACGTCAAAGGTACAAAGCGGAAGCGAAATTTTATTACATAAACAAGTGTATGAACATGTTTACATCAAAATAAGTTCAGTCTACACTCACGTGCGTAGACTAAGCATCAAGTGCACGTACAACCCTTGAACGTGTCCTTGCTAGCACACACGCACACTAACTCTGCGACGTGCACGACTCCCACTCGACGGGGTTCCCCTCCTGGGGTTCCGTCTCCTCCTCGGGAGTCCCTTCCTCATAGAACCCTGTAAAAGCTTCAAACACAAGCAGTGAGCACGAAGGCTCAGCAAGTCTGACCCGTCTCACCTAACATGGGACTTCTACATGAGGGGTGATGGGTACATGAGGTAAAAATCATTTGCAAGGACTCGCCTAATTAGTAGAACCTTACTTTCAAGTTTTAGCAGCAGGTTGTGGAGAACCTTACGCTACGGCACATGAGAGGGCCGCAATCAAACAAGAAACACATTTCTCTCATGTACATTGCCCAAAGTTGAAAAGAACTTTAGTTAGCTCTAAACTACAACATATCATTAACAATCAATGTCCATCATTCAATCAACAACATTTTATCATGTGACTAGCCTGTTCTTTCTACGTCACGGTACAATGAACAAGTGGTACTCACTGACCGCAAGGGACGGCGATTATAATCGATTTACACCTGCAGGGTTACCCGAACAACCCGTCACGTACTCCGGTACTCGATGTTGCCTATAACAACCATCACGGACGCCGTATGCAACTACCTTTCACCCGTTAGCCAAATGTTGAACCGGTCCAATCGTCCCGAGCAAGAGGTCTCTGCACGCGCATCTCAGTGTTGCCAGCCGATTTACACCTCGAGCTCTCAACCTACCCTCTGAACGACCAGCTATGCCTCAACACCCAGCTACCCGAGTTACATCGGTTTCCCGGTTCCCATATAGACGGTAGGTCTTCGGTACTGTTCTAGCTTGTTCAACAGGCCCGCACACGGCTCGGTCCTCAATCGACACAAGCGGAGCTACAGCACACAGGCCCCAAAGTCCTGTTGCCCTTACTCTCCACTTGGTCTCATTTTCTTGCCATGTGTTTCATGTGCTACCACTACCCGAGTCGAGTGCCTCTAGCCTATGCTCGCGAGTAGTTCCAATGGAGTTGGTTCTAATGGAGTTGGTCTCACTTAATTTGAAGGTTCCTAGCTAAAGTTATGAGCTAAATAATTTCAGAGAAAATTCTGAAAATGTTTCTGAACATTTTCTATTTTCTCTGGACAGTTTCACTAATCACACCATTAGGTGGATCAAATGAGATCAAATGGATCTGAAATTTTATGGTAGTCCAGGAATATTTTGGTGAACATCCCAACAAAATTTCAGGATTTTCCTTCAAAGGATTCTCCAGTTAAAATTCCTAACAGTTTAAACTTTGAGGAATTAATTCTGGAGAAGTAAGGGTTTTCATGAAGTGAAACTTGATTTGCTGGAAAGCGCTCAGAGAGCTGAATACAGAAAAATTTGGTTCACTCGATTTGGAGCTTCCTAGCCATAGTTATGAGGATTTGAAGTTTGGATAGAATCTGAAAATCGGGGGAAAAGTTTAAACTCTCGGGGGCCCGCGGGGACACGTGTTGAGCGCGGAGGTGTCCGGCACACCGGGGCTCACAGGGTATTTGCGCGCCAGCACAGCCGATCCCGGCCACACCCGATCCCGATTTAAATTCTTCAGCCGCTGACACATGGGCCAGCAGGCTTCGTCTTCCTCCCGCCGTTCTCTCGCGCCCGCGCCGCCGACCTCGCCGCAGCAGACTCGGAGCTCGCCGGCTCACCGCTGCCGGACCTGCCATGGTCTGAAGCTCGCCGCCAGGGGCTTGTCGACGTCGAGGAACACGTCGGTGGTGTCAGGTCGGGCTGGGGGGGACCGGAAGTAGCCCGGCGACGTGTCGTGGCGTCGGTTGAGGTTCGGCGCCGTCGACCGTAGGTTCTAACCCGCCAACACCTCGAACAAACGGTCCTACAACATCAGTGTACCTCTAGGAAGCTCGACAAGGTGTCAAAAGGGTTCAGGGATGGCGGCAAGTCGGTCGGCACCATGTGACCGATCGTGCCCACCATGACCGCCCTTGATCGAGCTCGAAATTCATCACTCCTAGACAGTTTCACGCCACGGATGCAGAAAAGAACTTGATCACCGGCTAGTCCAGCGTCTATGTGCAAGATTTGATAACCACCGAAAGACGATAGAGCGAGAATTTGAAGAAACCGTACCGGAAGCTCAGTTTAAGGTTGCCGGAGCAAAAACTGAGAATTCGCCGGCGAGAGTTCACGGTGTGGCTTGAGCTTCGGGTGGAAGCAGCGTGGAGTCCGTGCGCTCCTGTTACCGCCCTTGCTCGGCCGTGGAAGTGGTTGTAGTGTGCTGCCCACGTGAGACCAATCGCCGTCCTTCAGCTAAACTGCGGCGGTCGTCGTTGATCACGGGAACAGGGACCGAAACCCAGTGGTTCAGGCGTTGGGAGGGTGGTGCTCAAGCTCAGGATGTTGCCTGGCAACTCGGAGAGGCGAGGACATGATTGTTTGCTGTGTTTTCCCGATCGACCGAGAGCTCGGGAAGAAAAGGAATGGCGCCGCCCAGTGTCGCTCGCGGGGATAAGAAGGCACCCGGTCTTCACCCCGCTGAGGCGGTGACGGTCGCGTGGGGGCGCGAGCAGGCCGCCTGGGCGCCAGCGCGCGTAGAGGGGAAGCAGCTGGTGGCGCCGGTGGCTGCTCGGTGGCGCAGCCGACAGCTGCTAGGTGGAATTTCCCACCGAGGCTGTGACTTTGTGTGCAAGTTTTGCCTCCTCCTCTCTATGACATGTGGGTCCCACCTGGGGTTTTAACCTCTGAACTTTACTCCTAATCACTGTTGTAAACAGTGAGCCCCATAATACCCCTGGTGATTCAAATTATCCACCTTTGAGCCATTTGAATTGAGTAGAATTCAAATTGGGTTTGGTTTGAATGAATTTCAGCACAAGTTCAGTTTTGAATTCAAATAAAGTTTGAATTTGTCCCACTTAGCTCATGACAAGATCAACTCCAAATGAAGTGAAAATTGGTGTGTGAGCTCACAAAAATGTGCTGAATAAGAATATGCCTCCCACTTTCAAATTCATGGGATAAAAACAGTTTGAATTTGAATATGGTTTCAAACTGCCCTCTTCCTAACTATACCCAAAATGACCTCAAAAAGGTTTTGAATTTGGGTGAAACTTGGCATGGACACCCTTAGCAATGTGTAGGAGTTTTCATATGCCCAGCCCATCTATATCACATGTGGAAAATGCCACTTTTGCAATATGTGAGTTTGTTCTCTAATGAGCATGTTGATGGTGGTTACTTGCTCTTCATTTGTGTTCATCAACTTTCCTCAAATGAGGTGTGTGGTGTGGTGATGAACACTTCAAATATGTGTCAAAAACTGAGGCCCTTACAAAAACTTAATGTCGATGTGTTTGGCAGCACCACTCGACTTGTTGTTGTGAGAGTACAATACTGCGGGTTCATTGTCGTAGTATAACTTAAGTGGTTTTTCAATGCTGTCGACCACTCTAAGACCAGGTAGAAATTTCTTAAACCATAATGCCTGCCCCGTGGCCTCATAACAAGAAACAAACTCGGCATGCATTGTGGACGATGCAGTGACGGTTTGTTTGGAGCTCTTCCACGATATAGCTCCATTTGCGAGGGTGAATATGTAACCTGACGTGGATTTCTTAGTATCCACACAACCTGCAAAATCTGAGTCTGAGTATCCCAATACCTCGAGTGGGTCTGACTTACTATACGTTAACATGAGGCCTTTTGTGCCTTGCACATACCTTAATGCTTCCTTAACTGTCTTCTAGTGACCAATCCCTGGATTAGCCTTATATCTGGCAAGCATCCCGGTTACGAACGCTAAGTCAGAGCGAGTACATACTTGAGCATACATAAGACTTCCGACAGCAGAAGCATATGGAACCGATTTCATTTGATCGATCTCGTATTGGTTCCTGGGACACTGAAAGTTCTCAAACTTATCGCCCTTGACTATTGGAGCAGGCGAAGGTTTACTCGCATACATGCGTACTTCTTGAGTACGCCTTCTAAGTATGCTTTCTGAGATAAACCTAAAACCCCCTTAACACGATCTCGGTGAATCTTGATCCCCAGCACATATGATGCTTCACCTAGATCCTTCATATCGAAGCTGGAGGATAGTAACCTCTTAGTCTCTAACATTAGATTTACATCGCTACTCGTAAGTAGTATATCATCCACATAGAGTATAAGGATAATGAATTTCCCATTTTTAAATTTAGCATAGATGCAATTATCCTCCTCATTCTCCTTAAACCCAACCTTTCTAATTGTCTCATCGAATTTGAGATACCACTGCCGTGAGGATTGTTTGAGCCCATAAATGGGTTTCCTTAAGCGGCATCCCATGTGTTCCTTACCCTTAATGACAAAACCTTTCGGTTGAGTCATATAGACGTCCTCGTACAGATCCCATTGAGAAACGTCGTTTTTACAACCATCAGATGTAACTCTAAATCATAATGCGCTACTAATGACACAATGATTGTAAAAGAATCCTTAGTAGAGATGGTTGAGAACGTCTCATTATTGTCTATGCCTTCTTTTTGAGTGAATCCTTTCGCCACAAGTCTGGCCTTATACTTTTCGATTTTCCCCTTGGAGTCATGCTTGAACTTGTAGACCCATTTACAGCCTACTGTCTTGCCTCCTCGAGGGATCTCGATTAAATCCCAGACCTTGTTAGCGTCCATAGACCTCATCTCATCCTCCATGTCTTTACGCCACTCAGACGATTATGGTCTTCTCATAGCATCTTCAAATAAGGTGGGATCATCCTCTATTTGAATTTGTTCACTCAAATAGATCTTATAATCGTCCGGAATGTCCGATTTTCTTACTCGTTGAGATCTTCTAAATGGCGCATTACCTTCTGGTTGAGGTTGTTGTTGCGCTTCATCATTTTCAGCAACTGGCTCAATAGGCTCGGGAGGATGAGCCTCTCTTACTTCTTCCGTTGCCGATGAAGGACTAACAACAGGTGCTGAATCATCAGTGACTGGCACAGATGGTTCAACAACAGTAGGTATCGAGAAATATGGTTCTGGAATCATGGGAGTGGGTGCGTACACCCGCTTCTCCTCAAGATCTACCTCTCGTCTTACCATACTCCCTCTAATCATGGCATCCTCTAGAAAGATAACATGCATTATCTCTATGAACTTAGTGTATCTATCTGGACAATAGAATCAATATCTCTTACTCTTATCTGGATAGCCAATAAAATGACAACTAATAGTTCTAGAGTCCAACTTACCAATGTTTGGGTTAAACATTACAGGCTCAGCTAGACATCCCCATACGTGCAAATAGCCTAATGAGGGCTTAAGTCCTGTCCACATTTCATATGGTATCTTAGGTACTGATTTGCTTGGCACACGATTAATCACATGAATGACGGTTTTTAACGCCTCCATCCATAAGCTAACTGGAAGTGTCGAATAACTTAACATAATTCTTACCATATCCATGAGCGTACAATTTCTCCGTTCTGCTACACCATTTTGCTGAGTCTCGCCCGACGTAGAATACAAGGCTATTATACCGTTTTTCTGTAGAAACTTTGCAAAAGGTCCAGGAATTTGGCCATACGGGGTATGTCGACCGTAGTACTCCCCTCCACGATCGGATCTTACTACCTTAATCTTAACGTTGTGCTGGTTTTCTACTTTGGCCTTAAATATCTTAAATTTATCCAATTCTTCGGATCGCTCCTTGATTGGATAAATGTAGCCATAACGGGTATAGTCACCTGTAAACGTTATGAACGAATCATAATCATCTATGGAGACTATTGGGAATGGACCACAAATGTCTGTGTGAACTAATTCTAATATTCTCGTACTACGTTTGGCGTCTTTCTTAATCTTCTTAACAAATTTGCCTTTAATGCAATCAATGCATTCTTGTGAATCCGAAAAGTCTAACTGGGGAAGAATCGATTGAGAAACTAAGCGTTCAATTCTCTCACTCGAAATGTGGCATAAACGATAATGCCACAATTTTGATGATGTTTCGGAATCGATTCTTTTACGCTTGTTAAATACTAAGTCATTTTGAGAAGAAATTTGACTATCACTAATAGCATTAATATCATCATGTAAGGATAATAAATATAACATGTCTTATCGAAAGGCAAGACGCACAACTTTATTATTAAATGTAATAGAACATTAATCATTGCAAAAATGGCACACATAATCTGAATCATCCAAACATGAAACTGAAATAAAATTTGTCTCTAAAGAGGGTACATAAAGGACATTATGAATCCTAAGTACAAAGCCATCTCTAAGTCTAAGTGGGAGATCTCCAACGACTTCAACTTGAGCTTCACAGCCATCAACGACTTTAATGGCAGTTTTCCCTCTTCTTAGGGTCCTCCTCATACTTAATCATTGTAGAGAATTACAAACGTGCACGGTGGCACCTGAATCAATCCACCAAGTAGATTGAGAATAATCTAAAAACAGGGATTCATTAACAAAAGTCACAAAATCATTACCATTCTTGCAACATCACTTCAGGAAGCCCACACAATCCTTCTGTTAGTGTCCTTTCTCCTTACAGAACCTACACTGATCATTGTCCAGTTTCATATCCTTCTGGAGAGGATGCTGAAGTGGAACCTTACCCTTGCCCTTATCAGTAGAAGAAGTACCATGTACCGCAAAAGAAGCACCTTTGGGAGAACAAAAATAGTTCTTCTCTTTCCCTTTAGCGTAGTTGACAGAGTCACTACCCCTGTGGGACTTAATGCGTTCTTCTTAAATGCACATGGCAATCAACTTCTCTAAGTTCCACTGCTCTGGCTGAGAGTTGTAATTGATCACGAAGGGCTCAAACTCCTTAGATAGTGAAGCAAAAATGAGGTGCACAAGCAACTTATCAGTGATTTCTAAGTTCATTGGCTTGAGCTTCGTGGCTAAGTTGGTCATCTTAAGGATGTGCTCACGCACACCACCTCCAGTGTATCTGAGCTTCTTGATAAGCATGCTCCTATAGCCTTGGAAGAGCCAGTGACTTGACTTTCCACCTTATGGAGGTACTCAAGAGCAGTGTCGCATTGAAAATCGCTCCCCGAATGGCCTCAGTGATTGTCCCGCTAATCACCATCAAACACGTTCTGTTTGAGGCAATCTACTTAGTGAGATCCTTATCGTACTTATTCTTTAAACTTAGGTATTGTGTTTTCCTAAACTCGAAGGACTCATCAGTCTCTTCATCAGTAGGTGAAGGGACCTCAAGCTCAATGGGGCAAGGTATCATCAGTGCATAATCAATTTCAGAGACAGCCAATGCGATCTCCAATTTTTCTTTTCAAGTACCATAATTTGAACCATTGAGTGGTTCAATGTTGAAATAAAACTCAGTGCTGAAGACAAAGCGGATGAACCTTCATAAAATTTCATATATATAAGTAAATATACAATAAACTAAAACAATACAAAAATGTTGTATTTTACTTTTTGCTTAGTTACTCCACAAAATATAACATTCAAAATAATAGCAAATTTTGTTTTTCACGTTGGTTACTCAATAAAATTCTTTATGAACAAAATACTTAAAGTAATATAGAAATGCCTTGTTTTATTTTTCAAGTTGGTTACTCAACAAAGCACGTTATTCAAGAATATAAAACATGTAAATTTTATTCTTTCGCGTTGGTTACTCAAATAAAATTTCTATGAATCAAATGACTTAAATTAAACTTAATGCATAGTAAATTTTGTTGTTCACGTTGGCTACTTAACAAAATTACTATAACTTAATTAATAAAAGACTTAACCAAAATTCTGCTAATTAAAATTTTCAATTGAAAATTAATTAGAAAACTAATAAATTGAATTACAACAGCGGAAGCTTAAAAAATACTTAATTACTCTTAATTATCCACACCAACACAATTAAATATGACTAAAAACTATTTTACCATGAAAGTTGCTACTTACAAGAGATAAAAATAAGATAAACTAATGTTAAACTGATGATATACAAAACAATTTTCAGACCATAACTAAAAACTTAATCAGATTACTTAAATGTTAAGTACCGTAGCTCAAGACAAACCGATCTTACCTCAGTTGGTAGAGCACAAGACCCTCTCCTTTGAAGTTGCGGGTTTGATCCCCACCGGAAGCAAATTCTTTTTCGCGCGCGCTGGGCTGTTGCGCCCCCACGTGGGCCGCAGCTCCAGCTGGCCCGCTCGGCGCTAGAACTGCCCGCTTGGGCCGAGGGCCCATTAGGGTTTTAGCCTGCGCCTGTTAGGGTTCGGCCGCACCCGTTAGGGCTGCAACGCGCCCGATTGGCTCTGTTGGGCCAGTTTCTTTTAATTTTTGGCCCAAATTCCAAACCCTAATGAATCTCCACCCTCCATTTTGATCCAATGGCTGCCCTTTGATTTCGCGGCTATAAAAAGGGGTGGGTACCCCATCCCTGAAACCCTGATTTCATTTTCACTCCCTCCCCTCCCTCTCCTCTAGCCGCCATCGTAGTGAGAGAAAACCAAGAGAGGAAAAAAAGGAGGATGGCTTGGAGGCCGGTTTTGTCATGGGGAAGGCTCGCCGGCGGGATAGCTCACCGTGGATGAGCGGCCGTCGTTGGGGCCTTCCTGGCAAAACCGTATAGCCACCGTTTTTTTCTTCCCGTTCTTACTATTTTACCCTCTTCTTTCTTTTTATTTCTTACTTTTCTACCGTTTTGTTCTTACTATTCTTATTCAATATGGTTGTTGATCTAAAACTTGCTATGGATGGATCTAAACTGAATGCTCATCCGGAATGGATCTAGTGGTCTAGTTGGCTCTGATATCATTGTGTGTTTCTTACTTCCTCTAGCCACTAGATCTAGCGGGTACATTGATTAAAATCATTCTAAAACTATATGAATGAGAACAAAAACGGATTTGTAACATACCTTTGGATGTTGAGAATGCTGCCATGACGGAGTCGCCGAAGTGTAGTCGTCGACGCACGGGTTCCGTGGTGTCGACGACGATGGCGGCGACGGGGGTCCTTACCCTCACTCCCCTCACGGATTAGATCGGTTTTCCTAATGTGTTTGGGGTGTTTTTTAGCACGAACACATCTCTTCATGTGCCTCGGCCACCCCTCTTAATACAGCGTGGGTGTGAGAGGGCCCCCAACCATGGGTTGGTTAGCGCCCCCGATCAAGGCGCGGATGTGGGCATAGACTCTGGAACGGGCCGTTGGGTCGTTCCAAAGAAGGAGATCAACTCCAACACTACCATGATGCATGGGTTTATTTGCAATATCAATTGCCGTCTTATTGTCACAATACAACATTAGTGGCTTTGCTTTGAACAATCCTAGTTCCATCAGCAAGATACGTAACCATAATACTTCACATACTCCAAGTGCCATAGATCTAAATTCTGCTTTGGCAGTGGAACACACTACTACACTTTGTTTCTTATTGCGACATATAACAAGATTACCTCCCAGAAATGTACAAAAACTTGATGTTGATTTTAATCCTCTAAGGATCCTGCATAATCCACATCAGTGTAACACTCCATCTAGAGATGTCCACGTCATGAATATAGTAATTCTTGACCCGGATAACCTTTAAGATATCTTAGAATCCGAATGACATCATTCACATGACGAGTTCGAGGATCATGCATAAATTGACTCACCACACTGACTGCAAATGCAATGTATGCAAGTATGAGAGAGATAAATTAAACTTTGATAATTTTCCCCGATCAACATGCTTTCCAGATTCATCATGAAGGCGATAATTTTGAGCTGGTCGGCACAAAGAAAATCTAGTCTCACTAAGCAAATCGAGGGCATATTTTCTTTGAGAAAGGTAAATCCCCTTTGGACCATGGTAGATCTCAATCCCAAGAAAGCATTGTAATTGTCCTAGGTCTTTGACTTCAAAATCTACCATATTTTTAAACAAGCAATCTCCTCAACATCATCGTCAGAAATAACAATATCATCAATATAAACAATCAGAATGACTATCTTGCCCACATCAGAATGACCATTCTCCGGACTCTGCGCAAACAGAAGCTACATTCACATGTCTGCCCTTTCTTTTCCTTTGGCAAGAGTGTCTAGAAATAAATCAATGCAATTACTTTTAAGATCACCTGAATAGAAGTAATAGCTCATGTCTTGTTAGAAACCATATCATTGTGGCTTTGTCAAATTACCCAACACATAGTAAACATTCAAAAATATTTTGTACCTGTAATTTTTTATCGTACCATGTAACCAATTGCTAAAGATATGGTCTACACTTAAAGGTGGCGCTAAGTTAAAAGAAACTTATAAAATTATCTAAATAAATCTAGCAATATGACAATCGAAGAAATGATGTTGTACAAATTATCAAGGTTATAGAAACATCTTACACTTCTCTTCCATTGCCTTTTGCTAAATTATCTTTGGTTAGAGATTCAGAAATTTGCTCTAGAGTTTCTTGAATTTTTCAGTGAACCTAAGAGCAATTCACATAAACCAATTCATAAATGGAGGATACCGAGGCTAGGGTATTTGAAAATTAATTTTGAAGGCCCCTTTCGTGAAGCTACAAATCAGGTGGGTGAGGATTTGTTATAAGAAATGAAGAAGGGGCAGGGCCGGCTCTATGTTTTCGAGGACCCTAGGGCGAAGTTGTATAAGGCCCCTAAGACTATAGATATATACGTAATTAACCGATGAAAATTATCAAAGCGATCAAGTCTAATTATGGTTGAAGGCACTAGCACCCTATTCAGTAGTAATAAAGGTAAATTTATAAACATATTACTCCTCCGTTTCGAATTATTTGACGCTGGTTAGTCCAAAATTGAATTAGTCAGCGTCGAATAATTCGAAACGGAGGGAGTATCAATCAAATACAGAATAAAATGCTACTAAAGTCAATCGCAAAAATAACCCCAACAACCCTTTAAAGTTGATTTATCTACTGTAGAAAAATAGGTTTTGAAAATTTATAACTATTTTATACAATAGAGAAGATTGCGTGAATATGCTATGAGAATCTAAAGGAAATTCATACAACTTTGATATTCAAACAAAAAATTAATTTCCTACAACACCGATATATTAATGGACGTGACAAACATGGTCTATTTGTAGTGATTAGAACCGAATTATCGGATCGAAACAGCCTAAAGAGAGGGAGAAACAAGAGTTTTAGGTCTTAGATCAAAATCTAACACTAAGATATGAGGAGCGATGATTTTTTTCCACTAATAGTCATCATTCTTTCTCTCTACTCTGAACTGCCTGGTATTTTTGTGGCCAATCATTGTGTCCCTCTTCTTCTTGCTATCCAGCAACAGTCATGAGAGGTTAATAAAAAAGAAATATAATAAAAATACTAGGGGCAATCTATTTCTTTTACTGTAACTAGCCAGGAGATCAAAGGTAGCATGGATCGTCTTACCTTAGTAAGATGACGGTGAGCCAACACTTCTGTTTCTCTGCCTCTAAAGCACGATCCACAGTAGGAGAACATGTGGTAGGAGAAGGGACTTGAGTGTAAGAATTAAGTTTAATTGATTTTTTCTCTCTCCTAAATTAGGTTCTAATTAGAACTTAATTAAACCATACTAAACCTAATTAATCTAACTATCTATTTTTTTCTTAATTTTCTTAATCCCAATTAGAACACTCTGTATAGCATAAAAGCTCATGGGCCCCCTTCGGCGTGGGCCCTAGGCGATCGCCCCTCCCGCCTACGGCCAGAGCAAGGGGGAGCAGTTGCAAAAGTAGCTGGCCATACTTCAGCCGCGCTGGACTCCGCTACAGACAGAGAATTTGCCTGTCAACAAGCACTTCTATTCGCCTTAGAACAGGGAATGATGTTCCCAGAAGTTGAAAGTGATTGCTTGGACATTCCCCTTGTAGCCGATGACAAGACATCAGTTTCAGTTTAATGGAAAGTTCTTTGCAGTTTTTTAAAAAAACATCTTTGGTTAGAACTATACCTTGATGGTGGATGTGAAGGAAAAGATATGAAATTTGTGACAAAGGTGGTCATCTGTTTCAGTTTAAAATTGTAAATGATAATCCTTAACAAAGTGGAAGCAAACTAAGCTCATGGCAACCCCATCGCTAGATGCCGCAGACAATACAGAACTACAGCATCATTTTCCTTTCACGAACCCGAAGGAAAGAAAAAAAACGAGAACGACAACGAAGAAAACGAGAAGGGGAAGGGCGCCCCCCGTGTCGAGCTCCCAACCCGTTTGCTAAAAAAGGGTGCGAACTCGTCACCGCGCCCGGCGATCCTCGCCTCCGTTCCCCGCATTTCCGCGCAATGGCCCGTGCGAGCGCGACCCTGTCCCCGTCTGAGGACGGCCATCTCGGCAATTCGGCGAGAGCACGTCCGGCGTGAGAGGCGAGGGCGGGATGTCGGGGCCGAACCGGCGCCGCTCGTCGGACAGGCGCGGCGAGCGGGTGCAGTTCAGGTTCTCCAATCTCCGCGCCGTCCAGGTGGTGGCCTACAGTTAGATTCTTTTGTGCTCATCGCGCATTGCATTTTCAACAATTCACATTAGTGTTAAATATGAAAAATGCATTCGTGCGAGATCGCGAAGTTCGTGGCTTGGTTGCAACAGTGGCTGCATTGGGGATTCTGAGGCGGATAGTGATGAGGTTGAAAATTACTGATTCTAGATTAGGAACTCCTCGTCGTTGAATGATTGGTTAGAGAGCGCCCGATAATATCAATTGTTTGTTCGTATATGCAGTCTTATGGGGTAAGGTCTTCTCCTTGGCTTAGTTGGTACCTGAATCAGTTTGCTAAGAGAGGACAATGTTAGTAGTGAAAATCTAGAATAAATTGTAAACAAGAGGCTGTGTGAATGATCACTCTTCATGACCATTAATCAAACTCATTTCCATTGTGTATAAAATATAGTGAATCCATCTGTGGCTGATGCAATGTTTCCCTTTCCTATCCTAATTCACTTCTATAAAAAACGGTGTATCCAGTGACGAAGGCTCCCACATATTATGAGGTCTGGAGAAAGTTTATTTCTAGACAACCTTATATTTGCTTTTGCAAAGAGGCTAGCTTGAACCCAAGACCCCAGTACGCAAGTAGAGACACACTACCCTAATTCAATTATATGATATCCTTAATTGAAACAATGATGAAGTTTTAAGCAGTTCGAACGAGAAGTCCTAACCGAAATAAGTGTAAACCTGAAGCTAGTTACGAACTTCAATTATATAAAATGCTATGACATTTTTGCTTAGTACTCTATCATTTTACTCAAAATAATATGGCAGCACACATCAAAGCATTTAAAGGAACACTAGCTAACCAATTTTATTTGTTTCATGAAAGTGTAAAGGCCTGGCATTTATGATTGTGGATTTTATGCATTTGCTTCCCATAAAATTGTTATTGGTGTGCTCTAGTTGTGATGTGGTGATGCTTTGAATGACTGTACTTTCCTTTTATTTTATTTCTGGTTGGTCCCTGGCTGCTTGCTCATGGTAATAACGAGACAAAAGTTTATTAATGTTATTTCTGATTGGTTTTTGCTCAACAGGTGCCAGTAGTGTCAGATATGTTGTTGCTTTCGATAATCTTAGTAGACAGTGGCAAAATAATTGCCAAGTATAGTAAAACTGCTGCTCAAAATGGGACGTGTCAATGGCCTGACTCCATCTTGGAGTCAATATAGTTTACTCAAGATGAAGTAATGAAAGAATTTGAGGACTGTCAGAGCAGGATTGTTGTTTCCAGGTGTAGCCCACATCTTCCTCCTCTCCCTCCCATTTCAATCGATGTTTTATACTGTTATGTCTCTTGCAAACAGGGATCGACAAAAAGTGGTGTTCACGGGGAAATTTTACTTAAAATGACTAATTATCTTAGCTTGGTAGAGTCAACTGAAATAACTTCGCCGTTGAAGAAATGTAATTCTGGAACTGTTTTACAGGTAAGTTCCTGTTAACCATGCTCGTCTTTTCATGGAGCATTTCATGGTTTCATATGATTTATTTGTTTCGCTATTCTTTTCGTTCGTGTGCTTGTGCTTTGACCTGAAAGGTGGAGTGACTGAATCTTTTCGGTTCTCAGATTTGTTCCTGTGAAGTTCCCAAATATTTTGCACCTGTGCAGTAAACGAAATACTGTATATCTAGGTTTATGAGATAGTTAGATTAGGAAAAATGATTAACTGATTAACAGGCTGTCAAGGAGGATACATATATAGGGGCACACAGCTTAAGGGCCAAGTAACCCTAATACAAAGGACTAAACTGCCCCTAATACACGTACAGTCCAACACCCCCCCGCAGTCCCAACATCTAGCCACTGCAGATGTTGAGACTGGACCGAAACTCGGTGAACACCGTCGAAGGGAGTCCCTTGGTGAAGATGTCGGCGAACTGCGACGACGTCGGAACGTGCAGGACTCGCACCTCCCCGAGAGCCACCCGCTCACGAACGAAGTGAAGGTCGATCTCCACGTGCTTCGTGCGCTGATGCTGCACCAGTTTGGTGGAGAGGTAGACGGCGCTGACGTTGTCGCAGTAGACCAACGTACTCCGGGCGAGGGGCGAGTGTAGCTCCTGAAGAAGCTGCTGAAGCCAGGAGGACTCGGCCACACCGTTGGCCACGACGCGGTATTCTGCCTCGGCACTCGAGCGGGACACCACGTGCTACCGCTTTGAGGACCAGGAGACGAGGTTGCCGCCTAGGAAGACGGCGTAGCCGGAGGTGGACCGGCGGGTGTCCGGGCAACCTGCCCAATCAGCGTCGATGTAGACAACCAGCTCGGAGGCAGAGTCGCGCCGTAGAAGAAGGCTGTAGTCGTGGGTGCCACACAGGTACTGAAGGATCCGCTTCACCGCCGTGAGGTGCGGCTCCCGCGGATCATGCATGTGAAGACACACCTGCTGAACCGCGTAGGAGATGTCCGGCCTGGTGAAGGTGAGGTACTGCAGTGCACCTGCAAGACTCCTGTAAGTGGTGGGGTCGGCGACCGGGGCGCCGTCGGCCGAAGACACCTTCGCCTGGGTGTCCACGGGAGTGGAGCACGGCTTGCAATCAGCCATGTCCGCTCGCTCGAGGATATCCAGGCAGTACTGGCGCTGGTGGAGGAACAAAGCACCCAGGCGGTGCTTGACTGCAACACCCAGGAAGTGGTGGAGCTGGCCGAGATCCTTCATCGCGAACTCGCGCTGCAGGGCGGAGATCGTGCGTTGAAGAAGAGCCGGGCTGGACGCCGTGAGGACAATATCATCCACGTACAGGAGGAGGTAGACAGTGTCATCCTCACGCCTGTAGACGAAGAGCGAAGTGTCCGACTTGGCCTCGACGAAGCCGAGCGAGGCCAGGAAGGAAGCGAACCGGCTATACCAGGCCCGAGGCGCCTGCTTCAGCCCGTACAGGGACTTGTTCAGCCGGCAGACCATGTCTGGATGGGCTGAATCAACGAACCCTATCGGCTGACTGCAATACACAGTCTCCGTCAACGTCCCGTGGAGGAAGGCATTCTTGACGTCTAGCTGGTGGACAGGCCAAGAACGCGACAGAGCCAGCGACAGAACGGTGCGAACCGTCGCCGACTTCACCACCGGGCTGAAAGTCTCGTTGTAGTCAACGCCGGGACGCCGCGTGAAACCGCGAAGCACCCACCGCGCCTTGTACCTCTCAAGAGACCCATCCGCCTTCCTCTTATGCGTGAACACCCACTTGCCCGTGACAACATTGCCACGACCAGGACGGGGAACCAGGTGCCAGGTCCGGTTGTGCTAGCAAGGCCGCATACTCTTCTTCCATAGCCCGACGCCAATGAGGATCGGCGAGAGCGCTACGGACAGAAGATGGGATAGGCGAGATGGGTGACGAGGCAGACGCGGGGGGGGGGGGGGTCGAGGACGATAGAACGACCCCGGAGAAGCGCTCCACAGGTCGAAGGACGCCGACGGCCCGTCGAGTCACCATCGGGTGAACGTGACGAGGGTCCCGGTGAAGCAGCGGAGGGTGATACACCAGATCCTCAGGGCGCGAAGAGGACGGTCCACCAACCCGCGCTCGTCACTGATAGACGAGAGCAGGATCGGCGTACCGCGGTCCAGGGGCCGCGGGTGGTGCGGCTGACGACGTCGAGGACACCGTCGTGGACGTCGTGACCGCGCGAGGAGAGACAGACGACGTCGGGGACGCCGTTGTGGACGTCGGGGTCGCGTGAGGCGCGACGGACGACGTCGGGGATGCCGTCGGGGACACCGGGGCCGCACGTGGTACGGCAGACGACGTCGGGGACGCCGGAGCCGCGCGTGGCGCAGCAGACAACGTCGGGGCCGTCGGAGGGACAGCCAGCGGCGGCAAGAACGCCGAAGCCGCGGGAGGCACGACAGGTGGTGTCTGAGACACCATGGTCGTGTCTGGCGCAGCTAGAGGAAGAACTGCAGAAGGTAAAGAACAAGGTCGCTGGACAGGAGCGGCCTCAGGATCAGTGGAGAAAAGAGAATCCAACTCGGAGACCGAGTCAGAGGAGGACCCAGCGAAAGGGAAGGAGGACTCGTCGAACACGACGTGTCGGGAGACCAAGATACGGCGAGTGGTGAGGTCGAAACACCGGTACCCCTTATGGTCGGGGGAGTACCCAAGGAAGACACACCGAGTCGAACGAGGCGCGAGCTTATGAGGAGCGGTGGTAGAAAGATTAGGGTAGCACGCGCACACGAAAACTCGAAGGTGGTCGTAAAGAGGGGTGGTGCCAAAGAGAGCGAAGTGAGGGGTGGGAGCACTAATCGCTTTAGTAGGAAGGCGATTAATGAGGAAGGTAGCGGTGTGAAGAGGCTCTGCCCAGTAGCAAGCAAGAATGGAAGCCTGAAACATCAGGGAGCGCATGACATCGTTGGTGGTACGAGTCATACGCTCAGCCTTGCCATTCTGGGGGGAAGTGTAAGGGCAAGACATGCGTAACTGGACCCGTGGGAAACCAAGAAGTGACGAAACGCGGAGTTATCAAACTCGCGCACGTTGTCGCACTGGACAGCCCTGATCGTACACCCAAACTGGGTGGAAACCCAAGCGGAGAAGTGAGAAAGAGTAGCAAACGTATCAGACTTCTGTTGCAAGGGAAAAGTCCATGAATAATGGGAAAAATCATCAACAATCACCAAATAATATTTATAGCCAGAAACATTGAGAACAGGTGAGGTCCATAAATCACAGTAAATCAGATAAAAAAGGCGCTCCACATGGGTGACAGAATGTCGAAAAGGAAGCCGAACATGGCGACCCAACTGACAAGCATGACATAAAGACTCATGTGAATCCCTAGTACACGAGATCACTGAACTACTAGACAACTTCGACATAACATCAACACCGGGGTGGCCAAGCCGACGATGCCAAGTAGTCGACGGAGTTGTCGTAGTCAGGCAAAAAGGTGAGGGCGAAGCGGAAGCAGGAAGTCGCATCGTGTTCAGGGGCCCTGAGCTCTCACAGCGGAGAAGAAGACGCCGGGTAGTAAGATCCTTCACAGACAAACCAAAAGGATCAAACTCAATAGAAACATGATTGTCAGTGGTAAATCGACGAACGGAAAGGAGATGCTGGATGATGTCCGGAGCAACAAGAACATCACGAAGACGGAAAGAACCCGACGAACCCGAGTCACCTACTGAGGTGACCAGAAGAACAGACCTATTCCCAACAACGATAGATGAAGGAAAAGAAGGGTGGGTAGAAGAAAGTATACCAGCGTCGGGGGTGGTGTGGTACGAAGCTCCGGAGTCCACAACCCACTCAGGGCCAGGTGGTGTGATACTCACTGTGCTGAAGGAAGACGCAAGTGACTGGCGATCCCAGGCCTGAGCAGGGTCAGAGTGTGGTGCCGACGACTCGGGTCGACCAACTGGGTTCCTCGAAGCCCAGTTGGCCAGAGAGGAAGGCCCAGCCGCAGAGTAGCCTGGTCCACCAGAGGGCAAGATCCACTGTCCACCAGCTGCATAGACAGACCCGCCGTAAGTCGGAGTGGTCACGTAGGCCGGCTGAGGGCGCAGTGGGCGATGCGCCGGGAGACCCGGGGACGGCCCAGGCCACATCGAGATCTGGCCAGTCCATGGGTTGTAGGGTGTGGGCCAGGTCCCACCACCCTGACCCCGACCACCACTACTGCCACCAGTAGCACCGGCACCACCAGAGGTACCACCAGCACTAGCTGTACCACCTCCACCAGTCCCTCCACCACGGCCACCGCGTCTGCCATGACGACGGTTCCCACCACCACCGGAGGTAGCAGGGACTCCTGGTGTGGTAGGTGGACGAGGAAGCTGGCCCCCAGAACCAACAGGTGGAGGAGGGCGCGAAGACGACCTAGAGCCGTAGAAGGCTGAGGCAGGGGAGGAGGCAGTGGAGCCTCCCTGGGTGATCTCCTCGAACTCGAGGTCCGACCAGACCTTCTCGAAGGTCGGGAAGGGCTTCTCGCGGAGAATCCACGAGCGAACGTGGGTGTAGCGCTCGTTCAGGCCCTGAAGGACCTGAAGGACGAGGGTACTGTCCGGGATGGGCTCTCCAAGGTCACGAAGGGCATCCGCCATACTCTTCATCTACCGACAGTATGCAGTAATGGAGAGATCACCCTGGACAGTAGTACCGAAGCGGGCCCGGATGTGAAGAGCTCGGGTCGCTTGGTTCCCCTGGAAGCGAAGCTCGAGGACCTGCCAGGCCTGACGAGTTGTACCGCCACCCTGCTGGGCGACGATATCCTGAAGCTCCTCAGAAAGCGAGCCAAGGATCCATGCAAGGACAAGACTGTCCATGCAGACCCACGGGTCGTCCAGTGGGGAGTCATCCCGCAGGATGTGGTCTTCCAGCCGAAAACGTCGCAGCGTCAGGAGAATCAGGCTGCGCCAACGAGCGAAGGGAGTGGAGTTGGAGCTGAGAACAACCGGGACAAGAGTCCGGATGTTCTGTATGCCGGCCGCCTGGGCATGTAGAGCAGCGACAAGAGAGGCCACGTAGGTAGTATAGGCTGCACCATCTCCTGGGGTATCTTGGGTATCGCTCCACTGTACTGGTGGAGACTCCTCAAGATGACGGGTGAGAGAAGCCGCAGACGCACGTTCCTGCTCCAAGGCGAGGACGATCGCTCGTTCCCGCTCGCGAGAGATGGCCAGGGCAGTCGCGACGTCGGAGACGTGCGAGGAGGGCTGTCCCCCGGATCCAGCAGTGACAGCGTGGGCGACATGGCCGACGGCGAGCCCAGCAGGGCCGCCGAGCCCAGTGGCGCCAGCGGGGCATGGCAGCCAGGCGGCAGTGGGGCGGAGCTAGCCGCCGGCGGGTCCAGCTTGGCCGGCGGCAAAGCCAGGCGGCCAGGCAAAGCCGAGGGAGACGGCGGCATGGCCGGGGGCGCCAGATCGGGGGCCGAGGAGCCCGGCGGCGGCTGGGCCGACAACACCCGAGCCGGGCCCGAGCAGCCCCGCGGCTGTGCGCCCAGGGGAGACAGCGTTGAGGCCGGCGGCGGGGCTGGCTGCTCCGGATCCGGCGCCGGCGCTCACAGGAGAGGCGGCGGCGTGGCCGGCGGCGCCAGATCCGGTGGCGGCGGGCGCAGGAGAGGCGGCGTCAGCGCCGGATCCTGTGGCGGCGAGCGCAGGGGAGGCGGAGACAGGGCCGGCGGCGCCGAATCTAGCGACGGCCGCGGCCGGGCAGGCGTCGGGTAGGGGTTTCGGGCCGGCAATGAAGGGAGGGATGGGGAGGGGAGCCGGCGGCGAGCCGACCGGCGACGACTGCTGCGGCGGCGGGGCCGGCGCGCCGACGGCGGCGTGTAAGGGCCTCAGTTTTTGACACATAATTGAAGTGTTCATCACCACACCATACACCTCATTTGAGAAAAGATGATGAACACAAATGAAGAGCAAGTAACCACCATCAACATGCTCATTAGAGAACAAACTCACACATTGCAAAAGGGGTATTTCCCACATGTGATATAGAGGGGCTGGACATATGAAAACTCCTGCACATTGCTAAGAATGTCCATGTCAAGTTTCACCCAAATTCAAAATCTTTTGAGGTTATTTTAGGTATAGCTAGAAAGAGGGCAGTTTGAAACCATATTCAAATTCAAACTGTTTTTATCTCATGAATTCAAAAGTGGGAGGCATATTCTTACTCAACACATTTTTGTGAGCCCACACACCAATTTTCACTCCATTTGGAGTTGATCTTGACATGAGCTAAGTAGGGGAAATTCAAACTTTATTTGAATTTCAAACTGAACTTGTGCTGAAATTCATTCAAACCAAACCCCATTTGAATTCTAACTAATTCAAATGGCTCATGGGTGAATAATTTTAAATTACCAGTGGTATTATGGGGCTCACTGTTTACAACAGTGATTAGGAGTAAATTTCAGAGGTTAAAATTAGAAGTGGGACCCACATGTCAGCCACCACTTCAACACAAACCGACTGAAACACAGTTCACTCGGTTCCTGGGTACAGTGTGCGCGCGCCACCGGGGGGGGGAGGGACAGCCGGCGCCAGCTCCTGCTGCGCGCCCCAAGCCGGAGACCAGTCGCCGGGCTACTTATCCCCTCCCCGGCGTGCTTTGATCGCCCATTCCCTGAGCTGTCGACGTACTCGGCCTGTTCTTCCACTGCAACTGCCGCCGCTCGAGGTCACGCTTGATCAAGCCCGATCACTCGCGAGCACAACCTCCTCCACAACAAAACGGCACCGGGAGATCGTGAGCAACCTTCTAGACACCGTGTTGGCCAGTGAGCAAGCGTCCTCGAGCTGTACCGAACCGTTTCTCCGGTGAACCAAGCATCGCCGCCGACCGGGCTCTCGTGGACAGCACAACACAGCCGTTGTCACATCCTCTAATCTACACAAGAAAGGTGCGTGATTGTATGTAGATGGAGTAGCCGAAAGCTGTTTGGCGATTGATCAACCCTCGGTCGAGAATTTCCAAATTTACTCTTGATCAGTTCATAAGGACCGAGCTCACCTTCGGGTGAAATTCGTGCTCTATACCCGAGGATTGGACAAGCTCGTTCCCTAGTAGCTTCTACGCACGATAGCGCCCATGCTCGAACTGGAATCAGAGAAAACCATCGAGAATCGGCCATGATATGGCCGTTTTCCCCGCCGCCATGGCTGAACACCTCGGCTCACCGTCGAGAGCATAGTTGCCGGTATTTCTAGCTTCCACCCAGCCCTGGTTCGTGTTTCCCATGCTCTACTGATGCTCTCCGACCGATTCTCGGTCGATTTGGTGCACGGGAGAGCGGGACCGACCTCACTGGAACCCTAGCAGGTGCTGTCACCGGTGCGCACGGGTTTTCGGTCATCGCCGGCGGCCGACGACCCCACCATCGAGTCCAGGGGATCAGTAAAGGGGCAGGCGGCGAGTTTCGGGCCGGGGGGTGGCCGGGAACTCAGTTCCGGCGGAAGTCGCCGGAGATCGCCGCCACCGCGCAGTTGGCGCGAGGAGGGAGACGACGCACTGTGTGCGGGGCCCACGAGCAGGAATTTAAATTTTTCCCCGAATTTCAGTTTCAGTTCAAATTTTAAATCCTCATAACTTTTTCTAGAAAGCTCCAAATCGAGTGAACCAAATTTTGCTGGATTCAACTCTCTGAGTACTTTCCAGCAAATCAAGTTTCACTTCATGAAATTCCTTATTTTTCTAGAATTAATTCCTCAAAGTTTAAACTGTTTGGAATTTTAACTGGAGAATTCTGTGGAGGAAAATCCTGAAATTTTGCTGGGATGTTCACCAAAATATCCCTGAACTACCATAAAAATTTCAGACCCATTTGAGCTCATTTGATCCACCTAATGCTGTGATTAGTGAAACTGTTCCAGAGAAAATAGAAAATGTTCAGAAACATTTTCAGAATTTTCTCTGAAATTGTTTAGCTCATAACTTTAGCTAGGAACATTCAAAGTAAGTGAGACCAACTCTATTAGAACCCTCTGAAAATCTAGTTTTCAGAAAGTCATAGTTTGTTTCATGAAAATCCTTAGAACACCCTAAAAGCCTTCAATTAAGGTTAAGTGCATAATTAATTGTGGAGGGCTCAAATGAGCTTTACTGCAACTAAAACTTGACCAAGTCTGTACCTAGTTTGTAACCAAGTCACAGTAAAAGTTTCACAGTCATTGGGTCTGTCTAGTGAGAGTTATAGACTTCACAACTTCAAACTCAATACAAATGCATTTAAATTGATACATATATTGCTTCTATCATGTAGTCGCTAAGGTCGAGGAGGAACCCGAAGTCCTAGACTTCGTTACTCCAGAGGAATAGCTAGCCTATGACCAAGAGCAGCAAGGCAAGCTCCGGTTTGCATTAACCTTTTACAAGTTTTATTGTTTTGAGCACATACTTGATTATGTTATTCTTTGCATTAGAGTCTTGTTTGGAAACCCAACTGCATAGCCAAGGAAACCATGGATTGGGTTTAGGATTGCAAAACCCCGTTAGCTACTGCAATGCTAAGATAGAGTAGGATTCGTTACAAGTCGAGTAGTTGAAACTACTCGCGAGCATAGGCTAGAGGCACTCGACTCAGGTAGTGATAGCACATGAAACACATGGCAAGAAAATGAGACCAAGCGGAGGGTAAGGACAGCAGGACTTTGGGGCCTGTGTGCTGTAGCTCTGCTTGTGTCGATTGAGGACCGAGCCGTGTGCGGGCTTGTTGAACAAGCTAGAACAGTACCGAAGACCTACCGGCTATATGGGAACCGGGAAACCGATGTAACTCGGGTAGCTGGGTATTGAGGCATTGCCCGTCGTTCAGAGGGTAGGTTGAGAGCTCGAGGTGTAAATCGGCTGGCGGCACTGAGATGCGCGTGCAGAGACCTCTTGCTCGAGACGATGGGACCGGTTCAATATTTGGCTGACGGGTGAAAGGTAGTTGCGTACGGCGTCCGTGATGGTTGTTGTAGGCAACATCGAGTACGGGCATACGTGACGGGTTATTCGGGTAACCCTGCAGGTGTAAATCGATTATAATCGCCGTCCCTCGCGGTCAGTGAGTACCACTTGTTCACTGTACCGTGACGTAGAAAGAACAGGATAGTTACATGTTAAAATGCTGCTGATTGAAAGATGGACTTTGCTTGTTAATAGTTTGTTGTAGTTTAGAGCTAACTAAAGTTCTTTTCAACTTTGCGCAAAGTACATGAGAGAAATGCGTTTCTTGTTTGATTGCGACTCTCTCATGTGCCTTAGCGTAAGGTTCTCCACAACCTGCTGCTAAAACCTGAAAATAAGGTTCTACTAATTAGGCGAGTCCTTGCAAATGATTTTTACCTCATGTAACCCCTTTATCCCTTATGTAGAAGTTCCATGTTTAGGTGAGACGGGTTAGACTTGCTGAGCCTTCGTGTTCACTGCTTGTGTTTGAAGCTTTTGGAAAGTTCTATGAGGAAGGGACTTCCGAAGAGGAGACGAAACCCCAGGAGGGGAACCCCGTCGAGTGAGAGTCGTGCACGCCGCAGAGTTAGTGTGCGTGTGTGCTAGCAAGGACACGTTCAAGGGCTGAACGTGGACTTGATGCGTAGTCTACGCCCGTGAGTGTAGACTGGACTTATTTTGATGTAAACATGTTCATAAACTTGTTTATGTAATAAAATTTCGTTTTCGCTTTGTACCTTTGACGTGTGTTATATACGGTGCTGTACAACGCAGCACCCCTCAGCGTGATCCTGACTCGACAAGACCGTGGGGTCGTGTCACGGCGGCGCCCGTGGGCGGCATCGGGAGAGGAGAGAGAGAGGTTAATCTGATACCAAGTTAGATTAGGAAAAATGATTAACTGATTAACAGGCTGTCAAGGAGGATACATATATAGGGGCACACAGCTTAAGGGCCAAGTAAACCTAATACAAAGGACTAAACTGCCCCTAATACACGTACAGTCCAACAGAGATTTTCATGCAGTAGCTGAGCGTTTCATATTATTTGTGTAGAGGTCACAACTTTGACTCACTTCAGTACGGGTGGATTTGGGTTTTACTGTTTATCCTGAGGGAGCTGCCTCTCGTCTAGTTTGATAAAATCTGAATCGAAAACCATAGCTATTTTCCCCTATATCCACTTATATGATGTCCACTGTTTCTTATGTGCAGCATAAGATTCAGTGTCTAGGCACAAAGTCTAAAAGGTAATTGGTAATGCCTGCTGTCACTTTAGTTGTATTTTAGGTCTGAGGTGATCACCTATCTGTAACTGTTATAACTTTTTTTGTGGGACTCTCATACAGCTTGTGTTTCTTGTCTTATTGGCTTTTTTACAGTGATATGAAACAATCGAATGAACTATATCCTCGTTTGGATGGCCATGGTTCAACCTATTAGAGGGAGAATGATTTGCGTGTACTAATCTGAGGGCTCAAGGGTACAATATATAGAGGGATTAGGTGGGGGGAAAAGACTATTAAGACCCTAACCCTAATCCCATCCAAAGGACTAAACTGCCCCTGGTTATCCCCCTAATTACATAGTCTAACCCCCCTCCCGCGGTCACAACATCTAGCCACTGCAGATGTTGAGACTGGACCGAAACTCCGAAAACAACGACGACGGAAGGCCCTTCGTGAAGATGTCTGCAAACTGCGTCGTCGTTGGGACATGGCGTACCCGAACCTCGCCTCGTGCCACCCGCTCACGAACAAAGTGGAGATCAATCTCCACATGCTTCGTGCGCTGATGCTGGACAGGGTTGGTGGAGAGGTACACGGCGCTGACGTTGTCGCAGTAGATGAGAGTGCTCCTGTCGACTGGAGTGTGGAGCTCCTGAAGCCAGGAAGCCTCAGCCACGCCGTTAGCCACGACGCGATACTCCGTCTCAGCACTCGAACGCAACACCACGTGTTGTCGTTTCGAGGACCAAGAGACGAGATTACCGCCCAGGAAGACGGCATACCCAGAGGTAGACCGATGAGTGTCCGGGCAGCCTTCCCAGTCAGCGTCGGTGTACACGACTAGCTCGGAGGCCGCGTCACGTCGAAGGAGGAGGCCGTAGTCGAGGGTGCCGCCTAAGTACCGAAGAATCCGCTTCACAGCGGTGAGGTGCAGCTCCCTCAGGTCGTGCATGTGGAGGCACACCTGCTGAACCGCATAGGAGATGTCCGACCTGGTGAAGGTGAGGTACTGAAGGGCACCTGCAAGACTCCTGTAAGCAGTAGGGTCAGTGACGGGTGTCCCGTCGGTAGAGGAGAGCTTCACCTGAGTATCCACTGGAGTGGAGCACGACTTGCACTGAGCCATGCCCGCTCGCTGTAGGATATCTAGACAGTACTGTCACTAGTGAAGGAACAAGCCGCCTGGTCGGTCCTCGACCGCAATACCTAGGAAGTGGTGGAGGCGGCCCAGGTCCTTCATAGCGAACTCCTGCTGTAAAGCAGAAATAGTGCGCCGAAGAAGAGCCGGACTGGACGCTGTCAGTACAATGTCATCGACGTACAGTAGAAGGTAAGCAGTGTCACTTCCACATCGATAGACGAACAGCGAAGTGTGCGACTTAGCTTCGACGAAGCTCTGTGAGACCAAGAAGGAGGCGAACCGGCTATACCAGGCTCTCGGTGCCTGCTTAAGACCGTACAGGGATTTGTTCAGCTTACAGACCATGTCTGGATGAGCTGAGTCAACAAATCCTGTCGGCTGACTGCAGTACACCGTCTCGGTCAGTGTATCGTGGAGGAAGGCATTCTTGACGTCCAACTGGTGGACGGGCCAAGAACGCGAGAGCCAGCGACAAAACGGTACGAACCGTCGCCGGCTTCACCACCGGACTGAAGGTCTCGTCGTAGTCGACTCCAGGGCGCTGAGTGAAGCCCCGAAGTACCTACCGAGCCTTGTACCTCTCGAAGGTACCATCCTCCTTCTTCTTATGTGTGAATACCCACTTGCTCGTGAGAACATTGCCACGACCGCGGCTGGGAACTAGGTCCCAGGTCCGGTTGGCAAGCAAGGCCTCATACTCTTCCTCCATAACGCGACACCAATGAGGGTCGGCGAGGGCGCTACGGACGGAAGTCGGTATGGGTGAGATCGAAGAAGAGTCGGTCGGTGGAGACGTCGTCGACGAGAGGGCAGCTTCGGAGAAGCGCTCAACCGGCCGGAGACTCCCGGACGCACGTTGAGTCACCATCGGGTGGACGTGACCAGGATCCCTGTGGAGAATAGGAGGGGTATCCTGTGGAGAATAGGAGGGTTGTACACCGGGCGCTCGGGTACAACAACCTTCTCTCGTCATGGGTAGACGAGAGTGGGTCTCGAGGCCACGCATGGCGCGGCGACTGGTGTAGAGGGCTCCGGTGTTGCGCGTGGCGCAGCTGGAGCTAGGGCCCCATCCCACGCTCATCGCTGGTAGACAAGTGCGGGGTCGGCGAAGCGAGAAGTCGTCGTCGGTGCTGCGCCTGGTGCGACAGGTGACGTCGGGCTTGCTGCAGGTGACGTCAGGGATACCGAGGCCGCGTGTGGCGCAACTGGTGACGTAGGGGTCACCCGAGGCGCAGCAGGCGACGCCGGAGACGTTGATGCCGCGCGTGGCGCAGCTGGTGATGTCAGGGCCACCCGAGGTACAACAGGTGACGCTGGAGGTGTCGATGCCGCAGTAGGTGACGCCGGGGGCACCTGAGGCGTAGCGCGTGTCGAACCTGCAGAAGAAAGTGGCCAAGGCAGCTGGGGAGCAGCCTCAGGGTTAGTGGGAAAAAGGGAATCCAACTCTGTGGTGGAACCGGAAGAGGTGGTGGAGAAGGGAAAGGAGGACTCGTCGAAGACGACGTGCCGAGAGATCAAAAGGCGGTGAGTAGTAAGATCTAAGCACCGGTACCCTTTATGATCAAGGGAATATCCAAGAAAAACACACCGTGTCGAGCAGGGCGCAAGCTTATGCGGAGCAGTGGCGGAAAGGTTAGGGTAGCAAGCGCACCATAAAACTCGAAGGTGATCGTAAAGATGATCGGTGCCATATAAAGCGAAGTAGGGAGTGGAGGCACGAATCGCCTTGGTAGGAAGGCGATTAATCAGAAGTGTGGCAGTATGGAGAGACTCCACCAAGTATCAGACTGGAACTGATGTCTGGAACATCAGGGAGCGCATGACATTATTGGTGGTGCGAATCATGCGCTCTGCCTTGCCGTTTTGAGGAGAGGTATACGGACAAGACATGCGTAGCTGTACCCCCATGTGCGAGAGAAAGTTACGAAACACAGAGTTATCAAACTCGTGTCCGTTATCATACTGGATAGCTCGATGGTGCGCCCAAACTGAGTGTAAATGCAAACGAAGAAGTGAGAAAGAGTAACGAAAGTCTCAGACTTCAATCATAATGGAAAAGTCCACGAAAAGTGAGAAAAATCATCAATGATCACCAAGTAATAATTAAAACCCGATACACTGGTGATGGGTGATGTCCACAAATCACAATGTATAAGATCAAAAACGTGCTCAACATGAGTCACAGAAGTGGGAAAGGAAGCCGAATATGGCGACCAAGCTAACAAGCATGACATAAGGAGTCATGTGTACCCCTAGAACACGAGATAACAGAACTAATGGACAACTTCGACATAGCATCTGCACCAGAGTGGCCAAGCCGGCGATGCCAAGTGGTAGATGAAGCTCTCGTAGTCAAAGCAAAAGGCGGTGATGCAGCGGAAGTAGGAAGTCGAAGTGTGTACAGGGGCCCCGAGCTATCACATCGAAAAAGAGGTCACCGGGTAGAAAGATCCTTCACAGACAAACCAAATGGATCAAACTCAATGGAAACATTGTTGTCAGTGGTAAAACGACGGACAAAAAGCAAGTTTTGAATGATATCTGGAGCGACAAGAATGTTTTTAAGCTGAAAAGAATCCGGGAGACCGAAATCACCTAGTGAGGTGACCGAAAGAACAGACTCATTCCCAACAACGATAGATAAAGGAAAAGAGGGATTGGAAGGGTGGGTGGAAGAGAGTATACTAGCATTTAGAGTAGTATGGTATGACGCTCCGGAGTCAACTATCCAGTCAGCACCTGGTGGAGTAAGGTGCATGGTGCTGAAGGAAGAGGCCAGTGGCTGTCGATCCCACGTCGAGGGTGGCTCCTGAAGTGGTGCCGATGGCTCCGAGTTCCCAATAGGATAGTCGGTGCCTCCGTAGGTCGAGGCTGACTGTCCGCCAAAAGGGTAACCAGGCCCACCGTAGGCCTGAGTCAGCGGCCCACCAGCACTGTAGGCTGGTCCACTGTAGCCCGGGGTGGCTACGAACGCCGACTGGGGGCGTGGTGGTCGTGGAGGCTGAGAACCCGGAGACGGCCCAAGCCACATGTAGATCTGGCCAGTCCACGGGTTGTAGGGTGTGGGCCAGGGTGCACCTCCCCGGCCGGTACTACCACTACCACTAGTGGTCGGAGTAGTGGGTGTAGGAGTGCCGCCTGCACTGCTACCTCCATCACGACCACTATGTTTGCCTCGGCGGCGACGATTTCCACCTCTAGTACTAGCAAGAGTGCCTGGGGTGGAAGGTAGACGTGATGGTGGTCCACCGGCAGCTGGTGAGGGTGAACGAGGGGACTGCCCAGAGCCATAAAAGGCTGTGGCAGACCCGGAGCCACTAGAACCTCCTGCAGTGATCTCCTCAAGCTCAAGGTCAGACCATACCTTCTCGAAGGTAGGGGGTGGCTCCAGACGAAGTAGCCACGTCCGTAGGTGACAATAGCGCTCATTCAGGCCCTGAAGGACCCGAAGAACGAGAGCGCTATCGGTGACCGGCTCGCCAAGATCACGTAGAGCATCCGCCATGCCCTTCATCTCCCGGCCGTAGGTGAAGACAGAATGGTCACCTTGGACAGTGTTCTGGAACCGAGCGTTGATGTGGAGGGCTCGAGTCGCGCGGTTCCCCGGTGCCACCACCGAGCTGCCTGACGATGCCCTGTAGCTCCTCCGATAGGGAGCCAAGGATCCAGGTTAGGACGAGGCTGTCCATGCTGATCCAGGAGACATCCACTGAAGAGCCGTCCCGGAGGACGTGGTCGTCGAGGCGGAAGCGCCTCAGTGTGAGGAGCACCAGGTCACGCCACTGGGCATATGAGGTAGACTCGGAGCTGAGGACAACCGGCACGGGCGTCCGGATGTTCTGAATCCCGGTGGCCTGCACATGAAGAGCAACCACAAGTGAAGCTGAGTATGTACCAGCGTCCGAGTGAGACTCGTGGGCAACACTCGTCGGTCGGTGAACACTCTCCTCCAGCTGGTGAGATAGATCGGCCAAAGAGGCACGCTTCTGCTCCAGGGCGAGAGCGAGTGCCCGCTCCCGCCCGCGAGAGGCAGCCAGAGCTGCGGCGATGTCAGAGGTGTCCGTCGTGTCGGTGCCGTAGGAAGAAGTAGCTGCGCTCTCAACAACGGTACCAACGACTGGAAACGGGATCAGCGGGACGGTGGTCGTGGTGCTCCCATCGATGTCGAGGCCGGTGACGATAGAATTACATGGCTCAGAGGTACCTGCCATAAAAACAACAGCGGTGGCGGGTTTGCCGGTGGTACCTACAAGAGGTCCGCGGGCGGCCGGACCGGTCTTCAGAGACATAGGAGGGGCGGCAACACCTCCCGGAACAGAAGCGATGGCCGACCGAGTGAGGTAGGCAACCGATCCAGCAGCGGCCGCGGCCCCCCCGGGGGAACACCTCCCAGGGCGGCGGAGGCCCCCCCCCCCCCCCCCCCCCCCCCCCCGCGCCCTGACTGCAGGGGCGTCGGCTGCCCAGGGGGCTGGATCAGAGGTAGCGGCGGCCCAGGGGGCGGCTGGATCAGAGGCGGCGGTGGCCCAGGGGGCGGCTGGTGCAGAGGCGCCGCGTGCAGAGTCGGCGGCGGCGGTCCAGGGGGCACCGGTGTGGGGCGCTGCAGAATCGGCGGCCCGAGGGGCGACGGTGGTGGCAGGCCAGACGACGGTGTTGGGTGAGCCGGCGGCGGCTGGGAGCACGGCGGGGACGGCTGAGCTGGTGGCGGCGGCAGCCCAGGGCTGTGGCTGCGGTGCAGCCATTAGGGTTAGGGTTAGCTAATCCTAATTACCTAGCTAATGATACCATATTTGAGGGAGAATGATTTGTGTGTATTAATCTGAAGGGTCAAGAGTACAATATATAGAGGGATTAGGGGGGAAGACTATTAAGCTCCTAACCATAATCCCATCCAAGGGACTAAACTGCCCCTGATTATCCCCTTAATTACATAGTCTAACACAACCAATCATGATATGGACAGCAAATTAGATGGTCCTGATAGTATGTTAAACAAGAAGAGTGCTCCTTCGCGAGGAAATCATTTAGGTGGAATTAATAACGATGATACTAGAAATAGGGTATGATATGATACCTTTTCTCAAAACTCCATTTATGACCATATCTATTACAACAACAACCAAGACTTTATCCCAAGCATGTTGGAGTCGGCTAGACATGAAACCCAATATCAATGAAGTAAAAGAGAGGAAGAGATATAAGAACAAGAAAAAAGAAAAAGGAAAAAAGAAAAAAGAAAAAAGGAAAAGAAAAAAGAAAAAAAGAGAAAAAAGAAAACAAGAAAAGAAAAAAAGCAAAAGAAACAATACTAAGGTTCTAGCACATGAATTGCTACTTTCCATGCGGTCCTATCATGAGCTAAGTCTCTGGATACATTCCAATCTCTCAAATCTCGTTTTACCGCCTCCTCCCAGGTCAACCTTGGTCGTTCTCTACCCCTCCTAATATTTTCTCTACCTTTTAAAATCTCACTGTTAACCGGTGCTTCTGGAGGCCTCCGCTGGATATGTCCAAACCACCTAAGTCGATGTTGGACTAACTTCTCTTCAATCGGCGCCATCCCTACCTTATCACGAATCGCCTCATTCCTTATTCGGTCTCTTCTTGTGTGCCCGCACATCCACCGTAGCATGCGCATCTCTGCGACACTCATTTGTTGGACATGTGCCGTTTAGTTGGCCAACATTCTGCCCTATAAAGCATCGCGGGTCTGATCACCGTCCTATAGAAGTTCCCTTTTAGCTTTTGTGTGACCTTCCTATCACATAGGATTCCAGAGGCTTGTCGCCATTTCATCCACCCTACCTTGATCCTGTGGCAAACATCCTCATCAATATCGCCATTGCTTTGTAACATTGATTCTAAGTATCGGAAAGAGTCCCTTCTAGGTACTATTTGTCCTTGTAGACTAACATTTCCCTCTTCACGAGCAACACCTCTAAAGTCATACCTCATATACTCGGTCTTGGTCCTACTAAGTCTAAACCCCTTGGACTCTAAGGTTTGTCTCCATAACTCTAATTTCTTATCAACACCATCTCTAGTTTCATCTACCAACACTACCTCATCGGCAAAGAGCATGCACCAAGGGATATCCCCTTGTATATCCTTCGACACCTCATCCATCACCAAGGAAAAGATGTATGGGCTCAAAACTGATCCTTGATGTAGTCCTACCGTGATAGGAAATGCATCAGTCTCACTATCACTTACGCGCGCACTTGTCCTTACATTATTGTACATATCCTTAATAAGAGTAATGTACTTTGTTGGCACTTTATGTTTCTCTAGTGCCCACCACATGACTGACCTTGGTATCTTGTCGTACGCCTTCTCCAAGTCAATGAACACCATATGCAAGTCATTCTTTTGCTCCCTATATCTCTCCAAAAGGTGACGAAGCAAGAAAATCGCCTCCATTGTAGACCTCCCAGGCATAAAACCAAACTGGTTTTTAGTGACATTGGTCACTTTCCTCAGGCGGTGTTCAATCACTCTCTCCCAAAGCTTCATAGTATGACTCATAAGCTTAATCCCTCGATAATTAGTAAAACTTTGAATATCTCCTTTATTTTTAAAGATAGTTACTAATATACTTTTCCTCCATTCTTTAGGCATCTTGTTTGACTGAAAAATATGGTTGAATAGCTTTGTGAGCCATACTATTGCCACGTCTCCAAGGCATCTCCACACCTCAATAGGGACATCATCAGGGCCGAGAGCTTTTCCTCCTTTCATCCTTTTTAAGGCCTCCTTAACCTCAAACTCTTGTATCCTCCACACGAACCGCCTGTTGGAGTCATCAAAGGAGTCATCCAACTCAACTGTAGTGCTCCCATTCCCATCATTGAATAGCCCATTAAAGTAATCCCGACGTCTATTCTTAATCTCTTCATCCTTCACTAGAATGCGGCTAGTCTCATCTTTGATGCATTTAACTTGATTGAAATCCCTTATCTTTCTCTCGCGGATTTTTGCTATCTTGTATATGTCCTTTTCACCTTCTTTTGTCTCTAGTCTCTCATATAATTCATCATAAGCCTGTCCTCTTGTCTTACTCACAACCCGCCTTGCATTTTTCTTGGCCTCTTTGTACTTAAGCATGTTGCTTGCGCTCCTATCATTATGCCAACTCTTGAAACACTCCTTCTTCTCCTTAATGCCTTTTTGTACATCCTCATTCCACCACCAAGTGTCTTTATCTACAAGTTCCCTTCCTTTTGTCACACCGGACACCTCACTAGCTACCTTCCTAATGCAAGTTGCTATCTTCACCCACATACTGTCTGCATCTCCATTTTCTACCCAGGGTCCTTCTGTGATCACTGTATTTTTAAAGGATTCTTGTGATTCTTCTTTCAACTTCCACCACTTTGTTCTTGTGATTTTGACACCTTTGTCCCGCAAAGAACATGTACGGAAGCGAAAGTCAACTACCACAAGTTTATGTTGTGTCACAACACACTCCCTGGGGATCACCTTACAATCTAGACACTCCCGCCTATCCCTTCTCCTAGTGAGGACAAAGTCAATCTGGCTAGAGTGTTGGGCACTAATAAAGGTCACTAGATGAGATTGCCTCTTTCTAAAGAGGGTGTTAGCTACCAACAGATAATAGGCTACGACAAAGTCTAGGATGTCGTTACCCTCTTGATTTCTATCGCCGCATCCAAAGCCTCCATGTACCCCCTCAAATCCTAGGTTAGTTGCACCCACATGACCATTGAGATCTCCTCCTATGAGGAGTTTTTCGGTTATCGGTACACTACTAACCATATCCTCCAAGTCCTCCAAAAATTGCCTCTTAGCACTCATGTTGAGCCCAACTTGTGGGGCATAAGCACTAATGACGTTCAATACAATGTCCCCAATTACTATCTTGATTAAGATGATCTCCCCTCGTCTTCGAACATCCACTACTCCATCCTTAAGACTGTTATCTATTAGAACACCTACGCCATTTCTAGTCCCAGCCGATCCAGAATACCAAAGCTTGAAACCGGTATTCTCGACTTCTCTCACCTTTTGACCCGCCCATCTAGTCTCTTGTACACAAAGGATATTTACTCGTCTCCTAATGACAACATCTACTAACTTACGTAGCTTCCCTGTCAAGGATCCTACATTCCAACTACCCACCCGAAATCTATGTTCCTCGACTAGCTTCCTTACGCTTTGCACCCGTCGAGTAAGATGCAAAGACCCTTGCTCACTTATCACTACATCCGCGCGATGATGTAACGCGCCACTAAGGTGGTGGCGATCTGACCCTTGCTCATTTAACACCATATTCGGGTTCCGATATGGCGCACCACTAAGGCGGTGGCGACCCGGCTCTTGCCCACTTAACACCATACCCGGGTTCCGATATGGCGCGTCGCTAAGAGGGTTACGCCCCAACGAATTTCTATTGGGTTTCATTTTCATGAGAATGGCTAAGTGTAGTTGTTGGCTCGCCAAGCCTATCACAACCCCTCCTTCTTTACCGGGCTTGGGATCGGCTATGTTATTACAACATAGGCTATGTTATGACCATATCTATTAATATCGAAAATGTCTCACCACCAAGGGGTGTAGATACCCAACTAATAGCATGTGCTACTGTTAAATTTTGGATCATCTGTGATACCACCTATTGGTAGAAAATTGGCATCATTACTAATGTCATTATAATTATATGAATGGACACTTAGAGATGCAGGGTGCAAGAAGTGACTTTGACCACTACTTTCTAGAACCTCATATAAATAGAACTGTAGAAACTATAACTTTGTGGTAGCATTTTCATAGACGAATCTAGCCACATGGTTTTCATAGTCATTTTGCAAAGTTTCAAGATATTGATAGTCACAAAAGGTTGAAAGGCACATATTCTAGGACGCCAAACAAAAAAGAACAGAGTATTATTACTGATAAAACAGTTCTTGTACTGATGGGAACCATGTTTTATCTGAAAATAAGAGCTCATATTGTTGTAGATATTCTGCTCTATTTGCTCTATCTGCTATTTAACTTAAAAATAAAAAGTCCTCATGAAACATTGATGGTCAAGGAGCAAAGACATAGCCTAATTACAAATTTCCATCTTACCATATATTTTTTTTATCAAATCTTGAAGTATAATTTATTACACTCTACCTGATCACTTGGCTTCTACGAAACACGAATACGTGACCTGAAGCTCGGTACGCCTTGGGTGCGTATCTGATACGAATACATGTCGGATATGGCCCGAATATGTATCCAGAAAAAAACGTCGTCTACTAATTCTGATACCCAGAGAGTATGGATATCTATAATTTAACCACGAAAAGTAGCTAGGAATTATAGCATTAGTCAGAGAAAAGAAAAAAATTACCCACCTTCCATATTATGAAAGAAATCCCAGCATATATAGTTTATAAATAAACCAGTACTGTAATTATGAAAATAATTAACAAAAAATAGTAGTGTGTTGTGAAACGTGGTGGAGGAGACCTCCCTGGCTGCGCCTAGTGCTGCGCAGGGGAGAGTAGAGCTGCAGGGAGGAGGAGGGATTGTTGCGTAGAGGATATCGTGGAGAGACAGCTTCACGGCGGCTGCTAGCAGCCACGGTGACCAAGGGAGGGAACAACCCTACGGGGTAATTCTCTTCATTCCTTGGTGAGTTAGATGAGGGGGAGGGGGCACATTATATAGGCCAGTGGCACTGCGCGCCCCTTCTAAATATGCACCCAGGTGGTTGGGTAAAGTCCAACCGCCCCTATCTCTTATTGCTATCTATAACACACCGTATTATTTATTTCCTTCTCTAACAGATTATTCTCCCCTAATTACCTCTATCTCTTATTTCTATCTATAACACACCATATTATTTATTTTCATCTCTAAAATATTATTCCTCCCCAATCCAGATTATTTCTTTCTAATCCAATCTTCTAGATTCTTCATGTGTTGCTGCTGCCCATGCCTTGGGCCACCGCGCTGCTGGTGCCTTTGTGGGTCCTACGCCCGGAATGGTTGCCCACAAAGGCATTCACAACATTTCCCCCCTTCCCGACAAAGAGCTCGTCCTCGAGGTTTGAACATGAAGAATTTGTGCTGGTCCTGGTCCTTCAAATTTCTTTAATAAAGACATATGAAAGACATCATATATCCATGCTTGAGGAGGCAGCTGCAGCTTGTAGAAAACAGGACCAATGCGCTAAAGGATCTGATAAGGCCCAAAATATTTTGGACCAATCTTGGAGGGGGTGTCACCATAACTACTACAACCGTACGTTGATGCAGCCGTAGCCAAACCCAATCACTGCAGTTGACGTCGAACGGTTCTCCCGCAACGGACAAGGGAACGTCTAGGCAGATCCCTGTGTAGAAGATGGAGTTATCGTTCACAACTCTGACGTCTATGTCGTGTCGCGGAAACATCGTCAGGCCAAGTTCCCAGATGAGGGGCTCACTGATGAAGGTGTAGGTGGAGCCGGTGTCGACCAAGGCGGTCAACGGCTTGCCATGGATCTGGACTTGGAGCTTCATGGTGTTGGTGAGGTTGATGCCTGTTAGGGCGTCTAGTGAGATGCCCATGTCGGTCACGGCCGCACCGACGTCGTCGTCGACATCAAGCTCTAAGAGGAAGACCCCCTTGTTGGCGCACTTGTGATCCATCGTGTACTTCCCTAAACAATGGTTGCCATCTCGCCGGACGTGAGGCGCTTGAGACAGAGGCAAGTGGGTGTGGTTGCGGCAGAGGGTATGCCAGGGACCACACTCGGCATTGGTGCAGTGATGCACGGGGTAGAAGAGGGGCGCACGGTCCTCTGTGTATCCACGCCCTGATGTGCGCCAAAGTCTGTCGTCGTCGCCGGTCGTTGCTCGAAAGCTCGGGCCAAGCTCATGGCAGTCCGGTGACGCCTGCCGTGGTGGTTGTCGTCGTTGCCACCGCTGCCGGCCCGGGGGACGTTGCTGCCTCGCGGTGTGTGTTGTTGCATCTCGTCGTGTTCGGATAACTCCGTTTCCAGTGTCTTCTCAAGGCATGCAAGGCATACATCATGACCATCCAAGCGCTTGTTGATGATGTCGATCTGCCCCATCATCTTGTTCATCATGTTGCTGAGATCTTGGAGGGTGAAGGTCCCGGGATCGTCGTCGGAGCCAGACATGGTCGTTGCTCCGCTGTCTCTGGATACCAATTGCTGTGAAATGTGGTGGAGGAGACCTCTCTGGCTGCGCCTAGTGCTGCGCAAGGGAGAGTAGAGCTGCAGGGAGGAGGGATTGCTGAGTAGAGGATATCATGGAGGAGAGATGACGTCACGGCGACTGCTAGCAGCCACGGTGACCAAGGGAGGGAACTGTTAAAGTATAAGTGAATCACTCACATTTTCCTATCGGCTTAAGCTTTTCGGATCAACCGGTCGGTGCATAGTAGCTTAACATGGTATCAGGGTCAGAGGTCTCGAGTTCGAATCCTGACAGACGCGATTTATTAAAATAAATTGCAGCCGACTGCTATTCCACTTTGCGGCCCAAGAAAGCCTGCACGTGAGGGCGGTGTTAAAGTATAAGTGAATTGCCCACCTTTCCCTATCGACTTAATCTTTTCGGATCAACTGGTCGGTGCATAGTATCTTAACAGGAACAACCCTATGGGGTAATTCTCTTTATTCCTTAATGGGTTACATGAGGGGGAGGGAGCGCACTATATAGGCCAGGGGCCCTGCGCGCGCCTTCCAAATATGCATTCAGGCGGTTGGGGAAAACCCAACCGCTCCTATCTCTTATTCTTATCTATAACACACCCTATATTTATTTCCTTTCCTAACAGATTATTCTCCCCTAATCAATTCACCTCTATCTCTTATTTCTATCTATAACACACCATATTATTTATTTCTATCTCTAAAAGATTATCCCCCCTAATCCAGATTATTTTCTTCTAATCCAATCTTCTAGATTCTTCATGTGTTGCTGCTACCTGCGCCTTGGGCCACCGCGCTGCTGGTGCCTTTGTGGGTCCTACGCCTGTAATGGTTGCCCACAAAGGCATCCACAACATAGTGATAGAAAAAATAGGTGATATAAAAAGAATATATTATTCCTCAAAATTGAAAGATAATTTGATGAGCATCTAAGATAATATTAACACCCTTTTTCCTAGATTTATGATTTCCAATACTAGGCATGTAAAGAATAAATTAATCACTACTGCCATTAAATAATAAATAGGAGTGTTAGATTGTCATTGTCAATACTGGGCACACAAGTGCGCGAGCACTCCACTAAAAAAAAGGGTATACCCAGTGCTGAAAGCTTCCACACTTTGTGGAGTCTGGAGAAGGGGATTTCTAGGCAGCCTTCCCCTTACTTATTTTGCAAGGAGGCTGATTCGAACCACGCGAGCACTCCACTAGTTCAAAATAAAAGAAAATAACATCCTTTTCCCATGTTTATGATTAACTATTAAGCGTACTATGCATAAATATAGACTATAAAAATATTTTAGGATGCAAGCTCCGTATTAGAGCCTCATTAAAGATTCAATTCTGGAGATAGTATCAGAAATAGAATAAATTTGTCTCTGAGGGACGACTCTTCTCCGGACCCTACGCAAGCAGGAGATACATGCACCGGGCTGCCATTTGAGAACGACTCATGGGGGACTGTACATAGAAAGGCAAGGTTCTTCTGGTATTTACAGTTAAGGTCATGCTTTCCTGGTTTCGAGATCTAATGATTCAGATTTCAGTTCTTGGATTCCAGATGCAAACATGCTACAGGAGACTAATGCTCAATCATCCTTAAGTGGTCTTGCTCATCTCTCGTGGGCATCTGGTTCATCCAAAGATCTTGACGCCGCCGAAGAAACAATTGAGGAACTCCTTCATGAGGCACAAATGTGGGAGAGGCATTCCCGCCAGCTGAAAAATGACCTGGAGACGTTGCAGAAGGAATGTGATGAAAAAAATCCATGGTGCAGTCTGAGCTAATCCTAGAACTTTCTGTATCACAGGCTGAACAGGAATCATTAAGATAAGAAATTGAAAAATTGAAATTGTCTATGGAAGTGCTAACTGCATGACAAACTGCTGCCAGAATTTCCAAGTCTAGTGATGTGATAGGCGTCCAGCATGAACTGAAAGATGAGGTGTCATTTCTGCGAGAATCAAATGAGAACTTAACAACCCAGCTGAAAAAGACCCAGGATGCAAATATTGAGCTTGTCTCTATTCTTCAAGAATTGGAAGAAACAATAGAAGCTCAGAGTTGAAATATCTGATTTTTCTCACATGAGGGATGTGATTGATCATGAAGTATTTAAAGATGCATTGTTGGATCAATAAAATGCAGAGTGGGAAATAAAGCTGTCACTGAAAGAAGATGAAATCGTAGCACTGAGTGAGAAAATGGATCGTGCACTCAATATACAAAATGCAGGTGGCCCTGGTTCTGATGCTATATATCTCTAACTGGAAAAAGAGAATCATTTTCTGAAGGTCAAAATACAAGAGCTTGAGCAGGATTGTTCCAAATTAACTGAGGAAAATCTGGGTCTTATATACAAGTTGAAAGAAGTAAGTGGGATGGACGGACAGGACACCTGTGTTTCTGGTAGTCAAGAAATGTCCGATGTGGATGATCTTTCTGAGATATCAGTGTCTCGAGTAAAACTCCTAGAAAAAAAGTGCGCTGACCTTGACCTGAAGATGCTGATTTTTAGGTCAGATTCCAGAGAACTAGAAGAGAAGTTCCAAAAATGCCAAGCAGAGCTAAGAGAGAGGACTCTTGAATTATCTGAGCTAAGAGAGAACCTTAGCAGCCATTCCCTGGAGCTGGAAGGAGGGAAAATCGTTACTGCAAAAGATTACCAGTTGAAAAGTGAAGAACATGGAGATACTGAATCTGAGTTGAATTTGCTAAAGGGTAGAGTGCAGCTCAAAGAAAAACAGATTGAAGATTTGCAGCATTCTAAACTAGAATTGGAAACATTCGTAGATTCCCATGTTTCTACCAATAAGGTTCTTGAGCAGAAGGTATGTGAACTTGAAAGCTGCAAAGTGGATCTAGAGTTGCATATATCAAAGCTGGAAAATATAACATACAAGTATCAGACTCCATTTCTGGACTGGAGGACCAATTGGCTTATTTGACTAGTGAAAAGAAGTCGTGTATGCCAAATGGATGATTCTAAAGTGCTCATCACAGGTCTCAATGACAAAGTAGAATCACAGCAAGCAGAGATGGAAGTTCAAAACTGGAATGGAAGCAAAAACAGCTGGAATTTCAGAAAAGATTGTCAGAAGTACTGGACGACTCAGAGGCCCTAATATGGTTGAATGCCAAACTACAGGCTACAGGCTGATCTGAAAAGGCAGAAGATGGAATTGCATAGCTGTGCTACACAGCTAGAGCAGGAACTGGAACACTCAAAAAGAAAGACACCATGCTTTTGTAAAACTGTGGAGTTTCCTAGAGGCAAAACTTTCTTCAATTAAAAAAACATATCTTCAAAATAGCAACATTTTCTTTTGGAACTGGAGAATATATTCCAGGATCACAAGGAGCATGAAGAAAGAATAAATCGTGCACACTTCCTTTTAAACAAGATGGAAAAAGAAAAGATTGTTGAGGTAGAAAATCTTGAGAGGGAGATCATGGGCCCTACTGCACAGATGTCTTCAATGAATGAGGGGCAAGAAAGTGCCACATTGGATACTGTTAGTGAGGCCTTCACTCTGTGAGCAGATAAGGCAAAACTTGAGGCTAATCCTCAGATTGTCAATGAACAGTGAAGACATTATGAATCTCAGTTGGAAGAATCCGAAAGGAATCTAAAAGCAAAATTAAATCACTGGTTGATTCGCTTAATGCATCAAAACAGAATGAAGAGATTCTGAAAACAGATGTTGAAGACATGAGAAGGTTAATGGAAGCTGCTGAATCCAATGAAGAAACTTTAAGAAAAACTTCATGCGAACTAGAACTGAAGTTTAAATCTAGTGATTATGAGAAACAGCAAATAATGGATGAGAGCTCTGGACTTAAGCTTCAGGTCCAGAAAATAGCAGACCTACAAGTTGATCTTTTGAAACTGCAAAGTTCCCTAGATGAGGTTAGGTTTGAAAAGGGAAAATTAGAAGAGCAACTTAAGTTGGTGTCTGAAGAATGTGAAGAGATAGTTACAAAAGGGTGTGTTACTAGACAAAGTTTCGCACAGGAAGGATAATTTGAATGACATCTATAAAGAAATACGAAGTAAAAGAACCATTCAAGCAAAGGCTGAGAACAGCATAGAAAAGGTAAGCAAATTAGAATTTGTACCTAACAATCAGAAGTCTCTAACATTTTCAGATTCTATGTTCAGTATGAAATGTTTGTGCATGTTGTTCTCTAATATGGGCTCTTTTATGGTAATTAAATTTAAATGTGAAAAGTGAAACCAACTTGACTACTTTCCCTCGACCATTTCCTTACTTGTTTTAGGGGCACAATGATCTAGCTACTGACAACGGAGGTTGTTCTTCCGTTACTGAAGAACCAGACCTGCAAACAAAGATCCAATTACTGGAAAGTAAACTTGCCAAGGCTCTGGAGGAGAATAGCATGTATAAGTCGCAGCTGAAGAGGTGATGCTATTCATCACATTCCTTGTCCCTCTCCCAGTTTATACCATAAGAATGCTCTCATTATTCTCCTTAGACAGTTTGTTATCATACCATTACTCACGAAAAAAATGAAGACTATTCAAGTAGACAAATAGTTTTTCTTCTTGAGTCAGTATAGATACTGTCTGCAACCCATATAGTTTTTTTCTGGACAAAAAATTGAGTATTGTCGAAAATTATTGAATTGACTAACTGCTGAAAGTAACAGCTTGATTGAGGTTGTAGATGTATGCTTAGACCAACCTAGTTCGAGCCCTTTTCGAAGTTGGTTAAAAATATAGTTCCTATTTTTCTTATTTACGATACCACCTAATTCCACCTAAATTGGTCGAGTTTTTGAAAACCGCAGTATTATTGTCTAACAAATTCATATGATTTTATAGAACACACAGGAGACTTGCCTGTCTTCACATCAAGGATGAAGCTGGTCATGACACAGTTTGTTTACATCTACCATTCCTTGGCTGCAATCATGCTATAAAATTCTGACACTTCATGAGAAACTTCACAATCACAAGAATAATTTATCACCAGGAAATAAACTGCTCTTTACTCCATCAAAATAGCTTCTTACCTGTAGCTTATACCAACCTAATTTAGTCAAAATATGTGCCCAATTAGATAGAAATACTTCTATTTAGTCTCTCAGGAACATAGCTATGTTATGGTTTGTCTGACTTTCTAAGTTAAAGTCTCTAGTAGATAGTTCTGTTCACTGATGCTTCACTTGACTGCCGATCTGACATCATTGTCCTGTTAAGCCTGTATTGTCGTTTCTGAATAACATAACATAGTTCTTATATCATAACATGACAAATAATTTGTTTATGAACAAAACATGCACAAATATTTTCAAGACTTGACTGCAAGCCTACCTTCCAGAGGATCATATTCTTATTTTTTACCATGTGCAGTCCAATTCCAGAGGAGCAACCTTGCATGGACGGCAAGGCGAATAGTGATGATAAAATAGCACAACTGGAGTCGGAGCTAAAAGATATGCAGGGCCGGTTACTCAACATGAGCATGCAGTATGCCGAAGTAGAGGCTCAGCGGGAGGAATTAGTGATGGAGCTCAAGAACGTTAACGCAAAGAAAGGGTGGTGGTTCTAGCAATTAGTCACGGGGCTAAAAGGCTACTGGGTGCTGCCACATTCATGAGGCCCACATGCCACAAAACAGGTACTTTCTTTGAATTCAGATATTATGTTGTTAGTAGTGTCGTTTTCTAATTACTGAGGTGGAACAGTGGCCACTTTCTTAAAAATAACTTGTGTTCTAGGAAGCAATTTTAATTACTTTATTATTGACCCCAAGGTAGATAAGGATCAGATCTAGAAAATTTGTTACAAAAAGCAAGGGCCTCATTTCAAGTCTCTATCAGTTGAATGAATCATAAAGTTTTTGCTTGTTCAAAAAAATTGTTCAAAATCATAATGTTTTTGGCATAAAATCCTCTTTTCTGCTATGGTACCACGGCAAACTCTTAACCCTTTATTCTCTCCAAGATTTTGCAAAAGACCTGTTGTTTTCAATATATTTGAATAAGCTGGCATAAATGACAAGTTCAAACAAGCCTTGCTCAGTAAGTATGCTTATGATTGTCAGGAAGTGTCATATCAAAAATGTCGGAGGTTTCCAGACCTTCGAGGGTATCATCATTATGAAAACTGAGGAATTGCAAAACTGGATGATGTGCACCGAAAGATTCATGGCTGTCAGGTCTCAGAGACAAATCGAACAGTGAAATTTCCCAGCAACTTGGAGGCCCCGGCCACACATGGAAAAGTGAAAAGGAACTAATTTTTGCCGATTACTAGCTTGTAATTCTACAGGATACAGTGACAAAAGAACATACGAATCAACCTGCAATTTTGCTCAACTCAAATGTAGCTGTTGATAAATATAGCTCCTTTGTGAACCATCTGAAGGAAAAGGTAGATAGCTGGTATACAGTTCATCCTCTAGAGAACACTTTTTGTAGAGAAATGCTCTTTCACGTGTATATATATATATATATGATTTGTCGTCGTGTTCCCACAATCTTATCGGACATAGTTCTTATCCGCAATCGGCCTTTCAAAAAAAAAGTTCTTATCCGCAATCTGCATGTATTACTGAAAAACAGCATGATACGGGCTCTTTGTCGTGGTGGCTTAAACAGCATGATATGAGCTCTTGTTTGATGGGCGCAAGAATTTCAGAAAACTGAACTGGAGATGGTTGTCTATTCAACATTTTCAACAAAAAGGCAATAATATACTCTATTAGACCTATCACTATCGATCAGGTCGCATCATGCAAGTGCCATATTGTCACATCCTATAACTGGTTGTTTCGTCAAATGGGAAATGCAATCCAAGTAAAGCACCTAACTCGCATGCATTAACAATCCTGGTACAGGTCGTCGACGTCGAGGCCTTATTCTAATCTGGAGGGGCAGGTGTGGAGGGGGCAATGATTCCACAACTCTCCCCTTTGCCACCGTGGAGACTTATTTCTCAATTTCTGGCCTGCTGTCTAACTGCAGAATATTATGATTGTATATGTGCAGACAAATTTCTATAATTTGATTCACTGGGGAATAAAGCTTAGCTGGATTTATTATTTCTCTAACTAAAGTGGTTGTTATATTCCCTGATATGATAAACTACTACTGCAAGACCAGCAGATACAAAAGGATTTCATTTTATTCTACTGAAGGTTACTTTTTCCAACATGTATATGTATGTGACAAGACAGATATAGCATGATTTTAAAGAACAAGGGCGCCAAACTAATTAGTGATAACCGTTTCTGAACCCCCACCCCACAAAGAAGAAAAAACATTCATCTCATTGCAGAACTTTGATTTATATACAATTCACGAGAAAAATGCTGTTAGAAAGTGGAAAACGGTCACTAGCTAGCCCTCTCAACTCTATCTCTCTTGTTTTTTTAATTATTATCATTAAGATAATAATTTTAGTTTAAAAATAAACTCAATTTCTCATTCTAACAACAACAATTTAAAAACGGTAAGAGACTAAAAATTTACAGGTTAGCTGCACCTGCAACAGAAACCCGTTGCATCATGCTGACGTCATCAACCTCCGTCTCCGCCGGCGCTCGCCGGGGCGCGGTGTGCCGCCTCCTCCCCTCCCTGTTCATCTCTTATTGCTTCGATCATGGCAACCACACGCTCCAAGACGGCCTCCTGGTCATCGTCGGCGACACCGTCGCCGCCAACGGCCACCGCGGCGTCCCTCGCGCCGTCCGCGGCGTAGAAGCAGACCACGGCGCAGCGGCAGACAGGGCAGGAGTTGTGCTCGTCGAGCCACCGGTCGATGCAGGGCGTGTGGTAGAGGTGGCCACACGCGGGGACGACCCTGACGCCGTCGTCGTCGCCGAAGGGCTCGAGGCAGACAGGGCAGTCCTCTGGCAGGCCCTTCTTGGCGGCGCTGGCCCTGGCCCTAGCGTATGATATCTCGGGCGGCAGCGCGGCGCCGGCGGGGCGGAGGAGGAGCGCCGCGCCCGGGACGAGCTCGCGCATGACGCGGCGGCGGGCACCCGCGATGGCGCGCTGCCGGGCGCAGCGACAGTAGGTGCAGAGCAGGATGAAGCAGAGCACGATGGAGACGAACACCACGGCGGTGGCCGCGCCGGAGGAGAGGTTGAACTGCGCCCGGCCGGACGCCGGGGCAATCGCCGGCGTGACTCGCGGCCCGTCGCCCGGGGCCAGGCGCCTACTCGCGCGCGCTGTGGCCATGCTACGGCCTTGGTGTTGTGCGCAACGCGCGTCGCGGCGGTGTTCCTGCTCCATTAGACGCGCGACGCGGGAGGGGCAAGGGAGCCGGGAGAAAATTTACCAGGCTTGTTCGGCACCATATTTGTAGCCTGTGGAGTAGAATGCAAGCTCGGCTCCTGGCGTAGTTATTTTACAACAAGTAGCAGGTCACCTGATTCGTCGAGTTAACTATACCTACATTATCTCATCAGTAATAAGGAAATAGATATTACTTAGCTTCAGACTCTTGTGGTGAAGAAATATACTGCTCCTGCTTATATGATTTCTCTCAATACAAAGCTTATAACGGAGGTTGTCTATGCGTATGAGGATCTAGACGTCTAATATTATATTGGTTATTGGACGACTTTGATTCGGGCATTCCTCCATCTTTTATATGTGCATGAAGCTCATAACAAGTGTCTGAGTTGGTTACAAGTTCGAGAAATATAGTATGTACTCTATGTATATCTTCTATATTTAACTTTAAGCTATTTGCTTCCTTTCTCCGTTTAGAGTTCATAAGTTAATCTTCTACTCGACTCTGCTTTTCTACGAGGACAGAGCCCATATCATATGCTAGTTGTAGTTGCTACGTCAACAACCCTAGGTTGTGGAGCCCTTCATGGGTTTTATCTTGATCAATCTATTGGGTTTGATCTACCGGGTGCCCATAACCACCACCTCCCCCAAGCTGTATACAGACGTTGAATCACCCACTGAAAGTCTCGACAGACTCCAAGAAACATAATAGAAAATCTTCAAACTCAATCTTAAACTTACTTTATTGAAGTCGGATCCACGATCTTCAAGTCTAAAGTCTCTTGAGCTCTAACATAACTTTTGTTAGATAGCTCGACTCATACCATAAAGGCTTCATCGGTCGAACCCGAAACTTTGGCTTTCTGCACAGAATAGGCGTAGTTGATTGTCTTTGCATACTTTTGACCGACTTTATGTGATTCCAATTGGAAGACTTGAAGAGCCACGATCATGGGTAACTTCATGGGACTCTGTCAAAGACCATAATCTCTTCCCATTCAATAAGAGATGTGACCAAACACAGTTGCATTACAGCTTGTCCACCAAGTTTAATACACCATAGGGAATCTAGGCAACCATCGATTCATGAAAACCCATGAATATCCGCCACGTCTGCTCGGTTCTCGCGTGCATGCGCAACATAACCATTCGACTACGCCGCGTAACATATGCAGTGAATAGGCATGACCTCCGTTTTGCATGCTCCCGAGATTTTTACCTCAATCTTCATTATATCGCGCTTTTCGTGAAGCGGTCAATGCACTGCAGGATTACTATAAAGGTTGGAATAATATCCATCTTCTTCCCTCTTAGCTCATTTGCTCTCTTGTTTCCTTGCGTGCAATTCCTCTGACTGAATCTCATACTCCCAAATGTGATCTAGCGTAAGAAACCACCAACGAGACATCATTGGTCATTGGATAAGAAAGAGTGTCAAGCGTGCCACATGGAGGTCTTCCCGTCGGAGGGGAGATCCACCTAGGAGAAGTGCACCGCTGTCGAAAGACTCATCAAGCGTCTCTAGGGAGAGGGCTTGAAAGTGCATCTAGCCTAGTTCCCCGTGGGTTTTAATGATTAATGACAATACTTAAGGGACTAATGAGCTTTTGCAAGTGTGAGTACAGGTGATTAAGAAATTTACGAAGATGGATACACTCAAAAAAGAAAAGAGGAGAAAAAGGCAAATGCACAAGAAGAATAGAATTTATGTTTTTTATTTCTTTTGTGTTGAGTTTAGCCTTTGAGCATGAGTGTGATCATAGAGTAAAGTGCTGAGAATCATCTAAGAGCTCATAGTCCGAGTTTAGGTTGAGTGGAGTGAAGATTTGGGATAAGCCCTCAGAATAGGGCCAAACTTGTCCGGGCTGGGAGCTGGACTAGTCTGGACATCGGACTGATCCGATGTAGAACAAAACAAGTGGTTCTGTGTGAGTTCGGACTTGTCCGAGATGGAAGGCCAGACTAGTCTGAAATATCGGACTAATCCGATATAGAACGGAAGAAGAGTTTTTGTGTGAGTTTGAACTTGTCCGTCTGGGGACAGACTAGTCCGTTAAAAGAGTGTTTGAGGCCTTCAGGAGCTATGTCCTAGATGACCGGACTAATCCGCTCTTTATGGCCGGACTAGTCCGTAGGATCAGACTTGTCCGTTTCAAACCGGAACAGGAGTTTCTGTGTGAGATCGGACTAGTCCTCTATGTGTCGGACTAGTCCGTTTAGAACTAGGAAGTAGCTGCAGGGACTAAGTCCTGGATGGCCGGACTTGTCCGCCCATGGAGGCCGGACTAGTCCGGTGGACCAGACTTGTCCGTTCTCAACCGGAACAATGGGTTCTGTGTGATATCAGACTAGTCCGTTGTGGACCGGACTAGTCCGTGGTATGTGACCGTTTAGTTGGTGGAATCCGACCGTTTAGTTGGTGAGATCCGACCATTTAGTAGGTGAAAAGTGATGTCATTGGTCCCCGAAGGCCGGACTAGTCCGGGGTCATAGGGCGGACTAGTCCGGGGTTTGGCAGTTGGCAACGGCTAGTTCCCAGGACCTCTCTAAAAAGGGGATGCCCGGGCCTCAAAGAGAACAACAAGTACCCTAACAACAAAATAGCCTTCCTAGAGCTTTTCTTAGTCCCCTCTCTTCAAGTTCTTGGAACCCTAAGTGTGATTCTTGAGGGTTTGTGAGTTTTGGGAAGAGGAGAAGAATGGAAGTGTGCACCATAGAGCTCTTGGTTGATTCTCTAGCACTGAGTGAGAAGTGTGTTGTTCAAGAGAATTTGTTTGTAAGTGCTTTGAGCTGAGTTCTCGTGGGAGCCTCAAGTTGTGAGTTGCCCCACGATATATTGTGGAGCATTTCTGATATAGTGAAAAACAAGTCGACCTTGGTGGTGGCTTGGTGAGGAAAAGGTTGAGAGCAACCTAGTCTTTGATGGACTCCTCAACGTGGACATAGGCTTATTTGTGGAGCTGAACCACGAGATAAATATTGTGTTCGTGTCTTATTGAGCTAAAATCCTCTGTGACCGGACTAGTCCGCCCTCAAGATCGTACTAGTCCGGACTCTGTGAACTAGTCGTTTTATTAAGCCGGATTTCAAATTTTCCACCTATTCACCCCCTCTAGGCAACTTTCAGGGCTTCTTTTCGGGGAGGAGAGGATGCTATACCCCCCCCCCCCCCACACACACATACACATTGGTTACTAGCCCTCAACCTCATGTCAAGAGGAGGGTGATGCACACCGCCTTCCTTTAGCAAAGGTTGTCTCTTCTGGTCCATGAATTCGTTTGTGGACTACTTCTCTTCTAAGGGTGAAGTAGACTAGCTACGAGCAGCGGCAACGCACACGGGTAGGTATCCTACAGACCAGGTACCCCCGCGTAGAGGCTTGATAAGCCGACAGGGCCCACTGTGTCCTTGGCCCCCGACCTGGCCTCTTCACTGAGGCGAGGTCCGGCGCTGCCACATGTCCCAGGGTTCCGGCCCTGACCTCCCCGCTTAGGAGGGCTCCAAAGCTGACACGTGCCCTTGGCCCCGGACCTGGCCTCCCCGCTGAGGCAAGGTCCGACACTGCCACGTGTCCTCGGGATCCAAGTGTGACCTCCCCGCTGAAGAGGGCTCCGGAGCTGCCATGTGTCTTTGGCCCCAGACTTGGCCTCCCCGCTGAGGCAACGTCCGGCGTTGCCACGTGTCCCCAAGCTCTAGGCCTGACCTCCCCGCTGAGGAGGGTTCTAGAGCTGCCACGTGTCCTTGGCCCCGGACCTAGACTCACCGCTGAGGCGAGGTCTGGCGCTGCCATGTGTCCCCGGGCTCCGGGCCTCACCTCCCCGCTAAAGAGGGCTCCGGAGCTGCCACGTGTCCTTGGCCCCGAGCCTAGCCTCTCCGCTGAGGCGAGGTCCGACGCTACCATGTGTCCCTAGGCTCCGGACCTAACTTCCTGAAATTTTCCAAGAGGAGGGGGTGAATAGGCGAAATACCTGAATTTTGGCTTAATAAACTCTAATTAGTTCAAGGAGCGCGGACTAGTCTGGCCTGGGGGCGGACTAGTTTGGTCACAAAGATATTTAACCCAAAAGCTGAGATCCTTAGGAGTTTTTGCTGATCTATTTGATAAGTAGAGAAATACTATAGCACAACAATTTAGTGATGAGGTTGATCGAGAAAATAACTGACTATAACTAGGTGGATCGCAAGACTTAAATAACAAATGTGAAGAATTTCAAATGATCTAGCAAGAAACAAGAGGCAAACCGAAAATGCAAGGTACACGATTTATCCTGTGGTTCAGCTTCACCAAGAAGCTTACGTCCATGTTGAGGAGTCCACAAAGGACCGGATTGCTCTCAACCCTATCCTCACCAAACCACCACAAAGGTTGGCTTGTTCTTCCACTAGATCACAAAGACTTCACAACAATTCGTGAAGCGACTCACAAACCGAACCTCCCACAAGATTTCAGCTTAAAGAACTCACAAATCAGCACACTCAACAACTCAACTACCCCAGTCACTGTGGGAGAATCAACCGAGAGCTCAATACTAATCACTCCCCTCTTACTCCTCTTCCCAAATCTCGCAAACCCTCAAGATTCACTCTTAGGGCTCAAAGAATTGAAGAGAAGGGGCTATGAAAGCTCTAGCAAGGCTATGGCACTGCTAGGGTTTGAGTTGATGCCTTAGAGGCCCGAGATTCTCTTTTTATAGAGGTCCCGGTAACTAGACGTTGCCACCAGAAAAAGTCCGGACTAGTCCGGCTTTTAACCCCAGGATAGTTCGTCATGTGGAGACCGGTGATGTCACACTTCACCAACCACAAGGTCCCCCGCCTCCTTTTGAATTCAAACGGTCACAACACCACGGACAAGTCCGTTTAACAACGGACTAGTCCGATCTCACACAGAAACAACTGTTCCGGTTGAGAACGGACAAGTCTGGTCCACCGGACTAGTCTGGCCTTAAAGGGGGGCAACTCCAGCCATCCAGGACTTAGTCCCCGCAGCCACTTCCAAGTCTCAAATGGACTAGTTTGACTCACAATGGACTAGTCCAAATCTCATACAGAAACTCTTGTTCCGATTAGAAACGGAGTAGTCTGACTAGGCGGACTAGTCCGGTCCCAAAGGGAGGACTAGTCTGGTCCTTCAGGACTTAGTTCCTGAAGGAATCAGACACACTTACCACGGATTAGTCCGTCCCCAAACGGACAAGTCCGAACTCACATAAAAACTCCTGGTCCGTCTAACATCGGATTAGTCCGATGTGGTCGGACTAGTCCGACATTCTAGCCCGGACAAGTCCGACCCTGTTCTTAGAGCTACCTCAACTGTTCTCGCCAACTAACCTAAACTTGGACTAAGAGCTCTTAGATGATTCTCAACACTTTTGACCCTATGAACACACTCATGGTAAAAAGCTAAACTCAACTCAAGGGAATTTAAACCCCAAATTCTACTCTTCGAGTATTTTTGCCTTTTTCTCTTCTTTTCCATTTTTGAGTGCATCCATCTTCGTCGATTTCTTATTCACCTGTACTTACACTTGTAATGCTCATTAGTCCCTTAAGTGTTATCATTAATCATCAAAAGCCACGAGGATTTAGCCTAGATTCACTTTCAATCTCCCCCTTTTTGGTGATTTGATGACAACACATTGAGGTTTTTGATAAAAAATTAAATGAGTTGGTTTTCATAACACACAAGTGTATAAATAGCTCCCCCTAAGTGTGTGCATGAATAATTTGCAATAAAAGTAATGCACCAGAGTGAATTCTATGAGAGATTTATAGAGTTGTGTGTTATGGTGGGGTGCCTACGTGAAAGTTGCCTAGAGGAGGGGGTGAATAGGCCAATAAAACCTGAAACTATTGCAAACAGCGGATTAAACTTGAAGGAGGTCGGACTAATCCGGTCTAGGTATAAAATTGCGTTTTAAGTTTGTTTCAGCGGAAGATATGTAGTAGTCAAACGATCTCACTAATTAGTTGTGAATGATTAGATTGCAAGACAGCGGAACAATTCACAAGTGTTAACAAGACAAAAGATTAACAAGTAATTTTAGTGAGCGAGCGAGGAGATAAAGGAAACAAGAGACACGATTTATCCAAAGGTTCGATTCCACACAGAGATCTACGTCCTCGTTGAGGAGTCCACAAAGGACCGGGTCTTATCCAACCCTTCCCTCACCGCCAATGCTTATGTAGGTGATAGGGCCGAAGAGGTCCATGTGGAGCATCTCCAATGGTCTTGTTGTCGTCATCACATTCTTGGCGGGATGAGCTGCTCTAATTTGTTTTCCTGCTTGACACACGCTACATGGCCTATCGTTTTCAAAAACAACATCTTTTAGTCCACGGATGTGATCCCCCTTTAGAAGTTTTTGTAAGTTCCTCATGCCAACATGGGCTAGTCTCCTATGCCACAACCATCCCTTGTTGGTTTTTGCTATTAATCATGTGTCAAGTTGAGCTTTATTCGTGGAGAAGTCCACTTAGTAAAGCTTTCCCTTTAACACACCCTTAAAGGCAATCGAGTTGTCACTTCTTCTAGAGACGGTCACACCCTCGTTAGTAAACAAGCAATTATAACCTTTCTCACATAGTTGAGATATGGACAATAGGTTATAATCTAGTGATTCAACATGTAGAACATGAGAAAGAGAGTGTTGAGAAGAGATTGCAGTTTTACCAATACTGAGCACACTTCCTTGGCTATTGTCGCCGAAGTAGATGCCTTCACTTGGATCATCATTTCCTTCATACTCAACGAACATTTTTCTCTCTTCGGTTATATGATTAGTGCAGCCACTATCTAGCATCCATTTAGTGCCACCGGAGGAGTAGGCCTGCAAAACAATTTAAGTCTTGCCTTTCGGTACCCAAATTTGTTTGGGTCCTTTCACATTAGCAACAAGAGATTTAGGCACCCACATACAAATTTTAGGATTCTTGGGATGTGGTCCAACACATTTAGCCACAACCCTACCATACTTATCTTTCAATAAGACATAAGTGGTACCAAAATCATGATAAGTCATGGTAAGTGTATGATGAGCAAGGGCACGAATAAATGAAGGATGATCACTGTTGTTCTTAATTTCATAGAAACCCTCCTCGATGTTTTTGGTGACTCTATCATTTTTCTTGCCACCTCTAACGCATCTAACGTCATCCTTAAATAGAGAAGACTTAGTGTTCAAGTATGCATTTGTTTCATACTTGATCTTCTTCTCATCAAGGACTATCCTCTCATATTGAGTTTGACATTTTGCTTTCCTATGTTGTTCTTTTAAGTAAATAATCAAAGCACAAGCATCAACATCAATGTTTTGACACTTAGCACATCTTTCACTCATAGAACCATTAGTCGATTTAGGAGAACTATTGGAGTGAGATGTGCTAGACTTAAGAGTGTCAAATTGCACTTTATGAGTCTTGTGAGCCTTGTTCATGTCATCACATTTTTCTTGAAGAGCAACATTTGAACTCTCGCGGCTTGTGAGAGCCTCCTTACATGTAGCAAGTTCAAAGTCTAGCTTCTTATTCTTCTCCTTTTCTAGTTCTAGGAGCTTCTCAAGTTCAAGATTTCTCTTCTTCTCATAAATGAGCAAGTCTTCTTGTTTCTCGATAAGCTCCTCCCGTTCAATCAATTTCTCTATAAGCTTTTCAATCTTAACTATAGCATTTTCACTTAGGCCTTTGAGAAAGTCTTTAATTTTATTATCATTCTCACTATGGCTATCACTATTAGTGTCATCATCACTACTTACAAATCTAGAAGAGAGTTTTGATTTTACCTTGTGCTTCATCTCCGTTGCCATAAGGCAAGTGTGGTTGCTGCACTTAATATTATTGCTGTTGGGTAAGAAGCTCTTGCTTGTTGAACAACTGCAACATTTTGAGATTGAGGATATACTCTCTTCTTCATAGTTGCTTTGACCCATCAAGCTTGATATCTTTCTTCTTCCTCTTTGTCTCCCCATCTCCTCTCCATGTGGTTATGCTTTTATGGAGAGTTAGGCTCTGATACCAATTCAAAGTTGCCTAGAGGGGGGTGAATAGGAAATAAAACATGAAACTATTGCAAACAACGGATTAAACTTGAAGGAGGCCGGACTAGTCCGGTCTGAGGGCGGACTAGTCCGGTCTGAGGGCGGACTAGTCCGGTCTAGGTATAAAATTGCGTTTTAAGTTTTCTTTTTAAGTTTGTTTAAGCAAAATATATGTAGTAGTCAAACGATCTCACTAATTAGTTGTGAATGATTAGATTGCAAGACAGCGGAACAATTCACAAGTGTTAACAAGACGAAAGCTTACAAGTAATTTTAGTGAGCGAGCGAGAAGATAAAGGAAACAAGAGACACGATTTATCCTAAGGTTCGATTTCACACAGGAATCTACGTCCTCGTTGAGGAGTCCACAAAGGACCGGGTCTTTTCCAACCCTTCCCTCACCGAGCGATCACCAAGATCAAGCCCGGGCTCTTTCACTATCAATCAAATGTGAATACAATGCTCTTAGAGAATAATCACAACTTGAGGCTCCCTACAACAACCTAGCAGTTCTAGGAATCAAAATACAACAGCCAAGAACTCAATTTAACAACTAGAGTGCAAGAGAGTCAAACCGAGAGCTCAAACGTCGATCACCACGTCTTTCCTCTCACAAAACCACAAACCCCTTAAGATCCAATCTTAGGGACCAAGAATGTGAGGAAAGAGGCTTATAAGAGCTCTAGGAATGAGTTTTCAGCGCTAGGGTTTCTCTCTTTTCAATTCTCGGTCGGGGGGGTCTCCTTTTATAGATATCCCGACGTCTAGCCGTTACCTACTAAAGTCCGAACTAGTTCTTGAGGGACCACTCATGTCACAAGGCTACCAACTAAAGTCTCGTGACTGTTGGATTCAAACGGTCATAAAATCTGGACTAGTCCGGTGATGAGCGGACTAGTACGATCTAAGTTAGTAACCTTTGTTCCATATGAGAACGAACTAGTCTGATAGAGGCGGACTAGTCCGGTCTTACCAGATTTAGTCTCGAAAACTCTCTAATCTAGGACTGCGGACTAGTCTTGCCAACTCTGGACTAGTCCGAGGTCACACAAGAACCTTTGTTCCATCCTAAACCGGACTAGTCTGAAGGGACCGGACTAGTCCGACTTATGGAGCGGACTAGTCCGAGGTCACTCAGAGACTCTTTCTCAGGACCTAAATAGCTTAGTCCGCTTAGCGGACTAGTCCGGCCACATGGGCATACTAGTCCGGCCTTCTGAGAGTTAGTCTCATAAAGGCTCAGACTCACTCGACAACGGACTAGTCCGGTCTAGAACGGACAAGTCCGAACTCACTCAGAGACTTCTTGTCTGGTCTAAAACGAAGTAGTCTGGGTTGGAATGGACTAGTCCAGCCCCTAGTCTAGACAAGTACGGTCTTCCTTTTTCAGCCATACCTACGACTACTTCCTCTCACGATTCTAACTTTAGTTTGAGCTATCTAATGACTCTCAAGCACTCTAAAAAGGAGACTTTATACACAACTAGAAAATGTAAAACTCAATAGAAAAATTCTATTTTCTACTCTTGCGAGTCTTCTTCTTTTCCTTTTTGCTTCTTGAAAAACTCCACATCCATTCCTTTTGATAAGCACCTGTGCTCATACTTAGTAAAACTCATTAGTATCTTAATTATCGTCATCAATCATCCAAAACCCACAGGGATTACCTAGATGCACTTTCAATCTCCCCCCTTTTGGTGATTGATGACAACACATTAAGATTGTCGATAAATAGATATAAGAGATTATTTTCATAACACATGTGTATATGGTTCACTCCCCCTAAATATGTGCACAAAAGATTGTCACGGAAAAATATGCACAAGTGTGAGTTCTTTGGGGATTTTATACATACACGTGTTATGGTGGGGTGGCTAAGTGTGAGTATTAAATGCATTAAGGAAGATATACCATTTACGAACAAAATCATCTCAGTATGGAATAATATGAAGACATAAAATGGCATAGTCATTAAAATAACATAACGTGGCATAATGTGGCATTAAAATAACATAATATGGCATAGTTATTACAAAACAACATAAAGTGAGTGTTAAAGAGCGAGACTAAAGATCTGGACTAGACTACCCCCCTTATTCTCTCCCCCTTTGGCATCAAAGCACCAAAAAGGGAAAGAAAAGAGAGAAAGACCTAATCGCTATCATCTCCATCTTGATCTTCGTCTTGGTCACTCTGAGTTTCCTCGTCCTCATCTTCATCTTCATCTTCATCGTCATCCTCTTGATGAGCGTGGGAGGTAGGAGGAGCAGCTGAGGAGGAACCAAAGTAGGCAAGCTTGTCCTTGGTGAGAGTGGGAAACTCTGTCACTTCGGCATCGTCCGATGACGGTGGAGACATAGGTATCTCTATTTTATCGCACATTGCCTTGAGATACTTCTCTTGGCATTGCTTCATTTTCTGCGTGCGAACTTCCACTTTCCGGCACGAGGAGAAAATAGCCTTGAATATTTTGAGCAGCCCACTAGAGGAGCCACTCGATGATGAAGGAGCAGATGGCCCAGCTGAGGAGGATGGAGCTGCAGAGGAGCTCCTGCCAAAGACGCAGGAGGGCGAGGAAGGGGAATCGACATTTGTGGACGTAGATTTCTGTGCTTCACATCCTTTGTAAATTCCAGGCCTGTGAATTTCTCTATCATGCACATGATGTACGGCGCATATCCACAGGACCTGTTTGGGGTGTAGGAGATGTTGAAGATATCATTGTAGATGTAGTCGAAGACGTTGAATCGTTCTTCTTCATTGAGTAGCTTCAACAAATTTCTGAGATACCCTTGTATCATCCCCGCATCTCCATCTTTTGGAGCTAGAGTCGTCCTCAGAATTCTGTTTAGCACTCCAAAGAAGGTTTGATGTTGTGGGTTGAGGATGGCTCATTGGTGAGATATGAGGTATACATGAAGTACAAGTCATCCTTTCCCAAGGTCCTCTCATTGTGAACTATGATCTCATAGTTCAAGTGCTCCTCAAGTCCAAGGATGCTAGCAAATTCATCATACAACACCGAGTATACCACACCATTTGTCATCCAAGTGATTTTTCTGTTTCCATAGGTGTGGAAGTAGCAGGTGGTGTAGTTGTACTATCACCTCGATGTTCCAATCATACTGAAAAGCCATTAAATCCTTGATCCCATGGCGTCCTGCTGCTTCAATTACTGCATCAAAAGCTTGATGCTTCTTGTTGCCATGTATGGCCAATCCACCCACTGAGCATCAACTATCGGTGTCTTCATTGGGAGATAGACGAGCCGGTAGTAGAAACAATAGAAGCCACATCAGAAACGAGGGCCTGGTGTGGACTTCTCATATTTGTAAACCTCATCTTCTCTGAACCTTCTGGCTTTGTCAGCTCCTTTCCCTTTGAAGGTTGCACTCGCCAAACTGGGTTGGCGGTTTGGGTTGTGCATAGGAGGTGCCCTCTCAAGTGACCCAATAGGTCCTTGTGGGGGATTCTCCCTTCCTCGTCTAGGTTTGTCATGAATGACGAGTCCACTGTTGGCCAACGCATTTTTTCTGGGAGGATCAGCTGCTTTTCCTTTTCCTTTGTCTTGGGTTGATCTTTGGGACTCCACATGTTGTTTCTCCTTCAATGTCACTAGCCTCTTCCTCCTTGGAGGATAAACGGACTGAGAGGCTTGTGCTTCCCTGTCAGCCCGTTTCTTTGTCTGAGCTTCTCTTGTTGCAGCCTCTCCTGCCTCTGCCTCGGCTGCCGCATGATAAGCGGCTTGGCGAGCCGCTTCGGCCTCGGGATTTGGAAGAGGACTGTCTCCGGATCCTGACATGATCTGGTGATAGATGAAAGGAAAGGATTAGATGCGAGAGCATTGCGTTTGAAGTAGTTTACATTCCCATAGTTAGGGGCTAAAACTGTATCAGTCGGACTTGTCCGGGCCAGGGGCGGACTAGTACAGTTTTAAATCCTAACTTAATTGATTTGATCACTAATTCAGCAAACTAGACACAATACTACAAGGGATTGTAACAATATGGCGTAGGAACATCAAGGAAGGCCTAAGGCACTAAAGGTATGACATAGAAACAAGAGTTTCATGAAAAATCAAGGTTAGATCAAAAAGTACCTTAGAGTGAAGAAATTTAATGAAATCCGCAGATCAAAGGAGCGGAGATGGTCGGAGAAGGATTCCCCGCACTCCACAAGCCTTGAATCGAGGATTCCTTCGAGGGATTTGAGGGAGAGCTCCAAAATCGCAAATGGGGGCGAGTTTTGGAGGAGAGGAGTGGAGTAGAGGTGAATGAGAGAGGGAGAGGGGTCAGCCCGACCCTTGGAGGTTAGTCCGGACTAGTCCGGGTCTGTCGGACTAGGTCCGGACTAGTCTACCGTCCGGACTAGTCCGTTGTGGACTTGTCTGCTGCATCTCAGACTATTAGGATACCCGGACTTGTCCGGCCTCCAGGGAGGACAAGTCCGGCTCTTAAAGGCTGAGAAATTCTTATATATTAGAATTGCCCGTAATTGCGGTGAATATACTTGCACCTTCTATTAGGTATCTATGGTATATATATATATACACACACACAATTATAAGATGACCACAATATAGCAAAAAATAATATGAGATAAGAATTAGAGAGGGAACAAGTTTTTCATAATCGTGCATATTTTTGAAATTTGTGAAAATTTTTGAATGACTTCTAATTGTTAGCATTCAGATGCACAACATTTCAACTCACATTCCTAGAGTCTAGGATATTTAGCTCATTTCGAAGTTCACAAAATCGTTTTTGTCTAGTGGCTTGGTGAAAATATCGGCTAGTTATTTTTCGGTTCTTACATGTGAGATAGCTATGTCCCCCTTTATAGAATGATCTCTCAAAAAGTGATATCGGATGTCTATATGTTTGGTCCTAGAGTGCTCAACGGGATTATGGACTATCTTAACGGCGCTCTCATTGTCACATAGGAGTGTAATGTGGTTCATATTGTAACCATAATCCCTTAGAGTTTGTCGCATCCAAAGAAGTTGAGCACAACAACTTCCGGCTGCAACATACTCCGCCTCGGCTATGGAGAGGGCAATGGAGTTTTGTTTCTTGGATGACCATGATACTAGGGACCTACCCAAAAATTGACAAGTCCCTGAGGTGCTTTTTCTATCTATTTTACATTCGGCGTAATCCGCATCGGAGTATCCGATGAGATTAAACTTAGATCCCTTTGGATACCATAATCCTAGGTTAGGTGCGTGAACTAGATATCTTAGGATTCTTTTAACGGCTGTTAAATGACATTCTTTAGGTGATGCTTGAAATCTTGCACATAAACATACACTAAGCATGATATCGAGCCTAGATGCACAAAGATAAAGCAATGAACCAATTATAGAGTGATATACCTTTTAATCCACGTTTGGTCTATCTTCATTGAGGTCAAGATGCCCGTTTGTTGCCATTGGTGTCTTAATGGGTTTGGCCTTGTCCATGTCAAACTTTTTGAGTATGTCTTGTGTGTACTTTGTTTGACTAATGAACGTGCCTTCCTTGAGTTGCTTGACTTGAAATCCTAGGAAGAACTTCAACTCTCCCATCATGGACATCTCAAACCTATCCGTCATTATCTTACTAAACTCATTACAAAAAGATTTTTTAGTAGAACCAAATATAATGTCATTGACATAAATTTGGCACACGAAGAGATCATTGTCTACATTCTTTGTGAAAAGAGTATAATCTGTCTTGCCTATCTTAAAGCCAATATTAATAAGAAAGTCTCTAACACACTCATACCAAGCTCTAGGAGCTTGTTTTAGGCCATAGAGAGCTTTATGCAATTTAAACACATAGTTAGGATATTCTTAATCTTCAAAACGGGGTGGTTGCTCTACGTATACCTCCTCCTTGATTGGACCATTTAGGAAGGCGCTTTTCACATCCATTTGATAGAGTTTGAAATCTTGGTGAGTAGCATAGGCCAATAGAATACGAATGGACTCAAGCCTAGCTACGGGAGCAAAGGTTTCATCGAAATCCAAACCTTCGACTTAAGCATATCCCTTTGCCACAAGTCGGGCCTTGTTTCTTGTCATCACTCTGTGTTCATCTTGCTTGTTGTGGAACACCCACTTGGTGCCTACCACATTTGCATTTGGTCTTTTCACCAGCTCCCATACTTGGTTTCTTGTGAAGTTGTATAACTCTTCTTGCATGGCCACCACCCAATCCGGATCCTTGAGTGCATCTTCCACCCTAAATGGTTCCAAGGACGACACAAAAGAGTAATGTTCACAAAAGTTAGCTATTCGAGAACGTGTTGTTACCCCTTTTGTGATATCTCCAAGGATGTTGTCAACGGGGTGATCCCGTTGAATGCTTTGATGAACCCTTGGGTGAGGCACTTGATTTCTTGAGTGGTATTCTTCTTCTTCTTCTCCCCCTTGATCAACATCATGGTTTCGATTTTCTCCTTCTTGAAATTGACCGTCTTGATCTTGGGGTTCTTGAGTTTGATCTTGAATGAGAGGTGTCGATTGTGATGAACTTGTAGCATCTTGTCCTACATCTTCCTGGGGACGGACTTCTCCAAGCCCCATTCTTCTTAGTGCTAAACATGGTGCTTCTTCTTCATCTAGCACACATTGATCAACTTGCTCCACTTGGGAGCCATTAGTTTCATCAAACACCACGTCACGTGCAATTTCAACATAACCGGAGGTCTTGTTGAAAACGCGATAGGCGTAGGTGTTTGAGTCATAACCAAGTAAGAAACCTTCATCGGATTTCGAAGCGAACTTCGAAGTCCTAGGCTTCTTGTTGAGAATGTAGCATTTACTTCCAAAAACATGAAAGTAGGAGATGTTGGGTTTGTTACCGGTTAGGAGCTCGTATGGGGTTTTATTCAGAAGTTCAAGAAGATAGAGGCGGTTTGTGGCGTGGCAAGCGGTGTTGACCGCTTCCACCCAAAACTGATCCGAAGTCTTGTACTCATAAAGCATGGTTCTTGCCATCTCTATGAGCGTTCGGTTCTTCCTTTCGGCCACTCCATTTTGTTCGGGAGAGTAGGGGGCCGAAAACTCATGCTCGATGCCCTCTTCATCCAAATATTCTTCTACTTGAGTGTTCTTGAATTCGGAGCCGTTGTCACTCCTTATCTTCTTGATCTTTGAGGAAAACTCGTTTTGAGCTCTCCTCAAGAACTTCTTGAGGACACTTTAAGTTTCTCCCTTATCATGCAAGAAAAACACCCAAGTGAAACGAGAATAGTCATCAACAATTACTAAACCATATTTGTTACCACCAATACTTATGTAGGTGACAGGGCCGAAGAGGTCCATGTGGAGCATCTCCAATAGTCTTGTAGTAGTCATCACATTCTTGGTGGGATGAACTGCTCCAATTTGTTTTCCTGCTTGACACGCGCTACATGGCCTATCTTTTTCAAAAACAACATCTTTTAGTCCACGGATGTGATCCCCCTTTAGAAGTTTTTGTAAGTTCCTCATGCCAACATGGGCTAGTCTCCTATGCCACAACCATCCCTTGCTGGTTTTTGCTATTAAGCATGTGTCAAGTTGAGCTTTATCCGTAGAGAAGTCCGCTAAGTAAAGCTTTCCCTTTAACACACCCTTAAAGGCAATCGAGTTGTCACTTCTTCTAGAGACGGTCACATCCTCGTTAGTAAACAAGCAATTATAACCTTTCTCACATAGTTGAGATATGGACAATAGGTTATAATCTAGTGATTCAACATGTAGAACATGAGAAAGAGAGTGTTGAGAAGAGATTACAGTTTTACCAATACCGAGCACCCTTCCTTGGCTATTATCGCCGAAGTAGATGCCTTCACTTGGATCATCATTTTCTTCATACTCAACAAACATTTTTCTCTATTCGGTCATATGAATAGTGCACCCACTATCTAGCATCCATTTAGTGCCACCGGAGGAGTAGGCCTGCAAAACAATTTAAGTCTTGACTTTCGGTACCCAAATTTGTTTGGGTCCTTTCACATTAGCAACAAGAGATTTAGGCACCCACATACAAGTTTTAGGATTCTTGGGATATGGTCCAACAGATTTAGCCACAACCCTACCATACTTATCTTTCAATAAGACATAAGTGGTATCAAAATCATGATAAGTCATGGTAAGTCTATGATGAGCAAGGGCACGCATAAATGAAGGATGATCACTGTTGTTCTTAATTTCATAGAAACCCTTCTTGATGTTTTTGATGACTCTATGACACCTCTAACGCATCTAACGTCATCCTTAAATAGAGAAGACTTAGTGTTCAAGTATGCATTTGTTTCATACTTGATCTTCTTCTCATAAAAAACTATCCTCTCATATTGAGTTTGACATTTTGCTTTCCTATGTTGTTCTTTTAAGTCAATAATCAAAGCACAAGCATCAACATCAATGTTTTGGCACTTAGCACATCTTTTACTCATAGAACCATTGGTCGATTTAGGAGAACTATTGGAGTGAGATGTGCTAGACTTAAGAGTGTCAAATTGCACTTTATGAGTCTTGTGAGCCTTGTTCATGTCATCACATTTTTCTTGAAGAGCAACATTTGAACTCTCGCGGCTTGTGAGAGCCTCCTTACATGTAGCAAGTTCAAAGTCTAGCTTCTTATTCTTCTCCTTTTCTAGTTCTAGGAGCTTCTCAAGTTCAAGATTTCTCTTCTTCTCATAAATGAGCAAGTCTTCTTGTTTCTCGATAAGCTCCTCCCGTTCAACCAATTTCTCTATAAGCTTTTCAATCTTAACTATAGCATTTTCACTTAGGCCTTTGAGAAAGTCTTTAATTTTATTATCATTCTCACTATGGCTATCACTATTAGTGTCATCATCACTACTTACAAATCTAGAAGAGAGTTTTGATTTTACCTTGTGCTTCATCTCCGTTGACATAAGGCAAGTGTGGTTGCTGCACTTAATATTATTGCTGTTGGGTAAGAAGCTCTTGCTTGTTGAACAACTGCAACATTTTGAGATTGAGGATATACTCTCTTCTTCATAGTTGCTTTGACCCATCAAGCTTGATATCTTTCTTCTTCCTCTTTGTCTCCCCATCTCCTCTCCATGTGGTTATGCTTTTATGGAGAGTTAGACTCTAATACCAATTGAAAGTTGCCTAGAGGGGGGTGAGTAGGAAATAAAACATGAAACTATTGCAAACAACGGATTAAACTTGAAGGAGGGCGGACTAGTCCGGTCTGAGGGCGGACTAGTCCGGTCTAGGTATAAAATTGCGTTTTAAGTTTTCTTTTTAAGTTTGTTTAAGCAAAATATCTGTAGTAGTCAAACGATCTCACTAATTAGTTGTGAATGATTAGATTGCAAGACAACGGAACAATTCACAAGTGTTAACAAGACGAAAGCTTACAAGTAATTTTAGTGAGCAAGCGAGAAGATAAAGGAAACAAGAGACACGATTTATCCTAAGGTTCGATTTCACACAGGAATCTACGTCCTCGTTGAGGAGTCCACAAAGGACCGGGTCTTTTCCAACCCTTCCCTCACCGAGCGATCACCAAGATCAAGCCCGGGCTCTTTCACTATCAATCAAATGTGAATACAATGCTCTTAGAGAATAATCACAACTTGAGGCTCCCTACAACAACCTAGCAGTTCTAGGAATCAAAATACAACAGCCAAGAACTCAATTTAACAACTAGAGTGCAAGAGAGTCAAACCGAGAGCTCAAACGTCGATCACCACGTCTTTCCTCTCACAAAACCACAAACCCCTTAAGATCCAATCTTAGGGACCAAGAATGTGAGGAAAGAGGCTTATAAGAGCTCTAGGAATGAGTTTTCAGCGCTAGGGTTTCTCTCTTTTCAATTCTCGGCCGGGGGGGTCTCCTTTTATAGATATCCCGACGTCTAGCCGTTACCTACTAAAGTCCGAACTAGTTCTTGAGGGACCACTCATGTCACAAGGCTACCAACTAAAGTCTCGTGACTGTTGGATTCAAACGGTCATAAAATCTGGACTAGTCCGGTGATGAGCGGACTAGTACGATCTAAGTTAGTAACCTTTGTTCCATATGAGAACGGACTAGTCTGATAGAGGCGGACTAGGTCGGTCTTACCAGATTTAGTCTCGAAAACTCTCTAATCTAGGACTGCGGACTAGTCTTGCCAACTCTGGACTAGTCCGAGGTCACACAAGAACCTTTGTTCCATCCTAAACCGGACTAGTCTGAAGGGACCGGACTAGTCCGACTTATGGAGCGGACTAGTCCGAGGTCACTCAGAGACTCTTTCTCAGGACCTAAATAGCTTAGTCCGCTTAGCGGACTAGTCCGGCCACATGGGCATACTAGTCCGGCCTTCTGAGAGTTAGTCTCATAAAGGCTCAGACTCACTCGACAACGGACTAGTCCGGTCTAGAACGGACAAGTCCGAACTCACTCAGAGACTTCTTGTCTGGTCTAAAACGAAGTAGTCTGGGTTGGAATGGACTAGTCCAGCCCCTAGTCTAGACAAGTACGGTCTTCCTTTTTCAGCCATACCTACGACTACTTCCTCTCACGATTCTAACTTTAGTTTGAGCTATCTAATGACTCTCAAGCACTCTAAAAAGGAGACTTTATACACAACTAGAAAATGTAAAACTCAATAGAAAAATTCTATTTTCTACTCTTGCGAGTCTTCTTCTTTTCCTTTTTGCTTCTTGAAAAAATCCACATCCATTCCTTTTGATAAGCACCTGTGCTCATACTTAGTAAAACTCATTAGTATCTTAATTATCGTCATCAATCATCCAAAACCCACAGGGATTACCTAGATGCACTTTCAATCTCCCCCCTTTTGGTGATTGATGACAACACATTAAGATTGTCGATAAATAGATATAAGAGATTATTTTCATAACACATGTGTATATGGTTCACTCCCCCTAAATATGTGCACAAAAGATTGTCACGGAAAAATATGCACAAGTGTGAGTTCTTTGGGGATTTTATACATACACGTGTTATGGTGGGGTGGCTAAGTGTGAGTATTAAATGCATTAAGGAAGATATACCATTTACGAACAAAATCATCTCAGTATGGAATAATATGAAGACATAAAATGGCATAGTCATTAAAATAACATAACGTGGCATAATGTGGCATTAAAATAACATAATATGGCATAGTTATTACAAAACAACATAAAGTGAGTGTTATAGAGCGAGACTAAAGATCTGGACTAGACTACCCCCCCTTATTCTCTCCCCCTTTGGCATCAAAGCACCAAAAAGGGAAACAAAAGAGAGAAAGACCTAATCGCTATCATCTCCATCTTGATCTTCGTCTTGGTCCCTATGAGTTTCCTCGTCCTCATCTTCATCTTCGTCTTCATCGTCATCCTCAAGAGTGTCAAATTGCACTTTATGAGTTTTGTGAGCCTTGTTTATGTCATCACATTTTTCTTGAAGAGCAACATTTGAACTCTCGAGGCTTGTGAGAGCCTCCTTGCATGTAGCAAGTTCAAAGTCTAGCTTCTTATTCTTCTCCTTTTCTAGTTCTAGGAGCTTCTCAAGTTCAAGATTTCTCTTCTTCTCATAAATGAGCAAGTCTTCTTGTTTCTCGATAAGCTCCTCCCTTTCAACCAATTTCTCTATAAGCTTTTCAATCTTAACTATAGCATTTTTACTTAGTCCTTTGAGAAAGTCTTTAATTTTATTATCATTCTCACTATCGCTATCACTATTAGTGTCATCATCACTACTTACAAATCTAGAAGTGAGTTTTGATTTTACCTTGTGCTTCATCTCCGTTGCCATAAGGCAAGTGTGGTTGCTGCACTTAATATTATTGCTGTTGGGTAAGAAGCTCTTGCTTGTTGAACAACTGCAACATTTTGAGATTGAGGATATACTCTCTTCTTCATAGTTGCTTTGACCCATCAAGCTTGATGTCTTTCTTCTTCCTCTTTGTCTCCCCATCTCCTCTCCATGTGGTTAAGCTTTTATGGAGAGTTAGGCTCTGATACCAATTGAAAGTTGCCTAGAGGGGGGGTGAATAGGCTAATAAAATATGAAACTATTGCAAACAGCGGATTAAACTTGAAGGAGGCCGGACTAGTCCGGTCTGAGGGCGGACTAGTCCGGTCTAGGTATAAAATTGCGTTTTAAGTTTGTTTAAGCGGAAGATATGTAGTAGTCAAACGATCTCACTAATTAGTTGTGAATGATTAGATCGCAAGACAGCGGAACAATTGGCAAGTTTTAACAAGACGAAAGCTTAACAAGTAATTTTAGTGAGCGAGTAAGAAGATAAAGGAAACAAGAGACACAATTTATCCTAAGGTTCGATTCCACACAGGAATCTACGTCCTCGTTGAGTAGTCCACAAAGGACCGGGTCTTTTCCAACCCTTCCCTCACCGAGCGATCACCAATATCAAGCCCGGGCTCTTTCACTATCAATCAAATGTGAATACAATGCTCTTAGTGGATACTCACAACTTGAGGCTCCCTACAACAACCTAGCTGTTCTAGGAATCAAAATACAACAGCCAAGAACTCAATTTAACAACTAGAGTGCAAGAGAGTCAAACCGAGAGCTCAAACGTCGATCACCACGTCTTTCCTCTCACAAAACCACAAACCCCTTGAGATCCAATCTTAGGGACCAAGAAGGTGAGGAAAGAGGCTTATAAGAGCTCTAGAAATGAGTTTTTAGCGCTAGGGTTTCTCTCTTTTCAATTGTTAGTCGGGGGGTCTCCTTTTATAGAGATCTCAACATCTAGCCGTTACCTACTAAAGTCCGGACTAGTCCGGTCAAAACCACGGACTAGTCCGTTCTTGAGGGACCACTCACGTCACAAGGCTACCAACTAAAGTCTCGTGACTGTTGGATTCAAACGGTCATAAAATCCCGGACTAGTCCGGTGAAGAGCGGACTAGTCTGATCTAAGTCAGGAACATTTGTTTCGTATGAGAATGGACTAGTCTGATAGAGGCGGGCTAGTCCGTCGCCAAAGGCGGAGTAATCCGATCTTACGATTTAGTCTCGAAAACTCTCTAATCTAGGACCGTGGACTCGTCTTGCCAATTTCGGACTAGTCCGAGCTCACACAGGAACTTTTCTTCCCTCCTAAACTGGACTAGTCCGGCCTATGGAGCGGACTAGTCCGAGGTCACTCAGAGACTCCTTCTCCGGACCTAAACGGCTTAGTCCGCTTAGCGGACTAGTCCGGCCACATGGGCGGACTAGTCCGGCCTTCTGGGAGTTAGTCTCATAAAGGCTCAGACTCACTCGACAACGGACTAGTCCGGCCTAGAACGGACAAGTCCGAACTCACTCAGAGACTTCTTGTCCGGTCTAAAACGTAGTAGTCTGGGTTGGAACGGACTAGTCTTACCCCTAGTCCGGACAAGTCCGGTCTTCCTTTTTCATCCATACCTACGACTAGTTCCTCTCACGATTCTAACTTTAGTTTGAGCTCTCTAATGACTCCCAAGCACTCTGAAAGAGGAGACTTTGTACACAACTAGAAAATGTAAAACTCAATAGAAAAATTCTATTTTCTACTCTTGCAAGTCTTCTTCTTTTCCTTTTTGCTTCTTGAGAGACTTCACATTCATTCCTTTTGATAAGCACATGTGTTCATACTTAGTAAACCTCATTAGTATCTTAATTGTCATCATCAATCATCCAAAACCCACGGGGATTACCTAGATGCACTTTCACTATGTGTGATGCAAGTGTTGAGATGTGATAAATAGAAGTGAAACACGCATCTCAATTGTAATTAAGGATCATCAAACATATGAAATAATGCGTAATCTAAAGTAGATTCATATTCAATAAAGTTAACATAGAGTAGCATAGCATAAAGTTATTACAACCCAAATATGAAAGTTTAGCAACGTTACAACCACAGTGTTTCAAAATATGACATAGTAGTTCTTGGTACTCTCCCTCAATCTCTCTCCCTTGGACATCAAGACACCAAAAAGGGAAATACTAAGAGAGAAGAAAGAAGAGACCCTAAGTCTAGACGTCATCGCTCTCACTCTCCTCACCAAGATCTTCATCGCTCTGGGTTGCTTCTTCATCTTCCTCCTCATCATCTTGATTTTCCTCTTCTTCCTCAACAGTGGGAGCAGCACTAGAGGGGTCACCCCCACCACCAAGGGGAGCAACCTCCGCCTCCGTGAGATCCGGGAAGGGTGTTAGCTCCTCGTCATCGGAAGCCTCCGGGGACATAGCAATGTCCGCCTTCTCACAGAGCTTCTTGAGGTATCTATCTTGCCTCCTAGCCATCTTCTAAGTTTTGATTTCAACTTTGCGGCAAGAGGTGAAGATAGACTTCAAGAATTTGAGAATAGAACTTGAAGAATCGCTGGAGGAGGAAGAGGCGGGAGCGGGAGGAGGAGGAGGTGTATTGGGGGCACCCCTCCTAGAAGCTCCGCCAATCTTTGGCACGATAGGAGAAATTTGAGTGTGAAGAGGTCTATGCTTGACATCCTTCATGAACTCCAATCTCGACACCTTCTCAATAAGGCACATAATGAATGGAGCATATCCACACGAGCGGTTGGGGGTGTGTGATATGTTGAAGATGTTGTTGTAGATGTAGTCAAACACATTGAACTTCTCATCTTCACAGAATAGCTTCAGCAGGTGCCTGAGGTGGCCTTGGATCATCCCTGCATCCCAGTCTTTAGGTGCTAGAGTCTTTCTCAAGATCCGGTTTAGCACACTGAATAATGGACATAGGATCTTGGTTATGGGGGGGGGGTTGTAAAAGCCAACCTCGTACATGAATTCCATCTCCCCCAAATCTATCACCGTGAGGTTGTGAATGATCAAGTCATGGCTAGGAAATTCCTAAAGTCCGAGAATTCTTGCAAACTCATCATATAGGACGGAGTATTAGACTTTGTCCGTCATCCATGAGATTTTCCTGACTCCAAAGTTGGAGAAGTAGCACGTGGTGTAAAACTGAGCCACCACCTCTGTGTTCCATTCATATTGAAAGCCAAGAAGTTCCTTGAGGCCATGATGCTCAACTGCTTGTATAACTGCGTTGAAGGCTTGGTGATTTTTCTTCTCCATATAAGGCCACTCGACCCACTGAGCATCAGCTACAAGGCGATAGTAATCGCAATGGAAATCACACCAGAAACAATGATCTGGTGTGGCCTTTTCATACTTGTATGGATCCTTTTCCCTAAGTCTCCTCGCCTTCTCAGAGCCTTTCCCGTGGAAGATGTTACTCGAAAGCTACGGTTGTCGGTTGGGGTTATTCATTGGAGGAGTCATAATCAAGGGCTCAATGGGGCCTCGTGGGGGAGCACTTGACCCCACAGGACGGTCTCTGATGATTAAACCTCTGCTGGTGAGTGCTTTCTTCCTTGTTGCGGCATTTTTGGCGGGCACCTTCTTGATTGGGGTCTTGGCTTTGCCCTTGACTGTTTCTCCTTCAGTCATGGGTCCTTTTCCTTTATAGGCCGCTTGGGCTCTTTCCTTTTCTCCCACGGAGACTAGCCTCTTCCTTAGGCTAGATTGCTCTTCTACTGCTTGAGCTTGCGCTGTCTCTCTCTTTCATGTCGCTTTTTGCTTCTAGCTTCACGGCGAGCTAGCTCTTGCACAATTCCTGCGTCCTCCTCTTCCCTACGACGATAAAGCTCTTGCCGAGAGTCATCGTGTTGAGACATGCTGGGAGAACAATTAAGAGAAGGTATGAGTTCTGAAATGGAACATTATCGTGATAGGGTTGTAGCCAAAAACACTAAGTTAGGGGTTAACTCTAGGTTCGGCCGGACTTGTCCAGTCACTATCCGGATTAGTTCAGTCAGGAACGGACTTATTCACCTGGTGTCTGAACTAGTCTAGACCACCCAAGGTTAAACCCTAACTAGGTGATTTTTCTACAAATACAATCAATAGGTCATAATAATCCTAGGAAAGAGTCGTAATGAGTTGATGAGGCACTAGACATCCTAGTTTATAGAAGAAACAACCTAAAAATCAGGGGATTTGAAGAGATTGGGTTTTGCCCCAAGAACGCACCTTGACGGTTCAAATCCAAAGAAAACGCTGGATTGAAGGGTGGAGAAGTCCGAAGATTGACTTCTCGAGGCTCCAAAGAGTAGAAGACTCGGATTGTTTGAAGGTTTTGGTGGAAATCCTCGGAAATCGCTGACGGTGGCGAGTTTGAGGGAGGGGCACGCGTTGAGATGTGTTTGGGTGAAGTGGAGGAACTCGGGCACGACGGTTGGGTTAAGTCCCAAAGGTCCGGACTAGTCCGGTGGGAGATACCGGACAAGTCCTGTCGTCGGACCAGGTCCGGACTAGTTTGGTTGTCTGGACAAGTCTGGTGACAGGCCGGACTAGTCAGATGTGGACTTGTCTGAGCCTGTCCGGACTTCTCTAGGACGCCGGACTTGTGCGACCCCTGTGGCGGATTAATCTGGCCCTTGACACCCAACTCTCATATATTCTGAGATATTTGCAAAGAATGATCCATATGGACTAATTTTTCACAAGTATTCTCAATGAACATGGCCAGTAGAGCACATAAACAATCATACAATGACCATGATTCAAGGAGACATGATAGAAAATTGAGAGAGACAAATTTTAGATAACTTGCTTAATTTTGAAGATACTAAACAACTAACAATCATATGTGCAACATCTCAAGCCACATTCCGAGAATCAAGGATATTTAGCTCATTCTTAAGTTCGCAAAAGCGTTTTTCATTTAGTGGCTTGGTGAATATATCACCAGTTGTTTTTCGGTTCTCACATGTGAAATAACAATGTCCCCCCTTATTAAGTGATCTCTGGGAAAGTGGTGTCGGATGTCAATGTGTTTGGTCCTAGAGTGTTCAACAGGGTTATGGGCAATCTTAATAGCACTCTCATTGTCGCATAAGAGTGAAATATGGTTTATATTCAGACCATTGTCCCTTAGAGTTTGTCGCATCCAAAGAAGTTGTGCACAACAACTTTCTGCTGCGACATACTCCCCTTCAGCTGTGGATAGGGCAATAGAATTTTGTTTCTTGGATGACCATGATATTAGGGACCTACCCAAGAATTGACAAGTATCGGAGGTACTTTTCCTGTCTACTTTGTATCCGGCATAATCCACATCGGAGTATCCGATGAGATTGAACTTGGACCCCTTAGGATACCACAACCCTAGGTTAGGTGTATGAATTAAATAGAGCAAGATTCTCTTTACAGCTGTTAAATGACACTCTTTAGAAGCGGCTTGAAACCTTGCACACATGCATACACTTAGCATAATATCGGTCCTAGATGCACAAAGGTAAAAGAAGGGATCCAATCATGGAATGGTACACCTTTTGATCCACGCTAGGGTTGTCTTGGTTAAGGTCGAGGTGTCCGTTTTTCGCCATTTGCGTCTTGATGGGCTTGGCCTTCACCATGTCAAACTTCTTAAGCATATCTTGAATGTACTTGGTTTGACATATGAAGGTGTCTTACTTGAGTTGTTTCACTTGGAAAGCTAGAAATAACTTCAACTCTCCCATCATCGATATCTCAATCCTCTTCTTCATTATTTTGCTAAATTCTTCACAAAAAGATTGATTAGTAGAACCAAATATTATGTCATCGATATAAATTTGGCATACAAATAAGTCATCATCCAAGTTTTTAGTGAAAAATGTATAGTTGGCCTTTCCTATCCTAAAACCATTGTCAATGAGGAAATCTCTAAGACACTCATACCAAACCCTATGAGCTTGTTTGAGGCCATAGAGAGTTTTATAGAGCTTAAAAACATGGTTAGGATACTTATGATCCTCAAAGCCGGGTGGTTGCTCCACATACACCTCCTCCTTGATTGGTCCATTGAGGAAGGCGGTTTTCACGTCCATTGGATACAATTTGAAATCATTGTGAGTAGCATAGGCTAATAATATACGAATATATTCAAGTCTAGCTACGGGAGCAAAGGTTTCATCGAAGTCCAAACCTTCGACTTGTGAGTACCCCTTGGCCACAAGTCTAGCTTTGTTTCTTGTCACAAGTCCATGCTCATCTTGCTTGTTGTGAAAGACCCACTTGGTGCCTACTACGTTTGCATTTGGTCTTTTCACAAGCTCCCACACTTTGTTTCTTTTGAAGTTGTCGAGCTCCTCTTGCATCGCCATCACCCAATCTAGGTCTCGTAGGAAATCTCAACCTTGAAAGGCTCCAAAGAAGACAAAAAAGAGTAGTGAGCACAAAAGTTAGCCATACGAGAGCAAGTCATTACCCCCCTTGGAGATGTCTTCAAGTATGTTGTCAACAGGATGACCCCATTGAACACATTGATGGACTCTAGGGTGTGGTACGCTTGGCCTTGAGTCAACTTCTTCTTCCTCTTCATCTCTCCCTTGATTACTGCCACCATCTTGACCTTCAATGTCTTGAACGTGGTGATCTTGATTTTGTTCTTGATCTTAGGGATCTTGTGCTTGATTTTGTGCTTGGGGCACTTCTTGTGATGAGGAAGGGTCACTTGGGCCTTGTTGCTCATGTGGTCGTATATCACCAAGTGCATCCTTCTCAATGTCATACATGGTGCCTCTTTTTCATCTAGCACACATTGATCAACTTTCTCCATTTGGGAGCCATTAGTTTCATCAAACACCACGTCGCGTGCGATTTCAACAAAACCGGAGGTTTTGTTGAGTACACGATAGGCGTAGGTGTTTGAATCGTAGCCAAGCAAGAAACCTTCATCGGATTTCGAGGCGAACTTCGAAATCCGAGGCTTCTTGTTAAGAATGTAACAATTGCTACCAAAGACTCTAAAGTAGGAGATGTTTACTTTGTTACCCTTTAGAAGTTCATATGGAGTCTTCTTCAAGAGGCGATGGAGGTAGAGACGGTTTGTGGCATGGAAAGTGGTGTTGATCGCTTCCGCACAAAATTGATCGGATGTCTTGTATTCATCAAACATTGTTCTTGACATCTCTATTAGAGTTCGGTTCTTCCTTTCCGCTACCCCATTTTGTTTAGATGTGTAGGGTGCCGAAAACTCATGCTTGATGCCCTTCTCGTCCAAGTACTCTTCTATTTGGGTGTTCTTGCATTCGGTGCCGTTGTCGCTTCTTATCTTGTTGATTCTCAATGAGAACTCATTTTGAGTTTCACCCTTATCATGCAAGAAAAACACCCAAGTGAAGCGAGAAAAGTCATCGACAATAACTAAACTATATTTGTTACTGCCAATGCTTATGTAAGCAATGGGACCGAAGAGGTCTATGTGAAGCATCTCCAACGGTCTCATTGCCGTCATCACATTCTTGGCGGGATGGGATGCTCCGACTTGTTTCCCATCTTGGCACACGCTACAAGGCCTATCTTTATCAAAAACAACATTCTTAAGACCTCGGACGTGATTGCCTTTTAGAAGTTTTTCAAGATTCCTCATACCAACATGGGCTAGCCTACGATGCCACAACCATCCCATGTTGGTATTTGTCATCAAGACTGTGTCAAGTTGAGTTTCATCCGCAGAGAAGTTCACGAGGTAAAGCTTTACCTTGAGCACACCCTTGAAGACAATTGAGGTATTAACTCTTCTAGTGACAATCACGCCTTTGTTAGTGAATAAGCAATTATAACCTTTTGCACATAATTGGGATATGGATAAAAGATTATAATATAGTAACTCAACATGCATAACATGAGAAATAGTGTGTTGTGGAGAAATAGAAATTTTACCCATACCTATTACCTTCCCTTGGCTATTGTCGTCAAAATAGATTCTTTGACTTGGATCATTGGTTTCTTGATACTCAACATCTTTCTCGCTCCGGTCATATGGTTGGTGCATCCACTATCTAGCACCCACTTTGTACCGCCGGAGGAGTAAGCCTACAAACAAGTTTACACTTTGATTTTAGGTACCCAAACTTGGTTGGGTCCTTTGAGGTTAGTGATAAGAGTTTTGGGTACCCACACATAAGGCTTTGGGCTCTTGCGGCGTGGCCCAACATATTTGCATAGACATACCCAAATTTGCTTCTCATTAGTACATAAGATGCATTAAAATCATGAAACATAGTTAGGTTAACATTCTTAGCAATTTTAGCATCTTTAGCATATTTATCAAATTTTACCATTTCAAGGGAGGTAGAAACATGACATTCATTCATGGTTCGGTATGATCCTTCCTTGACAAAGGCAATATGCATCTTGTTATTCTTGAGAATTTTAGTATTTTGCTTTCCTTCCCTTGAATAGCCAAGACCATCTTTGATCAAGGGAGACCTTGCAACCGAGTATGCACTACGTGCATACTTGATCTTCTCCTTGTCAAAGATGCCACCCTTAGGTATACTCTTGCTCTTTGCCATATTAAGCTCATTTTTTAAATTGAGTACAAGATTTGCACATTTATAGATTTCAGTGTTTGACTCTATATTGGACAAGTTTGAGCTTGTTGAGGCGAAAGAGGCAACACTTGACTTGAGAGTTGCGAGTTGTGCCTCAAGATTCTTGTGAGCTTTGTTCCAACTCACAAGCTCATCTTGGAGCACAACGTTCGAACTCTTGAGACATGAAGAGGTCTCCTTGCATCCCGTAAGTTCAATTTTAAGCGCCATGTTCTTCTCCTTTTCAAGCTCGAGGAGCTTCTCAAGGTCATGATTCTTTTTCTTCTCCTTGATAAGCAAATCATCTTGTCTCTCAAGAGGTTCCTCCTTATCTAAAATTTCATCAGAGGGTTTTTTTCATTTTAATCAAGGTACTTTTACTCAACCCTTCGAACATATACTCATTCTCACTATCACTATCAAAATATTAATCTTTAATAGAACGCAGGGAGAGTTAAGTTTTTTACTTTTTGTTTTTCCTACTTTGCCATGAGACATGTGTGGCTTGATCTCTTCCACTCTCCCTTGTTTGGCAAGAGAGTCTTCTTCATTATTGGTTTCTTGATGGCAATGGTTGCCACTTCCGCCACATCATCGGAGTAGGACTCATCGTTGGAGTCTCACTCCTTGCCAACATGAGCGTGCCCATGTGCCTTCTTTTTCTTGAACATCATCTTCTCTTGAGGCTTTTAATCCTTGTTCTTCTTCTTCTTGTCTTCTTCCTTTTCGTATGAGCAATTAACGATGTAATGCCCATACTCGTCGCAATTGTAGCAAGCTCTCTTGGTCCTTGACTTGCTCTTGCCCTTGCCCCTGCTCTCATAGTTTGACCCTCTTCTTTTCTTCATCATTTACTTGAATCTCTTGATGAAGAAGGACAACTCCTCATTGTCCATATCGGTGCTTTCTTCTTCACTTTTTTCATCATCGCTTGAAGCTTGTACCTCTTTACTTTTGGACTTGGGTGAGGCTTTGAGAGCAATGCCCTGTTTCTTGGAGGATGTAACTTGGCAAGGTCGTTGACGTGGTGTGCTTCCATCTCCATCATCTCGTGGTTGATGATTCTACCAAGCACCTCACCCGAAGTCATTTTGCGGAAGGTTGGACTTTCACGGATGAGGGTGCAAAGTGTCACGTTGCGAGGCATGAAGGCTCTTATCACCCTTTTGACCACTTCATGGTCCTTCCACTTCTTGCAGCCGTACGCTCGACTCTTATTAATGAGAGTCTTGAGTCGGTTGTACATCTCTTGGGGGGTCTCGCCATCTTTCATGGCAAATCTTCCAAGCTCCCCCTCAATCATCTCAATCTTTGCTTCCCAGACGGAGCGGTTGCCTTCATGTGCAATTTTGAGCGTGTTCTAGATTTCTTTGGCTTGCTCCAACCCATCCACCTTGTTGTATTCTTCTTGGCTCAAAGAAGAGTTGAGCACAGCCGCCGCTTGAGAATTGTGTTGGATAAGTTGTTATTGCTCCAGGTTAAGCTCTTCATCATCCGTTGGGGTATCTACACCTGTACAAACAATGTGCCAAAGTGGAGGGTTGAGAGAAATAAGGTGCAATTCATGTTGTGTTTCCACATAATATAGTTAATGCCATCAAAATGTGGAGGTTTTGCCCAAAGGAATAGACAAGTAATTTGTATGAGAATTTAAGCGCTCATAATTGAAAGGATATCGCGTGTACTTCTCTTCAGGCTTCTTGAGTTTCTTTTCTTTCTCAAGTCTCCTCTTCATTCTAGCTTCGTCTTTTGCTTTTTGAAGAAGATCCGCAACATCACTTCTTCATCTTCATCATCTCGCCGATGAAGGTGGTGTCGACGATCGACAACTCCTTCTTGTCGTTTTCCCCCATCTACTCTCCAAGCGGTTAAGCTTTTTGAAGAGTTAGTCTATGATACCAATTGAATGTTGCCTAGAGGGGGTGAATAAGCAGAATACCTGAATTTCGGCTTAATAAAAGCTAATTAGTTCACAGAGTGCGGATTAGTCCGGCCTGGGGGCGGACTAGTCGGTCACAAAGAAATTTAACCTAAAAGCCGAGATCATTAGGAGTTTTTGCTCATCTATTTGATAAGTAGGTGAAGTACTATAGTCAGCAATTTAGTGGTGATGTTGATCGAGAAAGTAACTGACTAGAACTAGGTGGATCGCAAGACTTAAATAATAAATGTGAAGACCTTAAAATGATCTAGGAAGAAACAAGAGGCAAACAGAAAATGCAAGGCACACGATTTATCCCATGGTTCAGCTTCACCAAAAAGTCTACGTCCATGTTGAGGAGTACACAAAGGAACGGGTTACTCTCAACCCTATCCTCATCAAACCACCACAAAGGTTAGCTTGTTCTTCCACTAGGTCACAAAGACTTCACAACAATTCGTGGGGCAACTCACAAACTGAGGCTCCCACAAGATTTCAGCTCAAAGAACTCACAAATCAGCACACTCAACAACTCAACTACCCCAGCCACTGTGGGAGAATCAACCAAGAGCTCAATACTAATCAGTCCACTCTTTCTCCTCTTCCCAAATCTCACAAACCCTCAAGATTCACTCTTAGTGCTCAAAGAATTAAAGAGAAGGGGCTAGGAAAGCTCTAGGAAGGCTATGGCGGCGCTAGAGTTCGAGTTGATTCTTTAGAGGCTCGGGGATCCCCTTTTTATAGAGGTCCCGGTAACTAGCCATTGCCACTAGAAAACGACCGGACTAGTTCGGCTTTTAATCCCGGACTAGTCCAGCCTGTGGGGACCGGTGATGTCACACTTCACCAACCACAAGGTCCCCCGCCTCCTTTTGAATTTAAACGGTCACAACACGAGACTAGTCCGATCTCACACAGAAACAACTGTTTCGGTTGAGAACAGACAAGTCTGGTCCACCGGACTAGTCTAGCCTCAAAGGGCGGACAAGTCCGGCCATCCAGGAGTTAGTCCCCACAGCCACTTCCAAGTCTCAAACGGACTAGTCTGACTCACAATCGACTAGTCCGATCTCACACAGAAACTCTTGTTCAAGTTAGAAACAGACTAGTATGACCGGGAAGACTAGTGTGGCCCCAAAGGGCGGACTAGTCCGGTCCTTCAAGACTTAGTTCCTGAAGGGATCAGACACACTTACCACGGACTAGTCCGTCCCCAAACGAACAAGTCCGAAGTCACACAGAAACTCCTGGTCCGTCTAACATCGGATTAGTCTCATGTGGTCGGACCAGTCCGGCCTTCCAGCCCGGACAAGTCCGGCCCTGTTCTTAGGCTGCCTCAACTCTTCTCTCCAACAAACCTAAACTTGGACTAAGAACTCTTAGGTGATTCTCAACACTTTTGACCCTATGAACACACTCATGCTAAAAAGGCTAAACTCAACTCAAGGGAATTTAAACCCTAAATTCTACTCTTCGAGTATCTTCGTCCTTTTCTCCTCTTTTCCCTTTTTGAGTGCATCCATCTCCGTCGATTTCTTAACCACCCGTACTTGCACTTGTAATACTCATTAGTCCCTTAAGTGTTGTCATTAATCATCAAAAACCACGAGGATTTAGCCTAGATGCACTTTCACCTCCCCGCTGAGGAGGGCTCTGAAGCAGCCACGTGTCCTTGGCCTCGGACCTGGGCTCCCCGCTGAGGCGAGGTCCGGCGCTGCCATGTGTCCTCGGGCTTCAGGCCTGACCTCCCCACTGTGGAGGGCTCCAGAGCTGTCATGTGTCCTTGGCCCCGGACCCGGCCTCCTCGATCCGCCATGGGTCATGGGCCTCAGGAGTCAAGTAAGACGTGCGCAGTCCAGTCACGCATTCAAGACTCTCGCGTTCCCGAGAAGCATGGCGCGCGGTGCACGCCTCCGCCCACTTATGGCAGTCATTATAGTGATAGGACAGGGCGGTACGGCGTGACAATGACACAGTGCTGCACAACGGACCGAGTAGGACGCGGCGACAAGACGGTGCCTTTTCTCGCCATAATCAAGCGCTACTTAGACAGAGATATCCGACGTGTCAAGCGGCGCGCCTTAACTCCTCCGACAGCGAACATTTCAAGTAGTTGTAAATACCCAGGATCGTGTATAGGATACGGACAGCCACGGGGCCACCTATCGGGCCTCGGGCCACAGTGTAACTGCCCGACCTTGAGACATAAAAGGATCGTGTAGCCTCCTAGAGAGGGGATTCGATCCAATCCTGGACTCTCAAACTCATACACGCGCAAGCACAAGCAATCCAACACACACTCCCGTGGACATAGGGTTTTACGCTCTGACGGCCCGAACCACGTAAATCCCGGTGTTCATCCCTGTTCTTCAAGCTCGTTCGATCTAGGGACGTTAGCTCCTCTAAACAACGAACATCCACGAACTGCTCCAGTGGCGGTACCGGAGGAAGTGTCGTAGGTTACACTTCAACAACGTGCAACACACAAGCGTGTGAAGCGATAGCAGGTGGTGTTAGCGCGTGGTGGCCGACGATTGATGTGGTCGGGTGTTGTGCGGTGGGCCACATCATGGCGGCTTGATGTCCACACCCAAGTGGAGAATGGAGAGAAAAGGAGCAAAGAGGCTAGAGTTTACAGATGGGCTTCGACAATTGGATTGGACCTTGCAGAGTATAGACAATGTGTTGAGTCATGACTATTAGGAAAACAAGGAAAAAGGAAAAAAGATCATCTTGAATAAAATATGGGAACCACAAAAATTATTGGGAAAATACCCAAACCGTTTTTTATCTCGTTCCTACCGGTCTCCGACTCGTTTTCATCCCGATGTGGAATAATTGTTGAACAATTCGAAGATGACGATAAAAATGGTATATAGGACGGGATGTGATTTTTCTGTCCTGTTTGCACCTCTACTGGCCATACCCCATCAGCTCCTCATGTTGTGGGAGCTATCCATTTCGTATTCCTGTCATGACATTTAACTGCACGAAGGATGTTGCATTGAAATGGTTAATGCTGTTATACATTGATAATTAAGTTTGATATGGATATGTTAGTGCGATGTTCGGTACCTAAGAAATTCACTCCGTTAGGACCCCCTCTTTTTTTAAGAAAAACAAGACTCGGTATAGAGAAGATAATGAAAAAATTACAATAAAATTGGATAAGGTCTTCTACACTACTTCAAACATCGCAACCAATCGGGCCGTACGCAGTAGGGCGACGTCCACCAGAATAATGGATTTGTACAAACTCTTAAGAAATATCGGATAGGTCATGCCCAATGTCCGATCCAGAGTTATTCCTACTCACCAACCTTCAACGCAACCATACCACCTACAAGCCTTTCATCAGTGTCATATGGAATACTTTTGAGATAAAAAGAGTTTGAGTATTATTATTTGAAACATGGCCGCCGCCATTAACACAAAATTCGTAGCCAATAATACCGAGAAAAACCACTATGACAAGATGGTCAAGAGTCTAACACGAAACAATCTGTCATTATGTTCCCAAATGTCGAAGATGATAGATAGAGCTACCGGAAGGATGGATCCCGCTCCTACTCCTCGCCGAGGGCTAACGCGAGAAGATGGAGGACTAATGGGCGGCCGCGGCTAGGGTTTCTCTTGGTTGGCGATAATGACCCCTCTTTTAACTTTGCTTGGCCACCTAGACTTCCAATGGCAGTGTGTGCGCGCCACTCTGCATATATGTAGTTATTAACAAAAGATCTTTCAATTTCGGTCACTGTCAGGGTGGAGCCAGCCAACGCAATCGAGAGCGGCATGCCTTGGCCCGACATGGCCTCATTCAATGAGCCTTCGCCACCTAGGAATGGAATGTCAGCTTCCACATCAAGTCTCGACTGCTCTTTCACGATGGAGGCAAACATGACTTTACACGGCTGCACGTCCACGAACTGGGAAAATAACTCGCAATGACTTAGTGTGCTGCCCATTATTAGTTGAAACAGCGCTTAACATCTCGTTAGTCGTTCTCATGCTGGACCTTCGCAATTATTATTGTTAGTACAGCAACTCTAGTTCATTTTTTAACTAAAATTATTGTACATACAGTAACAATTTAGGAATTCATGGAGTTCTTAACGTCCAGCAAATTTTAGTATATATAACGAATCAGTATTTGTCAATGCTATGTACAATAATGAAATTTTGGTTAGCTTCTTACGGACCTTTTCTTTCTTTTCTTTTGTGTGTGTGTCCTGACTGTAATGTTGGTATTTCAAACGGAATTCAGAAATCTCTAGCGAAGTGGAAAGATACAAGCACTAAAAATAATGGGGGAAAGAATCAGCAAACCCCGATAATAAAATTCAGAAATAAATAAAGAATCACTAGCCCATCTTCCAGATATGATGCCATATACAGCGATCCTATCAAACATTTAAGGATGTTAAATATCATAAAAAATATTCGAGGACATATTTGAAGACATGGAGACGAGATGCATGAGCATAACTCACATGTTTAATAACTCTGTACACTGCATGTGCTCTCTATTTAACATGTCCATTTTGTAGCCCTTCATTCATTTTGTTGGACTGAAAGATGCCACGCATGAAACATTTAGCTCAATGTACAATCTATTTTAGGAATATTGTGATGACTTAGCCAATCAGTTAAAGGAATATCAGTAGACCGTTGTTCTATAATTTCTGTTATACAATCGTATTACAGAACAAGGCATTAACTATACCTCAGTGCTAAATCAGGTTCACGCTGAACTTTACGCAGATTTACATTCATATAAAGTCCCTGCACAGAAAAAAGAACTTTTAAAAACCATCTATTTGCATCTCACATTGAAAATTGGAATGCAGCAAACGAGGAATGAAATGATAGGCTCCTCACCTTCAGACTGTTACAAATAATAGGGACTGAATTGGATGATTGTATTGAGGCCCAATGGGGACTATAATTAGCACATGAGGGAAATTCTAGACTAGGGGATTACACTAATACCCTCGACTATTATACCCTTAACACAGACCTCTACCACAGTTATTTGGCTTTATAGTTCTTTTAATGAAAATATAGCTGAATTTTAAAAATATAACTTGACTAGGTGATATGACTTGAAAAAACTAAATTTGTTTACAAACGAGTGATCATTTTTTGTATTTTTCTGCAACTGGTTGATGTTGGCATAGTCAAAACCTTGGTAAAATGACTACTTCCTGTTCATTTGCATTCCAATGTGCCTCTAAGCATTACAACAAAACTGTCATGGTTCAATATGATATATTGGATATATTGGACGCCAAATGATATAACTAGACCATGAATAAAATGAGAGTATCAGGAAAAATTACATAGCATGTTTCCTTACATTGGTTGTATGAATCGTGGCCCCAGTGGTCATGTTAATCTTTTGATCCGGCACAAGCTGAATGTCCATCTTCTGCAACACGATTGCAAGTGCCACTATTGCCTCTAAAAGAGCAAATTGATCTCCAACACATTTCCGAGGACCTCCGCTGAACGGGATAAACCTGGCAAACAGAATTACAAAACCAAGGCCCAGTTTAATCATATTTGCTAGGTGATATAAAATCAAACAGATGATAATTGAACTGCGCAAGAGGTAGTACTGTGACCTGAAATCTGTGTTGGACTCATTTGGAACAGGTCCCTCCAAATCAAATCTCTCTGGAACAAATTCATCTGCTCTATCCCATACCTTTGTAGAAAGAACAAACAATTGATTACAGCAATGTAATACAATGCAGAATGCTTGCTTAAGCCTGACACAAGCATAAAAATAACAAAGCATATTTTAAAATCGAGAATAACAAGTAAAGATGACAAGAATGTAATGTCAACGTAACACTTCAAACTATCAGCAGAGTACTAGCCTCCTCAATGTTATAGAGGAATTTTCTGACATTATGTTCTCATTCTATTGTAGAAACTATCACAAGAGTGTAGGCACCATCAAGAACTCTCAGGCACACCAGGTAGGATGGTTGAATTAGTAAGTGATAAGTTGTAAAATCTCTGAGCAAACCTTTAGCATTCTTTGAGGGGAAAATCTCCAGATAGTTTATCATACTGAATAAAGATATGCCATGTTTCACTATGCAAAATATTTGCTTTACGAGCTCAAAGAATACCAAATCAACGAGGCGTATGACCTAATATTAAGACAGTGAATTACCTCAGGCGATCTGTGTATATTGTACACTGAAATCATAACATCTTGACCAGACTTAATCTTGTAGTTTCCAGGAAGCACATCATCAACTACAGCACGTCTCAGCAACACCTATCAACAAGGATTTCTCAAGTTAACAAAGTGAATTCAAAAGTTGCTTGTTCCAAGCACAAGGGATGTACAGGGGGGTGTGGATATAGCCGCATAGACTCGTTTATACAGCGCATCAAGTACTTCAACTCTTTCACATCTTCATATCTGGGGAGTCTACCTTGAAGAACATGGTCTACCTCATCTTGAGCTCTCTTTAGTGCTGCTGGGTCCTTCAGTAGTGTAATACTGAGCAGTCAACAAATATTAAAGAAAGAACTTAAGTAATACTCTATTTGTTACTCTGGCTGATAGATGATCACTGCAAGCAACATAGGCGTACCTTACTGAGAAGATAAATAGTCCATGTCAGTACAGAGCCCGTTGTTTCATGACCAGCAACTAACATTGACAAGAGATCATCACGTAACTGTACACTGGTGACCTGGAGCACTCAATGAACATTAGGTAAGCAGTTAAACAAAGCATATGCAAAATAAATGTCATGTCAAATGACAAAACTAGACATATATGAGACATGGCATGGAAGTTGACCATAACTAGTTAAGCAACAAAAACAAAAAAAAACTTTCTTGTAAATTTTAAATATCAAGATTCAGCTAAAAACTGTTAGATAATCCCGGTCGTTGTGGCATGGGCCAGGCGCAGGCAGCAGGCCTGCTGCAGGCTGGTTGGGCCTAGGGCGCCTGGGAGTCGTATTAGGATAGTACTCCATAATTAAGGCAGGAAATCCCTGGATAAGTCAAGTCTTAGAGATGGAAAGTTTTCTGTCATTTAGATTAGTAAAGGAGAGTCTTAGTAGACTAGGAAAGGAGTCCTAGATGGAAATAAAATCTGGGTGTAACCGGCTATATAAGCCTGGTATATCATTGGGATAAATTGATCTCATTATTGCCGTCCGGAATTCTAACAATCTTCAGAGCTTAGGTTAAAGATCCAATCTCGCTACGCTAGGAGGATGTGCTCCGGGGGTTGCCAATCCAGCCTCCGTGCAAGGCACAAGCAGCAGGGCCATGGCAAGGCAGCGTGCGCATGCAGACCAGCAGCTACGGCAAGGCAACGAGCGTGAGCGCGCTGGAGTTCTGCGTGCGCGCAGCAGCAGTCCACGCAGCAAAGGTCCGGGTCAAAGTGCGCCCAGTGGACGTGCACGGCAGGCTTGTGAATGCCCGCCTGGACGCCTAGGCGCCCGCGGGGCGCCTGGACGCCTAGGCGCCCGCCTAGGTGCCTAGGCAGCCGGCCAGGCGCCCGAGGTGGGTAACGACGGCGGGTATGGCGGTGGCGGCAGCAGAGGAGGCGGGCGGCCAGCTAGGCGGCGGAGGAGGCGGAGGCTAGGAGGCGGAGGAGGCAGGGCGGGCGGCGGGCGGGCGGGGGGCGGCGGCAGGGCGGGCGGGCGGAGGAGGCAGGGCGGGCGGGCCTCACGGCCCAAATATTGTGGACCGTCGGATGAGATCCGACGGTCCTCATTTTCACTGGGGTATATAAATAAACCCTACCCTAGTTTTCTCCTCACCCTCTCTCCCTCTTTTCTCCACTGCCGGCGGCGGCGGTACTGTGACTGTGAGGCGGCAGGGTGGACAGCGGCGGCGGCGGCACCTACGGCGGCGCCAGGCGAGGTGGCGGCGGGCGGAGGGGGCGCAGGCGAGGTGGCTGCGGGCGGAGGGGTCGCCGGCGGCGGGCGGAGGCGCCGCCCGACCAGGCGAGGCGAGCCGCCCTGGCGTCCGCGCGCCACCGACTGGACGCCTAGGCGCCGCCTCAAAAACGCTGGTGCACGGACGACACTGATCCTAAGTGGCGCGGTCCAAATCGCAGCAACCACCAAGGGGCGACGCTCACGAGCGCGGCAGAAGCCAAGGGCTGTAGTGTCGGTCCAGCGTGGACAGTGCAGATTCGGTGCACGAGCGACTCGGCTAATGGAGCAAGCTTGAGTGGTGGTCGTGGTGGCTTCGGCTGAGGGCAAGGTTGGTGTGCCACGGGGCTTCGTCACTCGTGGTCATGGAAGTCGGGGGGGGGGGGGGGGGGTGGGCTGTTTGAAGGGGGTCGGGGATTCCGCGGGCTCACGGTGGCAGGAGCACGTGGCAGTACTTGGTATGGCAAGCGCGGATTAACGTGGATCCAAATCCAGGTGGATCCAGGCACTCGGGATGTGGAGGAGCTTCCTCCCTCAGCCACGGTGACTCCGAGCGCGAACCAGATCCGGGGTGCAAGGCACCAAATAAAAGTGCAACGTGGGCGTGATGAGACGGCCCAGTGGAGTTTGACGTGGCGGCGGCATGTCGTGGCTCGAGGTGGCCACGTGGAGGCTGACACGACGTGCCGGATGCGAGTGCAGGCCATCACGCGTGGGCACGGTGGAAGGCTAGCAGTGGGTGCACGGGCTGCGCATGAGGCCGACGGACACGAGCGGGCGCGCAACGGTGGGCACACGATTGATAGAAGAGGAGACAATGTTTCAAATCGGGAAGATTTGGAGCTACGCGGTAGGACCTAGCAACCTTCTCTCACGATGGCTCGGACACTCACAAGGCTTGATGCAAGGCTCGGCACGCGGGCGGAGCAGCAACAAGGTCACACACAAGCGCAAGCACCAGTATCAGAGGAAGAATGTTGGATGATCCTGTGCATTGCGACATGGGCCAGTGGCGCGGTCAACATGACTGTTGTAGGCCGGTTGGGCGCAGGGGTGCCTGAGAGTCGTATCAGAATAGGGCACCAGGATTAGGCAGGAATTCCATACATAAGGCAGGTCCTAGAGATGAAAAATTTGCTGTCATTAGATTAGGAAATAAGGGTCCTAGGGTGTGTTTGGTTTGAGGGATATGGTGGGACGGGATGGGGCGAGCCCACTTTTGATAGTGTTTGTTTTAGAGACGGATGGGACAAGGAAGAGTAATATTCCTCTCAGATGCGGGACGGAACGCTCCCTTCGAAAACAGACGAACGAGTCCGTCCCACCTCCCGCGAGCAGCACGTGGGCTAAGAACGACAGGTCGTTTTGACTATTGTGCATGCTAAGAATATATCTTATGAAGTTCCATATCTTATGAAGTTTCATATGAGACATATACTGTGAAGTGAAGGAGGTAGCCTAAAATGTAAATATAGAAATCTGCAAACTGCCTTAGCAAGCTTCATAGGAAAAAATCAATATGAGCAGTATATTTGCAGTTTGATTGGAATAAATCAATATATATGAGCAGTTTCTTTGCAGTTTAATCATAATGTTCTCATGTTTGTTTCATTTTATTTAGATGAAAAACAGGACCAAGGTTTTGATTTATGCAGCTACGGCACATGTATCTCTGTCCTATCCCTTCATTCGAACAGCAGATAGAACCATTCCGTCCCACATCATCCCCCGAACCAAACAGAAAACAGGGACCGTCCCATCCCACAAGACAAACAAAAAACAGGACCATCCCATCTCTGAAAACTGGGATTGATCCAACCCATCACCCCTGTCTCCAAACCAAACACACCCCTAGATGACATATGGTTGGCATATCATTAGAATAAATCAATCTCATTATTGCCATCCAAAATTTCAACAAAAACACCTGATTTGTGAACTGTTAGAGCATAACCCGCAAGAAAGGGGTATCTTAAAAAATCAAAATTTCAGTCTTGTGATTTTCCAAATCAATACTAAATATAGAGAATAAACTATCCTGCAATCACATTTACACAAAAGGAATGGTGTGGCACTTCATTGTCTTAACTTGAACACAAGAACAAGAACAATATAGATAGATTTAAATTTTTAAGTATGAACTCAACAAGGTCTGAACCAATAATCTAATGACTAAAGCAGAAAATAAGAAATCAAAGATCATATGCAAAAATAAACCTATTTCCCTTTTCTATGAGGCAGTGGAACGGGTGAGTGATGGTAACAAAATTTATGTGCACACTCAAATGCATGGGATCTTAATCATTTTATGGACTAGCGCATGGACAAGTCTACCTAAAAGCCATAAAGAGGAAAGGCACGAAACATCACCAGCCATAACACTATATCAAACTGAAAATGAGACAATATCTTCATACAGGTATGGTAAAACAATGTCGAAAGCAGAAGTCCATGACGCAGGATATTTGTAACATGGAATAGGTTAAGAACCTCATCTCGGCTGGCAAGTAGGAAACGCAGGATGCTGGGATCCCCCTCATTTACATATTCATCGCCATCAATCTGTTCATTTTCAGCATCTACAATTTCCTTACACTTCATAATCAGTTGTTCAACAGTGTTCCTTATGATTTTGACAGCATTTCCAGCTTTTATCTGTCTAGGAATTATCTTGCATAGAATATCAATCTGTGATAAACAAATAAGGATCATATTTAACGTCAGTCGGGCATTGTTTCCTGTCTACATGTTAACCAGAAAAATGTAAATGGGTCCATGATTAGAACAATAAATGAAAGATAAAGTAACCTTCCAATATGGCAGGAGATCTGTTGAGCGCAACTCTGCTTCTTTGAGTGCAGTATAAACTGCATCAATGACAGGACTATCTGTAGTAAGGGAATCAAAATTGTAGTTGAACAATGACAGGCCAATCACATCCAAAGTCATCTGCGAAAATCTCTCCTCCATATTGACTGGCTCACCCCTCAAAGCATAAGCCTGAAGTTTCTCAACTAATCTCTCAGCACATTTACAAAATACTTTTTCAACCATTACTGACAGAAATCTTTTGTGTAGAGATGGTACAACTGCTCTTCGTCTCACCTAAATCAATACCAAAATTAAATAAGTTGAAAGAAGAAATATACACCTAATAGGGTCACAAATACAAAAGTGCAGAGGATTAGGTGGAACAAATCATTATACTGTCTAACAGAATAAAGGGCAACCAATGAATGTAGCTCCTGCTTGCACAGGATCCAGGGAAGGGTCCGATCTACTTTGAGTCTTTTATACGCAACTTTTCTCTGTATTTCTGCAAGAGACTATTTGCAAAACTCGAACCTGTGACCTTATGGTCACAAGGCAACAGCTTACCGCTGTGCCAGGGCCCTTCTTCTATACTGTCTAACAGAATATGGCTTCCAAGTCCGATAGTGCAGGGACTAGGATAAATCATTATAGTGTATAATATAATCTAGCCCACAAACAGGGTTGTGAACTGGCGCCTGGACGCCTAGGCGCCCGCCTGAGCGTCCGCCAGGCAACCAGTTCAATGTGGCATTTTGGCTAAGTGTAGAATGCAGGGTTGTGAAACCACGCCTGGACGCCTAGGCGCCCGCCGGCCGCCGGGACGCCTAGGCGCCTAGGCGAGCGCCAGGCGAGGAGGGGAGGCGGGTGTTGCGGCGGCGGCGGCAGCAGAGGAGGCGGGCGGCCAGCTAGGCGGCGGAGGAGGCGGGAGGCCGGCTAGGAGGCGGAGGAGGCAGGGCGGGCGGCGGCAGGGCGGGCGGACGGCGGCAGGGCGGGCGGGCGGGCCTCACGGCCCAACTATTGTGAACGTCCTCATTTTCACTGGGGTATATAAATATACCCTACCCTAATTTTCTCCTCACCCTCTCTCCCTCTTTTCTCCACTCCCGGCGGCGGCGGCAGTGAGGCGGAGGGGTGGACAGCAGCGGCGGCGGCGGCACCTACGGCGGCGGGGTGGACAGCGGCGGCGGCGGCGGCGGCACCTACGGCAGCGGCGGCGGCACCTACGGCGGTGCCAGGTGAGGTGGCAGCAGGCGGAGGGGGCGCCAGGCGAGGTGGCTGCGGGCGGAGGGGTCGCCGGCGGCGGGCGGAGACGGCGGCGCCGCCTGACCAGGCGAGGCGAGCCGCCCTGGCATCCGCGCGCCAGCGACTGGACGCCTAGGCGACGCCTCAAAAACGCTGGTAGAATGTAGAACACTAAGAACTGAACAGTAGAAGTAGAACTGCAGGTACATAATTCATAAATCCAACAAGTTCAACAAGCCAACAAGTTCAACATTGGCAACAAGCCAACAAATTCAACATAGGTACATAAATCCAAGTCCAACAAGTTCAACATAGATAAAAATAACCATGAGTCCATGACAAGTTCAACCATAAGTCCATAACCATGAGACATCATCTAGTCAATATCAAGCTCAATATCATTTGGGGTGCCTTCATTTTCTTCATCTTCGGAACTATCATTAGAAGGAAGTGGTGGTGGTATGGAGGAGTGGAGGAAGGAAAGAAAGGAAACGTGGGCCGGGCTTTACAAAATAGGGTTTGCCAAGTCCAGGCGCCCTGGGCGTCCGCCTGGAACGACGCCTAGGCGCCTAGGCGTCGGCCGGGCGTCCTGGGCGGGCGCCATGCCTGCTCCAGGCGAGGCAAGGAGCCCAGGCGTCCACCCGGACCGACTGGACGCCTAGGCGGCGCCTAGGCGACGCCTCAAAAAGACTGCCCACAAATACAAGAGTGAAGAAGTGATACAATCAACAACTAATTATAATAGCTGCAGGAAGAGTTTCCCCAACAACAACAAAGACTTTAGCCCAAGCTTGCTTGTTGGGATAGACTAGAGACAGAACCAACAGGACCCAATACAAAAAGACGAACAACCAAAAAAAGAAGATGGAAACAAAAAAGATAAAAAAAGAGGGGAAGAGGAAGGAAAAAAAAACTAAACAGTCAAGGGTAAAAAAAATGAAACTAGAAATCAAGGTACTGACACCTGAATTGTTAATTTCCAAATTCTCCTATGTATCGCCACTTCTTAACGATATTCCAATCATTCATGTGTCTCCTTACAGACTCCTCTCATGTCAAATGTTCTTCCTCTGCATCTCTTCAATCGGGTCATTTTGTTATCCTGCTAAGTACCGATGCCTCTTCACAGAGGAAGACCAAATTTGACATGGGAGGATCCATGAAAAGAGATATAAAGAATTGGAATATCGTTAAGGAGTTGCCCTCCAAACAGCTTAGAAGTTAGAACAAACAACCAAATTAACAAAATAGGATATACGGAAACTTCATTGAAGTTTTGAGACCAACATTGATTTTACACTCCCTAAAAATGACATGAAAACCAATTGTTCAGGAATGCAAGTAAAACAGCATGCCGCATGCTGAGAGAAAGAGGAGTGTGCACCGTCCTTTCCAATAGTTCAACTGCGGTCGGCCATTCCATACGATATAAAGACCAAAAATTACGAAATAAGAAGCGGAGAGGGAACACGCACCGTCCATAGCGCACCCTCGGCGGTGGCGAACCCGGATCCAAAGAGGAATTCGGAGACCTCGGCGACGAGCCCCTTCTCATAGCGCGAACCGTATCCGCGCAGCACGTGCTTGGCGACGGTGGGGTCGCTGATGATGACGAAGTCGCGAGGACCCGCGGCAAGGCGGTACACGGGCCCCTCCTCGCGGAACCATTTGAAGAGCGGCAGGAAGAGCGCGCCGCCGAGGAGGTCCTGCACGTCGTCGAGCTTGGCGGACGCGACGGGGATACCCGAGTCGTCGCCTCCCCGAACGAGGCCGCGCGAGAGTGATGTGAGCCAGTCGGGGCTAACCCACGAGGTGGTCGTGGGCTCCTCGCCCCCGCCCCCGCCCCCGCCGCTCCTAGGCGGAGGCAGCCGGACGCGGAAGCTGGGGCGGCGTGGAGTCGTCCGTTGGCACCATGGCGTGGGCGAAACGGAGAATAAGGCGGTAGCGAGCATATCGCCAGCCGCCCGGCTGCTGCGGAGAGGGCCTGGGGATTGGGAGCGGCGATGCGAGGAGGCCGGCTGGAGGATGGGGGACCTGGGGAGGAGAGGAGCGGCCGAGCGGGAGGCGGGGTGGCAAACTCGACGGGGAAGGGGATGAGGTGGGACTCGCGTGGAAGTGGGTGGTAGAAACAAAGGGCTATCGACGACAATCTCATCCGAGGGCCCAGGTTCATTGGGTTTGAAAAGGCTCGGTGCGAGGGCGAGATTTTTCTTCCATGGGTTTGTCGTGCACACGGCCCGTTGTATCGTGCTTATGATGGGGATTTTGTTTTGAACTCACTGTGTCCGTTAGTTGCTTAACATAACCTACCAACGACTTTCGCTCTATCCTGTGTCGTATAACTCATCACACCTGATCAGTTGGTTCGTCGCTAAGACATAAAAACCAACTCATTCATCTTTGTAACCCTAGCCTTCTATAAATCTAAACCATGACTCAATCCGATCCCACCACACTGACTGTCCCCAATTCCCCATCCTCATGTCCAATATTCTCCACCCAAGCTCAATCTATTGCCACCAAAAGTGGATCCAGTGCCAGCCCATCACTAGAACCCTGCTTCACCTTTACGTCCGCAGTCCGCCAGAACACCACCAGCATAGCGCATCGCTCTCAACCCCTAATGTCGCAATCCACTCACCATGGATCGATGTGTGCGCGCGTGAGGGGGGATAGGCTGTCTTCACTTCTCACAACATTTCACAATATGTCGACTTCGGTAATTAGAGACTCTAGCACTGGCATGCAAGCTCCTATGAGTACTCGTCCGCCTCCTCCAAGACCAACTACAAGCTCTAGAGTTATAGGTGTTGTCCATGGTGAGATACTTGATGCAATGAGGCCACGACGCCCTGACTTCGAAAGCGACATCACCACCTCCAACTTTGTCCTCTACTATTGCTAATGTTGTGCTATCCTCAAATGATGTTAGTGCTAGTAAGAGTATGATTTCTTCATCACCTAGTATTGGTATTGCTTCTCAATCTCAACCGACACCAACAACATCTGAAGAAGGTATGAAATGTTGTGCCTATAGATATAAATGAAGACGATAACGTGTCTTTTGATAGCAAGAGAAAGCTTAAATATGAAGTTTGTCTAGAATTAAAATAAGTTTAAGTAGCTGGCAAACTAAAAGGTCAGTGCAATTGGTATAAAAAAACTTATAGTTGGAACTAGTGGAGCAGGTACAAATCACTTGCACGATCACCTTAAAATTTGTTCCTCTAGACATGTTAGAAAAGGAAAAAAGTTTCTTACGCTCATATGCTACGTATAGTGTTTAGTTAACCCCCTATATGATTTGTAGTCCGCTTAACTCCCACATTTTAGACAATCGGAGCATTATGCACCTTTGCCTTCCTAACCTGTTTTTTGCTAAATAAGACTCCGATTTAGTGAGTTTAGTAATATATTAACGTCACATGGACTGCTGATGTGTATAGTTTGAAGCCGACCCCCATACACCCATGCCCGATACACTTTCTCTCACTTGTTTTATCCAACCCGATAACGGGCGAACGAACTGGCGGCTGAAAAAAAAACAGGTTGGGGACAGGTTTATATGGATCCGATCTAAACTATACACATCAGCAAATCCATGTGGCGTCAATATATTTCTAAAACCATTAAACTAGAGTTCTAGTTAGCAAAATTGGATTAAGAAGATTATTAAAGGGGGGTAATGCTCCAGTTTTACAAAACGTGGGGGTTAAGTGAATAAAAAATAGTATAGAAAGTCAACTAAATACTACCCATAGTACAGAGGGACAAAGTAGACTTTTTTGTTAAAAAAGGTCCAAAGCGGACAACTTTGAAGTTAGAAAAGATGAGAATGGGGTTGTTGTTGTTGCTGAGAAGTATGTTTTTTATTAGCAAACTGCTAGGAAAGAACTTGCACCCATGAGTATCCACCGTCAATTGTTGGCCATGCTGGCTTTAGGAGAATTTGTACATCACTACAACCCATTTCCAAAGTAGTGTTAACACCATTAAAAGGATATGGTTCCATTCTCAAATTGTCTCAACTCTAGATATGTGGACACAAAATCATAAAAAGAGAGGATATATGTTGCGACATTATATTTCATTTATGATGATTAGAAGCTAGAAAGTTTTCTTTCGAGGTAATAATATATGTTTGCATAATACTCATAATATTGTTGTAACATTGTTTGTTCTATTTTTTTGTAACTTTCCTGGTTTTGTATATATAAGTTGTGAAAAGTATGTTCGACTTTCTTATTGTTTCTAGATTCAAATATGTGTTAGCTCCAAATACAGGTGAATTTATAAGTGATGTCCGTCATGTTGTTCTACAAGATTAACATATTTAAAATAGGATGCCAATGATTAGTCTTGATAATTCCACCACCAGTGACAACCCAATATAGGCAATGCAAGATAAGATGCTCCTTTCTTCATGGTAATTTTTTGCATGTGTTACATTGTGTATAACAAAAGTCGGACTGTGAAAGATGCAATGAGTGTTATGGATAAAGGCATTTAAAGGGTGTGTGAAAGTGTCGAGTTTCGGTGTGCTACACTTATCTTATGCTTAGCAATGCAGTAGAGTATTAAACAATTTTTAAAAGTCCTGTAAGTAAAGAAAAACTTTGAGCTCCTTTTAATCCAACCAAATGTGATTGGGGATTTGCTAGTGAGTTTTATGGTAGGTTAAGATATTCTATGATGGCATTGATTCAGACACTAATTATGTCATAATATATGTTTCTCAAAATCTATGGTATTTATTTGGCTATTGAGAAATGGAGAATTAGTAGGATCCCAAAGGTATAGGAGATGTTGGCCTTAAAAAACATAAATTTACTAAGTATTGCATATGTGTATAGGCTAATGGTAGTAGGTATTGTTTTACATCCTATTTACAAATTTGAATTCGTGAAAGCTTTTTACAACACCATTTATGGGGAAGAGGGTCTATCTACAAATAGTGAAGTGTATAAAGTTAAATTTGTTGTATGATCTAGTATTAGAGTGCCAAGACTATGGAGGACATGACAACAATTGATGGTATAGGTGCAACTAGTAGAAATGTCGTCTAAAATAAAAGAGATATTTATCTTTAACATATTTGAGAAATTCTTGTCAGAGGATCCACAAGAGTGTTCAACTTATGTGTGAACCAAGTTGGAATTATTTTTGGAGGAGTCAAGACTTCTAAGAACTCAAGAGATGGGCATCATTCATTGGTAGCACTATGCATGGGTCAAGTACCCAACTTTGAGAAAGATTGCTCGATATATCATGACAATTCTTGTTACAACAGTGACATCTTAGTTTAATCACTAAAAATATGTAGGTTGCACTGTGTTGTGCGTATCCTAGAAAGACAGTCCACGGTTTTGGTCCCAATTTTAGTTTCTTACACGTAGGCACATTAACTTTGGTCAAACAGCACCATGCACGTAAGAAACCGAGAGCAGACTTTCTTCCTTTCCATCCTTCATATGGGGTTATTTCACCGTTGGATGATGGAACTCAATTCAGCATAAAACATGCGGTCAAAATGGCTTCCCCCCACCATGAGTTGGATAAACCCAAACTATCCAACATGGCATTAACCAAGTCTGTAAGTGTTCGGTTTTTTCACTCAGCCACCATATTAGATTGGGATGAGTAGAGAGTCGTTGTCTCATGGATAATTCCATGTTCCACACAATATTCACCGAAATCATTAGAAAGATACTCTCCTCCTCTATCGGACCTAACTCGTTTGATTTTCCTTTCTAGTTGGTTTTCTACCTCAGCCTTATAGATTTTGAAACAATCTAGTGCCTCATCTTTCGTTTTAATAAGATAGAGTTCACAATATCTTGTAGCGTCATCAATAAAAGATTTAAAATATTTCTTCCCTGCTCTATTCAAAATTCCATTCATTTCACACAAATCTGAGTGAATAAGATCTAGTGGTGACAATCTCTTCTCTTCCACGCATTTAAAAGGTTTACGTGGCTGCTTAGCTTGCACACACGCATGATACTTAGATATTCTTTCAACAAGAATTTTCGGAATCAAAATAAGTTTGGACAGTTTAATGATGCGATCGTAATTAATGTGATAAAGCCGAGAGTGCCAAACAGTAGCCTCTCTTCCATTGCATTCAGACTTAGAACAAGCAACTGTGTTCACAAGATTATTACAATCTTCAACAACTGAAATGCAGAACAAACCTCCGCTATCATAGCCTTTTCCGATAAATAAATCAAACTTCAAAACAATAAATTTATTCGACTCAAACACTAACTTATAGCCATCATGACATAAAAGAGAACCACTAATCAGGTTCCTATTTATTTCAGGAACGTGCTACACATTCTTCAAAGAGAGAGTCTTTCCGTAGGTCAACTTCAGATCGACTCTTCCAATTCCATGTACAGCAGTCCTAGACTCATTGCCCATCAACACGGAGCAACTGTCGGTAGCCTGATAAGAAGAAAATAAATTATAGTCAGAACACACATGCACATTACCTCCTGTGTCTAACCACCAATCGGTAGAATGACATGCTAGAAAAACTTCTAGAACATACCCTGCTCCAGACGTTCATCCAGCCTCGCTAATAGTGACATTCACATATTTCTGACCACCATCTTTCTTGCCTTTTCTATTGCGGCATTTCCTGGCTATGTGGTCAAGCTCGCCGCACACAAAGCAAGTGAGGTCTTCTTTTTTCTTCTTCTTAAAGCTAGTGTTTTATTTGGTCTTTCCTTTCCAGTTCTTGTGGTTCTTATTGCCACCAACCGATTTACCTTCAACCACATTGGCATTAGAAGGAGTTCCTTCTCACGGAACAGAACGAGGCACATCCTTAGATCTTGCCTTTTCCTCAACATCAAGAGTTGAGATCAGACTTTCAACAGTCATAACCTCTTTCTTGTGTTTAAGACTTGTGGAAAAACTTCTCCAAGATGGAGGCAGTTTGGAAATAATTCCACCAAACACAAATTTGTCAGGCAAGACAGTATCAAAATGTGCAAGTTCCCCCACCAGAAGCTGGATCTCATGAGCCTGTTCCACGATAGATCGATCATCGACCATCTTGTATTCGTGGTACTGGTCATTAACATATAGTTCACGTCTAGCATCTGATTCTGCATATTTGCGGTCTAGGGTCTCCCATAATTCTTTAGCTGATGTATGGTTCATGTAAATTTCACAGAGCTGATCAGATGTGGCGGACCGGAATCGTCTCATCCAGGATCGCAGAGAGTGGTGCCGCACGATGCGACCCCCGACAGCACACGTCATAAGGACACATTATATTACATGGAAAACCCACTGAAACTGTACAAAGTAGTACACTACTCAGTTACAACTAATTTCTATATTACACAGCGAAAGTTTTTTTTATACAACTCACGCCCGCCTATCTAGCAAAAGTCGGTTGCCCAGCCCTAGGGCAACCCACACTAGCTGCACTCCTCAGCTCAGCGCGGCGTGTACGGCTCCCACTCAGCCGTGGTCCCCGACGGAGGGTAACCTTCGCCGGTGGACCCGTAACCCGAGTCCGTGGGTGGCTCCTCACCTGAAAAACACTTAAGCAGCAACCGTGAGCACGTTGTATCAACAAGACTTAACCGACTCGCCTAGGCATGAAACTCTGCATGTATCGTATAATGAACATGGGATGGTACAGTTGCAGCAAACGGACACACCTACAAGTTCGTCCTTAGTTCACCTTTTTGCCACAAGTTAACAGTTCAAGAATCAGAAATTTAGTGAGTAATATTTGGTGGCACACATGTAACAATATATTTATATCATAACAACAGTATTTAACCATCACAATTCATATATTAGCCTACGTCACGACTCAGTGACCAAGTGGCACTCTTCACCACGAGGGACGAAGAATCGACTCGATATACACCTGCAGGGAGACCCAAAGAGCACGTCACGTACGCCCACCCGTCGAGCTGCATAGCACGCTCACTCGATGTCGTACGGGACAACCTTTCACCCAACAGCCCAAACGTCGAACCGGTCGCACCGAAACGAGCAGGAGGTTCCCTACACGGAGCATCTCTCTATGCCCGTTAGCAGATTTCCACCTTGCTGCCCTCAGCCTACACCTATAAATCGGTGTGTTATGCCTTGACGCCCGGAGGTATAGGTTACATCGGTTTATCGGTGCCCATATATCCGATATGCCTTCGGTACGTTCAATACTTGTTCAGCAGGGTCGCACACGGATCGGTCCTCAATCGACACGGACAGGGCTGCGCACACAAGACTTCCTCTTGCTGCGCCCTAGCCCCTGCCTAGTCTCATTTTCATTACTAAAGTGATCTCACATCACTCGAACCAATCCCGTGTGTCCCAAGCCTAACTCACGAGTAGATTCCAACTACTCGACTTGTACCGAAGTCCTATAAATCATTAAGCATAGCCCGTCTACTCAAGGCCTTAGACACTACACTCACTCTTATGGGAAAATTCTGGTTATGTAATTGGGGTTTCATACATCCTACACCTAATGCACATACATACTTCACACTACACATGTAAACACCTAATGCACATACATACTTCACACTGCACATGTAAACAAAGCAAAACTTTATAAAAAGGGTTAGTGCAAACTGGGGCTTGCCTTGTTGCTGCTGGTCAGGGGTTAGATCTTCGTCCGGAAGGAGGAATTCAAGTACTTCCGGAGTCTCCTCGCCTTCGGCGACTACACGTTAATGAGATACAACATGGCAATTCAAATGCAATGTGTAAATTTGAATAAGTAATTACTAATAACTCTAGGTAGCCCTCCCCTTTGGTTCTGAAATTTTTATGATGGCTTGGTAGGGTCCTAAACAGAGTCTTGACCAAGTTTCATTTGAAACAAAGTTCATTTGAGCCTTGTACAAATAAAATCCTATCTGGTCAATATTTGAGCCTCTAAGTAATTCCAAGGGTTTTCATAGCTCCAACCATTACTTTCTGGAAACTAGAATTTAAGATGGTTGTAATGGAATTGATTTCATGTAATTTAAAGAATCCTAGAGGAAGTTATGCCCCAAACAAGATTTGAGAAAATCTGAAAAATGTTTCTGTATATTTTTCTATTTTCTCAGGGCAGTTCACTTAATCACTTCATTAGGGGGACTAAATGAACTTGGACGAGTCTGAAAATTTTACTGTGACTCAAGGATTTTCCAATGAACCTCTCAGCCAAATTTCAGAAATTTTCATGAAGTAATCCTCCGGATAAAATTCCCAACAGTTTAAACTTTAGGGATTTAATTCCGCAAATTTATTAAGTTTCATGAGCTAAAATTGGTATTGCTGGAAAGTACTCAAAATCCGGAGTTCAGCAAAATTTGGTTCACTGAATTTGGAGCTTCCTACACAAAGTTATGAATTTCTAAAGTTTGAGCTGAAACTGGAATTGTTTCGCTATTGGAAAAGAACCTGGGCCCATGCTTCAAATCTCAGCCAGCGAAAACTGAGAAACACGGGCCACAGGGTTACCCCGAGTGCAGCCACACGGGATCCCGAGCCATATCCGATCCGGTTTTAAACTTCACTCACTGACTGGTGGGCCAGCCCCACCTTTCTTCTTCCTCCGAACTCTCCTTCCCGCGCGCATGCTTACCTTGCCGGACCGAGGCGGCGCCTCGCCGGCTGAGCGTTCCCGGCCGTCTCCCGGCCGGAGGCTCGCCACCTGGGAGTTTATGGGGTCTGGAAACTTGGTTGTGGGCTCGATTCGGGCGCTAGGGGACCGAAACTGTGTCGGCGGCATGCGGCGGCCTCGGGGAATGTTCGACATCATCGCCCGGCGGTCCTAGCCCGCCAACAAACCAGCCAATCCGTTCTAAAGCACCAGTGGGTGCTAAGGACGCACGGCAAGTAAAGACCGGCGCATGGCAACACCTCCAGGGGGGTTCTCACCATGCGCCCGATCCATGCCGCACGGTTGAGCTTGGGACGACATGAAATACTCCGCACTGCGTCAGTTTTCTAGCTAGGGTTATGAAGGGAAATCGACCGCTAGCCAGTCTAGTTCATGTGTTCATGGTTTGATGGCCTAGAAACAAGAATCTCGATTAATTTTTAGGATTTCTCACCCGGGGTCACCTTGCACGGGCCGAGAGGGAATCGTCAAATTCCTGCTCGACTGATCACGGCTTAAGTTGAGGTTCGGCGAGGAGCGGCAGGGGGCTCCGACGCTCCTCTGAGTGTCCTAGCTCAGGCATGAAAGCCCCACGGTTGCGCTGTCACCATGAGCCGAGCTATAGCTGTTTCCTCGGTTGTTGCTAAGAACCGCTGAGCTAGGGTTGGGAGGGCTGAACTCGAACGTGTATGCGCCGAGGAGGTAGAGGACGAGCGACCGGTGTGATTTTGCCGCCCGGAAGGCACTGTGCACGGTGATTTTTGCCGGGTTCTTGATCGACTGCAAACGGCGGCGTGAGCGCGTTTCTCTCCTCGTGCGGATAGGAACCGAGCCTCGGTGTGGCTGTGCTGTGAGCGGCCGATTGCCTCGGGGGGGGGGGTGATCGATTCGGGAGCAGCTCGCCAGCTCGAGGGGGAAAGCAGGAGGTGGCAGGGTGAGACGGTCGGGCGCCGATGCTGGCCGGAGCTGGCGCGGGTTCTCGGCCGAGGGAGGAAAGATCACTAAGGAAGCTTCAGTCTTAAGGCTGCTGACAAGTGGGGCCTCCCCTCTAATTCCTTTTTAATTTTTCTCATTTTTATTTGTGCCTAAATATCCCCAGCTACTCACAATTAAATGTGAGACTTAATCACCAAGTCACAGTTTGAACTTGGTTTCCCAAATTTGAAATGTGTTTGGCTAAATTTGCTTCACATTTGAACTGAAATTCAAATTCAGTTTTAAATTCTTGCAAATTTGGCTCCCAACAAGATGAACTCCAATGGGGATGATAATTGGTGGACTAACTCAGAAAAATGTGCTGAGTTTGAATATGAAGCCAACTTTTGAATTTAAGTGATGAAAGTTGCTGCAATATGAATATACATTCAAATTGGCCTCTTTTTCAAATGCCTCCAAAAGTGCCTCAAAAAGTGTTGGATTTGCATGAAACTTGGCTTGAACCTTCCCAAGACTTTTTAAGTTCTAGGGGTGATCTCAACCTCTCATATTCATGTGTAGAAATCCTACTTTATGAACGCTAGGGCTTTCCCCTCTAATCACCCTTTTGATGGAGGTTACTTGCTCTTCATAATTCTTCACAAGATATCCACAACAAAAATTGTGGTGTTGTAAGGTGATGAAACGTTTTTGCAAGTCCCTTTTATTGGGATCTTACATACCTCCCCCCTTAAAGGAATCTCGTCCCGAGATTACAAAAGAAGAGACAGCGATGTAATAGGGACTTACCCGTGCTGAGATGTCATGAACTTCGGGTAATTTGAGCGAAGGAATTCCTCGCTCTCCCACGTCGCTTCTTCGGCGGTGTGGTTACTCCAGAGTATATTGTAGAACCACAACGTTCGGCTACGCGTGGTCCGGGCTTTCTCATTAAGAATTGCCACCGAATATTCATCATATGTCAAATCCGGTTGCAACTTGACGATGTCTTCGGTAGGAACAGCAACGGTATGCTTCAGACATTTTCATAGTTGGGAAACATGTAAAACGTCATGAACACCAGCAAGAGATGTCGGTAGATCTAGTCTATACGCCGCTGGTCCGCACTTCTCGGTGATAGCATAGGGTCCAATGAAACGGGGAGCGAGTTCCCCCCTCACGCCGAATCGGTGCACGCCCTTCATCGGAGACACACGGAGATACACGTGTTCTCCGACGGCAAAGTGCAGCGGTCTACGCCTCTTATCAGCGTAGCTCTTCTGCTGGGATTGAGCGACCTTCAAGTTGGCTTGAATCGTCCGAACGCGCTCTTCGGCGTCGTTCACCACATCAACCCCGAATGTGACCCTTTCACCGGACTCGCACCAGTTTAATGGGGTGCGGCATTTGCAACCGTAGAGAGCTTTGTAGGGTGTCATCTTGATACTCGCCTGATAGCCGTTGTTGTACGATAATTCCGCCAACGGTAGGTGAGCATCCCAGTTCCTACCGTGGTGGATGGCACACGCCATCAACATGTCTTCTAGTACTTGATTCACCCTCTCTGTTTGCCCATCTGTCTGAGGGTGATAGGCAGAGCTCCTAATCAGCTTGGTACCCAATGCAGCGTGTAACTTCTCCCAAAAGCGAGATACAAATAATGCACCTCGATCTGAGATGATGGTCTTGGGTACACCATATAAGCATAGAATCTTCGCTATGTACAGCTCCGCGTATTTGCTGGCATTGTAATGTGTATGCACCGGGATGAAGTGAGCCGTCTTGGTTAACAGGTCAACGATTACCCAAATGGAATCATGCTTGTTGGACGTCAGGGGTAACCCCACAATGAAATCCATGCTCACATCTTCCCATTTCCATGCCGGGATCTTCAGGGATTGCAACAGCCCTGATTTTCTCATATGATCAGCCTTCACTCGTCTACACGTATCACACTCGGATATGTACTGTGCTACCTCCCACTTCATCCGCGTCCACCAAAATTTCTTTTTCAAGTCTTGATACATTTTGTTGCTGCTCGGATGAATGGAGTATTTAGACAAATGAGCTTCATCGAGGATCTTTCTCCTCAGCTCCATATTCCGGGGTACGACTATGCGGTCATTGAACCATAGTGTCCCCTCATCATCTTTCCGGAAACACTTGATCTCCCCGTGGTCTATCCGTCTCCAGAGATGTGCCATGCCCTTATCAACTTTCTGAGCTGCAATGATGTCCTCCCTAATAGTAGGGATGAGAGCAAGGTTGTACAGTGATCCATAAGGAACCAAGTATAAACTCGGCTCTTCCTCCACCACCGGTGTAATGGTGAGGTTATGGACATGTGATTTCCGACTCAGCGCGTCGGCAACCACATTCGCCTTGGCGGGGTGGTAGTGAATCTCAATCTCATAGTCTTTGATTAGTTCTAACCACCTCCTTTGCCTCATGTTCAACTCCTTCTAGGTGAAAATGTACTTCAAGCTCTTGTGGTCGGTGTAGAGATGCACCAAATTCCCCAGGAGATAGTACCTCCACATTTTCAACGCCAAAACCACAATAGCAAGCTCTAGATCATGAGTTGGATAGTGCTGCTCATGGTTCCGAAGTTGGCGTGAGCCATACGCGACCACACGTCCTTCTTGCATCAACACGCAGCCGAGCCCAATACCGGACGTATCACAATACACGTCGAAGGGCTTGGTTGTATCCGGTTGAGCTAAGACCGGGACTGTTGTGAGATGCTTCACTAATGCTTGGAACGCCCCTTCACATGCCGTGTTCCAAACATATTTCGTTCCCTTTTTCAGCAACTTCGTCATCGGCTTGGCAAGCTTGGAGAAGCTCGGAATGAATCTCCGATAGTATCCCGCTAAGCCGAGGAAACTTCTGACTTCATGGACTGAAGTGGGAGCCTTCCATTTCAGCACTTGCTCTATTTTGCTTGGGTCAACCGCAATACCTTCCGCTAAGATGATATGTCCCAGAAATGGCACTTGGCTGATCCAAAACTCACATTTGCTGAACTTGGCGTAGAGTTTGTGGTCTCGCAATCGTTGAAGAACGATCCTCAAGTGTTCGGCGTGTTCTGCTTCTGTCTTGGAGTAAACCAAGATATCATCAATGAACACCACTACAAACTTATCCATCTCCGGCATGAACACCGAGTTCATGAGATACATGAAATGTGCTGGAGCATTTGTGAGACCAAAAGACATGACGAGATATTCGTATAAGCCATATCTCGTCGAGATAGTCGTCTTTGGGATATCCTCTGCCCGGATCTTTATCTGATGATATCCAGAGGGAAGGTCCATCTTGGAGAACACACTTGCACCCACAAGTTGATCAAACAAAATATCAATGCGGGGCAGTGGGTACTTATTCTTGATGGTGACGGCGTTGAGCGGCTGGTAGTCCACACATAGTCTCAAGGTTTCATCCTTCTTCTTCACGAACAGCGCCGAGCATCCCCAAGGCGAGGAACTCGGCCTAATGAAACCCTTGCTCGATAGATCATTGAGCTGTTCTTTCAGTTCACCCAGCTCGTTCGAAGCCATTTTATATGGTCTCCGTGATATGGGCATAGTCCCGGGTGCAAGCTCAATCTTGAACTCGACATCCCGCTCAGGTGGCATGCCCGGAAGATCATCCGGGAACACGTCGGGGTACTCCCGGACTACGGGGATGTCCTCTAACTTGAGAGCTTCAGTATTATTAATTGCTAAAACTTCCCGGACTGGATTATCTAATGTGAGGGACTGCGGATGGTGTAGTGGGGAGTTGAGGTGAACCATCCGTGATAAAGTTTCCAGGACAGCGCCATGGTGGCTTAGCCATGACATTTCTAAGATTGCATCAATCTTCTACTCCTCAAGAATAATCATAGTGGTGGGATATATCTTCCCACCTAAGCACAGTGGTGCTTTCGGAACCATCATGGTTGCTGAAATCATTCCTCCCGGTGAGAATATCATATAAGAACACTCGGTTGGAAAGGCTTCCAGTTGATGCTCAACCACATACGATGCACTTATGAAGTTGTGGGTTGCACCAGAATCAAATAATATGATGATGGCTTGGTCGTTGAGAGTAAACGTACCCGCCAACACGTTGTCTCCTTCTGGGGCGTCCTCATTGTCGAGGTGGCGAACGCCCCCAGTCCGCTGACCAACCTTCTTGACCAAAGGTCGGCCTCGAGCACCGCCCTGGAACTGGGCTTGCCCACTGCTCTGCTGCCCCTGGGGACAGTCGTTCGCGAAATGGCCCGCCTGGCCACACGTGAAGTAAGTGAAGCGAGGCGGTCCTCCGCTGATCGGCGGACGGAAACCCGGGGCGCGTTGTGGCGGTGGAAACTGTAAAATCCCTAAAAAGTGGTAGCAAGAAAAATTCAGCTCATGTACACTTATGAAAAATGAGGGGAATTAAAACTTTGAATTATAATGGTGTAAGTTCAAAGTGAGAGTTTAGACTTCCCAAAACTTCCAAACATGGGGATCTAAATGCACAACTTGGATTTCCATAGTCCAAATATTTACTCTTCCAAATTTCAGCTCATTTGGAGGAGTTTTCATATTTGTTTGGGATTAAAAGGAAAAGCCCTAAAATCTGAATTTCAAATTCAGTTTCAAATTCTATTTCCCTCAATTTGAAAATTGGGTTTCACAAATGTGTTCTCCACCTTTGAATGAGCAGCCATGCCAAAGATTGGAACATTTGGAGCTGGTTTGCTATGAGTTTGGGACAATACAAAGTGGAGAATTCAAACTCCTTTTCAAAATTCAAATGATCCAACCCAATTCAAATTCTACACCAGAATTCAAACCATTTGAATTCAGAAAATTCAAACCTTAACTTTGGGGTGAAGTAAGGCCTTTAATGTTGAGTTGCTGGATGGAAAATATCAGAAAAATTTGACTAAACAAAGGGGGGAGGTGGGACCCAATTGTCAGCCACACAAAGTAACTCAACCGACTTGTTTTCTCCCCGGGCGATCACAGCGTGCCACCGCTCGACGTTTACCCGCGCCCGAGGCTTCCACCGAGCCACCTCAGGGTCTCCTCGCCGCTGCTCATCTTGATCAGCTTGCCCTGAGTGCCACAGAAGCATTTCGCCACTTACAGCTTGTGCTTCGGCCTCTGTTCTGCTCCCCCGCGCGAACGCGAGCCGCGGGTGCGGTCTCGGCCATTTTTGATCGCTAGCCAGTACTGATCCCTCCTCGCCCGAGTTGCCAACGCGAAGGAGGAGCGCCGACATGAGTACAAGGTAGTCCCCCGCTCAGCTTTGACGCTTGAGGTTGTTGTTGGCCCTAATCCGAGGATCAGCGCCAAGAACCGAAGCCATCGGCGGGAACCGAAGTCGGGCCACCGTGGACAGAGCGCCTCGGTCACCCTCTGCCCCAACTTGCTGTACACGAAAGGTGCGTGGACATGTCCTGATCGTGTAGCCAGAGGCCGTTTAGCGATTGCTAGAACCGGTGGCGAGAATTTCACCATTTCCCCAAATTGTGCACCGACGGGTGGTGCTCGGTCTAACCGAAAATTCGTGGTGCACGATCCGAACTCGAGTAAGCTTGCATTCAACTTCCCTACTTACTAGCGCCTCTCCTCGATGAGGAACCGAGCAAAAACATCAAGAAATGAGGGAGCCCTAGCTGTTTTCTTAGTCGCCGGTGCAAAAGCACCTCGAGTCGCCGTGGAGCCCCCGGTTGCCGGCGGTTTCACCGACGGCCAGGACCCTTACGGGCTCCTACATCGTTCCCTGATGCTCTAGAGCCCTAGAATCGATTGTGTGATGGAGGAATAAGGGTTCCCGACCTCGCCGAAGTTCAAAAATTTGCTGTTACAGGTGCGCGGTGGTTTCCGGTGAGCTACGGCCACCGGCGACCCTCCCAGAGTGTTCTGCACGGTCAAATATGGGGGAGCGGCGAGTTTAGGCTCGGGAGATGGCCGGGAAAGCCGTTCCCGCCACCATCGCCGGAGCAAACGCCGCGTACTCCTCTGCTTGGCGCGAGGGAGAAGAAAGAACTGATGGGTGGGACCCACCGCTGGGATTTAAACATTTCCAGAATTTCCTAACACAGTTCAAACTTTGGAGACTCATAGCTTTGTGTAGAAAACTCCAAAAAGGGTGAAACCAATTTTGTTGGAATCCTCATGAGGAGTACTTCACAGATAAACCAATTTTAGGCTATGAAAACGCCCAGGAATTTCTGTAGAATTGTTTATAGTATATCCTTTAGGGATTTATTACAGGAGCAATTCTTTATGAAATATTCCCAAATTTGGGTAGCTAGTCCTTTTCATAGTAACTGATCTCCAGTAAAAATTTGAGCTTCATTGGAGTTCATTTGGTAGGCTAAATTGCCTTCCAAAGTTCAGCCTCTATTTAGAAATTCAAATTTAAACAGAAACTTTTCAGAACTCCTGTCCAACTTCAAAAATTAATATCTCTCTGTTGGTAGCTCCAAAAATGATGAAACAAATTTTTTTAGAACCATGGAGACTTACCCTAATCAGATCTTCCACTGTTAGCTATGTCAAAGCTCCTGATTTGGGCTCAAAATTCAGAGATGCATTGTACTTGTAGAAATTCTGAAGGCTACATTGTGCAATGACATGTCTCCAAATTTTGCTCAGATCATCCTTAGAGAGTCTAGTATCCACTGTAAAAATCCCAAAGCCAGTTAAGGATTCTAAATAGCAATAGCTATGAATAGAAGTCCAATTCTCATAAATCCTTAATACTTACACATGTATTTTATTACATTTCATAATAGTGATCGAAGTTGAGGACGCACCGGAGCCCTTGGACGTCCTCCCACCAGAAGCTAACTTCTTCTTTGACTCGCAACCAGGCAAGCCCCGGTTTGCACTTAAGTACCGTTTATAAAGCTTTTTATTTGTATCACTTATGTCCACGGTGAATGCTTGCGTTAGAGTTAGGGTGATTGAACCCCCACTTGCATAGCCTTTTAAATGCTATAAAGGGTTGGGTAGTTTACAAACTCGATGAGTAGAGAATGCCATGCTAATGTTTAGGATCTCGGTAGAAGTCGAGTGGTTGGAAGCTATTCGCGAGATAGTACTTATCCCCCGGAATGATAAGAGGTAGAAAATGGCTTAAGTTATGAAAATGAGACCCAGCAGGGGGGTAGGATGTAGTGGGCAGAGATCTCACGTGCGTAGCCCTGTTGGTGTCGATTGAGGACCATCCATGTGCGGCCCTGCTGGACAAGTATCGAACAGTACCGGATGCATACTGGCATATGGGAACTAGGAAACCGATGTAATTGGTTAACCTGGGTGTCGAGGCTTACCAAACCGTAAATAGGAGTGGGTTGAGGGTAGCAAGATGTAAATCTGCCAGTGGGCACAGTCACGCTCCACGCGGGGACCTCCTGCCCGTTACGGATGGACCGGTTCGGCATTTGGGTTGCCTTTGAAAGGTTGTTGCATACAACAGAGTAGGAAGGGGTGTGGAAGCACGCTTCTGAAAGTGGGTGTATGTGACGTGTTATCTGGGTGTGTCTTGATTGCAATCACCGTCCCTCACGGTTATTTGAGTACCTGCTTGTTCACTACGCTGTGACGTAGTAAGAAGTGAAATAAGCCAACTGAATATGTTGTATTGAACTATTACCGTCTTGAAACCTTGTATGCTGTAGTTATAGAGCTAATTAAGTTTACATTCCACTTTGGGCATCATCACGTCGGAGGAAAGCGTTTCTTATTTGATTGTGGACTTCCGATGTGAGGGCTGCCTAAGGCTCATTAAACTGTGGCTATAAAACTAAAAATAAGGATCAACATGTAGGCGTGTCTTTATTGCAAAGTCCTTTTCCTATCTTACACATCCTCGCATGTAGAGTTCCATGCCTAGGGTTGACGGTTAAGACTTACTGAGCCTTCGTGCTCACGGTTGCAATATTTGAGCTGTGTGCAGGTGAGAGTTATGAGGAAGGTTCCGAGGACGAGGCGATGCCCCCGTCGGGGTACACGGCCGATCTGGAGCCCTGCACGCCGCTGTGATCTCCGGTTACTTGCTGCTAGTGTGTAGCATCCCCGGGCTGGACGGCTGCACTTTTGCATAGTTAGGATGAGAGGCCCTCTATGTATAATACTTCTGCTATTAATTAGGTTTTGTAAAAGACTTCCGCTGTTTTATATTAACTAAAAGTTTGTATGTTGTTCTTAATTCTTTTCGTGTGTGCTGTTGGGTGCCGCATCGCACGGCACCACCCTATGTGATCTTGGAGTGGGTGAACCACGGGGTGGTCGCCACAGTCGTGGTATCAGAGCCGCATTAGGAATAGCACAATCGAAAAGAGCCTAATTTGAAAACTTAGAAGTAGTCGAGTGAGGATTAGTCGCTAAGCCCACATAAGGTCTATGATAGTAGTAGTTAGTAAGGTAGAAATACTAACATACTTGTTATACATTCTTTAACGACGCTCCGACGTCAGGTAAGAGGTAAGGTACGCCGTCGTAGGCGGATCAATTGCGGTAACTCCCCATACGAGTAATAGTATGGAAGGATATACCGTGGCTTGGCACGGTAGTGAATATGAGTCTCTGAACCTCTTCATGGTTCTGAGAGCATATGAAAACGCTGATCTCCAGCGTGCTTTAGGCAAAAGTGAGAATACCCCATCGTGTGGTAAGCAACACGATAGTATGCAACTCTTGAACGTTCAATGTTCAAAGGGCCATACGCAGCGCTCGCCATCGGCGTGCCTCAACGGTCATGAGGCAGTAGGTGGTATCCGTTGTGTTGATAAAATTGCCAACCATGACGACCCATTCGCGCTCTACTCGGGTTCCCCGTCGTGTGGTGTGAAAACACGATCATGTGCCCTGAGACGTGGCTTGACTCAAGGACGATCTGTATGGCAATGATACAGACCGTATGTTTTTACTATGATATGGAACTGCCTGAAATGTCAAAAACTCTCGTGTGCACAATTATTGTGTGGTCTTCTGCAGGTACATTAACCACGTTAGTGCATGACGTGTAGAAACCGTTTGCGAGTGACGTCTTTAGTTCCACCATTTGACACGTATAAGCCGGAATACCGGCTTAGGAATTTTTCTTTGGTGAGGAAATGTAGTACCGAGACTGCATGAAGGTTTATTTTCAAAGAAAAGAGTCAAAATGAAGTTTAGGATTTCATTTAGGGGTTAGTAAACTCCTATATTGAACTAAGAGTCAATTGGGAGTATAAATTCAGTCTCACAAACTTAGGAACAATCTTCCCTGTTTTTGGCAGAATTTTTTCTGAACTTGAACAGGGCATAACTTAGGATTGGTTGAACCAATGGAGGTGTGGGATGCCGTTATGGAAAGGTTTTGAAGTCCTCTACAACTTTTCTGTAGAGTTACAGAACAAAAATCTCCCTCCAAAGGGATGAAAATCTCAGATGAGTAGGTACTGTCCAGAAACAGGGCAGACCAAAAATGCTCTCTGGAATTTTCTGTATTTCGACCACAACTTCCTGTAGAAAAATTTCCAAGGGTCAAGCAAAACACCGTTGGAAAGTACAGGAAATGTTCTACAACTTTGTTGTTGAACGCTAGTCCAGATTTTGCCTCTAAGGTGGGCAAAACTGTTGGATTATCCAGGCTGGTCAGCTGGACCAGAAGCTGGACAGGGCACCATGTTGAAGTGTTTCAACCAAAACACTTAGTTTCACGACTCGACATCCAGTGGCTGTTGTAAAACAGCGAGTTGGGAGTTGAAGAGTTTATGCATTTAACATATCATTTCGAGTGGGTACATGTTTGGGTCCAGTGCAATAGCGAGAAATTATGCATACTAACACACTTAACATCCCGTGGCAACCCACGATGGTCGAAATGAACTTTTAACCCATAAAGTTCAATACTTTGGAACTCGATCGTGTGACACGGTCCAGGGATGTATATGTTGCACAAAGTTTATACTTTATCCATATGTGTGATCGTTATGCATACTGTTTATTCCATTCTCGCATTATTATTGTATAGACTGGATGAAATAAACCAACATGTGCTGATCATTTGAACGATCTGAATGCAGAATGGTGCGGACACGCTCAACACAAGAGGAGGGAGGTCCGAGTCAAGTTCGTGGTGATGAGTCTCCACCTCCGGAGCATACCACGACGCAGCAGCAACCACCTCCTCCACCGCCAGAACTTCCAAGGAATCTTGCGGAGGTTCTCGCCGCAGTGCTCGGCTCACGCGACGAGCAAACTGAAAGTGCATCTAGGTAATCCCCGTGGGTTTTGGCTGATTGATGACGACAATTAAGATACTAATAAGTTTTTATTGAGTATGAGCACAGGTGTTTATCAAAGAAATGGATATGGAGTCTCTCAAGAAGCAAAAGGAAAAGAAGAAGACTTGAAAGAGTAGAAAATAGAATTTTCTATTAATTTTAACTTTTTCTAGTTGTGTACAGGGTCTTCTCTTTTAGAGTGCTTGCGAATCATTAGAGAGCTCAAACGAAGGGTAGAAAGTTAGAATCATAAGACGAAGTAGTCATAGGTATGAAAAAAAGGAAGACCGGACTTGTCCAGACCATGGGTCGGACTAGTCCGTTCTGACCCGGACTAATCCATTTTGGACCGGATAAAGAGTCTCTGAGTGAGTTCGGACTTGTCCGTTCAAGGCCGGACTAGTCCGTTGTCGTGTGAGTCTGAGCCGTTATGAGACTAAGTCTCAGAAGGCCGGACTAGTCCGCTAAGCGGACTAAGCCGCTTAGGTCCGGAGAAGAAGTCTCTGAGCACCATCGGACTAGTCCACTCCACAGGTCGGACTAGTTCGATCCCTTCAAACTAGTCCGAATTAGGACGGAACAAAGGTTCCTGTGTGAGCTCGGACTAGTCTGAAGTTGGCTGGACTAGTCCGCAGCCCTATATTAGAGAGTTTTTAGACTAAGTCTGGTAAGACCAGACTAGTCCGCCCTTGGGGCCGGACTAGTCCGCCCTAACCAGACTAGTCCGTTCTCATACGGAACAAAGGTTCCTGACTAAGATCGGACTAGTCCGCTCTTGGCCGGACTAGTCCGTGGTTTTATGACTGTTTAAGTCCAATGGTCACTAAACGTTAGTTGGTAGCCTTGTGACGTGAGTGGTCCCTCAAGAACGGACTAGTCCGGGGTTGGGACCGGACTAGTCCGGACTTTAGTTGGTAACGACTAGATGTTGGGATTTGTATAAAAGGAGACTCCCCGGCTGAGAATTGGAAAAACAACAACCTAAGCGCTGAAAACTCATTCCTAGAGCTTTTATAAGCCTCTTTCCTCACCTTCTAGACCCCTAAGATTGGATCTTAAGGAGTTAGTGGTTTTGTGAGAGGAAAGACGTGGTGATCGACGTTTGAGCTCTCGGTTTGATTCTCTTGCACTCTAACTGTTAATTTGAGTTCTTAACAGTTATACTTTGATTTCTAGAACTGCTTGGTTGGTGTAGGGAACCTCAAGTTGTGAGTAGCCCCTAAGAGCATTGTATTCACATTTGATTGATAGTGAAAGAGCCCGGGCTTGATCTTGGTGATCGCTCGGTGAGGGAAGGGTTGTAAAAGACCCAGTCCTTAGTGGACTCCTCAACGAGGACATAGATTCCTGTGTGGAATCGAACCTCGGGATAAATCGTGTCTCTTGGTTCCTTTACTATCTCACTCGCTCACTAGAATTACTTGTTAAGCTTTCATTTTGTTAATACCCGTGAATTGTTCTACTATCTCGCAATCTAATCATTCACAACTAATTAGTGATATTATTTGACTACCATATATCTTCCGCTCAAACAAACTTAAAAGGGAACCTAAAACGCAATTTTATACTTAGACCGGACTAGTCCGCCCTCAGATCGGACGAGTCCGGCCTCCTTCAAGTTTTATCCACTGTTTGCAATAGTTTTAGGTTTTATTAGCCTATTCACCCCCCTATAGACAACTTTCAATTGGTATTAGAGCCTAACTCTCCACAAAAGCTTAACCGCTTGGAGAGGAGATGGGGGACAAGGTCGGTAGCCAAATTGATCTCAACAAGGGAAAAAGAGCAAGTACGAGCAACTTTGAAGAACAAGGTTCTAACCCGCCTCCAGCGGTTACTCCTCCACAAGATGTTTGAAGCTCAGAAGAAGATGAAGAAGTTCTTCGTCTCATGGCGCTCCTCAAAAAGAAGAAGGAGGAGGCTAAAAAGAAAAAGAAGGAGAAGTTGGAGAAAAAGCTCAAGAGTAGTCAACAAGACTACTCGCGATATCGTTTTAATTATGAACGTCTAAATTCTCATTCTAGTTATTTATCAATTTCTCTAGGCAAACCACCTCACTTTGATGGAACTAACTACACAATGTGGAAACACAACATGAAGTTGCATCTAATTTCCTTGAACCCAAGTCTTTGGCATGTGGTATGTACAGGTATAGGTATCCCCGAAGACGAGGATGAACTCACCCTAGAACAAGAAAAACAAATCCATCGCAATGCACAAGCGGCAGTCGTGCTCAACTCATCTCTAAGCATTGAAGAATTTAACAAGGTAGATGGGTTGGAGCTCGCCAAAGATATTTGGGACACCCTCAAGATCGCACATGAAGGAAACTAATCCGTGAGGGAAGCCGAGATTGAGATGATAGAAGGAGAGCTTGGAAGGTTCACCATGGAAGAAGGCGAAACATCTCAAGAAATGTACAACCGACTCAAAACTCTTATCAACAAGAGTCGGGCGTACGGATGCAAGAAATGGAATAACCATGAGGTGGTCAAGAGAATGATAAGAGCATTTATGCCTCGCAATGTGACCCTATGCACCTTAATCCGGGAAAGTCCAAACTTTCACTTGATGACTCCGGATGAAGTGCTAGGGAAGATCATTAACCACGAGATGGTGGAAAAGGAAGCCCAACACGTCAACGACCTAGCAAAGATCTCTTCATCCAAGAAGAAGGGCATTGCTCTCAAGGCCACATCCAAGTCCAAGGCAAAAGAAACACAACTCACAAGTGAAGATGAAGAAAGTGATGATGAGAGCACGGACATGGATGATGAATAAATGACATTCTTCATCAAAAGATTCAAAAGGTTGATGAGGAAAAGGAGAAGCCATCACTATGAGAACAAGAGCAAAGACAAGGGCAAGTCAAGAACAAAGAAGACTTGCTACAACTGTGGAGAACATGGGCATTTCATTGTGAATTGCCCCCATAGCAAGGAAGATGACAAGAGAAGAAGAAGGATGGGAAGCCTCAAGATAAGAAATTCTTCACAAAGAAGAAGACTTGTGGACAAGCCCACATCGGAGAAGAATGGGACTCAAACGAAGAATCCTCCTCCGAAGATGAAAAAGTGGCAACCGTAGCCATCAAGAGGGCAACCATGAAGAAATCACTCTTGCGAAACAAGGGTGATTGGAAGAGCCGAAGTCACACATGCCTCATGGCAAAGGAAGGAAAGCGAAAGGTAATGTATAAACCTTCTAAGTTACATATTGAAGATGATAGTGACTTTGATAGTAGTAGTGAAAATGAATTCATGTTTAAAGGATTAAAATAAAGGCTATAGCTAAAATGAAAATTTTATCAGGTGAAATATTTGAACAAGAAGAGCTTCTCAATCAACAAGAAGAATTGCTTATCCTTGAAAAGAAAAGAAACCTTGAGATTGAGAAACTCCTTGAACTCGAGAGAGAAAAGAGTAGAGCACTTGAAAGCGAACTTGCCATGAGCAAGGAGACTTGTGTTCAGCTTAAAAGTGAGAATGTAGTACTTCAAGATGAACTTGTAAGTTTAACCAAAGCTCACAAGAATCTTGAATCACAACTTGACTCACTTAAGTCAAGTGTCTCAACTAATTCGTCCTCCAAGAACTATTTCTCAACAAGTAAAGAGTCCAACGATAAAACTTGCAAATGTGCCAACATTGTTTTAAACTTGAAAAATGAGCTCAAAGAAGCACAAATCAAGAATACACACAAAAGTGGGATCTTTGATGAGGAGAAGATCAAATATGCACGTAGTGCATATTCAATCATAAGATCTCCCTTCATCAAAGATAGACTTGGTTATACAAGGGAGGAAAGTAAAAAGCTAGAATTCTTAAAAATAATAACAAATGCGTAGCCTTTGTCAAAGAAAACTCAAGTCAAGTCAAGAGTGACAACCTTGCATCTACCTCACATGAAATTGCCAAAAAAGTAAAATCTATCGTATTTCATAATTTTGATGTATCTTATGTTCTTATGAAAAGTAAGGTTGGTAAAGTATATGCAAAATATGTTGTGTCACTCCACAAGAGCCCAAAAACTTGTGTGTGGGTGCCCAAATGCCTAGTAACTAACCTCAAAGGACCCAACCAAGTTTGGGTACCTAAGAGCAAAGTTTAAATTGTTTTGCAATCCTACTCCTCCGGTGGCACTAAATGGGTGCTAGATAGTGGGTGCACTAACCATATGACCGGAGAGAGAAAAATGTTTGTCGAGTATGAAGAAAATGATGATCCAAATGAAGGCATCTATTTCGGTGACAACAACCAACGAAGGGTACTCGGTATTGGTAAAATTGCAATCTCTTCTCAACACTTTCTTTCACATGTTCTACACGTTGAATCACTAGATTATAACCTATTGTCCATATCTCAACTATGTGAGAAATGTTATAATTGCTTGTTTACTAACGAGGCTGTGACCGTCTCTAGAAGAAGTGATAACTCAATTGCCTTTAAGGGTGTGTTAAAGGAAAAACTTTACTTGGTGGATTTTTTCACAGATAAAGCTCAACTTGACACATGCTTAATAGCAAAAACCAACATGGGATGGTTGTGGCATAGAAGACTAGCCCATGTTGGAATGAGGAACTTACGAAAACTTCTAAAGGGGATCACATCCGTGGACTAAAAGATGTTGTTTTTGAAAAAGATAGACCATGTAGTGCGTGCCAAGCAGGAAAACAAATTGGAACAGCTCATCCCGCCAAGAATGTGATGACGACAACAAGACCATTGGAAATGCTTCACATGGACCTCTTCGGGCCTGTCACCCATATAAGCATTGGAGGTAACAAGTATGGTCCTGTAATTGTTGATGATTATCCTCGTTTCACTTGGGTATTTTTCTTGCATGATAAGGGAGAAACTCAAGGTATCCTCAAGAAGTTCTTGAGGAGAGCTCAAAACGAGTTTTCCTCAAAAATCAAGAAGATAAGGAGTGACAACGGTTCTGAATTTAAGAACACTAAAGTAGAAGAATATTTAGATGAAGAGGGCATCAAACATGAGTTTTCGGCCCCCTATACTCCCGAACAAAATGGGGTGGCTGAAAGGAAGAACCGAACACTCATAGAGATGGCAAGAACCATGCTCGATGAATACAAGACCTCGGATCGATTGTGGGCGGAGGCAGTCAACACCGCTTGTCATGCTACAAACCGCCTCTACCTCCATCGACTTTTGAAGAAAACCTCATACAAGCTCCTAACCGGTAACAAACCCAATATCTCCTACTTTTGAGTTTTTGGAAGTAAATGCTATATTCTCAACAAGAAGCCTAGGACTTCAAAGTTTGCTTCGAAATCCGATGAAGGTTTCCTACTTGGTTATGACTCAAACACCTACGCTTATCGTGTCTTCAATAAATCCTCCGGGTCCGTTGAAATTGCACGTGACGTGGTGTTTGATGAAACTAATGGCTCCCAAGTGGAGCAAGTTGATCAATGTGTACTAGATGAAGAAGAAGCATCATGTGAAACACTAAGAAGAATGGGGCTTGGAGAAGTTCGTCCCCAAGAAAATGTAGGACAAGATGCTACAAGCTCATCACAATTGGCACCTCTAACTCAAGATCAAACTCAAGCACCCCAAGATCAATACGGTCAATTTGAAGAAGGAGAAAATCAAAACCATGATGTTGATCAAGGGGGAGAAGAAGAAGAAAACCACTCAAGAAATCAAGTGCCTCACCCAAGGGTTCATCAAAGCATTCAACGAGATCACCCCGTTGATAACATCCTTGGAGATATCACAAAAGGGGTAACAACACGTTCTCTAATAGCTAACTTTTGTGCACATTACTCTTTTGTGTCGTCCTTGGAACCATTTAGGGTGGAAGATGCACTCAAGGATCCGGATTGGGTGGTAGCTATGCTAGAAGAGTTAAACAACTTTACAAGAATCAAGTATGGGATCTAGTGAAAAGACCAAATGCAAATGTGGTAGGCACCAAGTGGGTGTTCCGCAACAAGCAAGACGAACACGGAGTGGTGACGAGAGATAAGGCCAGACTTGTGGCAAAGGGATATGCTCAAGTCGAATGTTTGGATTTCGATGAAACCTTTGCTCCCGTAGCTAGGCTTGAGTCCATTCGTATTATATTAGCCTATGCTACTCACCATGATTTTAAACTCTATCAAATGGATGTGAAAAGTGTCTTCCTAAATGGTCCAATCAAGGAGGAGGTGTACGTGGAGCAACCAACCGGCTTTGAAGACCAAGAATATCCTAATCATGTGTTTAAGTTGCATAAAGCTCTCTATGGCCTCAAACAAGCTCCTAGAGATTGGTATGAGTGTCTTAGAGACTTTCTGATTCATAATGGCTTTAAGATAGGCAAAGCATATTATACACTCTTCACAAGAATGTAGACAACAATCTCTTTGTGTGCCAAATATATGCCGATGACATTATATTTGGTTCTACTAACAAATCTTTTTGTAATGAGTTTAGTAAGATAGTGACAGATAGGTTTGAGATGTCCATGATGGGAGGGTTGAAGTTCTTTCTAGGATTTCAAGTCAAGCAACTCAAGTAAGGCACGTTCATTAGTCAAACCAAGTACACACAAGACATACTCAAAAAGTTCAACATGGACAAAGCAAAACCCATCAAGACACCAATGGCAACAAATAGGCACCTTGACCTCAATGAAGATGGACCAAGCATGGATCAAAAGGTATATCGCTCTATGATTGGTTCATTGCTTTATCTTTGTGCATCTAGGCCCGATATCATGCTTAGTGTATGTTTATGTGCAAGATTTCAAGCATCACCTAAAGAATGTCATTTAACAGCCGTTAAAAGGATCCTAAGATATCTAGTTCACACCTAACCTAGGATTATGGTATCCAAAGGGTTCTAAGTTTAATCTCATCGGATACTCCGATGCGGATTACGCCGGATGTAAAATAGATAGAAAAAGCACCTCAGTGACTTGTCAATTTTTGGGCAGGTCCCTAGTATCATGGTCATCCAAGAAACAAAACTCCATTGCTCTCTCCACAGCTGAGGCGGAGTATGTCGCAGCCGAGAGTTGTTGTGCTCAACTTCTTTGGATGCGACAAACTCTAAGGGATTATGGTCACAATATGAACCACATTCCACTCCTATGTGACAATGAGAGTGCCATTAAGATAGCCCACAATCCCGTTGAGCACTCTAGGACCAAACATATAGACATCCGACATCACTTTTTAAGAGATCATTCTATAAAGGGGGACATAGCTATCTCACATGTAAGAACTAAAAAACAACTAGCCGATATTTTCACCAAACCACTAGATGAAAAACGATTTTGTGAACTTCAAAATGAGTTAAATATCCTAGACTCTAGGAATGTGAGTTGAAAAGTCGTGCAAATAGAAGTCCTCAAAATTTTTCACAATTTTCAAAAAATGTGCATGATTGTGAAAAACTTGTTCCTTCTCTATTTCTTCTCTCATATTATTTTTAGCTATATTATGGTCATCATGTAATTGTGTGTTCGATATATATATATATATATATATATATATATATATATATATATATATATATATATATATATATATATATATATATGGACAATATAGCAGGTGCAAGTAAATCCACCGCAAACAAAGGCAAAATTCTAATATATAAGATTTTTTTTCTTCAGACTTTAAGAGCCGGACAAGTCCAGGCATCCTAAGTAGTCCGAGATGCAGCGGACAAGTCCACAACGGACTAGTCCGCCCGGCACGCGGACAAGTCGAGACTAGTCCGGACCTAGTCCGACAAACCGGACTAGTCCGGACTGAGGACCGGACTAGTCCGACCCTTGGAGACTTAACCTCCAAGGGTCGGGCTGACCCCTTCCCTCTCCCTCGTTCACCTCCACTCCACTTCTCTCCTCCAAAACTCGCCCCCATTGGCGATTTTGGAGTCCTCCCTCAAATCCCTCGAAGGCATCCTCGATTCAAGGCTTTTGGAGTGCGGGGAACTCTTCTCCGACCATCTCCGCTCCTTCGACCCACGGATTTCATCAAATTTCTTCACTCTAAGGTACTTTTTTACCTAGCCTTGACTTTTTCACAAAAATCTTATTTCTAGGTCACACCTCTAGTACCTTAGGCCTTCTCTGATATTCCTACACCATATTATTGCAATCCCTCATAGTATTGCGACTACTTTGCTGAATTAGTGATCAAATCACCTAAGTTAGGGTTTAAAACTTTAGAGTCCAGACTAGTCCAGACTCCAACCGGACAAGTCCGGCCGGAGCGGACTAGTCCGCCTTCGGCTCGGACAAGTCCGGCTGATACAGTCTTAGCCCCTAACTTTGAGGTTGTAAATTAATTTAAACACAATGCTCCATCAACTAAGTACTTTTTTTTCTCACCAAACCATGTCAGGACCCAGCGACAGTCCTCTTCCAAACCCCGAGGCCGAAGCGGCTCGCCAAGCCGCTTATCGTGCGACAGCCGAGGCAGAGGCACGAGAGGCTGCTTCAAGGGAGGCTCGGACAAAGAAACGGGCTGACAGGGAAGCACAAGCCTCTCAGTCCGTTGATCCTCCAAGGAGGAAGAGGCTAGTGACCCTAAAAGAAAAACAACATGTCGAGCCCCAAAAATCAACCTAAGACAAAGGAAAAGCACCTGATCCTCTTAGGAAAAAGGCCTTAGCCAACAGGGGACTCGTTATTCGTGACAACCCTAGATGAGGAAGGGAAAATCCCCCACAGGGACCTATTGGGCCTCTTGAGAGGGCACCTCCTATGCGCAACCCAAACCGCCAACCCAATTTAGCAAGTGCAACCTTCAAGAGGAAAGGAGCCGACAAAGCCAGAAGGTTCCGAGAAGAGGAGGTTTATAAGTACAAGAAGTTCGCACCAGACCCTCGTTTCTGGTGCGACTTCCATTGTGACTACTACTGGCTTGTCTATCTCCCAATGAAGACACGGTAGTTGATGCTCAGTGGGTGGACTGGCCATACATGGCAAACAAGAAGCATCAAGCTTTTGATGCAGTAATTGAAGCAACAGAACGCCATGGGATCAATGACTTAATGGCCTTTCAGTATGATTGGAACATCGAGGTTATAGTCCAATTTTACACCACCTGCTACTTCCACACCTATGGAAACAGGAAAATCACTTGGATGACAAATGGTGTGGTTTACTCTGTACTGTATGATGAATTTGCTCGAATCCTTGGACTTGGTGAGCACTTGAACTATGAGATCATAGTTCACAATGAGAGAACCTTGGGAAAGGATGACTTGGACTTCATGTACCCTTCATATCTATCCTATGAGGCATCCTCAACCCACAACATCAAACCCTTTTTTGGAGTGCTGAACAGGATTCTAAGAAAGACTCTAGCTCCAAAAGATGGAGATGCGGGGATGATACAGGGGTATCTCAGAAATTTGTTGAAGCTGCTCAATGATGAAGAAAGATTCAATGTCTTTGACTACATATAGAACGATATCTTCAACATCTCCCACACCCCGAACAGGTCCTGTGGATATGCACCATACATCATGTGCATGATAGAAAGAGTCACAGGACTAGAATTTCCAAAGGATGTGAAGCACAGGAAGCTACGTTCTCAGATTTTGACTCTTTCTCGCCCTCCTGCGTCCTTGGGCAAGAGCTCCTCTGCAGCTCCATCCTCCTCAGCTGGACCACCCGTCCCTCCATCATCGAGTGGCTCCTCTAGTGGGCTGCTCAAAATTTTCAAGGCCATATTCTCCTCGTGCCGAAAGGTGGAAGTTCACACGCAGAAAATGAAGCAATGCCAAGAGAAGTATCTCAAGGCCATGTGCGACAAGATGGAGATACCTATGTCTCCACCGTCATCAGATGATGACGAAGTGACAGAATTTCCCACTCTCACGGAGGACGAGCTTGCCTACTTTGGATCCTCCTCAGCTGCTCCTCCTACCTCCCACACTCATCAAAAGGATGACAATGAAGATGAAGATGAAGATGGGGACGAGGAAACTCAAAGTGACCAAAACGAAGATCAAGATGATAGTGATTAGGTTTTTCTCTCCTTTCTTTCCCTTTTTGGTGCCTTGATGCCAAAGGGGGAGAGAATAAGGGGGAGTAGTCTAGTCGTAGTCTCTAGTCTAGTCTCTAATCTTGCTTTTTAAACTCACTCTATGACGGTTTGTAATAACTATGCCACATTATGCCACGTTATGTTATTTTGTAATGACTATGCTATTTTATGTCTTCATATTATGCCATATTGAAATATGTTTGCTCGTAAATGTTATATCTTTCTTAATGCGGTTAATGCTCACATCACACTTAGCCACCCCACCATAACACATGTAAGTATGAAATTCCCAAAGAACTCACTCTTGTGCATATTTTCCCTTGACAATCCTTTGTGCACACATTTAGGGGGAGTTAATCATACACACATGTGTTATGAAAACAATCTACTATATCTATTTATCGAGAATCTTAATGAGTTGTCATCAATCACCAAAAATGGGGAGATTGAAAGTGCATCTAGGTGATCCCCGTGGGTTTTGGTTGATTGATGACGACAATTAAGATACTAATAAGTTTTTATTGAGTATGAGCACAGGTGTTTATCAAAGAAATGGATATGGAGTCTCTCAAGAAGCAAAAGGAAAAGAAGAAGTCTAGTCCGGCCTCCTTCAAGTTTTATCCGCTGTTTGCAATAGTTTCAGGTTTTATTAGCCTATTCACCCCCCTCTAGGCAACTTTCACAAACCGAGTTGCTGCGGATGCTAGTCCAGCAGAATGCATCCCATCAGGGAGGACGCCAAGACAATGGGCAACGCCAGCCCCAACGAAGTTCGTACTCAGAATTCATGGCGACCCATCCACTGGTCTTCACGGAGGCCAAAGAACCTTTGGAGGCGGACAGCTTTATCCGCACTCTGGAGGCGAAGTTCGGGCTGCTACGATGCACCGAACATCAGAAGGCGCTGTACGCAGCGCAACAGCTTGAGGGAGAAGCCGGTAGCTGGTGGGCGAACTACACCGCCTCCTTACCGGCTGGCCATGGCGTCACATGGACAGAGTTCCGGGAGGTGTTCCGCGCCTATCACATACCTCCCGGTGTGATAGAAATGAAGCTCCAGGAGTTCCTGACGCTACGACAGGGCGAGAGGAGTGCTCACGAGTACTCCAGGCTATTCAACCGGCTGGCACAATGTGCGCCAGGATTTATGGGGACGGAAGACAACAAGCGCAATGCGTTCTTCCGGGGCCTGAATTCCAAGATGAAGATCCATCTCGCCCAAAGCAATCGTGACACATTCAACGACCTAGTTAATGTCGCGATTCTACAAGAGAATGCTCAGCACGAGCGCGGTTCTGATAAGAAGAAACACAGCGCGCTGACGAGCAACAGTGGTGAAATGCCACAAAAATATCGCTTGGTGTATCGCTCACCATTCGGTCAGAGATGGCAGCCACTGGCGCGATCGCCTCAGTTTCGTGGTCGGAATATAATGCGTCGGGCTTTCGACCGACGTATCCACCACATCATCATCAGCAACAAAGGATGGTCCCGCGTGCACCGGGATTTCGTCCTCAAGTCGGCGGGACCCCGACACCTTACACGTGCTTCACGTGTGGCCGTGTCGGGCACATTTCAAGGGACTGCCCCGAGCCGCGACAAGGAAGGGGTGTAGCACCGTATCATGGTGCTAATCAACCCCGCAATCAGCCCAAGAAACCAGCACCAAAACCCGGCAACGTCCACCACTTAGCCATTGAAGACGTGCCGGAAGGCGAACCCGTCCTCGCGGGTACATTCTCTTACCTAGATCATCCCGTAGTCATACTTTTTGACTCCGGTGCCACCCATAATTTCATAAGTCAGTCTTATGTTATTAAATATCAACTGCCTATCATTCCCACAAACAATTATGTCGGTACCTGAGATATGGGGTACCCCCGAGCACAGGGGAAAATGCCTAAGGAACTCGCCCTTCTCCGCAGGGAGAGCTCCGAAGGCGCCACGCGTCCGGCGGGGCCGGACCTCCCTCTCCTCAAAGGAGAGCTCCGGGCCCGCCACGTGGCGTACAGAAGCTGGACCTCCCCCTCCGCGGGCGAGGGGTCCGAAGGTGCCACATATCCGGCGGGGCCGGACCTCCCTCTCCTCAGAGGGGACCTCCGGGCCCGCCACGTGGCCGACAGAAGCCGAACCTCCCCCTCCGCGGGGAGAGGTCCGGAGGCTCCACGTGCCCCGCGGATCGGGCCCTCCTCTCCTCTGAGAAGGGCTCCGAGCCCGCCACGTGGCAGCAGAACGGTGTTGCCTGCCCCCGAGCGATAGGCAGCGGGCGTAAAGACGCCCCATACCTTGCCCGTACAAGGTATTCAAGGACCGCGTCTTCCCAAGACGCGGAGACGCGGAGCACGCTTCTGTCAGGTGTCGTTGCGCCCAGTCGCATCACAGACTGGCGCGCGGTGTCAGAACCTGCCAGCCAATAAACACCGCGACAAGACATCCCATGCCGCCTGCGCCGTCATCAACCACTACGACTAGCATGCGGCAAGGGCAGGGAGGAAAGATGAAGACTCAGAAGCCTTCAACCAAAGACAACTACCGGCATAACTGCAGATACGGTAGATAATAGACAATCTTCCCGGGACCACCTGTCGGGTCCCGGCCCCCCTTGTAAGCCGCCCGAGTCTTGGACTATAAAAGGCTCGGGTAGGCGACGATAGCAAGGGTTCGCACTTTGCAACTCATACGCTAGCCATACACTCCCAAGCTGTAACTCACCCCCAAGCTCAGGACTCCGGCCCTGAGCAGCAAGCAATACAGCGAGCTCCATAGCTCGCCATGGACGTAGGGTTTTACGCTCCGGCGGCCTGAACCACGTAAAACTCACCGCGTCAAGCTCTTACTAACTCGTCCATCCGCGCAAGCTCTCCGCAAGGGACTAGCCCCACCGAAAAAAGAACCTCCGTGGGCTGCCCAGTGCAGGCCCGGGGGAAGTGTCGACCGAACACTTCGACATTTGGCGCGCCAGGTAGGGGGCTTTTCCCCTAGCGCGACGAGTTTCCGCCGACGAAGATGACCAAGCTTCCTTCAGCGGCGAACTCTCCCCCCTCGCCTCTGCGGCAAACCGTGGCCAGGGGGGAGTACATGTCGACACACTCGGGACGGAGTGTGTCGGTACAAGCTGGGAGCCAGCAACCGGCTCTGGCAGCGCCGACCCCGGCAATGCAGGCTCCAACCAGCATCAAGTCTTCAGTAGCGCTGGGCGTACCCAGTGGGGGTGCGCTAGCTGCAGCGAGAGCGCTACTGTACAATCCGCCCGCTGGGGACGCGTCTCAGGCAGCGACCCAACAGTGGATTCGTGAGGTGGACCGTCTCGTCGTCGCCGCCGCAAACCCTCGACTTCGGCGGGGACGACGCTCTGGCCAACCGGTCGTGTCGCTGATGCGCGCACCGTTGGTTGACGAGAAGATGGCAGACTCCAGCTCTACCAGGCTCCAATCGACAGATCTGGGGATGGAGCTGGAGCGGTGTCGCCTGGGTCAAGATGCCCGGGTATACCTCGAGCAACACCGAGAAAGGCGTCGCTACCAAGATGCTGACGACAGCATGACGTCGGCCTCAACCCAGCCTGAAGAGCAGACCTTCGCCAAGCGATCTCTGCCCCAGGCCTGCGCCGTGCAGAATATGCCACAATCATATGTCCTGCAGATGGCGCCCCCGGCCTATGGTGCAGCCTTGCCCGTACCAGGGTACGCGGTACCCAGTGCGAACTAAGCGTTTGCGGCACCAGAACCTGCGGCGACAGAAGCAGGGTGTGAGGCCCTCGCACCCCACCTTCGCTTCACGAAGTGGTCGCGCAAGTTTCGACCGCACCTGCCCGAGAAGTACGACGGCAGCGTCAACCCGGCGGAGTTCCTCCAGATCTACTCCACCGCCGTACTTGCCGCAGGAGGGAATGAAGCCGTCATGGCCAATTACTTCTCTGTCGCCTTGACTGGCCCAGCCCGGTCTTGGCTCATGAACCTCCCCCAGGGTTCCCTAACTTCCTGGGGAGAGCTTTGCCGGTAGTTCATAGCCAACTTCGGCAGTTCCTACACCCGGCCTGGCACGGAGCTCGACCTCCACGCCATCCAGCAACAACCTGGGGAGTCGCTGCGCTCTTTCATCCAGCGGTTCTCCCAGGTGCGGAACACCATCCCACACATTCAAAATGCTTCTGTGGTGGTGGCATTCCGGCAAGGCGTCCGGGACAAGAAGATGCTCGAGAAGCTCGCGACCAGGGAGGTCCACGATGCTTCAGAGCTTTTCAGCTTGGCAGACAAGTGCGCCAGAGCAGCCGAAGGACGGAACTGGCACTCACAGCCGTCCTCCGAGTCAGGAGGACTGCCCGGATCTGGCCCTACTCCCTATGGAGGCAGAAGGAAGACCAAGAACCGAGGCAGAAGCAAGATAGAATCACCGGCCGCAGCCCCAGTCGTCACTGCAGTGACGCTCAGTGGGGCTCGGGGGCCGTGCCCCGACAAGAGGCAGCGAAGATCACCAATCCCATAAGGTAGTCAAGATAATATGTGCCCCGTGCACGACAGCTATCGCCACACTACTGCCGAGTGCCAGGAGATTCGAAAGCTCGCAGAGCGCTTCCGCGAGGGGAAGCGGCAGCGGGCTGATGCCCCGCCCTTCCGTCCAAAGGAAGACGAACAGAGGGTGGATGTTCCAGATAGCATCGACCACCCAGAGGAGATCCAGGAGCCTCAGCGTGTCGTGAAGGCGGCACGCAATCATGAGGACTCCAACTCCAGTGACGATGAGCGTCGAAAGAAGCTCTACGTCATATACGGCGGGTCCGCCGACCCCTCGTCCCGAAGCGCAGTCAAGACTCTGCGCCGAGCGGTAGCGTCCGTGGCGCCACTCCCAAGTGTTGCACCGCACCTTAAGTGGATGGGGACCCCCATCAGCTTTGACGCCACCGACTGCCCCAGGAACATGGCTGGGGCCGACCAACTACCGCTCTTGGTAGCTCCTACCATCGCCAACGTGAGAATGTACCATGTTTTGGTAGATGGAGGAGCTGGGCTGAACCTCATCAGCCGTGCAGCTTTCTAGAAGCTGCAGATCCCGATGGCCAAGCTCACCCCGTCGAGCCCGTTCTCAGGGGTAGGGCCGGGACAGGTCATTCCCTACGGCAACATTAGCCTCCCGGTGACCTTTGGGGCTCTGGACAGCTATCGGACAGAGTACATTCTGTTCGACGTAGCGGAGATAGATCTCCCCTTCAACGCCATAATCGGCAGGCCAGCCCTGTACCGGTTCATGGCAGTAGCCCACTACGGCTACCTCGTCCTGAAGATGCCAACACCGACGGGCGTCCTCAGGATTCGTGGGGACCGCACTGCTGCAGTGTCGGCCTTAGAGAAACTCCAAGCGCTCGCAACAGCTGGGGCATCAGCCCCCGGCAATACAGAGCCGGACCAGCTCCGCCCGAGCGCACGTCACCGTGCTTCCGCCTCAGCACCCCGCGTGCAACCTCTCGACGAGGGCGGCGTCCCCTTAAAGGTCGTCCAAGTCGGCGCCGAAGCCACCCAGACCACCCGGGTAGCCGGGGGCCTGGATAGCAAATAGGAAGGCGCGCTCGTCACCTTCCTCCGGCACAACGTCGACGTGTTTGCATGGCAGCCGTCACAGATGCCGGGGATCCCCAGGGAGGTGATCGAGCACCACTTGAAAGTCTTCCCCGACGCCCGACCGGTTCAACAGAAGCCCCGCAAGCAGTCCATCGAGCGGCAAAACTTCATCCGTGAAGAAGTCAAGAAGCTGCTGGACGCTGGCTTCATACGGGAGGTCCACCACCCCCGGTGGTTGGCGAACCCCGTCGTTGTCCCGAAGGCCGGCGGGAAGCTCCGGATGTGCATCAACTACAGCAGTCTCAATAAGGCATGTCCCAAAGATCCATTCCCTCTCCCTAGAATAGATCAAATAGTAGACTCAACGTCAGGCTGTGATATGCTGTGCTTCCTAGACGCCTACTCGGGTTTCCATCAGATCCCCATGTCTAGGGAGGACGAGGAGCACACCTCCTTCATCACAGTAGACGGCCTTTATTGCTATGTGTCTATGCCTTACGGCCTAAAGAATGCACTCCCCACCTTTGTGCGAGCGATGCACAAAACCTTTGGGGAGTTAATAAGAGACCTAGTTGAGGTGTACGTCGATGACATAGTTGTCAAGGTCAAGCAGGGTTCATCTTTGCTAGATAACCTAGCCTTAGTCTTTGACAAGTTGCGCTCTACGCGCACCAAGCTGAACCAAGATAAATGTGTGTTCGGTGTGTCCTCTGGGAAGCTCTTAGGATTCCTGGTCTCGCACCGAGGGATTGAGGCCAAGCCAGAGAAGATCAAGGCCATCGACTTGATGCGGCCCCCTGCCCGCGTCAAGGATGTTCAGAAACTCACGGGATGTCTGGCCGCGCTGAGTCGGTTTATACCGAGGCTAGCAGAGCGGACACTCCCTTTCTTTAAGCTCCTGCGCAAGTCAGTCCCCTTTCTCTGGACTGACGAAGCAGAAGAGGCTTTCTAGGAGTTGAAGCGACTCCTGACGACCCTACCTATCATGGTAGCCCCTGAGCCCGGGGAGCACCTGCTGCTCTACATCGTGGCAACGACTGAAGTGGTGAGTATGGTCCTCGTCGCAGAGCCGCCAGACCCCTCACCTTCGCAACCTGCTCCGGTAGCAGAAGACAGACGCCAGGAGGCCCCGTAGGGCCAAGGCGGTCTCCGAGACCTCCAAGGCACCCCCCCGGAGGTCCAGGTCGACCTCCTGGAGGTCCAGGGCGGTCTCCCGGACCCCCAAGATAAATCCCCGGGGGCCAAATGGGACCTCCTGGAGGTCCCTCAAGACCCCCCGGAGCTCCCGGATAATCAAGATAGCTTAAGGGCCTCCGGGTCCCAGCTCCAGGAGGCCCCCGTGGATCCACTCACCTCCAGCGGGCCAGTGCCAATGGACGAGGACCTCCCAAGCCTAAGAGAGAGGGTTCGAACCATACAGAGGCCTGTCTACTACATCAGCGAAGTACTTCATGATGCCAAGACAAGGTACCTAGAAGTCCACAAGCTGCTGTATGCGGTGCTCGTGGCCTCCAGGAAGCTCCGCCATTACTTCCAGGCCCACCAGGTCTCTGTAGTCACCTCGTATCCGCTGAAGACAATTCTTCACAGCCCCCATGCAACTGGCAACGTTGCTAAATGGGCGGCGGAGCCGGCGGAGTTTGAGCTGGACTTCCTCCCACGCCATGCAGTCAAGAGCCAAGCAATGGCTGACTTTGTGGCGGAGTGGACACCAACGAAGACTGACCCAGGGGGCCATGAAGGCGGTGAGCCAGAGCACCAAGCTCCGGTCTTCACCGAACCCCACTGGACACTTTTCTTCGACGGCTCCTCGCGAAAGCAGGGGGCCGGTGCCAGCGTACTGCTCCTCATGCCATCGGGGGAACAGTTTGGGTATATGGTGCGTCTCAATTTCAAGGCAACCAACAAAATGGCGGAGTATGAAGCACTCATCTTTGGCCTGCAGACAGCCCTGTCTTTAGGCGCTCGCCAGTTGTTGGCACAGGGCGACTCCCAACTGGTCATCAAGCAAGTCAAGGGCGAATGCTCCTACAATGACCCACAGCTAGCTGCGTATCTGCTTCACGTGCAGATGTTGGAGAAAGAATTCCTCGCCTTGGACCTGCATCATGTACCGCGCGCTGGTAATGCCGCAGCTGACAACCTTTCAACGAAGGCTTCTACCGGAGCCCCTGCGCCCGAAGGAGTTTTCGAAAGGACGTTGCTACGGCCTACAGCCCGGCCCGCCGAGCCGGGCGAAGGGGGCTTGACCAGCACCTCGAAGCTGGCGGTCCCGGCGGCCCTACAGCCATGGATGCCGCCAAGGATCGTAAGCGTCACTGGGGACTCCGTGCAACCCAGCGCTCAAGATCCAGAAGCTCAAGTCAGACCCGATGCATGGATCACGGAGATCCGGAACTACTTGAAGGACAACATCCTCCCTGATGAACATGCAACCGCTGAACGGATTGTGCGTATGGCTAAGAGATACGCGCCGGTAGAGGGGGATCTCTACCGGTGTGGCGCCAACCACATCCTATTGCGGTGCATAACCCAGGGGGAAGGCTGCGACTTTCTCGCTGAGATCCATGGAGGCGAATGTGGGAGTCACTCTTCCTCACGCACGCTTGTCGGTAAAGCCTTCCGGCATGGCTTCTACTGGCCGACAGCACTCCAGGATGCCGTCAAGCTGGTCGAGAGTTGCAAGGCGTGCCAGTTCCACGCCAAGCAGATCCATACACCGGCTCAGGCGGTACAGATGATCCCGCCCTCGTGGCCATTTGCCGTATCGGGGCTGGACATCTTGGGACCATTTCCCAGAACTGTCGGGGGATTCCGGTACCTCTATGTCGCCATCCACAAGTTCACCAAGTGGCCGGAAGCTACACCAGTTGTCACCATCAACAAACAATCCGCAGTAAAGTTCATCAAGTCTATTGTCTGCCGGTTCGGGGTCCCGAACAGAATCATCACCGACAACGGGACCCAGTTCACCAGCGCAGCATTCCAAGACTACTGCGAGGACCTTGGTATTCAGGTGTGCTACGCCTCTGTCGCCCACCCAAGGAGCAATGGGCAAGTTGAGAGGGTCAACGCGGAGATTCTCCGGGGCCTTAAGACTCGCACCTTCGCCAGCCTGAAGAAACATGGTGCCAATTGGGTAGATGAGCTTCCGAGCACACTATGGGCTAACCGGACATCCCAGAGCCGGGCCACCAGGGAGACACCCTTCTTCATGGTGTATGGGGCCGAAGCTGTACTTCCCCCAGAAATCACCATGAAGTCTCACCGTGTCCGGGCTTATGACGAAGCCGCGCAGGACAACCTCCGGCGTGGAGAAATCGACCTCGTCGACGAGGTCTGATTACATGCAGCACTCCATAACGCGCGGTACAGACAAGCGCTTCGGCGCTACCACCAGAGATCTATGCGTGCCCGGGAGCTGCAGGAAGGTGACCTGGTGTTGCGGCGCATACTTTCTCGCGAAAGGGCCCACAAACTCTCCCCTAGTTGGGAAGGCCCCTTCCGAGTCGCGAAAGTGTGCCGCCCCGGGTGTGTGCGCCTTTCCACCGAGGATGGGGACCTGCTCCCAAACCCTAGGAATATAGAACACCTCCGTAAGTTCTACCCCTAGAGCAAAAATAGGACAAGACTTTCTTTTCGTAATAAACTCCATAGAGTCCAGAAGCAGCGCTCGGAGCAGCTAAGCCCCAGGGGACGGTACAGGACTACGTTCAGCTTTGCCTAGTTCCGACTCCAAGCGCGTAGAGTCTTGCTTCCCCTCTTAATGGGGCGGATCGTGGCCTCCATGTTTAGCCTGCCTTCCTCCAGTGGAAAGTTGTGCGAAAAGAAACCTGCTCTACTTTGCTCTTTCCTCGTACTCATTCAAATTGTGTACTAAGTTTTTTATAACCACCCTTGCATTGCATGGTTGCCATGTGCTCAGCTCCCCCTCCCTACAGTCCCCAAGCACCAAGCATATGGTTAGGGGCTATAAGTCAAATAAGACTATGAGATAAGGGAGGGGGAGCCCCCAAGTAGAATTACGTTTCCTCTGCCTGTGTGCAGGACCTCCAGGTTATGGCAACGGGGACTGCATAAAGCGGGGGGAAAGGAGCTATCAACAGCACCGGCCCAGGACTGGAAGGACCGGGCCCCGCCCCTTCAGCAGGGGCGAGGCCCGAAGGCCCCACGCGACCAGCAGGTCCGGAGCTCCCGCCTCCCATGAGGGGGGCTCCGGGCTCGACACGTGGCAGGCGGAAATCGGTCCTCCCCCCAGTGGGAGGGCTCCGAAAGCCCTACGTGTCCAGCAGGGCTAGAGCTCCCACCTCCTAAGGAGGGGCTCCGGACCCGTCACGTGGCACGCGGATCTGGAGCTCCCCATAGGGTGAGATCCGGAGACCCCCGGGGGCCCCTAACACTGTTAGGGCCCGGGGAAGGTGCCTGTGCAGAGCTCCGAGATTGGTAAAGGCCTCTGAGTACCTTGCGGAGCTAAGGACTCAGACAGGCAAAGCCAAGAAGGAGAGAAAGAGCATCACAAACACAAATATCTAAAAGAGTCAAACTATACGAGGCTCCATGAGCTGGACTACAGACTCGATAAAAAGAAAGATACAAGCCCCAAGGGTCTCCTGACACGACCAGAATCTAGAAGTTGCAAGAACGGCCGCATCACCAGGCTTCAGCCCTGGCGGCACTCTCCCGCTCCATGACCCAAGCGCAGGAATCGCCTCCCTCATCACCGGCGCAAAAGCCGGTGTCACCAAGGGAGCTCCTGAGGCCCCCTCCGCAGTATTCAGCGGTCTTCCTTGAGACTCTGCCGTCTGGGATCCTCCATGGTGCATCGGCGGCTTCCTTCTCCTGAAGTTCCCTCATCACCGGCGCAAAAGCCGGTGTCATCAAGGGTGCCCTTGGAGCCTCCTTCCCTCATCACCTGCGCAAAAGCCGGTGTCATCAAGAGTGCTCCTGAGGCCCCCTCTCCGCAGCTTCAGCGGTCTTCTCGGAGACTCTGCCGCCTGGGATTCTCCTCGGTGCTTCAGCGGTTTCTTTGAAGACTCCACCACCTGAGAAGGGACGCAACGCCAAGGAGCTTTCTGCCTGCCGTCACCAAGGCAGGGCCCCGTCGGGAGGACAAAACAGAGACCCCTTGGTGGCGCCACCCTCAGAGGCAAGGCAGGCAGGCTCCTTGAGTCCCAGGCTTGGTGCAGACGCCATCGCTGGAGAAAATCGAGAGCGATTCTCCGCCCATAAGGCGGGTTAAGAGCCATGGAAGAAGACAAGACTGCAGAGACTCGAGGGAGGCGCAGGGGCTGGAAGCCTTATAAGGGGAGCGTACCCACATGGGGGTTTCATTTCACACCTTCCCAGGTGCAATCCCAAGTGATTCGGAACTCTTCGAATACACTGCATCGGCAACCGCTTTGGCTCCTAAACCGAGTGCCGATGACGGGTGGACCCAAGCCGCCCAACTAAAGCGGTGGGTCAAGGAGTCAGTCTCCTGAGAAGATGAGCCGGCAAGGCACTTCGGCGGTTCCCAAAGAAAGCGCCGCAACGTGCAGAAGTGGCAGTCTTGGGAACCGCCGCAGTAAAAGCAACCATCAAGTGCGCGCACGCTTCCACGATCCCGTGGTCGTTCGTGCTCCGGCAGCGGTCAATTCGGGACTTAGGGAAAGTGTGTGGATCAGAAGAGACGGAGGTCCCACCTCGGGCACACTATCTCCCCCGAGATGGGCCCGGGGGCCACTGTCAGTACCTGAGATATGGGGTACCCCCACGCACAGGGGAAAATGCCTAAGGAACTCGCCCTTCTCCGCAGGGAGAGCTCCGAAGGCGCCACGCGTCCGGCGGGGCCGGACCTCCCTCTCCTCAGAGGAGAGCTCCGGGCCCGCCACGTGGCATACAGAAGCTGGACCTCCCCCTCCGTGGGCGAGGGGTCCAAAGGTGCTACGTATCCGGCGGGGCCGGACCTCCCTCTCCTCAGAGGGGAGCTCCGGGCCTGCCACGTGGCCGACAGAAGCCGAACCTCCCCCTCCGCGGGGAGAGGTCCGGAGGCTCCACGTGCCCCACGGACCGGGCCCTCCTCTCCTCTGAGAAGGGCTCCGGGCCCGCCACGTGGCAGCAGAACGGTGCTGCCTGCCCCCGAGCGATAGGCAGCGGGCGTAAAGACGCCCCATACCTTGCCCGTACAAGGTATTCAAGGCCCGCGTCTTCCCAAGACGTGGAGACGTAGAGCACGCTTCTGTCAGGTGCCGTTGCGCCCAGTCGCATCACAGACTGGCGCGCGGTGTCAGAACCTGCCAGCCAATAAACACCGCGACAAGACATCCCATGCCGCCTGCGCCGTCATCAACCACTACGACTAGCATGCGGCAAGGGAAGGGCGGCAAGATGAAGACTCAGAAGCCTTCGACCAGAGACAACTATCGGCATAACTGCAGATACGGTAGATAATAGACAATCTTCCCGGGACCACCTGTCGGGTCCCGGCTCCCCTTGTAAGCCGCCCGAGTCTTGGACTATAAAAGGCTCGGGTAGGCGACGATAGCAAGGGTTCGCACTTTGCAACTCATACGCTAGCCATACACTACCAAGCTGTAACTCACCCCCAAGCTCAAGACTCCGGCCCTGAGCAGCAAGCAATACAGCGAGCTCCATAGCTCGCCGTGGACGTAGGGTTTTACGCTCCGGCGGCCTGAACCACGTAAAACTCACCGCGTCAAGCTCTTACTAACTCGTCCATCCGCGCAAGCTCTCCGCAAGGGACTAGCCCCACCGAAAAAAGAACCTCCGCGGGCTGCCCAGTGCAGGCCCAGGGGAAGTGTCGACCGAATACTTCGACAAATTCATATTTGATATGTTCTCCGGGTGGAAAAATAACAGCTGATAGAATGGTCTATATAGCACCATTATAGTTGGGTGGAAATCTATATCCGACTTCTCTAATCATGTTAGAGAGTCAGAAACTTGATGTCATTTTAGTAATGTCAGGGCTACATCGCCATGGTGCTTTTCTTGACATCATTCCACGTGTGGTTCGTTTAAACTCTCCACTTCATGAACCACATGTTCTTATTCTTGATTGTTCGGTTCAAGAAGCCCCAACCACATATAACACGGAAGCCACAAAACTTGAGGATATTCGTGTCTTCCGTGAATACCCGGATGTCTTTCCGGATGACCTTCCGGGCATGCCACCCGAAAAGGATGTCGAGTTCAAGATTGAACTTGTACCTGGGACGACACCAATCTCACGGAGACCATACAAGATGGCTCCGAATGAGCTAGCTGAATTGAAGGAGCAGCTCAATGATTTAATGAAGAACGGTTTCATTCGACCGAGTTTATCGCCATGGGGATGCTCGGCGCTGTTTGTGAAGAAGAAGGATGAAACCTTGAGGTTGTGCGTGGACTACCGTACTCTCAACACCGTCACCATCAAGAATAAATATCCACTGCCCCGCATCGATATCTTATTCGATCAACTTGTGGGTGCGAGTGTATTTTTGAAGATGGATCTTCGCTCCGGATATCACCAAATCAAGATCCGAGCGGAAGATATTCCGAAGACGGCCTTCTCGACGAGATATGGGTTGTATGAATACCTCGTCATGTCCTTTGGTCTCACCAACGCCCCGACACATTTCATGTATCTCATGAACTCAGTGTTCATGCCGGAGTTGGACAAGTTTGTGGTGGTGTTCATAGACGACATCTTAGTTTACTCCAAGTCTGAAGAAGAACATGCCAAACATTTGCATATCGTGCTCCAACGATTGCGAGACCATAAGCTTTATGCCAAATTTAGCAAGTGCGAGTTTTGGATCAGCCAAGTGCCATTTCTGGGTCACATTATTTCTGCAGAAGGCATTGCAGTTGATCCAAGCAAAATCGAACAAGTGCTGAAATGGAAGTCCCCCCACATCAGTCCACGAAGTGAGAAGTTTCCTCGGGTTAGCAGGATATTACCAGAGATTCATTCTGAACTTCTCCAAGCTTGCTAAGCCGATGACTGAACTGTTGAAGAACGAGATCAAATATGTTTGGAGCTCAGCTTGTGAAGAAGCTTTCCAAGCATTAGTGAAGCATCTTACAACAGCCCCGGCGTTAGCTCAGCCGGATACAACCAAGCCCTTCGACGTATATTGTGATGCGTCTGGCATCGGGCTTGGCTGTGTATTGATTCAAGGAGGAAGAGTGGTCGCCTATGGCTGACGTCAACTTCGTAACCACGAGCAGCACTATCCGACTCATGATCTCGAGTCTGCTGCTGTGGTATTGGCCTTGAAGATGTGGAGGCACTATTTGCTTGGGAACTTAGTGCACCTCTACACCGACCACAAGAGTTTGAAGAATATCTTCACTCAAAAGGAGTTGAATATGCGGCAACGGAGATGGTTAGAACTGATCAAAGACTATGAGATCGAGATTCACTACCACCCAGGTAAGGCAAACATGGTTGCCGATGCCTTAAGCCGTAAATCCCATGTCAACAATCTGTCCATCACCCCACTTGAAGAGAAGGAGCCGAGTCTGTACTTGGTTCCATATGGGGCATTGTATAATCTTGCTCTCGTCCCTACAATACGAGAGGAGATTATGGAAGCACAGAAGAAAGACGTGGGAATGTCGCACATTCGGAGAAGGATGAAGGATGGTGAAATGAAATGCTTCCGAAGAGATGAACACGACACTCTATGGTTTAAAGACCGTATAGTGGTACCCCGTGACATGAAGCTTTGGAAGAAGATCTTGGAAGAAGCTCATTTGTCCAAGTATTCTATTCATCCGGGCAGCAACAAGATGTACTAGGATCTAAAAAACAGGTTTTGGTGGACACGGATGAAGAGAGAGATCGCGAAGTACGTATCCGAATGTGATACGTGTCGGCGAGTGAAAGCCGACCATGTGCGTAAAGCCGGACAGTTGCAACCCTTGAACATTCCAGCTTGGAAGTGGGAGGATATCAGCATGGAATTCATAGTCGTGTTACCTCTCACGTCTCACAAGCATGACTCGATTTGGGTGATAGTCATAGTTGTGTTACCTCTCACGTCTCACAAGCATGACTCGATTTGGGTGATAGTCGATCGACTAACCAAGTCGGCTCATTTTACCCCCGTACATACAAAGTACGTGGTAAGCAATATGCGGAGTTGTACATTGCAAAGATCTTGTGTTTGCACGGTGTTCCCCGCTCCATCATTTCAGATCGCGGTGCGCTGTTCGTCTCTCGGTTCTGGGAACAGCTGCACGCATCATTGGGGACCAAACTGATCCGAAGCTCCGCGTATCACCCGCAGACAGATAGTCAAACTGAACGGGTGAATCAAGTGCTTGAATACATGCTACGCGCTTGTGCCATCTACCACGGCAAGAATTGGGACAATCATTTGCCGTTGGCGGAGTTTTCTTACAACAATGGCTATCAAGATAGCATTAAGATGGCGCTGTATGAAGCTCTCTACGGCTGGAAATGTCGCACACCCCTCCACTGGTGTGAGTCCGTCGAGCGAGTTATCTACGGCATTGAACTTGAGAATGAGGCTGAAGAACGAGTGCGAGTAATACAAGCCAATCTCAAGGCTGCTCAATCTTGTCAGAAGAGCTACGCGGATAAAAGACGCCGCCCTCTCCACTTCGACATCGGGGACCATGTTTATGTCCGTGTGTCTCCGATGAAGGGGGTTCACCATTTCGGAGTGAAGGGTAAACTTGCGCCGCGGTTCATTGGTCCGTTCGCCGTCATTGAAAGATGCGGACCCATGGCCTATCGCTTGGATTTACCGGCGTCGCTCGCAGGGATTCACAATGTCTTCCACATCTCTCAGCTGAGGAAGTGTCTAAAACCCTCCGCTGAAATCAGCACTGAAGACATATAAGTTCTTCAACCGGACCTCACGTACACGGAGTATCCAATCCGGATTATCGATGAAAAGACTCGTGCCACAAGAAACCGGACCTTATGGTTCTACAAAATCTTGTGGAGTAACCATACCGCTGATGAGGCGACATGGGAAAGCGAGGACTATCTACGAAAGTATTATCCGGACTTGCTATCATCATATACCCGGTAAAGTTTTCCCCACTTTACATTTCTTTTGGAATCTCGGGACGAGATTCTTTTTAAGGGGGGGGGATGTAAAATCCCTAAAAAGTGGTAGCAATAAAAATTCAGCTCATGTACACTTATGAAAAATGAGGGGAATTAAAACTTTGAATTATAATGGTGTAAGTTCAAAGTGAGGGTTTAGACTTTCCAAAACTCCCAAACATGGGGTATCCTTCGCCCGGATCTTTATCTGATGATATCCAGAGCGAAGGTCCATCTTGGAGAACACACTTGCACCCACAAAGTTGATCAAACAAAATATCAATGCGGGGCAGTGGGTACTTATTCTTGACGGTGACGGCGTTGAGCGGCTGGTAGTCCACACACAACCTCAAGGTTTCATCCTTCTTCTTCACGAACAGCGCCGAGCATACCCAAGGCGAGGAACTCGGCCTAATGAAACCCTTGCTCGACAGATCATTGAGCTGTTCTTTCAGTTCACCCAGCTCGTTCAAACCATTTTATATGGTCTCCGTGATATGGGCATAGTCCCGGGTGCAAGCTCAATCGTGAACTCGACATCCCGCTCAGGTGGCATGCCCGAAAGATCATCCGGGAACACGTCGGGATACTCCCGGACTACGGGGATGTCCTCTAACTTGAGAGCTTCAGTATTATTAATTGCTGAAACTTGCCGGACTGGATTATCTAATGTGAGGGACCGTGGACGGTGTAGTGGGGAGTTGAGGTGAACCGTCCGTGATAAAGTTTCCAGGACAGCGCCATGGTAGCTTATCCATGACATTCCTAAGATTGCATCAATCTTCTGCCCCTCAAGAATAATCATAGTGGTGGGATATATCTTCCCACCTAAGCACAGTGGTGCTTTCGGAACCATCATAGTTGCTGAAATCTTTCCTCCCGGTGAGCAGATCATATAAGAACACTCGGTTGGAAAGGCTTCCAGTTGATGCTCAACCACATACGATGCACTTATGAAGTTGTGGGTTGCACCAGAATCAAATAATATGATGATGGCTTGGTCGTTGAGAGTAAACGTACCCGCCAGCACGTTGTCTCCTTCTGAGGCGTCCTCATTGTCGAGGGGGCGAACTCCCCCAGTCCGCTGACCAACCTTCTTGACCGAAGGTCGGCCTCGAGCACCGCCCTGGAACTGGGCTTGCCCGCTGCTCTGCTGCCCCTCGGGACAATCCTTCGCGAAATGGCCCGCCTGGCCACACGTGAAGCAAGTGAAGCGAGGCGGTCCTCCGTGATCGGCGGACGGAAACTCGGGGCGCGTTGTGGCGGTGGAAACTGTAAAATCCCTAAAAAGTGGTAGCAAGAAAAATTCAGCTCATGTACACTTATGAAAAATGAGGGGAATTAAAACTTTGAATTATAATGGTGTAAGTTCAAAGTGAGGGTTTAGACTTCCCAAAACTTCCAAACATGGGGATCTAAATGCACAACTTGGATTTCCATAGTCCAAATATTTACCCTTCCAAATTTCAACTCATTTGGAGGAGTTTTCATATTTGTTTGGGATTAAAAGGAAAAGCCCTAAAATCTGAATTTCAAATTCAGTTTCAAATTCTATTTCCCTCAATTAGAAAATTGGGTTTCACAAATGTGTTCTCCACCTTTGAATGAGCAGCCATGCCAAATATTGGAACATTTGGAGCTGATTTGCTATGAGTTTGGGACAATACAAAGTGGAGAATTCAAACTCCTTTTCAAAATTCAAATGATCAAACCCAATTCAAATTCTACACCAGAATTCAAACCATTTGAATTCAGCAAATTCAAACCTTAACTTTGGGGTGAAGTAAGGCCTTTAATGTTGAGTTGCTGGATGGAAAATATCAGAAAAATTTGACTAAACAAAGGGGGGAGGTGGGACCCAATTGCCAGCCACACAAAGCAACTCAACCGACTTGTTTTCTCCCCGGGCGATCACAGCGCGCCAGCGCTCGACGTTTACCCGCGCCCGAGGCTTCCACCACCGCCACCTCAGGGTCTCCTCTCCGCTGCTCGTCTTGATCAGCTCGCCCCGAGTGCCACAGAAGCATTTCGCCACTTACAGCTTGTGCTTCGGCCTCTGCTCTGCTCCCCCGCGCGAACGCGAGCCGCCGGTGCGGTCTCGGCCATTTTCGATCGCCAGCCAGTACTGATCCCTCCTTGTACGAGTTGCCAACGCGAAGGAGGAGCGCCAACATGAGTACAAGGTAGTCCCCCGCTCAGCTTTGACGCTTGAGGCTGTTGTTGGCCCTAATCCGAAGATCAGCGCCAAGAACCGAAGCCATCGGCGGGAACCGAAGTCGGGTCACCATGGACAGAGCGCCTCGGTCACCCTCTGCCCCAACTTGCTGTACACGAAAGGTGCGTGGACATGTCCTGATCGTGTAGCCAGAGGCCATTTAGCGATTGCTAGAACCGGCGGCGAGAATTTTACCATTTCCCCAAACTGTGCACCGACGGGTGGTGCTCGGTCTAACCGAAAATTCGTGGTGCACGATCCTTTAGAACTCGAGTAAGCTTGCATACAGCTTCCCTACTTCCTAGCGCCTCTCCTCGACGAAGAACCGAGCAAAAAAATCAAGAAATGAGGGAGCCCTAGCTGTTTTCTTAGTCGCCGGTGCAAAAGCACCTCGGGTCGCCGTGGAGCCCCCGGTTGCCGGCGGTTTCACCGACGGCCAGGACCCTTACGGGCTCCTACATCGTTCACTGATGCTCTAGAGCCCGAGAATCGATCGTGTGATGGAGGAATAAGGGTTCCCGACCTCGCCGCAGTTCAAAACTTTGCTGTTACAGGTGCGAGGTGGTTTCTGGTGAGCTACGGCCGCGGGCGACCCTCTCAGAGTGTTCAGCACGGTCAAATATGGGGGAGCGGCGAGTTTAGGCTCGGGAGATGGCCGGGAAAGCCGTTCCCGCCACCATCGCCGGAGCAAACGCCGCGGACTCCTCTGTTTGGCGCGAGGTAGAAGAAAGAACTGACGGGTGGGACCCACCGCTGGGATTTAAACATTTCTAGAATTTCCTAACACATTTCAAACTTTGGAGACTCATAACTTTGTGTAGAAAACTCCAAAAAGGGTGAAACCAATTTTGTTGGAATACTCATGAGGAGTACTTCACAGATAAACAGATTTTAGGCTATGAAAATGCCCAGGAATTTCTGTAGAATTGTTTATATTATATCCTTTAGTGATTTATTACAGGAGCAATTCTTTGTGAAATATTCCCAAATTTGGGCAGCTAGTCTTTTTCATAGTAACTGATCTCCAGTAAAAATTTGAGCTTCATTGGACTTCATTTGGTAGGCTAAATTGCCTTCCAAAATTCAGCCTTTATTTAGAAATTCAAATTTAAACAGAAACTTTTTAGAACTCCTGTCCAACTTCAAAAATTCATATCTCTCTGTTGGTAGCTCTAAAAATGATGAAACAAATTTTTTTAGAACCATGGAGACTTACCCTAATCAGATCTTCCACTGTTAGCTATGTCAAAGCTCCTGATTTGGGCTCAAAATTCAGAGATGCATTGTACTTGTAGAAATTTTGAAGGCTACATTTTGCAATGACATGTCTCCAAATTTTGCATAGATCATCCTTAGAGAGTCTAGTATCCACTGTAAAAATCCCAAAACCAGTTAAGGAATCCAAAGAGCAATAGCTATGAATAGAAGTCCAATTCTCATAAATCCTTAATACTTACACATGTATTTCATTACATTTCATAATAGTGACCGAAGTTGAGGACGCACCGGATCCCTTGGACGTCTCCCACCAGAAGCTAACTTCTTCTTTGATTCGCAACCAGGCAAGCCCCGATTTGCACTTAAGTACCTTTATAAAGATTTTTATTTGTATCACTTATGTCTAGGGTGAATGCTTGCATTAGAGTTAGGGTGATTGAACCCCCACTTGCATAGTCTTTTAAATCCTATAAAGGGTTGGGTAGTTTACAAACTCGACGAGTAGAGAATTCCATGCTAATGTTTAGGATCTCGGTAGAATTCGAGTGGTTGGAAGCTACTCGCGAGATAGTACTTATCCCCCGGAATGAGAAGAGGTAGAAAATGGCTTAAGTTATGAAAATGAGACCCAGCAGAGGGGATAGGATGCAGTGAGCAGAGGTCTCGCGTGCGTGGCCCTGTTGGTGTCGATTGAGGACCGTCCATGTGCGGCCCTGCTGGACAAGTATCGAACAGTACCGGATGCATACTGGCATATGGGAACCAGGAAACCGATGTAATTGGTTAACCTGGGTGTCGAGGCTTACCCAACCGTAAATAGGAGTGGTTTGAGGGTAGCAAGGTGTAAATCTGCCGGTGGGCACAGTCACGCTCCATGCGGGGACTTCCTGCCCGTTACGGATGGACCGGTTCGGTATTTGGGTTGCCTTTGAAAGGTTGTTGCATACAGCAGAGTAGGAAGGGGTGTGGAAGCACGCTTCTGTAAGTGGGTGTATGTGACGTGTTATCTGGGTGTGTCTTGATTGCAATCACCGTCCCTCGCGGTTATTTAAGTACCCGCTTGTTCACTACGCTGTGACGTAGTAAGAAATGAAATAAGTCAACTGAATATGTTGTATTGAACTATTAATGTCTTGAAACCTTGTATGCTGTAGTTATAGAGCTAATTAAGTTTACATTCCACTTTGGGCATCATCACATCGGAGGAAAGCGTTTCTTGTTTGATTGTGGACTTCCGATGTGAGGGCTGCCTAAGGCTCATTAAACTGTGGCTATAAAACTAAAAATAAGGATCAACATGTAGGTGTGTCTTTATTGCAAAGTCCTTTTCCTATCTTACACATCCTCGCATGTAGAGTTCCATGCCTAGGGGTTGACGGTTAAGACTTGCTGAGCCATCATGCTCACGGTTGCAATATTTGAGCTGTGTGCAGGTGAGAGTTATGAGGAAGGTTCCGAGGACGAGGCGATGCCCCCGTCGGGGTACACGGCCGAGCTAGAGCCCTGCACGCCGCCGTGATCTCCGGTTAGTTGCTGCTAGTGTATAGCGTCCCCGGGCTGGACGACTGCACTTTTGCATTGTTAGAATGAGAGGCCCTCTATGTATAATACTTCCGCTGTTAATTAGGTTTTGTAAAAGACTTCCGCTGTTTTATATTAACTAAAAAATTGTATGTTGTTCTTAATTCTTTTCGTGTGTGCTGTTGGGTGCCGCATCGCACGGCACCACCCTATGCGATCTTGGAGTTGGTGAACCACGAGGTGGTCGCCACAGAAACGCCCGGGGTGTCGTCTGCTGCTGCTGTTGCGGTCGCGGTGGTGGCATCGGCGGTCGAAACGGAGGTGACTGAGAAGAACGACCCCCGAACCGCTGAGGTCACACCGGTGGATGCCACTACTGTTCGGAGGGTGTCCGATACACCATGCGGTACTTCTAGGGAGCGCCACCCCCACTGCTGGGTGGAGTGCTGCGCTTCCACTGCTCAACTGCCAACTCCCGCTGAGCGTCCTCTTGCATAATCGCGGCATTGACGAGGTCGTTGAAGGTGCCGCGATTCCATTGAACGAGATGCGTCTTCATCTCGGGGTGTAACCCCCGATAGAAATGCTCCCGCTTTCTTCTCCTCGATGGAGATGTAATCTAACGCATATTGCGCCAGATGGTTGAAGGCACGGGAGTAGTCATGGGCACTCCTCCCGCCCTGCTTCAGCTCCAAGAATTCTTGGAACTTCCTCTTCATTATCCCGGTAGGGATATGATAGGCGCGGAACGCCTCCCGGAATTCTTCCCACTCCACGGCATGGCCAGCCGGACGTGAGGCGACATAATTCGCCTACCACGCACCAGCGGCACCGTGAAGCTGCTGCGCCACAAACAGAGTCTTTTGCCGCTCCGTGCATAGGAGCAGCCCAAACTTGGATTCTATTGTCCGCAGCCAGTTGTCGGCCTCCAGTGGTTCTTCTGCTTTAGTGAACACTGGAGGGTGCGTACTCATGAAGTCCGAGTACGTCACATCACGGGGCTCACGAGGTCCCCTCTCTTGACGCCCCCCCCCCCACCTGGAACGTATTCTGCACAATCGTGCGGAGCAGGTCGGTCTGCTCCTCACGATTCCCCACCAGTGCTGCTATCACATCCGCTAGGGTAAGCGGAGGCGATGGTGGTGGTTGTTGCTGCGGGGTGCTGTCGTAGGCAGGTGGCTGGGAGTTATCGCCTCCCTGCTGGCTAGAGCCACCCATCTCATGTGTGGTCCGAGTGCGAACCATCCGCAACCATACGACAACAAACATCAGTCCCGCAACATATTTCATGCAGTCAATAAAATAGGCGTAAAACATAATGATAGTAAAACATGCGATACATCTCGTATGTAGATAATGTAATAACTTTGCACAAGCTACACCATTACCAAACCAAATACAATCTAGTTAAATCCAAATTGATGGACTTCCTCTTTGGAAGTTCATCACAACTAGGTTTGGTCACTACGAGATGTTAATATCGCTTTGTCATCACGTATACTACCCTTTTATCTGCAATACGACACAAACATGGTCTCTAGCAAAAGAAACTTGAGTAAGACATATACTCAAATCTTTCACTAGTTGAAATATCATCTCATGAGTATGTTCTACTCCATTAGACGTACTTAAACACCCTAGGGCACAACAATCTCCCAAATAAGTTTAACTGTCAATCCCGTGTCAGAATGACCAGTTTCTACATATCCAAGATTTTGATCTGGTTCTGAGCATTTTTATGACTCATGATGAATACCAAAGTTAAAGTTAACTTCAGTATATTTCCAACAAGTACTTATTTTCCCTCAGATCAGCTCTGGTTAAAAAGTTGTGGTAATTCAAAGTCAACAGAATTTTTGGAAGAATTTCAACAGCACCTCCCCTGGGAAGTTGATGTTTTCAACTCTGATTTCCACTGAATTCTGTGCTGAAATTTCAGAAACCTTGAATTACAAAGATGTAGCACATCTTCTACCCTTTCTAAAGATGTAGCATATGACAATTTTAGATTTTTCTACTACGAGTTATGCTTGAAAAACCGAACAGTCCAGAGAGTGTTTAACTCTGTCCTGATTCTGGACAGTTTACATTCCTATGGAATTTAGACCATCTTAAGATGTGTTTCAGCTCTGTAAGTCTACCACAAAGTTGTAGAGTACTTAAATACCTTTCCAGAACTATATACCACACCTCCCTGGGCTAAAAGACCTGTGAGGCATGCTCTGCTAAAATTCAGCAAACTTGCTGCCAAAACAGAGCACTCTGTTTTTCAATCCTTTAGAACTACACTGATCAACTATCAAATTTTTCTACCCAACCAGGGTCCTAAATGTTGCAACTTAGTGATTTTAGTTCCTTGTTATTATTACCTTTCATGCATATGCCTATGATATGTCGGTACTACGTTCCTCACAAAAGAAAATCCTAACCGGATTATACCGGCATATACGTCTCAAGTGTGGCACTAAATGGTCTCTCGCACACGTTTACTACACGGATACATACGTGGTTAGTACCTGCAGAAGACCACACAATAGTGATGCACTCAAAGGTTGTGTTTCCATTTCAGGCAGGATCATATTTGAAATTAAATACAAACGCCCGTATCATTGCCATACGTCCGACCTTGAGTTAAGCCACGTCTCAAGGTACGGGATCGTGTTTCAACACCACACGACGGGGAACCCGAGTAGATCATGAACGGGTCGTCACGGTTGGAAATGTTATCAACCCAACAGATACCACCTACTACCCTACAGGGCACGCCGATGGCAAGCGCTGCGTATGTCCTCCTGGGCTATTTCCAGACGAACACACTCTCGCGTTACTGACCACGTGATGGGGTCTCCACTTACTTGCCTAATGCATGCTAGGGATCAGCGTTTCATATGAACTTAGGAACATGAAGAGTCCAAGAGTTTTATATTAACGTCTCACACCAAGCTGTGAGACCTATCACTGAACCACGTTCCTCGTCAGGGGAGCTAACCGAAATTAAACCGCTTTCGGTGGCGTTCCTTACCATTCTTAGCAGCGCGTAGGTGCGTCGTTACATAATTAAAATTCAGAATTATAACACATATGTTAGTCTTGTCACTTTAAGTAACTATGCTAATATAGTCCATACTTGGGCAAACTACCGAATCCTCACTGTAACCCTAAGTTTTCCCCTAATACAGTCCTTAAGTACTGTGCTATCCCCAATGCGGCTCTGATACCAGGCTGTGGCGGACCGGAATCCGCTCATCCAGGATCGCAGAGGGTGGTGCCGCACGATGCGACCCCCGATAACACACGTCATAAAGGACACGTTATATTACAAGGAAAACACAATGAAACTGTACAAAGTAGTACACTACTCAGTTACAACTAATGTCTATATTACACAGCGGAAGTTTCTTTTATACAACTCACGCCCGCCTATCTAGAAAAAGTTGGTTGTCCAGCCCTAGGGCAACCCACACTAGCTGCACTCCTCAGCTCAGCGCGACGTGTACGGCTCCCACTCAGCCGTGGTCTCCGACGGAGGGTAATCTTCGCCGGTGGACTCGTAACCCGAGTCCGTGGGTGGCTCCTCACCTAAAAAACACTTAATCAGCAATCGTGAGCACGTTGGCTCAACAAGACTTAACCGACTCGCCTAGGCATGAAACTCTACATGTATTGTATAACGAACATGGGATGGTACAGTTGCAGCAAACGGACACGCCTACAAGTTCGTCCTTAGTTCACCTTTTTGCCACAAGTTAACAGTTCAAGAATCGGAAATTTAGTGAGCAATATTTGGTGGCACACATGTAACAATACATTTATATCATAACAACAGTATTTAACCATCACAATTCATATATTAACCTACGTCACGACTCAGTGACTAAGTGGTACTCTTCACCGCGAGGGACGGCGAATCGACTCGATATACACCTGCAGGGAGACCCAAAGAGCACGTCATGTACGCCCACCCGTGGAGCTGCACAACACGCTCACTCGATGTCGTACGGGACAATCTTTCACCCAACAGCCCAAACGTCGAACCGGTCGCACCGAAACGAGCAGGAGGTTCCCTACACGGAGCATCTCTCTATGCCCGTTAAAAGATTTCCACCTTGCTGCCCTCAGCCTACACCTATAAATCGGTGCGTTATGCCTCGACGCTCGGAGGTATAGGTTACATTGGTTTATCGGGGCCCATATATCCGATATGCCTTCGGTACGTTCAATACTTGTTCAGCAGGGCCGCACACGAATCGGTCCTCAATCGACACAGACAGGGCTGCACACACAAGACTTCCTCTTGTTGCACCCTAGCCCCTGCCTAGTCTCATTTTCATTACTAAAGTGATCTCACATCACTCGAACCAATCCCGTGTGTCCCAAGCCTAACTCGCGAGTAGATTCCAACTACTCGACTTGTACCAAAGTCCTATGAATCATTAAGCATAGCCTGTCTACTCGAGGCCTTAGACACTACCCTCACTCTTATGGGAAAATTCTGGTTATGCAATTGGGGTTTCATACATCCTACACATAATGCACATACATACTTCACACTACACATGTAAATAAAGCAAAACTTTATAAAAAGGGTTAGTGCAAACCGGGGCTTGCCTTGTTGCTGCTGGTCAGGGGTTAGGTCTTCGTCCGGAAGGAGGAAGTCAAATACTTCCGGAGTCTCCTCGCCTTCGGCGACTACACGTTAATGAGATACTACATGTCAATTCAAATGCAAAGTGTAAACTTGAATAAGTAATTACTAATAACTCTAGCTAGCCCTCCCCTTTGGTTCTGAAATTTTAATGATGGCTTGGTAGGGTCCTAACCAGAGTCTTGACCAAGTTTCATTTGAAACAAAGTTCATTTGAGCCTTGTACAAATAAAAGCCTATTTGGTCAATATTTGAGCCTCTAAGTAATTCCAGGGGTTTTCATGGCTCCAACCATCACTTTCTGGAAACTAGAATTTAAGATGGTTCTAATGGAATTGGTTTCATGTAATTTGAAGAATCCTAAAGGAAGTTATGCCCCAAACAAGATTTCAGAAAATCTGAAAAATGTTTATGTACATTTTTCTATTTTCTCAGGGCAGTTCACTTAATCACTTCCATTAGGGGGACTAAATGAACTTGGATGAGTCTAAAATTTTTACTGTGACTCAAGGATTTTCCAATGAACCTCTCAGCCAAATTTCAGAATTTTTCATGAAGTAATCCTCCAGATAAAATTCCCAACAGTTTAAAATTTAGGGATTTAATTCTGGAAATTTATTAAGTTTCATGAGCTGAAATTGGTATTGCTGGCAAGTACTCAAAATACTTAGTTCAGCAAAATTTGGTTCACTGAATTTGGAGTTTCCTACACAAAGTTATGAATTTCTAAAGTTTGAGCTAAAACATGAATTGTTTTGCTATTGGAAAAGAACCTCGGCCCACGCTTTAAATCTCAGCCAGTGAAAACCGAGAACACATGGGCCACAGGATTACCCCACGCACAGCCACACGGGATCCCGAGCCATATCCGATCCGGTTTTAAACTTCACTCACTGACCGGTGGGCCAGCCCCACCTTTCTTCTTCCTCCGAACTCTCGTTCCCGCGCGCGCTTACCTTGCCGGACCGAGGCGGCGCCTCGCCGGCTGAGCGTTCCTGGCCGGAGGCTCGTCGCCTGGGGTTTTATAGGGTCGTGAAACTTGGTTGTGGGCTCGGTTCGGGCGCTAGGGGACCGGAACTGTGTCGGCGGCGTGCGGCGGCCTCGAGGGATGTTCGGCATCGTCGCCCGGCGGTCCTGGCCCGCCAACAACCCAGCCAATCTGTTCTAAAGCACCAGTGGGTGCTAGGGAGGCACGGCAAGTAAAGACCGGCGCATGGCAACACCTCCAGAGGGGTTCTCACCGTGCGCCCGATCCATGCCGCACGGTTGAGCTTGGGACGACATGAAATACTCCGCACCGCGTCAGTTTTCTAGCTGGGGTTATGAAGGGAAATCGACCGCTAGCCAGTCTAGTTCATGTGTGCATGATTTGGTGGCCTAGAAACAAGAATCTCGATTAAATTTTTAGGATTTCTCACCCGGGGTCACCTTGCACGGGCCGAGAGGGAATCGCCAAATTCCTGCTCGACCGATCACTGCTTGAATTGAGGTTCGGCGAGGAGCAGCAGGGGCTCCGACGCTCCTCTGAGTGTCCTAGCTCGGGCGTGAAATCCCCGCGGTTGTGCTGTCACCGTGAGCCGAGCTACAGCTGTTTCCTCGGTTGTTGCTAAGAACCGCTGAGCTAGGGTTGGGAGGGCTGAACTAGAACGTGTATGCGCCGAGGAGGTAGAGGACGAGCGACCTGTGTGGTTTTGCTGCCCCTAAGGCGCTGTGCGCGGTGATTTTTGCCGAGTTCTTGATCGACTGCAAACGGCGGTGTGAGCGCGGTTCTCTCCTCGTGCGGATAGGAACCGAGCCTCGATGTGGCTGTGCTGTGAGCGGCCGACAGCCTCGGGGGGTGATCGATTCGGGAGCAGCTCGCCAGCTCGAGGGGGAAAGCAGGAGGTGGCAGGGTGAGACGGTCGGGCGCTGATGCTGGCCACAGCTGGTGCGGGTTCTCGCCCGAGGGAGGAAAGATCACTAAGGAAGCTTCAGTCTTAAGGCTGTAGAAAAGTGGGGCCTCCCCTCTAATTCATTTTTAATTTTTCTCATTTCTGTTTGTGCCAAAATATCCCCAGCTACTCACAATTAAATGTGAGACTTAATCACCAAGTCATAGTTTGAATTTGGTTTCCCAAATTTGAAATGTGTTTGGCTAAATTTGCTTCACATTTGAACTGAAATTCAAATTCAGTTTTAAATTCTTGCAAATTTGGCTCCCAACAAGATGAACTCCAATGGGGATGAAAATTGGTGGACTAACTCAGAAAAATGTGATGAGTTTGAATATGAAGCCAACTTTTAAATTTAAGTGATAAAAGTTGCTGCAATTTAAATTTATATTCAAATTGGCCTCTTTTTCAAATGCCTCCAAAAGTGCCTCAAAAAGTGTTGGATTTGCATGAAACTTGGCCTGAACCTTCCCAAGACTTTTTAAGTTCTAGGGGTGAGCTCAACATCTCATATTCATGTGTAGAAATCCTACTTTATAAACGCTAGGGCTTTCCCCTCTAATCACACTTTCGATGGAGGTTACTTGCTCTTCATAATTCTTCACAAGATATCCACAATAAAATTGTGGTGTTGTAAGGTGATGAAATATTTTTGCAAGTCCCTTTTCTTGGGCTCTTACATCAGATAGAAGTGACAACAAGCAGCTAAGACAAGTTGAATTGTCCAGTTTATAATCACGGTTCTGATCCTTAGTGAGAGGAAGAACTCGGGAAATTACCCACCAGATCTTCATCGACATGAGGCAGAACTTGACTCGTGTGTGTAATCTCTTAAAATTTTCATTCTGGCAAATCGCTCAATTTTTTAGCGCATCAGTAAGTCCAGCCATGTTAATTCTATTAGTTTTCTGGATTTTTGAAAAATACACATGGCATGCAATTAATTTGACGAACTAAAACAGAGAAATAATAAAAACAAACATACTAGGAATCAACATGAATATTACTAGTATTACATAAAATAAATTAAAACATATACGAATAGATGTGATCCTCCAGTATTCTTTGTAAGTAATTACTCGATTTATAACTGATTCGATATTTTGATGAGCTCGGTCGGTCGTGCCGGCTCACCCTGCGTCGGCTCTCGCTCCTGCGCCGTCGCGCCCTTTCGCTGCCTCGGCCCCGCGGCGCCTCGTCTGCTCTCCGCCTTGCTCCCGCGCCGCCACACCGCCTCGGCCCCGCGCCGGCTCGCCACCCTGCTTCCGCGTCACCTCGTCCCGCGTGCGAAATCAACCGACGGAGAGCTACAGTCACATGACGTCGACGCTGCAGGAGGCGCGTTACTTAGGCGTGGGCGCACATTTCCCCACACGCCGGTGCGGCTTGCGCCCACCTACCCGACGCTGAATATGGCGTCCCGCACCGGATGCAGCGCGCCAGCGGGAACAGCCTAACCGTGTATGGAAGAAGGAGAAAAGAGGTTGCGGATGCGTCGCTTTCAGAGACGGACCGTTCGATCCGTGGGCCTACTGCACGTGGTGCGAAGCATTGGATGCGGGCCGCCGCGCGAGACAGACGACGAGACGACGTTACGGCTGGTCCCTGGGGCGTGTGCGTCGGTGCCGCGCGGTCCACATCCCTGCACGCAGACCAGGCGCAGCTAGCAAGCGTCTGAATGGAACTAAACTGAACTCGGGGCCTCGGGGATTTGGCAGTGCCGCCGCCGCCGCCGTAGCAGTAAACGGGTAGTAGTAAACGGAAGCTGACCTGCCGTGCGCCTGTGCCCGCCAGGCAAACCCCAGCGCACTGCCATGCCACGGCGAACGCGGGATCGGGGCGCTAAAACCCATGCGCATCCTGGCCGCTGCCTTGACTGTTTCATCACCTTCGTCCTTCCCATCCATCTCCCACGTGCCCTCTTGATTCGGACGCACGCGCCAGCGCCACGCCTAGTTAGACTAGTGACCCGTAAACCGCCGACCTGCAAAGTTACCCGCGTCCCTCTCGCCAATAGAGGAGGAGGAGTTACTGTTTACAGATCCCCAAACGATAATGCTTGGTGGTGCTACGCTAGGGTCCAGGTAGCTGCGCTGCTCGCAGGGCCTGGGAGTGGGAGTAGATTTTACTGCTGGAGTGTGACGTGGCAAGGGTTTCCACGAGGTGGAAGTGAGCTCACGGACAGGAGAATCAAGGTGGGTGGTGGCTGGAGCACGAGCAGCATCGAGCCGCACGCGCGCAGTTAGGGCTTGTTGTCAAACTGCCTCGAGCCTACAACCCTCGGTTAGGAGAATATAAGATTCTCCGACCACATCTTCGGCGGTAAAAGCTCGAGCCCCATCCATCGGCTTAGTAAGCTTCAGTTAGGGTACCTTCGGCTGTATCTGCCCGAGTAAGTTTCACAAAGAGAAAAAAGAAGGAAGGAAGGAAAGAAAGAAAACTCCGTCCGAGTAAGCGCCTAGTCATTCTCGTATCTCCCGCGCCTGCATGAGCCTTCTTGCAAGCCCTGCTACCTGCAATTACCCGGAGCTCGTATACGACAAGGCTTCGATTTTTACTGTGTCAATGTTTGGAAACCTGCCAGTAACTGCTCGGCCAACGGCGAGTAACTGTCGCCATTTGTTTTCCCCTCCCCCCCCCTCCCTGGTACACAGTAAAAAGAGGCGAACGAAACCGCGGTGGATTCCATGCCGGGGCGCCGTCCGCGCGGCGCGCGTCGACGCGGCAGGGCGCAGGGGGGCCGACACGTCGACGCCCCGGCCACGACAGGGGAGCGTGACGCAGCGGGACGGCGGGCCCGATAAACTAACGCGCACGGGCGGCGGCATCCGATGCGGCGAGGGGGGGCGGGGGCCGCAGCCAAGTACGTCGGCCACGCGCGCCCGTCAGCGCCGGGCCGGGGTGGTGACAGACAGACTGGGGGCGAGTCACTGCGCCTATCCGGGAATTCGCGGCGGCCCAATGGAATCCCAGGCGCCCAGCCGTCGATTAATTTACGCGAGCAACGATGCGGTATCCTATGACCCCCTTGTCGGCTACCTCCGGCCACCGGAGGGCCATACTCGTTCTTGCGTATAGGTCCCCGACATTGTGGTATTCTAACAATAGCCATTGGATGAACAGAATGAAACTAACCGTAACTTGAAGCTACAACACCAAATACGACTTCCACAGATGGCCTACCCTAGCCATAACTAAGCTCTGCCCCTGCAAGAAGTCTCTGTGTGTGTATGTCTTGCCGCTTCCGACGGTAAACAGGGAAAAGGGAGCTTGTTGTTTAAATCCGTTACAAGTATGCTATAAAATCGTTGACCAAATAAAGGCTGAACAATTGTATACGCCACTTTCTTAGATCAATGGACTCTTTTGAATCAAAGAGAACTCTAAAGTATTACAATGAAATAGTAGGTCTGGCTCCGAAAAACATAACACGAGTGGAAATGAAGTGCATAATACCATGCCCGTGTATATTTAGCTTAATTTTGTGGAATACTGACACTAGCTTAGTAGCCCTACATTAAAGCGAGTGATGCACGAACTATTGATGTGCAAGATTTTGGGTGGTACAGTATCAAGGACCTATGCGTAATAATCAAACCATTCAAACGTGCTTGGTACAAAAGGACATACGCCGAATACAAAAGGGCCCATACAAAGGGCCCTTTCCCCCAAAAGCAGAACATATCCCCAAGCAAGAGCAAAGCAACTAGGGAGAAGAAAGCCAGTGTCCCAAGTAAACTCCGCCCCTTCCTCCCTTTTGTTTTCTCCGTTTCACATCCGCACCACCGCGCCATATACAGCCACAGCACTCTCTTCTCTCGAGGAAGAACCAAAGCAATTGATTGATCCGCCATGTCTGCATCACCGGAGTTCTACAAGCCCGCGGCTCCGGTGTTCTCGCCGTGCAGCTCGCCGCTGCTCCTGCACGGGACAGGAGCAGGAGCTGGAGTCGAAGTAGTAGGAGCAGGAGCTGAGGAAGGCGCGGCGGCCGTGTGGGAGGAAGAGTTCCGGTGCCGGACGCCGACGAGCGGGGAGAGCCAGGTGAAGCCGCTGGCCACGTGCCCGCCGGCGCCGAGGAAGCCGCGGGCGCCCGCCGCGCCGGCGCCGTGCCGGAAGCGGCTGTTCGAGGTGGAGGTGTTCAGCCTGCGGCTGGAGGAGCTGGAGCGCCTCTTCTGGCGCCCGCACCCCGCGCCGCCCGCAGAGAAGAAGCGCCGGCGGCGGGTGGCCTGCCCGGAGCGGAAGAAGAGCAAGCAGTAGTAGCATCAGCTCGGTGCTATAGGTAGGTAGCAGTGGTAGACTGGTAGGTGCAAGCAAGCCAAGTTGTTTTGGCGTTTGCAGCTGGTTCAGGTAGGTTGTTTGCTAGGAGTACCGCGTTTTTACTGCTGTACTTGTACCGTCTATAGCTAGTTCTACTACAGTACTGTAGTTTCTTCCTCATATATAGCTGATGTTGCAGTTTACTAGTGTACTGTATGTGATAGTGTCATAGTATTATGATGTCGAGGTGTAATAGGAGTCTGAATCTGCTTCCATGCTGCCTGCAACGGGGAGTCGGCGACGCAATGAGAAGCTCACTTGTACCACTTGCATCTTGCATATGTCGGAGTTCAATATCCAATACTATCTTTTCCTTGCTCAACCAGTCGAGCTCGCAGTTCAACCTGTGTCTTGTTCAGTGGCAAACTGGCTACCGAAGCTGCTTTTCCGTTTTCGAACCAAATAGCTTCAACTTGTACCCGATGAGCGATTTCAGTGAAAGAGACTGTACCTCGTGTTTCCCAACAAAATATCAGCTTCTATTTCAGTGGGTAAGAATGGAGCAGAACTTCGCCTTTTATTTTCTCTATTTATAATTTATGATGAAACTATATAGTACTCCTAACCTAGAAATTGTACCAATAGAGGAGGCCTTCTTCGTCCTGCTGCGGCCTACAAAGGCGAGGAATCTGAGGAGCCAAATGGAGCGAGCCAAGCTGCTAATCATGCGTCAGCGGATTCACCGAACCGGCTGCAGCTTTGGCGCCCGGCAAGGCTGCAAGGAGCTGTGCGCGCAGGTGCGGCGGCGTGCCGTAATAATCCGGTGACTGTACCTGATAGGGACAAACTCGAGGATGGTCCGACCTTTTATGGCAGCTAGCAGTATGAACAAAGATCAGTAGCTGAAAATTTAACCGGGTAATTACCTTTTATGTCCAACGAAGGTGGAGATGTGGACAAATCGATCGATGGGAGAGGTATCCAATACTTAGACCCGACTCGATCTCCACAAACTCAGGAGCACAATCCGGGTAGCTCTAGACCTGATCAAGGTTAGTTGTAACCAAGCCACTGGAGAGAGACACTAAAATTTTGTACAACTTTGATTCAATCTCCGACCCCAAAGCCGTAAACCAAGACCAATTCAAATAAAAGGACCGAAATCCTATGGCTCGAATTAGAGTGTCCCATAGGAAACTTTGCATATACCAGTGAATCGGTCTCTCACAAGCCTATGAAGAACCTAAAAAAACTATGATCATAACTCACTCAACTCTTGCCTGGAACATCATGCCGTGGATTTTCTTAATTCATAATAGTACGAGTGGCTTAGATACAACAGATATTTATACTATCAACACCCTCCTAGTTAGGTGTGAATGTTTTATGAGTTTTTGCTATGATAAGAAGGTGCTTGGGGTAGAAACAGGAGTTCCGAAGAAGCCTCACGTGACCTTCAGCCTCCCTAGCAGTCTTCACTTGATTGATCATTACTCTTGCATGGGAAGTCAAAATGACAAGTTGTTTGTTGGATGTGAAAATAGACCTGATTATATTTCCATCCATATACATCATGAAGCTGGACCGTCCGGTGTGCGTTGCTCTTGGAACTTAGTCTTCTGTCAGTGGGCTGGTTCAGCTTCCGCGTAAACCATCTCCTCGGCGTAACTCGTCTCCTTTGGTCCAGAAGCAATTTTTTTCTTGTGTAAACCTTAGCAAGACATATGTAGAGCATTCAGATAGTATAAAAATTTTCATCTTTAGTGAAATTAAATTTAGTAAGGAGAGTTCACCTCTTACCGCAGTTTGTTCATATGACTCCATGTAATCGGTCCTTGTATCGGTGTAGTCGGTCATCCCTTGGTGCAGCGGGCCCGTTGCTTAGCCGAATATTTACGTTGGCACTTCCATCCTTTACACTAGTTGGTGTGTGGCCTAATTCATGGGTTACGTGACTTGGATCACGGTTTACACGGGTAGATATTTGGCTTAGGTTATAGTAAGTTACATGATTGGTCTACTTGAATAGTTAGGATGTCCACGTCAATACCAGCTGTTCGAGGAGCTCAGAAATACCACGAACACTTGCCCAGGAAACGGTCGGAACGCAGATGACGCGAGCAGCGCTTGGGCTCGGGGAAATCTCGAAGTCCAAGAGCTCCCGTTCCAATGATTCGGTCTCCCTCCTGCACTGTTCCCAAGGGACAACAGAGCCACTGATCTGTTGTGCGCTCGGCCAGCTGTGGAAGGCGTCTCACAGACTCGCAGTGATCATCTGGGACGCTTCTCCCTTCCCTCGTCCTTCACGTTGGCGGTAGCATAACTGCCTGAGGAACAGGGCAACTGGACGATACGGATGAAATAGACCAGAAGCAACCTTAAAAGTTCTATAGAAAAACAAATCCTGAGGTTTGAATTGCAATACGTACGAGAAGAACGTAGCCCACATGACAAGTTGTTTACAAACCCATGATACGGAGTACAGAAATTCACTGCAGCACTATTACTGAAATGAATAGTGCCTCAACTTATGAGTCTGACGCATTCGTGGGATCTGTTTAATAAAGACAGCAGCTGCAGTCTACGGGTGACCTGAGAATGGGGCGGCATTTATGACTAGCACATTTATTGAGCTACTGTGTTCGATGTACACGGTTTCTTTGCCTGTGGTAACTCGACCCACTCTATGATACAAGGTGGTCTCTTAAATATACACCATAGATGGGGTTAGCATCAAATGGCCAGAGGGTGAAAGAACTGACAAAAATGATTTTAAAAAGAGGGGGGAAATAAGAATAAGGAAAAATAAAATAAATAGAACTCTCTATGTGCAGCTGAAGCAAACGAAAACAAAACAGCAAAAATCTTTCGCTATGGTCCTGCCTCAATTCTCTCTACCGTTTCCAACCTCGTTTTCCTTTTCCATCCTTTCATGGCGGCGACCAAGTTAACCAACCCAACGACCTGACTTTTGCTATATTCCTGCAGGGTTCACAAACAACAGAAGTAAGCTCATTTGCAGCTCAGGAAACACATGACATCGACGTCAGACGATGTTTCGCTGAATTCTTACGGGATGTGACCGTGCCCAGTGAACATACTCGGTCTCCGGTAAATAGTAAGCCTGTTTGATAGTGACAGAAGAATCGTCAAAGGTGTAACGAATACAAAGGGTAACTGCAGTTGGGCTAGTACAGTAGGACTGCAGAAGGTGTGTGCTCTAGGCAATTGAAGTTGTAGCATTAAATTACTGGTACTGTACAAACTAGCTTGGACAAATTTGTTCCGTGTACCTTTATGAACGTGTCAACAGTTTGCAGCTTCGGCTTAACATTAGCTGATACAATGTGCTGCAGTCCATTGATTAGTACCTGAAAGAACATCAAAACAGTCATTATGGTTTTGTGGCATTGGCTTCACGAATGAATGTTAGATTCGTGAATCAGAAAAATTGAAACCTGGAGATCAAGTGACATCAAAGCACGCCCTTCATCAGTGCACCTTTTCACTCTAGAAAGACCTTCGACTAAAACTTCTGCGATGCTCTCTATGCCATACTCCAGCAAGAGGTGTTGGAGCTGGGAAGCACACAAGAAGTTAGTTCATGTATTTCACTAAAACATGAGTCACGTTTGAATAAAGCAAGCTAAACATCCTTTTCTAGATGATGGGGATAACTCTAGTAGTTTCAAACTACTTAACGCCAGCATAGAAATTAAGAAAGTGAAAAGTCAACAAAAAGAGAAAGAGAAAAGAAAAGGAATTAATCATAAATTGTTTCATACTAACCTCCTTAGAAATTCCTCCATGGTCCAGCCTTGTTTTGTAGTGTTTGAATTCACCCAGTAATAAATCAACATATCTGCAAGATAAAGGTGACAAACAACATAGTCACTAATCGGCAGAGCAATTAAAAAGGAACATTAGAAGTCACAGTCCTTGCTCTAATTATGAAAATTACTATCAAGTACCTAACCGTCTTACACTAATCATCAGGCATACTGTAGATCCTAGATATTATAGACAAAATACTAGATTGTAGATATTAGACATAAATACTAGATAGTAGATTTTTCCATATCATCACAATTTTGAACAATTCAGATGCATATTTTATTAGAATATGACTAAGTTACTTGCAGGAAACACTAGTATACTGCCACAGAAATACAGAACTCAAAACACTACATCCATGTAAATTTATGGAGTAATTTATAAATTGCCTACTAGATTTCAATACCCAAATGTCGAAGAAAATGCCCACAAATTACTTTCTAATTGAACAACAAAATACATCAAGGATGTAAAGATTACATCCAAACATGTTGAATTATACCCAATAAAATCAATCCAGAAATAAATAGAAAAGATGCCAAAGGATGGCTAAAAGGAAGAATAGGGGAAAAAAGCAAGAAAAGAAAGCCAAAACAGAAACTCGGGGCAGCCCGGTGCACGTAGCTCCTGCTTGCGCAAGGTCCAAGGAAGAGTCCGACCCACTTTGGACCTTTTGTATGCAGTCTTTCCCTGCATTTCTGTAAGAGGCCGTTTCCAAAACTCAAGGCCGTGACCTCATGGTCACAAGGCAACAACTTTACCGTTGCACCAGGTCACAAGGCAAAATAGAAACTCAAAACAATACAAATTAAATTGTTCATATTAAGAAGATTTCTCATACCCATTGTGCTCTATGCCAAGCTCCTTTACCTCCCATTTAGCATTTGCAATCTTATCTGGATACCTGTTAACACAGTATTATGTGATTAGAAATTAGATTGAGCATACATCAATGCAGAAGCCGAGCAAGATACTATTTTCCGCATTTCAAACATAGTGCTGCCAATCCCACAAACTTATTTAGCCAAAGAGGAGGGACTGGATGATCATACCCATCAATGTGCAAAAGCATCCGTGCACTTGTCCTATGTATGTACTCAGCCAAATCTGGAACAGAATCCACCTAAAACAAACAAATAGAAGGGCAACTTTAGGAATTATATATCAACTTTCAAATTTAAACAGACGGACTATAAAAAGGAGTTTAGAGAAGGAAATTGAAGTGCTCCAAAACCTCTCAAAGAAACTTACAAGTGTCCTAAAGAACTCTTCAACAACAGAAGTGTTGTTTTTAGACAACACTGATTGTAGATGGGCTCTAGATCTATTCAAAACTCGAGCAACTAACAATATTGTTTCAGCAGCTGCACATCTTTCCTGCAAGAGAAAGAAGTTGATATATACCTTAGCGAAACAAGGACACTAAAATAGGAGGATCATGAACAAAGGAAACTAGCTTTTAAAAAGGTAAATAAGAGGCACCCCAAAATCTAAAATGTTAACAAAAAGCAAATGTGAGGCACAAACTTAACCTTCGAGCTATATGTCTTCATAAAACCTTAATAAGCAGAACGTAAACTTCAGATTCAGACTTGTCATCCAGCCTGTTAAAGTTGATTTTAACAAAGCTTCATACTAATTGTGAGATACTAAAAAGGGGGTGTCTATTGGGTTTCGGTTAATCGTCCGTTAGGCAGATTGTAACGGTTCATTTTTGGATCTGTTTTCTTCTTAATATAATGATGCGCAGCTCTCCTGCATGTTCGAGAAAAAAACTAATTGCAAGATACTACTTAAAAAATAAACAATTCGTTTTAAAAAATAAAAATAACATGTCAAAAGACTCAACGTGTAGGAAATACTCCTTTTTTCAATTGATGCCGTTAGGAAAACATTTTTTGTTCATTTGTACATAAGTTCCTTGAGAGGCTGTATGTTACTTTCAAAGAAACCACTCACAATCCCCTTCTATATTGCATGAAAAGAAAATTCTTTCCAACAACATGCAAGGCCATAGCTCATTGGCACGTGATAGTTAGCTCCACATAATCGGTGTATGCTAGCGGTATCATATCATTCCTTCAGTTATGGCGACAAGGAACTAAGGAAGCCACAATAAATTAACATTAACAACTAAACCGAACAATTCAAACCAAATACAACAACAACAACAACAAAGCCTTTGTCCCAAGCACGTTGGGGTAGGCTACAATTCAAACCAAATATGGAGTATTATCACAATAAGCAAAATGTATAGCCTAGAAGTTGCTAATGTACCTGAATATTTTTTACTTACACACCTATTTTGGAACGATTACCATTTTGAAGATAACAAATAATAGTTGAAAAGGTGTTCGTAAATAGTCAGGAATAGAAAAAAACATATCTGCAGCGGAATGCATGATACATCTAGAGCCCAAGACTGAAGGAATTAGTGGGCCTGAATCCTTATGAGGCAAGTCAAGTAAAAAAAGCAAACAAAAATCCACTTGAGCTGTCTATAATAGGGTTAATATTGGATTTATGGTGCATGTTGCAACTCAAGTTCCACATATAGAGAGCAATTAGGTCTGCAACTTGGGACTGCCTAGCGGCATATAATCATCATCATGTAAACCAGCATACCTTTAACCCATAGGAGGTGAACATTGAACTGGGAGGCGCAGTAGGCATCACATCCATTTGAGTGAAAGCTGAATTCATTGACGAAGGTGAATACGAAACATTCTGTGGTTTTATCCACTGATCGGAGTCTTGTGTTATTTTTGATAAAGCTGATTTAAGCCAAGCTGGATAGAGCACAAGCATCACAAAAGACATTTAAGAAGAGTAATCATACATATATAAACAGTAAACACCAACAAACATGTATATGATTTCTTTTTTGGGCGAGCATCAAACTCATACATGATTGACAATCTGGTAAAGGTTTGCCACTTTGACTCTTGTCGTGATTCCCAAATGTTTCATATATGTGGTGATAAAAGATGCCAAACAGTTGAGAGATACCCTGGAATATATTGTTGAGTATGAACAATAGAAAACATGACAGAAACTTCTGTCTACAGTATATTACATGGTAAACCTATTAGTGCTGAATGACGTCACTAACCTTAAAAAGCTCAACGTTGACAGTTTCCAGCTTTTGCATTAGTCTGGCATATTTGTCCATCATCCTGATTCCAGTGGCAGTTTAGCTCTGGGAGTTGTGTATAGTAACATTCTAAGTTAAGGTACACGAAAATTACCTTAGTAAAGAAAGTGATGAGCCTGTCTGAGATGAAATATCTCCATCTTTCCAATTTGAAGAATTGCCCTTTACAATTTTTGGTTTTGGTATCCTGCTAGGCAACTGACTATCTTCATCAATGAAATCAGCGAGAAGGTCTTCATTCTCTTCATCAAAGGATGAATTATTTCCACTGCCATGACTATTGCCAGCTGATGAGTCGAAAAGCATATTGGATTTTGGGGATTCTGCAGAGCCATTTTTTAGCTTAGAAGAAAATGGGTTTTCAATTTTAAGCCAAGAGGTAAATCCGTTCTTTGGCTTTTCTGAATCTGTCATAGTGGATTTCCCATGGTAACGATTTATTGGCAAGCTGGAATTACTTCCGGTAGGAGATATTAGCGCAGCACCATCACCAGTTAGACCTGCTAAACTAATTATCTGTGAAGCTTCAGCAGACATTATTGTCCAAGATTCCTTTTCCAGTACCATTTTAAGTGCCTGATGAAGAATTACACAGAAATGAAACAAGTTAGAGATGGTGCATACAAAAAATAAAAAAGAATGTGCCCATCTAACAGTCTGCAATTGTAATCTTTTGCAATGAAGTCCAAATCATCTAGGATAAAGCACCATTACGACTAGAGTCTAGAGCAAACCATGCATTACCAGAGAATGGGCATTAGCTTTCTCCCTTTTTTCTTATACTTGGAACTAAATTGAAATGCCACTATTTATTATTTTGTAACAGATATAGTGTGTTCATAGTGACTTAAGATATAAATGCAGATTATTTTGGTGCAGGCACAAGCAGTCAGGTAGCCCAACTCAAAATCAGCTACACAAAATGGCCCACTGTGATTCAGTCAGTACAATGCATTCCCAAAATAAAGAACCTAATGACAACACACCTCATGCACCGCCTATGGTTAAGTATTCGTAGGTCTGCAGTTATTAACAAAATGCACACTTCAAGAGTTCACATGTTTAGAGAATAGAGACTAATCTTAGCAATTAAAATAAGTTATTAACATACATATATATTTTGCCGGTGAAAGGACACCACATAGTTCAAACAGACAGTCTTCAACTTCTGGCGGAACCCACTAGCTTCAAACCCACAAAATGCTTCACCAGCCAAAATGAAAATGGTGAGATCTTCATAGTTCTTCAGGAATTGGTATGTACTAGTTGAACAAACAGCCGAACTAGACAATAAAACAGATAAGCGACTTGTTGCCAGTTGCCAAAGATTTCTTCGCCCCCTTTCAAATGTCTGCCCAACAAGTTTTGCAGCATCTGTCCTCAGTTGATAGAATGGCGAATCTGTTCCTGATGTACTAACATCAGGATTGCTGACTTCGGATGATGATGTTCCGCCACTTCTTTCAGCTACAGAACCGTCCTGGACGACTGTTGCACTCGAATGACCTCTTCCTGAATCACCTAAAGTTTCGTTGGTTCTCTGAGATCCATTTTTCTTATCTGTTAGATCTGGGCCCTTGGACTCAATATTCTGAGACAAAAATAGACTTCATGAATAACAATAAGAAAAATTTGATGTTCAAATTAGAGCACCTAAATATTGACTCCAATCCAAATATATATATAGATCATTTGATGATAACATAGGTAACATTAACTCAAAAGTTTCATATGGAAAAGAGAAACTCTTGATCCTAAATACGATGTAGAGCTCAGCTGACAACATATAGGGAAGTTGCAAACAGCCAGATCCAGAGTTTAAATTGTTAGCATTCGATATATGTGTATAATAAGCTAGTTTATAGTCGGTGTCATTATTCTTGTGCTTTTTTCAGCTTTCCTTCGCCACTACAAAATTTATATAGTCAATAAGGCAGGAAATAATGCTGCAGTTCCTCACAATGGTTTACATCAGGTTCTGAGTCTTGGCATAACCCTGATAAAATTCCAACAAATCAGTGAAACTGAAACCACAGATGTTACCTTTTCTCCAGGGGAAAAGCTCATAATACCATAATATGAGCGCATCGACGAAAATAAGCTTGCAAGGGTTCTCAACAAGCAAGGGCGAAGTTTGGCCTCGGGAATTTGGACACAAAGATCACTATATGTAAACCTGCAAGGATAAATATTACTGAAGTGAGTACTTAGAGAAATACGGATGCCATTTGTTTAGATAAGCTGAAGCTATGATCCCCAAAAGTAGAAACTATATCAGTATTCAATGCCATATCCATATTATCTAAGTAAATAACAGCATGGATTTGGTGCCCGAGAGCACACGCGTCTTGCATAGCGAGGCTGTCATCGTGTCTCAGCCTCCTGTTAGCACTGCCGAGGGCGTAAAAGTTACCAGTTATTAAATTTTCTGTGCCAAATATACTGCTCACTCCATTCCATACAACAACCATTCAAAAATACTTGTGTTAGATTTGACCAAAGTCAAACTTTTTAAATCTTTGAATATTGATTTCTAGAGGGTATACCCGGTGCTGAAAGCTCGCACACATTGTGGGGTCTAGGGAAGGGAATTTCTAGGCAGCCTTCCCGTTGCTTATTTTGCAAAAAAGGCTGATTCGAACCCAGGACCTCCAGCCTCCAGGACACAAGTGGAGAAACTCTACCACTGAGCCAGGCCCACCCTTCCGACTATTGATTTCTAGAATTTTTTATAATTTAACAACATTTGAATTATATATTATGAATGTATGTCCAATGGTGAATAAAAATATAAATCTCATGCTGCTAAACTATATACTTTTTTAGAATTTAATGGTCAAAAGAGAGAAATGTTTGACTTTGACCAAAGCTAAAATGGCAAGTAATTTGGAACAGAGGGAGTATGTTGTATAGATATGCTGCAGTGTATAGGATTGGTCTGCCCTCTCCGCTCTGCTGCCTCCATGAGCCACCGTGCCCTGTCAGGGTAGGGTATCACTGGATGGCTGTGCCAGCAAGGCCCTCCATCAATTCGACCCCTGTGGCAGCCTCCTCGGCATCACCTACCACCACCCTGCCCATCTATCACCATCACCGTTCTGATCCACAGCCCTCCCCCCGACCCCAGCCAGCGGCTTCAGGCCTTCAGCAGCACCAGCCAGCCACCGCCCTGGACCTTTGTAGGTCCCCTGAACAAGCACAATCCCAAGCCCAAATCCTTGAACCTAACCCTAATATGTGCAGGAGAAGATTAGAAACCTGACAGGAATCAACATGTAGGAACTTATGTCTCGACATTTTGTCTTTCCGGTCTACAAACCGTAACAATTACAGTTCTATTATCTACTTATTGTGTCTGCACACCATTAACACCAGTTCAGTTGGCTCATTGGGTTCCTGGGGATTGTTCTAAAATGTGGAATGTGAATGTGCCTACTTGATATACCTATAGCTGTATCCAATTCCAGTCTGGGCAGCTAGCAAGTTTTTTACTGCACTTCAATTGATTTTACCATATAAGGTTCATTAGCTCCGCTTGGGCAGCGATAGCAGTAAGCGCATCTTAGAGGTTTGCCATCCACACGATATTCAGGATGCATGAGAGCATAGGCACCAATATATTTCAATCATATAATCCTGTTTATGCTTAGAATTCAGCCAAAAGAACAAAGGAGCAGAATAGAATACAGACCTATTTCTCTGTGTATTATTTCCCACCTCCTGCAATTACTTACAATTAGAAAATCAAGAATATAACATATCAAGATAACGATAGAGTGGTAAAAGTCATAACAGAAGTAAAACAAGAAGGGACATGGTACATGTCAATAAAAAAATCTAATACCTCTTCCAGCATCTCTTTCAGGACACAATGTGTCTCAGAGAGTACTTCCTGCAAAAAGAAACTCTGCATCTTTTCAGCCATGCCGCCTACGTCACCCATCAGTGCATAGGCATCGAGTACCTGCATCCATATTTAGTTGCTAAAGAATGTCATTCTACCTAGTTAGCAAAATAAAATATCCAGTCAATTTATGACTCACAGTTAGATAATTTTCTTCATTGAAAATCTGACAAACACCTAGCAAATGGTTGTCCAACTTTTGAATTGTCCGAGCTAACCATGCCTGCAATATATTCAGAGCAGAAAAAATCATCCAGTGTACAGGCTTCTAATGTAGTTTGTACAGCTTCTCTTCTTTTGTTTTAATAAAATTTTACAGTTGGAGTTTTTGCTACTGTATTTACTGTAAAAAAAACAAAAAACTAGACCAATCAAAATGAGAATTGTGGATAATTCTGTTAAAGTTTGAATATATGTTTTACTATAGCAGCAGGACCATGGATGGATATACACTAAGAGATAAAACATATTAACAACAGAGCCTAGTGATTAGAGGTGGGCAAAGCAAAAGATAATAACCTCAATCCATCGCCCCATTTCTTGTATGGCAGAAAGGCTTGAATAGTTCTCCAAGATTTGCAAATACTCAGGCAATAAACAGAATGCCTACAAACACCAGTAACCTTCCATTAGAGATCTAACATAATTCTTGGAGAAAATTATCTATTTAATCAGAGCAGACACAGATAATATTGTGATTCAGATTGAAGAGCAACAAACCCATATTCCAAGAGGTGAATTATGGGTTTGGAAACTAATTCATTAAGGTTGAAGTATATTACTGAGGTGAGAAATGGTCACCTGAAAGTAATTATCTTTCTCAACAAAAGTTTCAAGTTCGATCTGCATGTCTAGTGCAAGACGAAGCTCCGCGAGAATAGGAAGAACATCCTGCATTGAAAAAACTGAATATTTTTATTTATAGAACTTCAATTCAGTGTACCTAGACATAATGATAGTGGAACGAAACAAAAGCATTTCATTTACTATGTTTTAAGGATTGTAATTCAGTGGTTATATGGAGTGCTGGTCTACTGGAAATAATTACCAAGCTTTCACAGTAAATGTAGCAAACAAATATGACATAAGACGAGCATTCACCTACCAGCAAAGCTTGTTTCTTCTTTGATTTTACATTCACAACCAGATCCCTTGACATCTCATTCTTGGAAGAGGTTATATGCCTCCGTCCATTCTGAAATGATGATTGGATCATAAACCCTGGTGCCCTAGATATCCAAAAAGGTACAGAAGATAGCCAGCAAGAGCAAATCTCATGAGATAATACCTTACAAATTACATTTGCAACCTTTAAGTCTTGTTCTAGTTCCATAACTAACTGCATACCCTTCACTGGCCAAAACTTTATATCAGTAGTCTGAAATTTCCTTAAAAGGAAGTTAACAAATGTCACATTTCAGTGGTATAACTGAAGCATCATTAACAATAGATATCTTCATTGTTTCATAGAAGGGGGCCCTGGAGCAGAGGTAAAGCTGTTGCCTTGTGACCATGAGGTCACAGGTTTGAGTCCTGGAAACAACCTCTTGCAGAAATGCAGGAAAAGGCTGCGCACAAAAAACCCAAGTGGGTCGAACCCTTCTCTGGACCCTGCGCAAGAGGGAGCTACATGCACCAGGCTGTCCTTTCTTTTTTTTTTTATCTTCACTGTTTCATAGCTTGAAGTATGAAAGATTTGATTGAAAACAGACATTAAGGGGGGAGGAGGAGGAGGAGGAGGAGGAGGAGGAGGAGGAGGAGGAGGAGGAGGAGGAGGAGGAGGAGGAGGAGGAGGAGGATTTGGTTGAAAACTATCCTATCATGTGCAGAGAAAAGGTAATTAAGAAAATGAAACACTCATAATCTTGTTGGACACATACCCATTTCTTCATGGTGACCCATAACATGATGTGACAACCGTTCTGCAATCTTGTCAAGCTGCGCTAATCTTAAAGTGGACTGCAAAGAAGAAAATTATATGAGAGCACACTAATTTTGTTCACAAGCACGTGTTCATGCAGATGGGGCAGGACTTGTGATGCCTAAATCAATTCATTGATAACTAGAATGCTACTAAACGACAAAACAGGAGCACTTTCTTCAACAGAAATCGTAATTCTTATCTGTTGGAGCAATTGCTTCTAAAACTGCACCGACATGCACAGCCGCTCATATTCATGGTGCACATATGCATCATATGTACGAGAAAGTAAGGTCTCTACTAACCTGCTTATCAAAATAGGTGGCATCATCACCCTCATTTGGAATATTTTCCAGAATGTACTTTATTGGATCGAATTCCTGCGAACAACCAATGAGGCATGTCAAGCCCAACAAGCCCCATGTCCCCCACATATAAAAATGCAGTACCTACCTCCTCATAGAACACCTCCTCAAGCTCCTCCACGGGCTCCCCCTGTGGGTTGCTGCCGTAGATGGAGACCAAATCCTCTGAATTTGACGGCAGGTTTATCCTCTCATGTGGTGGCAATCCAGCGATGGCCCGAGCAGCTGCCGCTGCAGCGGCAGCACGTTCAGGAACCTAAAATAAGTACAATGCAATGGTGAGCAAACTCTACCTTGAATGATCCGTTACATTGCGCTAGAGCTGAGTGACGACGGGAGTGAAGAGGGCCTAAGGGACCTCGGGCCGTGGAGGAGGCGCGGAAGGTGCGGGCGGGAGGAGGCCGAGTGATCGTGCGGAGCGAACGGAGCTGAGGAGCTTCTCGCCAACGCGGGAGAGGTCCATGCCGCCGCCTTGGATCAGGAGGAGTGGCAGGAAGACGAGCGGGCTCGGCCCGGCCTCGAACAGCTGCTCGCCGCCGAAGAGGGAAGAGGAGGACGAGGAGGCTGAGGGCGCGGTCGGCGGCGGCGCGTCTCGTTGCATCTCAGCAGCGCCGCCGGCCGGAGGCCCCCTCGCCACCGGGGACCATGAGAGGGAGCGCCAGCGGCGACCCCCAGATCCGGGCGGGCGTTAGGGTTCTCGCGCGTCGGTGGTGGCGCGGGTCGGCCGGATCGCGCCGGTGAGGGGACGACTAGACACGGTGGTTGGCTGCTGCGTGGGGTCTCCTGGCCTTGTGGGATTTCGCGGGGATGTGCAATAAAGCGAGCGGGGAGTCGCTGCAAGAGAAGAACGGTGACCGGTGACGTAACACGGTGCTAGAAAAGGGGATGACAAGATCGGTCACGCTCTTGCTTACCGGGAGTGATGACGTGTCTGGCATCGGACTGTCCATTGTGTAATTTGTGGGTCCGTATAATAATTTTTTTCACAATATTTATTCTCGCCATTTCAAATTCTCCATGTTTACATGTGATTTCAACGGGCACTGTGGATGATAGGTCTTTGTAAAGATGTATCCAAGGGAGGAATGTACACTATGTTATTGTCTCAAGACCTTTAGAAGCGAGCATTTACATCAAAGCTATTGATCTACGTGTAAGTTGTTGCTGCAAGAACAAAGAGCAGAGCGTCCCTTTTGTATATATCTTTTTCATATAGATGTATGTTCATTTGTACAAGCATGCTCTAATTACAGCGATTCAAGCCTAACTGTATGTACAGTCAACAAAGTTCTAGGTTGGTTCTTAGTGCCCTAATGTATCAAACTTTCAACCATCTATGTCAATGCTCAACCTTGAGTAAACCATGCTACTATTTGTATAAGCATGAATCCAAATTAAATCTTTTTACATGCTCGACAGTTGTAATAACGATGGAGTGCAATGCTCACATCGATAAATTAATAGCACGTGCAAATGTATCGGTTGAGATGCTGATTAATATAAAAATGACTATATTATGTACCACCTATGCATCTGACTTGTGCAACCTATGTGAAGAGAGATAATTGTTTGCTTATTCATTGAGCAGGGGAGGATTTATACAAGACCCAGCATGTATGCGGCGTTCACAGCGCGAAGGCGCGATCCTACAATCCAGGAGAGCGACCGAGCACGTCCTTATCCCATGCAACTGAACGTGCATGGCAGCGCATGCACACGCGCTATAGATGCGGCGCTAATACATTTCCAACACCCCCTCAGTTTTAGCTTCATTTTGGAATGATGCATAAACTGTTACGGAAATCTGTGAAGACGCTTGATGGAAGCCCCTTGGTCATGATGTCCGCGAACTGAAGTGTTGTTGGTACATGTTGAACCCGCAGCTCTCCCAAAGCCACCTTTTCGCGAACGAAGTGTATGTCAAGCTCAATATGCTTCGTGCGACGATGATTCACCGGATTCTTGGTGAGGTAGACAGCTGAAATATTGTCGCAGTATAATACCGTGGCCTTGGGTATGTCAACATGTAGCTCATGTAGTAATTGCCGAAGCCAACAGCACTCGGCAGTGGCATTTGCAACCGCACGGTATTCAGCCTCTGCGCTTGATCTAGACACAGTGGATTGACGCTTCGAAGACCGAGAGATAAGTGAGTCGCCGAGGTATATGCAATACCCGGACGTAGATCTTCGAGTGCCGGGACAACCGGCCCAGTCTACATCGGAGTAGGCGGTTAATGTGGCCGATGATGAAGAATGCAATTGCAGACCATGGGAGATAGTCCCCTTGATGTAGCGTAGTATTTTCTTGACGAGAGTCCAATGTATGTCCCGCGGAGCATGCATGTGTAAACACACTTGATGCACAGCGTAGGTGATATCCGGACGAGTTAGCATCAAGTACTGAAGAGCCCCTGTAATGCTGCGGTAGAAAGAGGCATCTGAAAAAGGGGATCCTTCTGAAGATGATACCTTAGGCTTTGTGTCGACTGGTGTTGATGACGACTTGCAGTTGATCATACCGGCTCTTTGCAGAACATCTTCGGCATATGCTTCTTGGTGCAGAAAAAATCCCTTGTTGGTACGACGAACATGAATGCCAAGGAAGAAATGTAACGGACCCATATCTTTCATAGCAAATTTTTACTGCAGTTGTTGGATGATTGTACTCAGTAGCGCTGATGAAGATGCAGCAAGCACTATGTCGTCCACATAAAGAAGCAGATAAGCCATACAGTCTCCATGTTTATAAACGAACAGAGAGGTGTTGGATGTAGCTCCTTTGAAGCCCATACCGATAAGATGACTTGTAAAAGTTTGGAACCAAGCTCTTGGCGCCTGACGAAGCCCGTATAGAGACTTGGAGAGGAGACAAACAAAGTCAGGATGATCACTGTCAACAAAACGAGTTGGTTGATTTGCATAAACTCGTTCGTTAAGTTCGCCATGTAAGAATGTATTCTTCACGCCCAGTTGATAGACTGGCCATCGACGGAAAGCTGCAAGATGCAACACCGTGCGTATTGTTGCAGGCTTGACGACGGGGGAGAAGGTTTGATCGAAATCAATACCCTGACGCTGGTGGAATCCACGCACAACCCACCGTGCCTTGTGGCGCTCAAGGCTGCCATCGGCATGCAACTTGTTTTTGAATACCCATTTTCCGGAGATAATGTTGACACCAGGCGGTCGTGGAACAAGTGTCCATGTGTTGTTGTCACGAAGAGCTTGTTATTCCTCACGCATGGCTTCAAGCCAAGCTGGGTCACGCAATGCGGCGCGAACAGAGGTGGGTGGTGGCAGTATGGTAGCAGCAGCAGTATGTGCATATTTTGGGTTTGGGAGAAATATTCCTGCGCGTGCTCGTGTCAGCATGGGGTGAGTACGAGCTGGTGTGTGTGACTGAGAAGGCAATGGTGCCTGATGTTTGTTTGCAGCGGTGGGCACTGTTTGTTTGAGGATGGACGAAGGCTACAGAGAATGTATAGCTGACTGCATGGATCTAGTGTGAGGGGACAGCTCAGAACGAATCACACCTGATTCTGTTGCGCCGATTGGTTGTGGTGCACCGTGCAGATTTGTCTCCTGAGCAACAACCTTGGATGGCGTTGAAGGCCCCGGAATCTGCGAGGTTGTTGATGACCCCGGAAGCTGTGCCCAATCGAGACAATGATGGCAACTCTGATTTGCATGTGAAACAGTTGGAGTTGGCCCACGTGCTGTTGCAGCATGCACCGGCTGAGTTGGGCCTCGGGATTGACGTTGATTTGTTGCGGACAGTGGCAGGTGAATCAGCATAGGATCCTGCGCACATCCAATTGGCTCCCTGTGGTTGGATGGACCTTGATTTGATTCAAATTCCCTGAAAGGAAAATTATCTTCCACAAAATTAACGTGTCGTGAGGTGATCACACGCTTTGTTGCCGGATTATAACACCGATATCCTTTGCAGCCAGTTGGGTATCCCAAGAAAATACATGGCGCAGATCTGGGTACAAGTTTATGTGAAGTTGTGGAGGCGATGTTTGGGTAGCAAAGGCAACCAAAAACATGCAAATGATTATAGGATGGTGGATGACCGAGTAGAATTCCGTATGGTGTGGTGTTATTTCGTGCTCGACATGGTCGACGATTGAGGAGATATGTGGCTGTGGCTAGGGCATCCAGCCAAAAAGATGGGGGAGCAGACGCATGTAGCAACATCGTGCGCAAGCTATCATTGAGTGTACGAAGGACACGTTCGGCGCGCCCATTTTGTTGAGACGTTTAAGGACACGTGAGACGTAAAACAATGCCATTGTAGGAGAGAAATAAACGAGAAGCATTATTGTCAAATTCTTTCCCGTTGTCGGTTTGAATAGAGATAATAGGCTGACGAAACTGAGTTTGGACGAATGCATGAAAGGTTATGAGGGTAGGTAACACGTCAGATTTGTGCCGAAGTGGAAAAGTCCATGTATAATGGGAGAAATCATCAAGAATTACTAAATAAAATCGAAAACCAGAATTTCTAGGTATTGGAGAAGTCCATACATCACAATGCAATAGCTGGAAAGGAAAGATGGACATGCTACAAGAAGCAAAGAATGGCTGCCATACATGCTTTCTTAGTTGACAAGATCCGCATGTGTGGTTGTCGGCCTTAGTGCAACGAAAATTGAAAGACGAAAGCACACGCTGAAGGTGCCCATGACCCGGATGTCCCAATCGAGCATGCCAAAGTGGTGTTGTCAACGTGGCCACCAGAGATGTGGATCTCGTTGATTTATTCTTGGAGTGGATGGAGTAAAGATCACCGGCCGAATCACAGCGGAGTAGAATCATCCCTGAACGAAGATCCTTAATTGCAAAGCCAGAGGAGTCAAAAATAATAGCCACATTGTTGTCACGTGTGAGAGCACGGACTGAAATCAAATTTTGGACAAGATTTGGTGAAACAAGAACGTTGTTCAGATGAAGATCCGTAACTGGTGTAGAAAGTGTAGCATGTCCAACACGTTGAACGGGCAGTGAGGCACCGTTGCCAACGACGATGGTTTGTGGAGGATTAGGAGTGTAGGAGGAAAAGAGAGTACCCGGATTATTGACCATGTGGGAGCTAGCGCCGGTGTCGAGCACCTAGTCGTTGCCATTGTACTGACTGGGAGGGGGCACACCTTGAAGAGCGGTGATAAGACCTTGTGGCGCCGTGCCCTGCTGTAAGCAGGGGAAACCATTTCGGGGGTAGTAGGTTGAAGCAGTAGCGTGCAAGGCTTGTTGGGGAGGAACTCCCGGTCGAGGGCCAAGAAGACCAAAGGCAGCCGGGTGCCACAATGGCATCTACCAGGCTTGGACGACACCAGTCCAAGGACTGTAAACAGAAGTCCAGCTTGGTCACTGACCACCGGAGCTCGATGTTGAGTTGTTGGTGTTGCCGGGTGGTCCTCCAGTGGAGGCGTTGGAGTTGCGCCCACTGTTCTTGCCACGACGTCGACCTCGGTTACCACCGTTTTTGTTTCCGGAGTTGTTAACTATCGACGGCGTAGAGGTGGACGAGTCTGGTGTAGATGAGGATGCGGAGGTAGCTGACTTCCCCGTAGCCAAGAGAGTCGTATTGGCTTCCATTTTGGCAGTGTGAGCCTGACGGTGCTCGTCCTGCAAGAGATAGTCTCGTACCAACAAAAATGTTGGCAAAGGCTTAGTTGCAGTAAGCACAGAGATTGCATGGCTGAATTTGGAGGACAGGCCTCGTAGGGCGTTGATAACCATAGACTACTCTGAGATAGGATGGTCAGCGTCCCTTAGGAGGTCAGCAAGCTCCTTGAGACGGCTGAAGTACGCTGAAATTGTCAGATCGCCCTGGTATAGTCCATGAAACTCCTGAAGAGCGAAGACGGCGCGCTGATCTGCATTGTCAAGAAACAAACCTCGTATTGCCGACCAAAGCAGATATGCCGTCGGGCTTGGCACACAGATCATCTTCATCAGGTTGACAGAGATCGAATTATAGAGCCAAAACACGATGCACTGGTCCACCTGGAGTTAATCGACATTGTGCCACATGCTCTGCGCGTCCACCGTGCCATCAACATGGTCGATGAGCCCGAACTTGCGGAAAGTCGCATCGAAGAAGGAGATCTAGACGGAGAAATTCGAGTCGACGTAGTCGAGGACAATTGGAACATGGGAACGTATGTTCACATGCTGGATTGTCGTGACGGCGACAGGAGCAGGGATGGAAGAATCAGCAAAGGGGTTCGATGTGGAAGAGGCCGTGGATCCGGCGGCAGAGAACGTCGGGCTGGACGCCATGGAGAGAGTGGAGAAAGAGCGGAACGTGAAGAAAAGGAACGGATTAAGCTGATACCATGAAGAGAGATAATTGTTTGCTATTCATTGAGCAGGGGAGGATTTATACAAGAGCCAGCATGTATGCAACGTTCACAGCGCGAAGGCGCGATCCTACAATCCAGGAGAGAACGAGCACGTTCTTATCCCATGTAACTGAACGTGCATGACAGCGGATGCACACGCACTATAGATGCGGCGCTAATACATTTCCAACACTATGCATGCAATCGTACGCATAGCATTGCTCTTAATATGAATGTTTATGAAAGATAATAGTTTTTGAAGATATTCAATTAAAATAATAGATTCATACTAGAGCCGCAGTGTGGTCGAGGCAACTAAACGAAAGGGAAATATTTCTAAAAATCCGCTTGATGACTGTTTGAATTGATGTACTGGTTATGCATCGATGCTACTGACTATTGTAACAGGTATATTGTCCACCATCGTAAGGTAGAAAACCAGATTCCATTTCTTATAATACTTGATCAAGCATTTGCAACGCACATGCTCACTAGCCATCTGAGTCTGACAGTTTTACACTCGAACAAATGTCTTGACGCAACCTCCTAGCAAAGTGGTTTTCCACGATGGATTCTCTCGTCTACTCATGGTACACAGCATTTACCAACTCTAAAATAACCTCAGATCATCTGCCGCACCCCGTAGGGCTCATCCACCGTTACACGCGTGATACTTAAAGATGTCATTGCAAGCAGTAAGGACTCATACAAACCTCACGACAGCAACAACAGGGCATAACTGCTAAACTGCACTACCAGAAAGAAAATGTTGGTTCAAAAATTCTATCCCATACCAATACGGCGTGCAGAAGAGAAATAGTCATATACTAACATTATTAAAAGTTTCGCGACAGGTACCTCTCGACTGGAAATTTTACATGTACATCAATGGTCGGTTAGAACTTTACCAAAATTCTGCTCCCCATCCAGCTGCCGGGCCGCTTTCGTAACAACCTGGCAGGTGGGGTGGACAAATAAAGAATAGGAATCAGTGGAACTATGTCACAGTTTATAACCTGTCTATATGAACAGGGAAAAATGCATGGGTAACTCCCCCATCCTGCACCTCCAGCTTCACCAGGCTCCTTTGGAGATTGAGATCAAGGTCTAAAAGAATCCATATTCACAACAGTGGTGCCTTTGCGGTTTACCTCTTCTCCATGAGACTGTTCAACTGATATCAGAAAACATGAAGCGAGAGGACTGATGGATTGAAGCTGCAGGTGACGAGGTTCAAAGAAAATATCAAACTGTTGGATCCTTTCATGATCATTGTCCAAGGGGCTTCTGCTTGTATCCAGACTTCTGCCTTTCAAGCAACTTCACCTTGTTCTTGAGCTTTCTGTCCAGCTTTTTTAAGTATTTCTCCTCCCTTTCCCGGTCAGCAATACCAGGCCAGAACACTTGTCCAGTTAATGGCCACAGCCATTGATCATTTCCAGGATGCATGCCATCATCAGCTTCCTCTGCTAGGTCCTCATCCATGCTCTTCAGAAGAGTGAAATCGAAGAACTTAATCCACATATCATTTCTGTCATTGAGTGGATGCTGCTCTCTGATATTTCCAGTGACAGGGTTAAGGTATACCATCTTTCTTCCACTGTGATAAGCCCAGATATTCACAAGGACTTCCAGGATTCGACAATAGCAGTGCCTTTTCTGAGGTATAAATGAGAATTGAATTCAGATGATATTTACTTCATAGTATAAAAATGGTTGTAAAAAATAAAAAATATGCTCACCTCAGGTTCTGATGTTCCAAGCAAGCATGAAGCTGGCTCAGTACTGTTCACATTCAAGCTGTGAAGTGAATCGACGAACATCCTTCGAAATGAAACCAACATTAGAGCAATGAGTATGTTGGAAATCCGGGCAAGAGATTAAACTGGAAGGGGTCGCTTATTCCAGCGGGTTGCTGTCTATTTATAGCCAAGCTTACAACTAAAATTTATCTCTAAAAGTTTCTCTAATTCTTATCTAAATCTTCCGTATACTCTATCTCCATCTTTAAGACTCCTTTATTCTTATCTAATCTGCAGCAGGTAACTTTGTCTTTATCTCTAGTATTCCAAAAACAAGATAACATCTAACAAACACCCCCTTAATCTTGATTTTGGAACACACCTTACTTAGGATGATGACACTCCTTCATTGTCCCACACTCACTTGCACTAATTTAGTATAGTGACACAACTATCTCACCCTACCAGTGTTTTCAAATCAGACGACTAATCGCGATTAGTCGTCCTTATCGCTTGGTGGCGTCCGATCAGGTCATCCGACTCGATTTGCACAACTACAGAACTAGTCGTCCGATCAGGGCGACTAGTGATTTTAGACGATCAGGACGATTTGCAATTTTTTTGGGCCAACTAGCCAGCCTATTAGGGTTCCTCTCTTATTCACTTTTGCACACTTACCCCATAGCGCCTCTGTTTCCTCAGCCGCCGCCGACCTCCACAGCGCGTCGCCCGATCCCTTCTGGCGCCGGTGCGCCGCCCGCGCCGTTCCCCTGCCCGGCCGAGCCCCTCTCCTGCTCCTGCCGGTGCCGCCGCCCGCGCCCTTCCCCTGCGCCGGCCGAGCCACTCCCCTGTGCCGCCTGAGCCCCTCCCTGCGGCGCCCGAGCACCTCCCTGGCGCTGGCCGCCGGGTTGCACCCTTCTCTCCTGACACCACCCTCCTGCGCCCTTCTCTCATAACGCCGCCCTCCCTGCGCCGCCACTTGTGAGCTGCCGCTGCCCTGTGTTCTGAGCCTCTGAGTGTGCTGATGCCGGCAAGATGACCTCCTTTTTAGATGAAGGTATAGTTGTGGCATTGTCCTTCTTCCTCCTCAGATGACCTCTAAGCTTATTCTGCACTTAAATTGTTGCTGATATGATCTTCTAAAGGTTTGTTTGCTAATTACAATACACACACACACACACACATATATATATATATATATATATATATATATAATATATATGTATATGTCGAAGTGTTCGGTCGACACTTCCCCCGGGCCTGCACTGGGCAGCCCGCGGAGGTTCTTTTTTCGGCGGGGCTAGTCCCTAGCGGAGAGCTTGCGCAGATGGACGAGTTAGTAAGAGCTTGACACGGCGAGTTTTACGTGGTTCAGGCCGCCGGAGCGTAAAACCCTACGTCCACGACGAGCTATGGAGCTCGCTGTATTGCTTGCCGCTCAGGGCCGGGGGCCTGAGCTTGGGGGTGAGTTACAGCTTGAGAGTGTATGGCTAGCGTATGAGTTGCAAAATGCGAACCCTTGCTATCGACACCTACCCGAGCCTTTTATAGTCCAAGACTCGGGCGGCTTACAAGGGGAGCCGGGACCCGACATGTGGTCCCGGGAAGATTGTCCGTTATCTACCGTATCTGTAGTTACGCCGGTAGTTGCCTCTGGTCGAAGGCTTCTGAGTCTTCATCTTGCCGCCCTGCCCATGCCGTATGCTAGTCGTAGTGGTTGATGACGGCGCAGGCGGCATGGGATGTCTTGTCGCGGCGTTTATTAGCTGGCAGGTTCTGACACCGCGCGCCAGTCTGTGATGCGACTGGGCGCAACGGCACCTGACAGACGTGTGCTCCGCGTTTCCGCGTCTTGGGAAGACGCGGGCCTTGAATACCTTGTACGAGCAAGGTGTGGGGCGCCTTTACGCCCGCTGCCTACCGCTCGGGGGCGGGCAGCACCGTTCTTCTGGCCACATGGCGGGTCCGGAGCCCTTCTCTGAGGAGAGAAGGGTCCGGCCTGCGGGGCACGTGGAGCCTCCGGACCTCTCCCCGCGGAGGGGGAGGTCCGGCTTCTGTATGCCACGTGGCGGGCCCGGAGCTCTCCCCTGCGGAGAGGGAGGTCCGGCCCCGCTGGACGCGTGGCGTCTTCGGACCTCTCTCCCGCGGAGGGGGAGGTCCGGCTTCTGTATGCCACGTGGCGGGCCCGGAGCTCTCCTCTGAGGAGAGGGAGGTCCGGCCCCGCCGGACGCGTGGCGCCTTCGGAGCTCTCCCTGCGGAGAAGGGCGAGTACCTTAGGCATTTTACCCTGTGCGCGGGGGTACCCCATATCTCAAGAACCGACAGTGGCCCCCGGGCCCATCTCGGGGGAGATAGCGAGCCCGAGGTGGGATCTCCGTCTCTTCCGATCCGCGCACTTTCTCTAAGTCCCGAATTGACCGCTGCCGGAGCACGAACGGCCACGGGATCGTGAGAGCGTGTGCTCACTTGATAATTGCTTTTACTGCGGCGGTTCCCAAGGCTGCCACTTCTGCACGTTGCGGCGCTCTCTTCGGGAACCGCCGAAGTGCCTTGCCGGCTCATCTTCTTAGGAGACTGACTCCTTGACCCCACCGCTTCAGTTAAGCGGCTTGGGCCCACCCTTCATCGGCACTCGGTCTAGGAACCAAAGCGGTTGCGGGTGCGGGGTATTCGAAGAGTTCCGAATCGCTTGGAATTGCACCGGGAAGCTTTTTAGAGGGGGTCTTACAAACATTGCAGCTTCCCTTCGCACTTCTCTGCGTTTCTTCTCGGACTCTTGTGCTTTTGCTCTCTTGCCTGTGAGTTCTCCCTTGCCATGGCTTCCAACCCGCTGCCAGAGAAGAAACGCGCTCGATCTCCTCCAGCAACGGCGTCGGTGCCAAGTCGGGATTCTGGGGTGCCTGACACTCCCTCCGGTGGCGACTCGAAGAGGCCCCGGGCTGATGCGCTGGGGGAAGCCTCTGGGGCGTCCCCTGTTCCGCCAGTCCAAGCGACTGCGGAGCGGCCGTCGGAGACGGTAGCGGGCTCTGGAAATCCTGCCCTGGCTCGGAAGTCGGGGTTTAGAGCCCGCTGGAGTGTCCGCGCTTCCCGGCCTTCCCCGTCTTGCGGGGAATCTGTGCCGCTGCGCTCGGAGTCAGGGGCAACTGCCGCGGCCCCCAGGCCAGCGCGGACTTCTCCTGTTCCGGTGTGCCCAGACTCCGCGGCGGCGTCGTCTCTTCCTGCCGAGACGGCCACCGCGGCCCCCGAGCCAGCACAGGTTGATCCTGCACTAGGCGGCCTGGCTTCTTCTCCAGCACCGCGTTCCCCGGCTCGTCCCTCTCCTCAGGTCAAGGAGCCAGAAGCTGAAAAGAGCCCGGCTGGCCTGGCTGCCAGAGCCGCGGAGCCAGCTTCTCCTGATCGGCGTCTCGTCTCGGCTGCTGGTGCGTCGGCTCTTCCTGAGGACGAGGTAATGGAGGAGGTCGGGGGGACTGCCCCAGCCTCTGTTGCTCCATTGCCTCTGGCGGACGCCTTCGCGCTTGCCGAGTCGAGCGTCCAGCAGGTCTTGGCTGCGCTAGGGCGCGAGCGGGAGGAGTATAAGGTTGAACGGGACCGCCTCCTCATCTGGGGGAACCTTTTGCGGGAGAGGACCGCGAAGGTTAAGAGCGAGCTCGACTCCAGGCAGGAGTTGCTCGACTTCAGGGAAGCGCTCGTCAACCGGATGAAGCGGGCTGTTGACCGCATGGACACCCAGTCGCGGCGGATCAACAGGGAGGCCCTGGAGGCACACGCCCGGGCCGAAGAGAGCCTCTCTGCTGCTGTGGAAATACGGCAGCGGTTGGAGCGCCGTGAACTCGCCGTTGAGGAGCGGGAGCGTTCCGTGGCAGCTGAGGCAGAGAGGGTCGTCGCGCAGCTGGCCGCGGGCGAGGATGACCTCCGAGCTCGGATGGAGGAGCTGGAGATTCTGAAGGCAGACCTTGACTTGAGGGAGGAACAGGTCTCCCATGATCGTCGGGCGGTCTTGGACCGGGAGTTGACTGCCGGCTTCAAGGCCGCTGAGTTGGAGCGGCTAGCCAAGACTCTCCACCTTCGGGAGAGTTCCCTGGCGGCCAAGGAGAAGGAATTCTCCGAGAGGAACCTGGAGGCTCTGCAGGCGGCCCGCCGCGAGGTGGAGGAACTCTCAGCCTTGCGGTCCTCCGAGGTTCTTGCGGTCTCAAGCTTCGTGGATCGAGCGGGGTCCGCCCTGATCCCTCTTGGCTTCAGTCCGGTGAGGGCCGCAACTCCCGCATTGAAGGTGGCAGAGGTGATCCCTGTGTTGGAGTCGATCGGCGCCAAGCTGGACAGACTCGACTCGGTGGTCGCCAGCGAGCTTGAGGCCGAGGGCCGCGGCTTAGCTTTAGAGGTCGCCTCGCATGTGCTGGCATGCTTCAAGAGCCGCGACCCCTCTTTTTCGCTAGAGCCAGCGAGAGAGGGCCCAGCCGCGGAGCGGGACGAAGCTGCCACGGCTGAAGTCGAGGATGTGGCCGCCCTTGTAGCCGCAAGGTTCCGGCGAGAACCGGGAGGTCCTTAGGACTTGTTTCTCCCTTTTTTATCGAGTCTGTAGTCCAGCTCATGGAGCCTTGCTTAATTTGACTCTCTTGGATACTTGTGTTTGTGATGCTTTTTCTCTCCTTCTCGGCTTTGCCTGGCTGAGTCCTTAGCTCCGCAAGGTACTCAGAGGCCATTTCCAATCTCGGAGCTTCACACAGACACCCTCCCTGGGTCCTAACCGTGTTAGGGGCCCCCGGAGGTCTCCGAACCTCGCCCTATGGGGGACTCCAAATCTGCCTGCCACGTGGCGGGTCCGGAGCTCCTCCTCAAGAGACGGGAGCTCCGGCCATGTTGGACACGTAGGGCTTTCGGAGCCCTCCCACTGAGGGGGAGGCCCGCTTCCTGCCTGCCACGTGGCGAGCTCGGAGCCCTCCTCAAGGAAGGAGAGAGTTCCGGGCCCGCTGGACACGTGGGGCCCCCGGGCCCCGCCCCTGCTGGAGGGGCAAGTCCCGGTCCTTCCAGTCCCAGGCCAGAGTAGCTGGTAGCTCCTTTCCCCCCGCTTCATGCAGTCCCTGTTGCCGTAACCTGGAGGTCCTGCACACAGGCAGAGGAAACGTAATTCTCCTCGGGGGGTCCCCCCCTCCCGTCTCCTAGTCTTATCCGTCTTATGGTCCTGACCCGCTATACGGGGCTTGGACAATTCTGTGCACGAGGCGCCGGAGCTCCGGCTCCCTCCGAGGTCCGGGTACGGCCGTCCGATCCCTAGTACCGAGCCATGCGCTGGGGAAGCAGAGTGCACGCACTTTGGGTTCATGACCAGGCAAAGCGGACGTACTCCCCTGGACCTCGGGGGGCAGGAAGCGCATGCTTTGGGCTCTGGGCCGGCTAAGCTGGATACGCATCCTGGACCCCCCATGCACAACGCTGGCCTTTCCTGGAGGTAACCAACTGGCACCGCAACACCTGACTAGGGGAGGCCCGAGAGACTCACTCGGCCATCGGCAGGTGCCTCAAGCGCAGCCGCCTTCGGTAGGATAGCAAATGCCGACTATGGATGAGCGCAGGAGAGGGGGAGCTAGATGTACGATGAACATACAGAGATAGTGCGATCATAAAAATTAATGCATAATTTAAATGAGCGCATGAGAGGGAGCTAAGTAGAACAGGTCTCTGTATTCGTGCCCATAGGTGGAATTCTGGCTGTACATGGGGGCAATGTTCTGCCTCGTCTACAAGGGAAGCAAGACTCTACGCGCTTAGGGTCGGAACCAGGCTAAACTGGACGTAGTCCTGTACCGTCCCTTGAGACTTAGCTACCCCAAGCTCTGTTCCTAAATTCTATGGGGTCTATTACAGAAGTGAATAACCCTGTTCTACCGATGCTCAGTAAGTAGGACTTACAGTGTTGCTTCATGGCAAGGATTTTTTTGGGAATGGATCCCACTCTCGGTTGAAGGGCATGTGTACCTGGGGCGACAGCTTTCATAATTCGGAAGGGACCTTCCCTGCTGGGGGAGAGCTTATGGGTCCTCCTTGGAATATAGCGTGCCGCTTCACTAGGTTGCCCTCTTGCGGGCCCCCGTCGCGTTTGGTTCTTTGGCGGTAGTGCTTAGAGCATTAGCCGAGACCGTGCGTTGTGGGGTGTTCCCTGCAAGCCGAGTCTTGTCGAGGTTGTTTTCTTCACGCTGGATCAGGTCCTGCGCGGCTTCTCTCGGGGGCCCCCGGGGAGTTCTCCCCTTCTGGCTAAGGCCTTCAAGGGGTAGGTGGACCCGGGCTCGCCTTGGATGACCTAAGGCGTCTTCCCCTTCTGGCAAGGCCTTCAAGGGGTTGACGGACCTTAGGCGGCCCCCGAGAGGTATGTTCGAGGCACGGAGGCGTGCCGTAGCTGGCTAACGCCCTGGCCCGTCACCGTCGGAACTGGAGTCCTCACCGTCATGCACTGTCTTTATGACATGCTGAGGCTCCTGGAACCCCACCTGGTGGGCAGCGGTAACTGGGGCATCGGCCTTCTGTTTGCCATCCCTTTGAGGGTAGGGCGGTGCTTCAGCCCTCTGCTGTCTTCCTTTGCGGAAGCGCTCTGCAAGCTTCTGGATCTCCCAGCACTCGGCGGCAGTATGGTTGCCGGTGCCATGCACAGGGCATAGCCCGCCCTGGTCACTGTCAGGGACCGGTGATTGCCGTTGCCTTTTGTCGGCACGTGGCCCCCGAGCTCCACTGGTCGTCGCAGCTGCGGCAATGGGGGCCGTGAATGGTGACTTCATCTTGCCACTCCCCCGGTTCTTGATCTTCTTGCCACCCCCATAGGCAGCAGCACCGGACCCGGGCTGTCCCCCTGACTCGGAGGTCGGCAGAGCGTGCCAGTTACGCCCTTCGGCTGCTCTGGCGCACTTGTCCGCCAGGCTGAAGAGCTCCGAGACGTCGCGGACCTCTCTGGTCGCGAGCTTCTCAAGCATTTTCTCGTCCCGGACACCCTGTCGGAACGCCACCACCACAGAGGCGCTTTGGATATGTGGGATGGTGTTGCGCACCTGAGAGAACCGCTGGATGAAAGAGCGCAGCGACTCCCCAGGTTGTTGTTTGACGGCGTGGAGGTCGAGCTCCGTGCCGGGACGGGTGTAGGAGCTGCCGAAGTTGGCGACGAACTGCCGGCAGAGCTCCCCCCAGGAGGTTATGGACCCCTGAGGTAGGTTCATGAGCCAAGACCGAGCTGGGCCAGTCAAGGCGACGGGGAAGTAGTTGGCCATGACAGCCTCGTCCCCTCCTGCGGCAAGTACGGCGGTGGAGTAGATCTGGAGGAACTCCGCTGGGTTGACGCTGCCGTCGTACTTCTCGGGCAGGTGTGGGCGGAACTTGCGTGGCCACCTTGCGAAGCGAAGGTGGGGTGCAAGGGCCGCACATCCTGCACCTGCTGCCGCAGGTATAGGCGCTGCGAACGCTTGGTTCGCACCTGGCGCTGCGTATCCCGGCATGGGCAAGGCTGCACCATAGACCGGAGCCGCTACTTGCGGCGCATATGGTTGTGGCATATGCTGCGCAGCATATGCCTGAGGCGGGGCTCGCATGGCGAAGACCTGCCCTTCTGGTTGTGTCGAGGCCGACGACATGCTGTCGCCTGCCTCATGGTTGCGACGCCTTTCTCGGCGTCGCTCGAGGTACACCCGGGCGTCCTGCCCCAAGTGGCACCGTTCCAGTTCCCTTCGCAGGTCCGTCGACAGGAGCCTGGAGGAGCTGGAATCCGCCGTTAGCCCGTCAACCGTGGGTGTGCGCGTCAGCGACACAGCCGGTTGCCCTGGGCGCCGTCCTCGCCGAAACCGAGGGTTCGCGGCGGCGACGACGAGGCGGTCCACCTCGCGGACCCATTGTTGGGTCGCTGAATGGAGCGCATCCCCCGCAGGTGGGTTGCGCAGCAGCGCTCTTGCTGCAGCTAGCGCACCTCCATGGTGTACGCTCAGCGCTGCAGAAGACCTCACACTGGTCGGGGCCTGCATAGCCGGAGTCGGCGTTGTCGGAGTCGGCTGCTGGCTACCCGCTTGTCCCGACACACTCCGTCCTGAGTGTGTCGACATGTACTCCCCAGTGGTCACGGTTTGCCGTGAACGTGGGGGGGGGGGGGAGAGTTTGCCGCTGAAGGGAGCTTGGTCATCTTCGTCGGCGGAAACTCGTCGCGCTAGGGGAAAAGCCCCCTACCTGGCGCGCCAAATGTCGAAGTGTTCGGTCGACACTTCCCCCGGGCCTGCACTGGGCAGCCCGCGGAGGTTCTTTTTTCGGCGGGGCTAGTCCCTAGCGGAGAGCTTGCGCAGATGGACGAGTTAGTAAGAGCTTGACACGGCGAGTTTTACGTGGTTCAGGCCGCCGGAGCGTAAAACCCTACGTCCACGGCGGGCTATGGAGCTCGCTGTATTGCTTGCCGCTCAGGGCCGGGGGCCTGAGCTTGGGGGTGAGTTACAGCTTGAGAGTGTATGGCTAGCGTATGAGTTGCAAAATGCGAACCCTTGCTATCGACGCCTACCCGAGCCTTTTATAGTCCAAGACTCGGGCGGCTTACAAGGGGAGCCGGGACCTGACAGGTGGTCCCGGGAAGATTGTCCGTTATCTACCGTATCTGTAGTTACGCCGGTAGTTGCCTCTGGTCGAAGGCTTCTGAGTCTTCATCTTGCCGCCCTGCCCATGCCGTATGCTAGTCGTAGTGGTTGATGACGGCGCAGGCGGCATGGGATGTCTTGTCGCGGCGTTTATTAGCTGGCAGGTTTTGACACCGCGCGCCAGTCTGTGATGCGACTGGGCGCAACGGCACCTGACAGACGTGTGCTCCGCGTTTCCGCGTCTTGGGAAGACGCGGGCCTTGAATACCTTGTACGGGCAAGGTGTGGGGTGCGTTTAAGCCCGCTGCCTACCGCTCGGGGGCGGGCAGCACCGTTCTTCTGGCCACGTGGCGGGTCCGGAGCCCTTCTCTGAGGAGAGAAGGGTCCGGCCTGCGGGGCACGTGGAGCCTCCGGACCTCTCCCCGCGGAGGGGGAGGTCCGGCTTCTGTATGCCACGTGGCGGGCCCGGAGCTCTCCCCTGCGGAGAGGGAGGTCCGGCCCCGCTGGACGCGTGGCGTCTTCGGACCTCTCTCCCGCGGAGGGGGAGGTCCGGCTTCTGTATGCCACTTGGCGGGCCCGGAGCTCTCCTCTGAGGAGAGGGAGGTCCGGCCCCGCCGGACGCGTGGCGCCTTCGGAGCTCTCCCTGCGGAGAAGGGCGAGTACCTTAGGCATTTTACCCTGTGCGCGGGGGTACCCCATATCTCAGGTACCGACAATATATATATATATATATATATATATATATATATATATATAAGTATCAGTGTTTTCTGTCGGGTGACCCTGGGCCTGGGCCTGGGCCGGCCTGGTGCGGCTGAGCCCACCAGGGGCGCGCACGTCCAGGCAGGCCCGCCTCTCTGGTGCGGTCAGTTAAGATAGAGTCCAGGAAGTTAGAAATTCTGTTTATGAGTCCTATCCAGTTTAGAGATAGAATAAGAGTTGTAGGGGGTTGGGACTCTCCCAAACCCCCCCTATATAAACAGGGCTGCGCCCCCCTTGTAACAGCAGAAGTATTAATCAGATAATACAAGTTCTCCACCAAAAAAACCCCCACGGCAGCACCTAATCTAGCCGAGTTCCCTAAACTCACCTAGATCAGGATTTTCGCATCTGTTCCAGCAAGAACTCGGCGAGTTCTTCTCTGTTTCTTTCTTCTCCGATCTGATCAGCACCAGGGGTGCTTTCTACTCTCTCTGTCCTCTCTGTTCTGCACACAGGAATCACCCTGTTCTGATCTGCACCGCATAACAGATCTGTTCTGGCCGAACAGATCCGATCAGCACACCTGCAGAGCCAGAAACAGGGCTGAACAGGCCGGATTTCCAACAATCGTGGTATCAGAGCCGGTTTTCAACCCTAGGCTGAATTCTACAAGATGTCGTCTACACCTACAAGCAGCGGCAGCGCCATCAGCCATGGGACACCCTCACCGGCAGCTCGTGAGGTGAACACCGGGACGGGGTTCCCCGTGCTCACCAAGACCAACTACGCGGAGTGGGCTGTCATGATGAAGATCAAGCTGAAGGCACGACTGCTTTGGAAGGCCGTGGAGGAGGGGAACGTGAGCGAGCAGGAAGACATGATGGCGCTTGACATCTTGGTCAGCGCTGTCCCGCCGGAGATGATCACGACGATCGGAGAAAAGAGGACGGCGAAGGAAGCATGGGACACGATCGCCATCATGCGGGTCGGGGCCGACCGCGTGAGGAAGACAACAGCACAGCAACTCCGGAAGGAGTTCGAAGACGTTGTCTTCAAGGATGGCGAAAGCGTGGAGGACTTCTCCCCCCGTCTGAGCGGCATTGCTATCACGGCTTGCGTCGCTAGGGGAGGAGATAGGAGAAGAGAGGGCCGTGGAGAAGCTCCTGCAAAGCGTTCCAGAACGCTTCCAACAGATCGTGGTGGCGATCACGACACTGTTGGACGTGTCGACCCTCACCTTGTCGGAGGTGACGGGGCGTCTCAGGGCGGCTGAGAACGCTTTCGACTCGACGCAGCGGAAGGGAGGAGTACACAATGGCCAGCTGTACCTCACTCGGGAGGAGTGGGAGGCACAGCGGAAGGAGGAGCGGTCTACCCAGTCCGCGGGTTCTTCTAAGAGGGGCGGCCGAAAGGGCCCGCCCAAGAAGAACGGAGGCAAGAAGGGAGGTTCCGGGAAGGATATTCCGCGGGACCAGTGCAGGAAGTGCGGGAAGAAGGGCCACTGGGCCAGGGAGTGTCGGTCGAAGCCTAAGGAGGAGCCGCAGCAGCAGGCTTTCGTGGCAAAGGCGGAGGAGGAGGGCGCCTTGTTTATGACAAGGGTGGCCTTAGTACAGGAGGAGCCTGTATAGGAACGTCCTATGCGCCCACTGGATATAGTGGAGGGAAGTGTCTTCGCTCACCGCAGCAACGACGATGACTTTGACGACACTCGTTGGTACCTCGACACGGGCGCGACCAACCACATGACGGGTTCGCGCGCCGTCTTCTCCGAGCTCGACGAAAACATCGTCAGAACCATCAAGTTTGGCGATAATTCCGTCGTGCGTATCCAAGGGAAGGGTACGGTTCTATTCGCCGCCAAGACGGGCGAGCATAGGAGGCTCACCGGCGTCTACCTCATCCCACGCCTCACCACCAACCTCATCAGCGTCGGCCAGCTGGATGAGGATGGCTACAGCATCACGGTGCAAGGAGGAGTGATGCACATACGGGATGAGCAGCAGCGTCTCCTCACACGAGTTCAGCGCGACGACAGCAAGTTGTACTCCATCAGACTCAACATCACACGTCCGGTTTGCCTAACCGCGAGGCGTGATGATGTTGCGTGGCGTTGGCACGAACGCTACGGACACGTCGGCTTCCAGGCGCTTCGGAAGTTGGCACGAGAGGAGATGGTGCTCGGGCTTCCGCAAATTGATCATGTCGATCAATTGTGCGAAGCTTGCTTGGTCGGGAAGCAGAGGCGCTCCAGCTTCCCCAAGCAAGCTGGCGGCGCGCGGAGGGCGCGCTCGACCTTGTCCACGGCGACATCTGCGGGCCTATCACGCCGACGACTCCAGGTGGCAAGAAGATGTTCTTGTTGCTTGTGGATGACATGAGCCGCTATATGTGGCTCTATCTTCTAGCAACCAAGGACAAGGCGCCCGACTTAATTCAGCAATTCAAGGCGACAGCTGAATTAGAGTCCGGGAGGAGGCTGAAGCTACTCCGTACTGACCGCGGAGGGGAGTTCACCTCACAGGAGTTCGGCGAGTACTGCGCTCAGCACGAAGTACAACGTCAGCTCACAGCCCCGTATACGCCGCAGCAAAACGGGGTTGTGGAGCGGCGCAACCAGACAGTGGTCGGCATGGCGAGGAGCATGTTGAAGGCGAAGGGTATGCCCGGGATATTTTGGGGTGAGGCAGTTATCACGGCTGTCTATATCCTGAATCGATCCCCTACCCGCGGCCTCGACGGGAAGACGCCATATGAAGCTTGGCATGGAGAGCGACCAGCCGTCAATTATTTCTGAACTTTTGGGTGCGTGGGGCATGTCAAAAACACGCGCCCCAACCTGAAAAAGTTGGAAGACCGGAGTACTCCGATGATTTTTCTTGGCTATGCTGCAGGGACGAAGGGATATCGAATGTATAATCCGGCTGATGGGCGTACACACATATCACGTGACGTGATATTCGACGAGGCGGCCAAGTGGGACTGGGGAGAAGGAGCAGGAGAAGAGGACTACACCGCCTTCCACGTCAACTCCTTAGGTCCAGCAGGTGCTGGACCTGCTGTTTCAGCACCCGGAGAGGTGCTGCAGGGTCCGGAGGGGCCGAACAGCACCCCTGCAGTGCCTAGGAGGGGCACAGAAAGGTCTGTACAGACCCTAGGAGTTCCTACGCCAGCCTCCAGACCTGTTGGAGAGGGTCCAGCACCTGCAGCGTCGCCCCAAGGGCCCCTGCAGGGACTGTCCAGGGCAAATCAGGGCTGGGACAGTCCTGCATGGGGGTCAGCAGCAGCGGGGGATTCCGAGACTGAAGATTCCAGCACCTTCGTCACGCCCCGGCACCCTCCACGGCCCATCCGCTTCGCCACGCCGCCGATGGACGTCGGCAGCAACGTCGACGCCTACCACGACGACAACGCTGCACTTCGGTTCCGCACGATGCGCAACGTGCTGGGAACCCTCACCCCTCCTGGGCGCCCACCACGCCCACCGAGTCTGGAGGAGGGGGAGCTTATGTTCACCACCGCGGAGGAGCCTACGTCCTTCGCTGACGCCGAGGAACACCCTTGCTGGAGACGGGCCATGGTTGAGGAGATGGAGTCCATTGAAGAAAACAAGACGTGGCAGCTTGTTGACCTTCCTGCAGGACACAAACCCATTGGCCTCAAATGGGTGTTCAAGATGAAGAGGGACGAGCATGGAGAGGTGGTGAAGCACAAGACTCGACTGGTGGCAAAAGGCTATGTCCAACGGCAAGGAATAGACTTTGACGAGCTATTTGCTCCTGTAGCTCGTCTCGAATCTATTCGCTTGCTCCTTGCAGTTGCTGCACACAAGGGGTGGGAGGTACACCACATGGACGTGAAGAGCGCCTTCCTGAACGGCGACTTGATGGAGGAGGTGTACGTCTCCCAACCCGTTGGCTTCATCATCAACGGAGCCGAACACAAGGTGTATCGGCTCAAGAAAGCTTTATATGGACTTCGTCAAGCGCCCAGGGTCTGGAATGCCAAGCTCAACGATAGCTTGCTATCACTTGGTTTCCAGAAGAGTACGAGCGAGCACGGGATCTACTTCCGTGGAGCTGCAGAGGAAAAGCTCATCGTCGGTGTGTACGTCGACGACCTCGTGATCACAGGAGGCGGCACGATCAAGAAGTTCAAGGAGGAGATGATGAAGCGATTCAAGATGAGCGACTTGGGCCTCTTGTCGTATTATCTTGGCCTGGAGGTGCGGCAGACCGAAGAAGGGATAAGCGTTGGGCAGGCGGCCTATGCTTCCAAACTTGTCTCTAAAGCTGGCCTAGAAGGATGCAATCCCTGTGCATTTCCCATGGAGCAAGGCCTAAAGCTTTACAAGATAAGTAAGAGTCCGTTGGTGCACGCAACGGGCTACAGGAGCTTGGTGGGAGGGCTGCGATATCTGGTGAACACACGCCCCGACCTCGCCTACTCGGTTGGGTACGTGCGTCGGTTTTTGGAGGAGCCAAGAGAAGATCACTTTGCCGCAGTCAAGCGCATCGTACGCTATATAGCGGGTACGATCCACTTCGGAGTTTTCTATCCAAAAGGAGGCAACATGGAGTTGATTGGCTACTCGGATAGCGACTTTGCGGGAGACGTGGAGGACCAGAAGAGCACGAGCGGGGTGCTGTTTTGTCTTGGAAACAGCCCCGTTTCATGGCAGTCCAGCAAGCAGAAGGTGGTGGCCTTATCCTCGTGTGAAGCAGAGTACATCACAGCAGCTCAAGGGGCATGTCAAGGTGTATGGATGGCACGGCTGATGGAAGACTTGGCTGAAAAGATGAAGGCACCGGTGCTGCGGGTTGATAACAAGTCTGCCATAGACTTGAGCAAGAATCTGGTACACCATGACAGGAGCAAGCACATCGACACCAAGTATCACTACATACGAGAGTGTGTTGACAACGGTGACATTGTGCTTGAGCAAATCTCTACGAAGGACCAGATGGCGGACATCTTGACCAAGGCACTTGGAAGACAGAAGTTCGTCGAGATGAGAAGAAGAATTGGCGTTCTGGACATACTGCAGGTCCAGGGTCAGGAGGAGAATGTCGGGTGACCCTGGGCCTGGGCCTGGGCCGGCCTAGTGCGGCTGAGCCCACCAGGGGCGCGCACGTCCAGGCAGGCCCGCCTCCCTGGTGCGGTCAGTTAAGATAGAGTCCAGGAAGTTAGAAATTCTGTTTATGAGTCCTATCCAGTTTAGAGATAGAATAAGAGTTGTAGGGGGTTGCGACTCTCCCAAAACCCCCCCTATATAAACAGGGCTGCGCCCCCCCTTGTAACAGCAGAAGTATTAATCAGATAATACAAGTTCTCCACCAGAAAAACCCCCACGGCAGCACCTAATCTAGCCGAGTTCCCTAAACTCGCCTAGATCAGGATTTTCGCATCTGTTCCAGCAAGAACTCGGCGAGTTCTTCTCTGTTTCTTTCTTCTCCGATCTGATCAGCACCAAGGGTGCTTTCTACTCTCTCTGTCCTCTCTGTTCTGCACACAGGAATCACCCTGTTCTGATCTGCACCGCATAACAGATCTGTTCTGGCCGAACAGATCCGATCAGCACACCTGCAGAGCCAGAAACAGGGCTGAACAGGCCGGATTTCCAACATTTTCAAGTCGTCCGACTAATCGCAATTAGTCGCGATTAGTCGTCCTTATCGCCCAGTTGATCACGATCAAGCCATCGACTCGATCAGGACGACTAGAAACCTAGTCGTCCGACTAGTCGTCCTAGTCGGGCGACTAGTCGTCCGACTAGGGGGTCTGGCGATCAGGCTGACTTGCTGGAAAAAATATGGGCCTCCTGCTGCTAGCCCATTAGGGTTCAGTACCTTCTCTCCTTTGTTCTATTTAACTCCTCCTCTGCTCTTTTCGATCCCAGCAAAAAATAGAGGCTTCCAACTTGATGATGACATGCTTTCTTAGAATAAATTATTGCTGAACTGAACTCTTGTTTTTATGAACTAAATTTTGAATTGTTTGTCTATTTTTTAGTCTTTCTGAACTCTTGCTATTAACATAGTGCATAGATGTGAACTCTTGCTGTTTTTATTGTCTCTGTGTTTTAACTCTTGTTGTTTGTTGAACTGTTCAGAAACAGAAGTTCTAATTCTGCCTTTGTGTCGTGAGTATAATAGTATATGTTTCTCCTAATCAACTATTGACTGTTTTATCCATCTAGTCTATATATCTCTTGTGTAATACTAATGGAGAATGCTCTTGTTTATAAATATATCTGTACATATCTATCTATCTATATATATATATATATATACAATATGTTGTAAACTGCTAATATATGATATATATATATATAGGGTTGACTAGAAACCTGCAACAAAAAATAGACAGGACGACTAGAGAGTCGACTAGGATCGACTAGGGTCGACTAGTCGCCCTAGTCGACGATTAATCGTCCTAGTCGACCTAGTCGCCCCTCAAGCGACTAGAGTCGACTAGGTGACTTGAAAACATTGATAAGTATCGACTAGAAACTGTTATAAAAAATGTTGGACGACTAGGACCTCGACTAGAGGTTGACTAGGGGCGACTAGTCGCCCTAGTCCACGACTAGTCGACCTAATCGCCCCTAAGGCGACTTAAAAACATTGCACCCTACACTCAATTCTGGGATGGGCACATCTTCATCTCCAGTATGGTGACACAATTTTTCCACCCTGTACTCAATTTTAGGTCTGGCACATCTTCATCGGTTCATCCTCACGATAGCGACACAACTTTGTCACCTTATACTCAAACTTGTGATGGACACATCATCCCGAGCACACCTTGAGCCGTGACCTGCCCCCGCCTCGCAGCCGCAGCAGTCTGCCTCGCTAAGACACGCTACTTCGGAGCTGAGATCCGCACGCCCTGCCTACTGATGCCGCTGCAAGCCCGAGAGGATTGCCACCAGCACTGGCCGCCAACCCCGCTGCAGCAACACCGGCGCCGCCCGGCCTCCGGGGACGCAACGAATAGATCCCGCAGCATGCGCTCGCCACTAGGCCCCTGGCCGCAACACACGCACTTGCTAAGCTGCCGCGAGCTGCCATCAAGCTGCACGCCACTAGATCAGCGAAGTGTCACGTCGCACCCAAGATCTGCGTTGGATTGGCCGCCCACCGAGAGCACGTCCTCCCGGGGCAGTGGGGTTGGATTCTAAACCTAAAGATCTGTATACTAAATGTTGGAAATCCGGACGAGAAATTAAACTGGAAGGGGTCGTTTATTCCAAGGGGCCGCTGGCTATTTGTAGCCCAGATTACAACTAGAAATTATCTCTAATTTTTTCTCTAATTCTTATATACATCTAAAAAAACAAGGGTAAGGTTGTATAGAAATAACCCTTCCCCAGATAACCCTTCGGCACTGGTACGCCCTTATATAAATCTGCAGCAGATAACTCTATCTTTATCTCTAATGTTCCAAAAATAAGATTACATCTATCAGAGTACTTAATAAATAACAATCAAGTGTGTAAAGCCTGTAAAGTTACCTTGAGAACATGACAAATTTCAAAAATGATGGGGTGGGCATCACCCAGCTATGAAGTGTAGACCAATAACCACCATCATTGGGCATTGGTGGAAGGGCTGCGACACCCTCTGGAAGCCCATACATATTTCTAAATGCATCATCAAAAAGAGATCTGTGGAAAGAAGATAGCATTAAAGATGAAGCTCCACATAATCAAGATGGAACAAAATAACTATAGAAATGTTTTTCCTAAAATACGCAGGAGAGCTGTGTATCATTTCATTAAGAGTTGTAAAGTACACCACACATGCCATGTCTCAGTTTACTATAGAAATGTCTGACCCAGCCATATAAAGTTGTATAACCATGATCAATAAGGTTGAGAACTAACAACATAACTCTGCTCAGACCATTTTGCAGAAAAAGCAATATCACACCAAGAAGGACATCATAAATTTGACAGCGGTTGATTGGTTCTCAACTCTATTCCAACTCCACAAGTTTAAAAATGATAACAAAATAACCAACTATTCATCAAAAAAAAAAACTAAAAAGGAGCATGACAAGCCATTAACAAGCACCTGCAATGGCCAGCATTTAGGCAATCACATATCGACCAGAAGTCAAAACTTTGGTCCAAGTCCATCGGTGCCCAGTAGTATATAACATCCTCATTATATTCTTCAGTCATAGTTGCCTCCAAGGTTTCTTCTGCACTTCTTGACAGGGATACCTGGTAGAAGGAGAAGGTTAAAAAGGCAAATCCAAATCCTTTACAACCAAAATGTGTCCTTAATATTCATATAATGATCCAACAGACCCATTACATGAGGGAAACATAGCAATATTCGAATATCTTAAGCAACATGAGTGCCCTGCATTCACGTAATGCACCATTTAGTTTCTTATATGGTACAACATAGGTGTCATGATTAGAAGGAACTCCCTCCATTCTTAAATTGGTGTTGTTAAGACAATAATTTAGTTCTATTTTGAACTAGATTTGTTGTTGTAACGATATCAATTTAAAAATGGAGGGAGTAAGTGATACTGATTACTATTTTGAATGCTCCTTGTTGAATGATTTGCTAGCAAATAGGTAGTTAATATCCTCTACAAAAGTGAGAGAACTTACTATGGTTGTACAAAACAATAGTCAGACTTTCTAATAATACGTTCATGGCTATGTGCAGTGGAAACGGAAGTCAGAGCATTGTAGAGGGCAGCAAGGTGAATAAGGGAAGCGGCGAAATCGCAAAGAGTGGTTTTGGAGCTGGAGGCCATGGTTGGAACATCGCTGTTGTCTGTGTGATAAAAGGGACAAACATCATAGCGAGGGGAGCAAAAGAAATGCGCTGAAAGAGGGTTTGTCACTACAAGTTGTCCACATCATCGCAACAGATAGAGATGACTGGATAGGTGGCTCAGTGCTTGTGGTAAAAAACTCGGAACCATTTCAAAAGCGGACTGAAACTGAGGTGGGCTTGGACTTAGGGTTTGTATGCTATGATTTTGACTGTTTCAGATTGTATGAATTATGGTAGATGGTTGGGCTGTTCAGGTTGAAATTAGATGACTTGGAGAGGTCAAGGTTGTATAGCCGTATTATTTTTACCTTCCATGTCTGAAAGAGTAATAGTTTCTCAACAAGGCTGCACAACAACTGAACAAAGCTGACGTCAAAACTTGAGAAATTGGTACCTTCCTTCCAGCAGCCCGCCATGACTGGAAACCTATCCACGGTAACTTATGTACGGTATCAATTCTGTTAGCAATGGCAAACATAGCACCAAATTCACAAAGAAGATCACGATAGTATGGGTTGTCCAGAACTGAAAGCCTGGTAACAGCAACAACATCATCTGATCTTGGTCTCCTGCCTCCTTTCGACTTGACACAAAATACAAAAAAGGCATAAGTGATGCCTGAAAAGGCCAAAGGCATGAATAATGCAGAATTATAGTTTTCCTTAATGAACATGTGCACTACACATGAATGTGGTGGATTTAATTGCTGCGATATAACAATCGCAGTAAACCCTAGTTTGAAACTCCAAAGTACTGATTATCAACCATACATATCAAGTCCACAGAAACTTCATGCCAGATCAGATTGGTGGCAATTTGCCTCAAACATTTATAGGCAGAGTAAACAGGGGCGGATTTAATGGACCTGCAAGAGAAGAAGAGGAAGAGAAGGGAGATGAGGTGGAAGAGGAAAACCAGCCGTCCCTGCCCATGCCAAAACTTCTTTTAAGTCCTGTGATCTAAAATTCTAAATGAACATGTGGCGGCAGAGATGATAAAAAAAGGGAAGATACACAATATAATTCACCATGAAACTTAAAAGAGGAAAACTGGTACGCACTAACGAATTGAACCTTGATATTGAACACACATGCAGTAAGGTAAGTGCACCAATACTTACAAGAGTAACGCCACGATATAAAGCTCCATGATGTAAAAACGGCCACGCTCCTTCTCCACTATAAATCTCATATATACACACAGGTTGCCCAGTCCTTTCCAGTTCGCCTTCATCACGTTCATCTCCTTCCGGCTTTAGTCTTTCTGATTTACGAGCATTTTTATACACCTCATCCCATGATAACAAAGGTCTCTCCACCCTTTCATCAACCTAGATAGCCAAAAAACTGTTTAATTCCTTTTACACAAGTAAAAGTTAGTTTGGGTAAGACTAGAGCTCATGCAAAAAACAAGAAAAAAACTTGCCTCCTCCATTTCTCTTCTTTCGATGTCTTCAAAAATTTCGATCTCACTTAAATCATTCCGATCGGATAAGCTAGGGTAGTCATATGTATTACTGCTGTCAGAATGAGTTGTTTGATTACTCTGATGGAATTCTCCCGAAAGAATATCAACAATCCTTGTGTTACTATGGCTTTCATCTTCCGAAGAACCATTTTCTAGTGCAGCTTTCACCTCGAAAGGATCCCATAACCATGTTCTCTCTTGAACTTTAGAAACAGGAGACGGTATTTTTGCATATGAAGGATAATGCATCACACTTTCAAGAAGCGTAACATGAGAAGTAATGCAATCATATGCTAACATGTTCTTGGAAAGTAGTTTCCCCTCTAAAGCAACAGAATATGCAGCATCTAAAAGCCTTTTATCTCCTAAAATTCGTGTGAAAGCTGAAGCCACTGTGCTTGGGTCATCAGAATTGAAAATGAAGCCACTGACACCATCAGTGACCTGAAGCAAACAACATGTTAAAACGATGTTTCAAGACTTACAAAGTAAAAAAAATATTATGGACTGGATGAGTGGCATACATATTTCATAATACAAGTCAGATTTGGTGCAATAATTGGAATTTCAGATGACATGGACCGCAATAACAAAGGTGGAAAACTAGGTTCTTCTCTTAAAGATCCGTACACAACAACATCCACAAACATTAACAGATCCCTAATATCACGAGTCATGGGAAAATGCTTTATGAAAGCATCAGGAAATCCCATGCGTGAAGCAAGTTCCTGTAGAAGGAAATTAGAGTGGTATTAGCACATGATTTCGCAGGCATGAAAAGAAGGGATTATTAAAAAGGATGCAACTGCCTCTACGCATACATGTATCCCAAGTAGCAATAAATTATTGAAGAAAATAAGATCCCATGAAACATATGGAGCTCTTGTGTCAATGAAGATAAAGTTTAAAAATGGAAAGCATAGTATTTCAGGCGTCAAATAGATATCAAGGTAAACAGGATGAAATAAAAAAAGGTTCATTAAATATCTTCAGAAGTGAAAAGTATGTTGCTTTGGCCACAAAATGGTATGGAAGTTATTGGAAGAAATCAGCTTAAGGCTAGATAAGATGAAGGCAAACAAAAATATCATGATTGACATAGAGATGGTATTCTAGCAATGTTCAATAATATTTCTCAAAATTAAAAAATAAAACTTGCAGAATAATCATTACCTGGAAAGCAGAATTGTAGGCATCAGTGTCGTTTCCACAGAAAAAAATAAACTGTACCCTCAAATTTTTAGTTTTGGCTGTATCCAAAATTTGTGGAGCTGATGCATGCATGACTCTTGCATAATCCCATGGCAATTCATCAAAGAACACATAGCTTCCGACCACCAAGATGACAACTTCATCTTCTTCAATTCCATGCTGCCTTCTTATAATTTCTTGAGAATGTGATGAACCATATTTTTTAACTGCCCAGATATCAATGGGAGAACCAGAAATAACCAAAAAGTTCCCAGAATCAAGAGGGGAATATAACAACTGGGATCAGATAGATTAAAAAGGTCAGATCAAAACCCCGTTCCATTTTATTTAATTATTCCAATGCTTAGAGTTTAGTGCAGTACATACAGGCAGGTAGCTATTGGGAAACACAACATAAGCACATGCATTGAAATGTGCCCTCCAATCTTCAATGACATTAGGAATTGAGTCATGCGACTCCACATAGCTTCTAACATGCTGTCCAAGTGTATCTTCATGTATAAGCCAAACCACTGGTAGAGATTGAAAAGGTTCCTGCATAAGACTGAACACAATTGAACATGTTGAGTTGCCAAACAAAGAAATGCAGTGAGAAAGGGGGGGAATAGATGTAAACAATGAAGTATCACAAGAACAAGTGGCATTTCATCCGGTTTTACCAAATAGCAGAACAGTGGCAGCTGTTCTTTCCAGTTCAGTTTGGATACCTATATCATAACTACTTTATTTTAAAATTGTGTTTCTGACATGAACAGCAAGCCACGAGACAAGGAACAGCAGAACGCTTACATTGAAACAACTTTTTTCCCCTGAAGAGAGCTTAAGAGCACACCATTGTACCTAGAGAATAAGGAACAGAGAATAGAAGCGTTAAGAGATTAATAAGGCATAAGACTAAAGTGGAAGTAAGCCCCATTTAAGTACTTAGAGAACTCACTTTGACCAGTCAAAAGCATTCAAACTCGCATAATTCACAACTTGTATGTGGCAAATATTTTCCCAAATATCCCGAGCTTTCCCATCCACAAATGCTAAGACCTAATTCATGGAAAAAAAGTGAACGACGTGTGAGTCTTAAAGAAGAACAGCAACTAAACAAGTAAACAGTTACATGGTACACCCAAAATCAAGTGCACAACCCAACGTCATGTTCACCAAATTAGCAACCTGTGTAAAATGGTGTTGCAGGAAACTCACCTCGACCTCATAACCCAGGGTCGTAAGACTTTTTGCTAAAGTTGCAAGCATTAGAGATTGTGCATCCATGTTCATGCTTCCCACAACCTGAAAAATAAGGAGCCACAAGTCAGCTATACATGACATGCAGTTCCAGCATTAAAAAAATACGCACACAAAGACCTGGCCAATAAAGAAACAGAAAAACAAGCAAACATCGCGTGCATGTATCTAGGTGCATGTCTGTTCTTCCGACTAATACAAAATTCAGACAAGTGTACCCACATTAGGTTTAAACCAATTATACCTCGATCCGGTTATAAAAAATATGGTCTGCTACGTATTTTCACTGGGTTCGAAAGTTTACGAGCGGCGGCAGTGAAGATACTTGGTTAGGGAAATGAGCACTCACGAGAGCCAGTCTGACTGGCGCGAGGCCGGCCCACCACCGCCGCTCGGATCTCGCGGCCTCGAGCCGGCTCTCGCCGTCGAATGCGCGCAGCGCCACGCGCGAGGCCGAGAACCGCATCATCACCCCGCCGCCGTCCTCCGGCCGCGGCGGCGCCTCCCCGTCACCCTCAGCCGCGTCGCCGATGGGGAGCAGCTGCCACACCACGAGCAGGGAGGCCGTGAAGAGGGCGACGAGAAGCGCGAAGAAGAGGTGGCTGGGCCGGCACGACAGCCCCGGGCGCCGCCGCCTCCGCGCCGAGCCCGAGGAGGAGGAAGCCGCCGGCGCGCCCGCGGTGGGTAGGTGGTGCGCGGCGTCGGCGCGCGCCCCGCGCCGCCACATTGGGACGCCCGCGCCCGCGGCGGCGCCGATCGGAGAGGGGGGCGGTGAAGGCCGAGCGGTGGGGCCGAGTGTCACCACCACTGGCTGCTGCCGCTGTCACATGAGGCGCGGCCCGATGCGGGGCCGCGAGCGCGATACGGTCGAGTCGGGTTCCGGCGCGGTGGCCGAGGAGGAGGAAAGAGAGAGGAGGCGGGTTGAGTTCGGATCAGGCAACCGCCGCCGCGACGGTGGGGATAGGCGAATCTGCTTGGCGACGGCCCGAGCCGGAATACCGGAGCTGAAGCAGGAGGCGTATACCTGCACGGTTTGCAGTACACGGGAAAATGTATACGTCGGCGTATCTTGCAACGAGTCAGAGCACGGTGGAATGGAGTGGAGAGATGCCAAACTTGCGTGCGCAGCGAAGCGGATTTGTCCGTACACAGCTATTCTCAGCTTCGATTTGAGCAATTTGGACACGGTTCTGCAAGTAAAGTACTCCACTGTTGTTTGCGATAGAAAAAAAAAAACACTATCGAGGTATCCCTTTTCTTTCTAACGAGCATGCTAGATAGTATATATTGAACTCAAAGAGTTTAACCATATCAGGGCATCACATGTATATTTTAGGTAGGTCAATGACAGCAAAAAACGTAGGCATGAACGAAAGCGTCTCACAGGCAGGACACGGTCGACGCAACGAGTCCGTCCAGAAACAGAAAAGCGTCTTTCACGGTTCATAGCAGAAGCCAAAACCGATCAACGCGAAGATTATCGGCACAATGGATGGATCGACCGGGTCATCACTCGGCAGCAGTGCAGGCGTCGCCCTTGACGTCGCACTTGGGCAAGGTGGCGTAGTACGGCCCGACGGCGTAGGTGACCTCGCCGGGGAAGATCTTGACGGGGCGGTACGGCTTCTCGCCGGTCCTGCCGCCGTTGAAGTTGGTGAGCACGGCGCAGCCGGCGTCGCCGGAGGAGGCGAGGCGGACGAGGCAGTCGGACGGGTGGAGCCTGCCGCCGCCGCTCACCTCCGCGGGCACCTCGACGTTGAACACGCCCTTGTCGTCGGTGGCGTCGCTGCCGTGGTACACCGTCCGCCGGGTCCTCTGCTCCAGGCACGTGATGCCCACTACGCTGCCTGCACGCACACGGACGAACGTCGGTTAGCCGCCGGACTGGTCGTGCCCGTGTTCTTACTAGCTAGGCGGGCACGGGCGGGGGGTGAGCACGCGACGAACCGGGGATCGGCTTGGCGTTGTAGGCGTAGGCGTTCCAGTTCTTGGTGCAGTCCTGGCACAGCACGGTGCCCGTCACCGTGAACTTTTTCACCCCGTAGTCGTAGCCCGGCCCCCGGGCCTCGGCGCGCGTCGCCGCCGCCGCCGCGACGACCACCAACGCCAGCGCGAGCGAGCGCATGCTCCCGAGCGCCATTTCCGCAAGCGTGCAAGGTCGCTCCCTGGTTCCCGGAGATGGAGCGTGCGTGGAGGTCGAGAGGCTGGCCTGGCTGAGACCCGGCAGGCACAGGCAGCGATGGCTTTATCGGGGACGTGCGGGGCCTCGCACGACGTGAGCCCGACTCGTTTGGTCATCGTGCGTCTCCTGCGTCGGGCACCTGACTTGTGGTTTGGGCAGACGACGTGCGAACCATTTTTCTGTGTGGGTGCAGTGCTCCTCCGTTCCGTCGTGGAGGCCACCTACGTACGACTGCCAGGCGGCACCGATCCGGCTCCGTTGGGATGAGTTCTTGGGTTCAGTGGGCCGAAACTTGAGAAAAGAGAAAACAAAGGTCCGCATGGGCCGGGAAACTAAACCCTTGTCGGCTCCGCAGCGGTAGTGCGTGCGGAATTGGGCCGCAGCACCGAGACGCCTGGCAACCCGTGCCCAGCGGGAAGGGGGCCTAAAATCCTGATCGATCTGCAAGAGGAGGCTGCAAGCATGTATATTTTTCCGGAAGTAAATTGCACAGGTCTATCAATTTATCCAGCCATGTCATCTACATTCATAAATTTTATTTGCATTTCTATATTCAAGAACTTGTTCATCTGTGTCGATTGGGTATGCAAACTTTTTTATTTACACTTATAGATGCATGAACCTTGTAAGTGATACACAAGAGGTATATACTCTTTCAACATTTAAATCAAAGTCAAGGCTTATTGTTCCTTGCTAAAGAGGAGCAGCGGGCTTCAACCACTTCCATCTATGTCGGGGTTCTGTACAGAAGCGGTTGCATTCAACATTATTAGCATCAACATGCGGACACGAGCTCGCCCTAAGGATCCCTAATCTACTGCACTCTTTGCTTGATGGAGAGTAATATACCGTGGGAAGAGGTAAAGAAATCCACAACGTTGCCTACAATGTTAGCTTTGGAAGTGAGCAACACCTTGATTTTCTCTCGATAGCGTTGTTGATCGGTCAGGAAAAGAGAGAAAAGTTACATTTGTGATACATATGTCTAGAATCACATCGATGGGGAGGTATGGATCTGTGGTGCTCCACTTTAAAAGTTCATGCGTTTATAACTATAAAAAAATCATGAACCTAAATGACATGGATGAATAAGTTCCTAGACGTAAAATAAAAAATAAAAATTCATATACCTGGATGATATAGTTGAACAAGTTCATGCACCTCTGGTGTATTTTACTTTGAGCTATAGATGCATTTGTATTTTCCAGCCATAGAAAACATTTATATTTTCCAACTATAGGAAACATTTATATTTTCCAGCTATACGAAGCATTTATATTTCCAGCTATAGGAAGCATCAAGCAATACAATACAGTAATTTTCTGGTGGTGAGAAGATGAAAATCTGCGCAGAGCCGCAGACACGCTAACCACTGAAACATCCCATCATCTAGCGGGCTGCATGCATGACTGTCTTCACAGTTCATCTCGCTCCACTTTAAAAGTTAATGTGTATTTAGCTGGAAAGAAAAAATCACGAACCTAAATGATATAGATGACCAAGTTCATGAACGCAAGAATGCAAATAAAAATCCATGGTTCCAGATAAAACAGTTGAACAGGTTCATGGAATTCTGGTGTATTTTACTCTTTCCCCAGCTGTACGAAGCATTTATATTTTCTAGCTATATGAAGCATTTATATTTCCAGCTATAGGAAGCATCAAGCAATCTTTAATATTCCGGTCGTGAGAAGATGAAAATCTGCGCAGATACACTAACCACTGAAACATCCCGTCATTAGGCGAGATGCATGCATGGCCGCCTTTAGAGTTCCTCTCACTATATTTTAAAAGTTCATGCGTCTGTAACAGCAAAGAAAAAAATTGTGAATCTAAATAGTACGGATGAACAAATTTATGAACGTAAAATATAAAATAAAAATTAATGGATATGGATAACTTGAACAAGTTTATTAATCTCTAGTACATTTTACTCTTTTTCAAGCTATAGGAAATATTTATTGTTTCCAGCTATAGGAAGCATTTATATATATTTCCTGCTATAGGAAGCATATATTTATATTTTCCAGCTATATATATGAAACATCAAGCAATGCCTTAATTTTCCAGTTGTGAGAAGATGAAAATCTGCAGAGATAGGCTAACCACGGAAACATCCCATTATTACCAGGCGGGCTGCATGCATGGCCGCCGTCACAGTTCGTCTCGCTCCACCGGCACATCGGAGCGCGGACAACGGCGTGAAAACCGCGGCGCCCAAACCAGGAGGAACGCCGGGCCGCGCTAACCCCGCCCGTCAGGCACGCCTATAAGTACAGTAGCCCGTCTCACCATAGTCGGGCACATCAATTAATCACATTCTCCAAGCCGAGCAAATAACCCGGTTCAGCGCGAGAGCAAGCTCCTATCTCCATGGGATCCCTCCACCACATCATCAACATCGCGGTCGCCGCCGTCCTCGCGGCGGCGCTCTTCTCCGGCGGCTCGTGCGCGCATCCCGACGTGCCGCCGGGCCCCAACATCACGACTGACTACGACGGCAGGTGGCTCGCAGCCAAGGCCACCTGGTACGGCCGGGACACCGGCGCCGGCCCGGACGACAACGGTATCTATTATATATCTGGGCATGCATGCCTGCATGTAACTGTGAATTCATCATCAGCTAGGACAGTCATGCATGCAATCGATGTTGTGTGATGCGTGTCCGATCCGAGTGCAGGCGGCGCGTGCGGGATCAAGGACGTGAACCTGCCGCCCTACAACGGCATGACGTCCTGCGGCAACCTCCCGCTCTTCAAAGACGGCAAGGGATGCGGCTCCTGCTACGAGGTAAATACAGATCGATCGATTGCCGATCGAAAGCAAGCGTGTTATACGACTCTGAGACCTACTGGGATACGGCGGCGGTTATTAACTGCTTAATTGCTTGATGCAGATCAAATGCACGAGTCCAGAGGAGTGCTCCAACTCGTCGGTGGTCGTGTTCATCACCGACATGAACTACGACCTCCTCTCGCCGTACCACTTCGACCTCAGCGGCAAGGCCTTCGGCTCCATGGCTAAGCCCGGTTTCGAGAACAGCCTCCGCCACCGCGGCATCATCGACCTGCAGTTCAGGAGGTCTCATTGACTAATCACTTACTCGATCTCGAATTCTCTCTCTCTCTCTCTCTCCATGCATACACTACACACGCGCGCATGGAATTGTTGTGACGATTGAGACTTCATGCGTGCATTCTTAATTACCATCGCGATTTGCAGGGTGCGGTGCACGTACCCGCCGGGGCAGAAGATCGCGTTCCACGTGGAGAAGGGGTCGAACCCGTTCTACCTGGCCGTGCTGGTGAAGTTCGTGGCGAACGACGGCGACATCGTGCAGATGGACATCATGGAGAAGGAGGCGCAGCAGTGGATGCCGATGAAGGAGTCCTGGGGCGCCATCTGGAGGACTTACCCCGTCATGCATCTCAAGGGCCCGTTCTCCATCCGCCTCACCAGCGAGTCAGGCAAGCAGCTCGTCGCCACCGACGTCATTCCGGAGGATTGGAGCCCGGACACCGTCTACCAGTCCGACATCCAGTTCTAGATTTCTACCAGCTAGTTCTGCTGACGCTTCGACAGAATAGCCGCGCATATTTTGCGCCGTATGTGCTGATGCGTGTACGAACATGCTTAATTAGTTGGTCGCTGGCTGGTGCATGATGAGCACATGTATGCAATGGTAATCAGATTAATTGAGGTTATTACAAAGATACAATCTGCTCCAACTCACCCAATCAGTGACAAAAAAAAGACACAACAACAGTACAGTCTTTTCAGAGCAAGTCGGGTAGGTTAAAGATGAAACCCAAAGAACGATGGAGGAAGAAGGAACACAAATTAAATTTAAGCCTAACAAAAACATATTTAAACTGCCGTTATATATTTGAGAAAAGTTTATTGCGGGCTCTGTTAGATCTGTTATGGCACATTCACAATATCTGTTTCTCTCGTCTGATTGTGAATGTGTCAGAACGACAGAGCCGGCAATAAACTTTATTGTCTAGTCAGATTAGTTTTTCTTCATAACTCTAATGCTATGTCATCAAAATTGTCGACACCTCGTCTGAAAGTGCCATTGAGAATACAATTACAAGAAAAAAAAGAAAGGACAGCCCGATGCATATAGCTTCCGCTTGCACAGGGTCTGGGAAAGGGTCCGACCACTACAGGATTCCCGTCAGCATACGACGGCTAAAACCGTCGTATATAAAGTAGAAGCCGTCGTATATAGTTTGTATACGACGGCAGTTGTTTATATACGACGGTTTGTGGCCGTCGTATGTATTTTATCATATATATAGTTATATACGACGGCACCGTCGTATATAACAGTATATATACGACGGCCACTTATATACAACAACCCGTTTCGTAGACTTGACCCAGTGGGCCAGGGCCTTTATATACGACGGCTGGGCCCTGGCTGTCGTATATAAGCGCTTATATACGACAGCCGCTGGACCCTGGCTGTCGTATATAAGAGCTTATATACGACAGCCTGGCCCAACCGTCGTATATAATTTAGGCTTATTTACGACGGCCCTGTATAGCGGCCGTTGTATATAAACTATACATGCCATTGTATATAAGCTTTTCCATTTTTTTAAAAAACAGAAAATGGCTAACCTAGCTCGATGGCCAGCTACACATCCAAATCAATAGACAACAACAAAACAGTTTGATATATAAATTCCCAACAAAGTGCAATAGTACACATCGACAATCACGAAGTCTGACATCCACACAAATAAAAATAAAATCACAAATCTATTGATTACTAGCCCCTCCACTACCTCCGGGAGCGAAGAAGTCATCCTGCCGCGGCGAACCTGGCGCCCTTAGCTGTGGCGATGGAGTCTGAGCCTCCGTCCCTGATCCCTGCGAAACACAGTGACATATGTACAAGTTTACAATTGTTTTTCTAGGTTCATTAGGATTCTTAGCGGTTGAGGCTTCCACTTAATGTAACTTTCTTTTTATACCTGTACTCCAGGAAACTGCTCATGTGGTGGCGACGGCTCGAGCACGGACGGAGGTGGCTGTCACAATGGTATCTAGATTTGCTGCCCTTGCTGTCGAGCTAGCGCCTGTCATTTCAAACATTACAATTTACAAAACTAATTGAAATGCAATATAATTAAATTATAATTGTATGTTTCTTACTTCCATTGCCGCTTGCATCTGTGCCACATAGGACACATGGTACGCCATGGCAGCCCTGTTGTTCTCTCGCTCTCTCGCCAAGGTCTCCTCCTGCCGAGCCAAGCTCTCCTGAAGCGCCATGACTTCGAGATCTCTCTCGGTGACACGACGGCTGGAGGAGCCTGCAGCCGAAGACTGCGAGGAGTTGCCTCTCGCTGGTCGTGCCTCCCTAGAGTTGACGACTCCAGAGAATATGGCAAGCCTAAAAAAACGAATCAATTCAAGGTAAAATTAAATAATCTTGAATTGAAAACAATGAAAGTAAATGAATTCACTTTTCGTGTGCTTTTCCACCTCCGCTTGCATACGCGGCTTGAGGGTCGATGTTCGGGGAGTTTTCCCAATCGAACCCTTCGGCGTGTATCCTCACAGCCTCTTGCCCATACCTAGTCTGAAAAACAATGAAATTGTGTAAGTTTAATAATATATATAGTGTCAAATAATTTTAGAGGTCATGAAACTTACCAGGCGCCCCGCTGCGTACTGACTACACTGCTCCGGCTGAGAAGGGTCAGCGTGACCTCTCCTATAGACCGCAGTAGCACTCGGTCGCACGCCGGTCTCCTTTTCCTGTGAACATATGTTAGTACGAAAAATACTACATTATGAATATAATAAAAACTATCAAGAAACTTACCATCCGTTCAGCCATTCGCACAAAACCTTGGACGCCCATACCGTGCTTCCCTGAGCTTCCTGTGGCATCTCGAGCCTTCTTGGACTTAGCGATGAACTCATCGCTAGCCCAATACCTGCAAAGGGCTCGGTAATCTTCAGTTCGTCCCTGTAACCAAGGGACACTAACCTGCACACATGCGTAGTTAATTAGGTGTTACTTAGCAAAATTAATATGAACAATTTAAAGATTACGCAACTTACCTCTACGTATTGCTCCTCCGTCAAGTACGTGTCGGAGGCGTCTCTGAACGACCCAACCTCGTGGTCGTGGAGCTTTAAATAGTCGTTAAATACTTGACTCCGAGCGTTCGAAAGCATTTGCATAACAAGCTTCCGAGCGTTCACTTCGAACACGGAGTGGGCGTGATCCATCTGCTCGGCCGATTCCTCAAGGCGGTACCTGAGCTGTAGGAAGCCAACACAGTTCGACATATACGCACATTGATATTTGAAGGAACATAAAGAATTGAAACTTTAAATATTTATGAAAGTTACTTAACCAAAAATCTGTCCACACGACTCCCTGTAGGTTGTCGTTCTCCGGGTGAGGAACGCGCGCGTAGTCGTCCCACGACGTAGCTGCACGTCCATCGATCGCACCGGGGTAGTGCAGACGCACTAAGTTCCCGATGCAACCGTTCACCGTCCTGTGGTGTTTGTGCCCGTCGTACGAGAGGTCCTCCCAAGAACTAAAAAGTCGTTTGTTAAGTCATTAAGTAAGATTATAGTCTTTGAGAACAAATAGAAATGAATACTTTATTAATGTGTTACCTGTCTCCAACCGGACGAATAATTATCGGCTCTCTAGGAATAGGTGGAGGACCAACAAAGTTACTCCTTCTCGTGCGTCTCCTCCGCTGCGGCACCACGTCTGGTGACCTAGAAGGCTGGTCACCGGACGTGTCCTCAGGCTGGGTGGCCTCGGGCTCGCTGGGTAGACTACCCTGGGGGTGGCTGCCGGAGGGCTGGCTACCAGAGGGCTCGCTGCCCGAGGGCACGCTTCGCTGCGTACCCGTCTCCTGAGGTGCAGCTTTGGCCTCGGACTCATAGTCCGAATTAGACTACAATGGTAAAGTAAGTAAGTTAAATTGAAAAAGTGATTTTAAAAATTTTGTGCATTGTAGAAAAATTTACCTCTGTACGCTGCAAACTGACAACCCTGTCCCGCAACTCTCGAGACGCACTTAACAGCTGAGTGCGTCTGCTCCCGCTGTAAGTGGAACCGTAGAAGTAGTCGTCTCTCTCCTACGAGGGGAGGAAACCCCTCACACTCGACGCCTTCTTCCCCTTTGAACCCTTTGAACCCTTGCTTCACGACATCCTAATTAGTTTAAAAAGTAATTACTCCTAATCAGTTTCAAAAGTAATGTAAGCGATAATTAATGTCACTTTCATTAAAAGAACATTACTCGTAATCAGTTTCAAAATTCATCAACATCATGATCATCAACATCACGATCATCAACATCGCGATCTGTCGTCTTGAGCTGTTTACGTTTTCGCTTTCGCATTGTAGATGTCTCTACATCTGCAACGTCTCCTACTAAGATATCGAGTCCTGCACCAGACTCGACGATAAAAGAGTCTGGCAACTATTTATCTTGGTAAACTTCTTCAGTGTCTCCACTATCATGATAACCATCATCTGCAGGAGTATACAAGCGCTCACGAGGATTCACTTTATATACCACCCACCAAGTGCTAAGCTTCTTACATGGATAAGGTAGATAATACACTTGTTCCACTTGATGTGCAAGAACGTATGTATCTAAACCTCGTAAACGTTCATTGTGATTCACTTCCACCATGCCAAATTGATTTTCTTGAGTTCCATGATTGTTATCAAACCAATCACAATCAAAGAACACCACTCGAAATTCTTTATTGCCAGCGAAAGTAAATTCCAGAATTTTGTTAATGATTCCATAGTACTTGGTTTCTTTCCCTTGTGAGTCGATTGCTCTCGTCACAACTCCGCAATTTGATGTTGCTGCGAGAGGACGAAGAGTTTCAAATTGAGTTGTACGGAATCGAAGCCATTTACGTCATATCGACCATAGCTTCTAACTTTCACTAATCCATAAGATAGTTGTCGTAAATCTTGATGGATGTCTGTGTTCGCTAATACATAAGCTCGAAACCAGGATAAGAAATTATGCCCTCCATTAATTCCAGCCTGTCGCATCGTTTCTACTTGCTTTCTCGTTGGTTGATGCTTATGTTTCCAGTTTTGGTTGTGGAACTCACTGTACACACAAAACATATGTGATCGACATTAGCATACATGTATTGGTAAATACAATAATCATCATAAATGTAAGAGAAACACTTACTCGAAATATTTCTCCATGCCATCGATATTAGCATACATTTAGAGTAAAGCAGCAGTCCTTTCTCCTTCAGTAAAATCGTATGATGTGCTGCTGCCAACAGTAGTTCCCCTCGATTTAAAAATAGAGAGATCACTAACTGGTGGTTTGTCATCTACATTGTATCGCATTGCCGAAGTATTGACATTGTTTTTCTCTGCAAAGTAGAAACTAGAAAAGTAACCTACTTCCTTTAGAGTAAATGTTTCGGCAATGCACCCTTCAACCCTTGCTCTGTTGCCAACCATAGTTTTCAAATATCTCAATGCTCTTTCAATATGATACATCCATCTATATTGCACAGGACCACTAACTTTTGCTTCGAATGGAAGATGTATAAGAAGATGCTGCATTGGATTGAACAAACCAGGAGGAAATATTTTTTCCATCTTACATAAAAGTACAAGTGTGTCCTTCTCTAACTTCTCCATCATGTCTTTCGTTATTTCTTTGGCACATAACTGCCTATAGAATAATGATAGCTCAGCTAACACCTTCCACACCGCATCATCCAGATATCCCTGAAACATAACAGGTAAGAGTCTTTCCATTATTATATGATAGTCATGACTCTTCAACCCAGTGAGCTTTCCCGTTTTAACATTCACGGCTCATCTCAGACTAGCAGCATAACCATCTGAGAATTTCAAAGTTTTCAACCATTCCATAACTTATTTCTTTTCATTAGGTCGAAGCACGAAAGAAGCACGTGGCTTACCACCGCTTTCAGAGAGCTCAAGAGTAGGTCGATTACAAATCTCGGCCAAATCCTTTCGAGCCTTTAAGTTGTCCTTCGTTTTGCCCGTGATATCCATGCACGTGCTTATGATACATTCGGCCATGTTACGCTGCTGATGCATTACATCAATATTATGCATCAGTATCAATGACTTCACATATGGTAGCTCCCAAACTCCACATACATGAGTCCATTTGTGAACATTTCCGTAACCTACAAATAATCCAGGGCGAGCTTCATCAGGGACTAGTGAGTCCAACACATCGGATACTTCACACCCGCTTAGGCATTTAAGTGGTTCCTTAGTGACAACAATATCTTTTCTGAAAACATTTCTCTGTTGCCTGAATGGGTGGTTTCGAGGAAGCAAACGCCTATGACAATCAAAGTAGCTTATCTTGCCACCGTATGTAAGTCGAAAACACTCTGTGTCAGACGCACATATGGGACACGACAAACGACCATGTGTGCTCCATCCAGAAAATATGCCGTACGCAGGGAAATCATGGACTGACCATAAATAAGCAGCTCGATGGTTGAATTTCTGCTTCTTGTAACAGTCATACGCTTCAACTCCAATCCACAACGTTTTCAATTCTTCAATCAATGGTTTCAGCATCACATTGATACGTGATCCCGGATGATCTGGTCCTGGTATAATGAGGCTAAGAAACATAAACTCGTACTTCATACAAAGAGAAGGTGGTAGGTTGTACGGAATAACAAAGACGGGTCAACAGGAGTATGGTGTGTCATTTGTACTGAAAGGTGAAAAACCATCCGTCGCTAACCCGATGCGAACATTTCTCGCATCACTAGCAAAAGCAGGATCAAAAGAGTCCAAAGACTTCCATGCATCACCGTCCGACGGATGAGTCAACACATCTTTGTTCTCACGCACACCTTCTTTGTGCCATCTCATGTGTCTAGCAGATCTTTTAGAAAGAAACAGTCGCTTCAATCGAGGTGTCACAGGCAAGTAACGCAATTGCTTATGTGCAACTTCTATCATTACTTTATCACCATCGTCATTGACAACTTCGACAAACCTCGATTTTCCACACTTTAAATAATTCTTCTCTTTGTCATGCTCTTTCCAGAATAGCATGCAGTTATCTGGACACACATCAATTTTTTCATATTTCATACCCAGTCCAGATAGTAATTTCTTTGAGTGATACATATCTTTGGGCAGTTTATGAGGTTGTGGAAGAGCATCGCTGATAAGTTTCATCATATCATTGTAGCAATTATTAGAGAAGAAATACTTAGATTTGATTGTCATAAATCTGGTCATGAAAGTAAGAAGAGTCATTTCAGTATGATCATGCAACACCTCTTTAGAAGCTTTCAAGAGATTAAAGAATGTGTCTGCCTCATTTGTGGGTGGATCCTCCGTTTGTATATCTTGTAACATCTCATCAATCCTGTCAACACCCGGACAATCATCATCATATTCCACTACATGAACGGCTCGAGGAGCAGACTCGCCGTGGAAACTCCAGACCTCATAATATGGCATGTAACCGTTTCTGCACAAGTGTAATGACAATGTCGTTTTGTCCAAAAACTTAGTATTCTGACATTTCGCACATGGACAACGAACTTTATCGGTCGTAGACAACGAGAACACTCGATCAATAAAGTCGTCTGTCCCGGCATATCGCTCATCTGAGTGACCAGATGCCTTGTTCCAACCGGTATACATCCAACTACGGTCTTCACTCATGTTTAACTCTGCAGTTTTAAGTCAAAGAATTTATAGTTAGTTTATTATTTATTTATATCACGGACCTATATCAATTTGAAAGGATAGGTCTTAAACCCACCCAAGAGTGACCGAGACGAACATGCTTATAACAAGACACGAGGTCTAGATTCAGACGAAATTTCGGCAGCATAACCCCGCTGTTCTCCAACTGCACATCCAAAAATGGAGCTACGGAGAACATTAGGGTTACGCTGTCGAAACTACGCTCAAATCTAGACCCCGCGTCTCATTATAAGCACGCCCTCTCGGTCACTCCTAGGCTGTCCAAAAATGAACAATTCCGAACCTACACGCCTCACATGCGTAACACGTGTGAGACGTGTTGGTTCGAAACGGGTGACGCATATTGTAAAGGTTCACGTCAATCTTTCATTTTTGAGTGATTTCAAAGAGAGAGAGAGAGAGAGGAAAGAACAATAGAGAGAAGGAAAGAACCATAGTTATTAAGGCGTCGTTTAAGCGTCGCTTAAGCGGTAAGGCGCCTGGGGATCGTAAGGCGTCCCATCGCCTTAGATCCCGGCGTAAGGCAGGTGAATACAGCGGCGGCGCTTCCACACAGGGGAGGCGGCGGCGGCGCCCGCGCACAGGATCTTGCGTTCGTATGAGGTTGAGCACCGGCAGATCCGCGACAACCGGTCAATGGAGGCTGATGAGTGCCGGCACATCGACAGTCCCGCGGCGGAGGAGGCCGAGCACCGAAGGATTGGCAGTTCCGCGGCAGAGTGTCGGAGGCCAAGCGCTGCCAAAGCCTCGGGGGGGGGGATCGGAGGCCAAACGCCACGGGGGGGGAGGGGGGGTAGGGCGAGGCGGCCTAGGTTGTTCACATCGTGCTTTTGTGGACGTATACGTTACCACTAAATGGGTCGTATCGGGCCCTAAGCTCATTTATGTACATATAGTACTTTTAAACACTCAAACAATCGAAACAATAATTAATTAAACTATTAACTCATATCCATTAATCATCTAAGCAATTAACAACTCATCTAAACAAACATAATTACCGTAGTTAACAAGCTTATCAATTCTAAGCAATTAAAAAAACACCTAGCTAGCAATTCAAATAAACCTGGGCAATAATTAAACCTAAGCATATCAATTCATCTAAATCTAAGAAATTATCCACTAAACAATAAAAAACAAACAAGCATAATCTAAACAATTGGTAATTAAAAAACTTAACTTTCTAGATGGGGAGGGAGGCGGGCGACTTACCTCACGGTGGAGGCGGCGCGGCGAGCGGCACACGGCGAGGCGGGCAGCTGACGACGTGGAGGCGGACCGGCACGGCGCGGCGGCGCACAACGCGGGGTGGAGGCTGGGGCGGGGACCTCCGGGGCGGCGGCGGGTGGCGGCGGTGGCTGGCGGGTGGCGGTGGCTGGCGGGCGGGTGGCGGCCGGGGCGCCGGCTGGCGGGCGGGGGGCGGCCGGGCGCCGGCTGGCGGGCGGGGTGGCGGCCGGGGCGACGGCCGGGGGGGGGGGGGGGGCGGCTGGGGCGACGGCTGGCGGGCGGCGGCCGGGGCATTTAGGACTGCTCGGGCTCGGGTCGGCGCGGGCGTGAATGCCCGCGCCGACCCGGGCCCGCGGGTATATAAGCCTTATTTACGACGGCCACACCATGGGCCGTCGTAAATAAGGCTTATTTACGACAGCCACGGTTTGGCTGTCGTATATAACTGCTATATACGATAACCTAGTGTTGGCTATCGTATATAACAGTTATATACGACAGCCATATACTAAACGACGGCTGTACTGTCGTATATAAACTTATATACGACAGCCTCTGCTGACCGTCGTATGTAAGTTTATATACGACAGCTAGCCTTCGTATGTTATACAGGCTATCGTATGTTGCCCTGTTTCCTGTAGTGGACCACTTGGATTGAGAATACAATTACAAGATGATCCATAAAAGCAAGGCAGGTTAAGCAACCATACATGTCTCCTGAACCCCAAGTGATGCAAGCTTGGCTCGACAAAGAGCTCCGTTTCGTTCACTTCCAACGTTCATATGGCAAACCTCCACTACGCGAAATGATTGCCATCGTGATCCCACGTCTTTTCGAACTGCTAAGTGTTCGCAAGTTGGCACCTTGGCATTGTCTTGATACTACAAATCTTCAGGCGTTCAAAATCATGTATGCCCTAGCAAGCTCTCAGTCTATTGCGATGAAGAGACCCTAACTGCATAAAACTGCTCCTGATGTAATCATGTAGCTGCCTGATAAAACCTCCCAAACTCAAACCCATGACAAATGCCCCAGAATCATCTCTGCAACTCAGCGTAATGCTGCAACGCCCCCTTCCCATCCTGACTGAGCTAGCTACATCAGCATGAATATTTGAATATTTCTATCCAAACCGACAGGTTGATTAATCCATGAACAGTACTTTATTCTTGGTTTCAGGGGCAAACATGCCCAGCTCCATTCTAGAAAAAAAACATGCCCAGCTCCAAGGTATTTTGTATACTTTGAACGAAGCCGAATGTTAGGGTCAGGAAGAGAACTATCCTCAGACATTTCCACGCTGTCTACAACGCCCAACAGGTTACAATTAGCTTCACAAAATAACTTTTCAGTTAGGCCAGGTGTGCATTCATACAGATCAATCAGTCTTCAGGATCAGTGACATTGGAACTATGAACAAGTGAGCTCATTATCAGTCAATGTTCATACATATTTTACCATGGTGCAGGACAAGAGAATGAACCTATGCATATTCATATCTACAACCGAGACGGGGAATCGGTAACGCTGCCATGCTCCACTCTCATTATGGTAACTGGTCGACCTTCCCGCCCCCATGTTTGCTAGAAAAATCGAAGCTCCCCACCACTCAGAAGCAGTAGCCAGTAATACAAGCTCTTTGGCTCCCTGCTATACCATGCATACACAAAGAACTGCTGCAAAACCTACAGAAATTCTGTAACTCTCTATATGCAAATTTCCATATGCTAAGCAACAGAGCCTCAGACAATAGTTAGTTCATCCATGAAGAGCACTCTATATGGTAAGCAAACCTGGCTTCCACCAAGGGACTTGCAATGCGTTTGCATAGACAGAAACCAACAGATACAAGGGACTTGCAATACCAAAACATCCTTCGTGAGGATTATTTGGTTTCCACCATGTCCACATTGATCTGCAACCACATTACTTATTGATAATGGCTTCTTTCAAGAACGAAGGAGTTTCAAGAGTGGCTGCCCGAACATACAACGATATATCCAGCATGGAAGTGCTAGGAACCACACAGAGGATCAAATTTGAAGTTCACCTAGGAATCAACCTCAGGACTGAAATACACGAGAGGCATTATGTTTGTTACTAACCACAAGTTTCACAATCTACAAGCTGATCATGTGGCAAACTACGTGACACTACTAACAGCTAAAACATCAACAGATATTTAAAAATACAAACTGGTGATATTGATGGATACAAGACCAGTTTAAAGCACGTTCAAATAGTATGGAAGATGGAAACTGCAAGCAATGATTTAATAAATAAATTATAACTTCTCAAAAATATTGAGCTCCAAAAACATCCTGGTGGTTCAATGCTCTCCTTACAAGCATTTTCTAGACTACCAGATGACGGATGATTCAAATTGTATTTATCCTTCTCTCAATTCTTGTATTTCAACTATTCAAATACACCTTAAAACATCCTTGTACCTTTGATAATTCTAATATGTGATTAAGAAAAATAAAGCAATGAACATTCAGAAATGTAGTCTAGCAGGTCATTATTTAATTCAGGACTAGATTCTTTATAAACAATTAGACATAATCACATTTCCGAAACAGGCCAGAAGACAGTGATTATTTGACATGACATACACTTCCGCAGATGAGAAATTTTCATGACCCATCACAAGCAGATCTACTGAAACCAGGATGCTGAGTCAGGATACAAGTTCATCCATCCTAGTGGAATTGGCCCAATAGTTGAACTGTTGGTCAAAATATACATATTAACCGCTCTGATATAAGGATATAACCAATTGCCCTTCTTAGCAACAAATAAAGCTCATTTAGTTACAGCCAATAATCACAGCACATCACATCAATATAGCACCCCCACAGATTTTTAAATCAAAATGTTTTTTCTTAGTTTTTTCCGACTTGTGCAGGAGACAGGCGCTCATTTTTGGATGCCTTCACCAATCACCAGGCTGGAAGAGGATGCTCTCCAGTCCCTCCGCCACAAAAAACAAACATACAGATAATTGGAACACTCATGATCAGACAAGTTTGCTTGGGAACTTTGTGACTTGGGAAAAAAATTCAGGTAAAGGCAACAACTAAACCAAATTAAGCAAACACATAACATTTGGTTAATAATTATTTCCTCCGTTCTGAAATAAATGACATTTAAGACAAAATATCTAGTTCAATTTGAACTAAATTAGCTGTCCTAAACGTCATTTATTTTAAAACAGAGGGAGTACATTATATCAACCACATATTCATTATGAACTATATAAAATTATGGCACAATCAGAATTGGACACATTGCTTTAACTAAATAAACCCAGAAAATGCATAAGAAAAAAAAACCTTTCTCAATGGCATTAGTATCTGAAGTATTACTCTCATGGAGAGGATGACACTAGGAGTTGGGAATTTTTTCTTGTTTCATTCCACACGCAATGCCATGCTCAATCTAGGAGTTAGGGTTACATATTTATAGCTGAGGCAGCCAAGCATATACCTAGATGCTAGTCTAAGATGCCAAGATGTTGTCCTACCAAATGACTAACATGTTGTCCTAACAAGGACTGATATGCTGTCCTCTTGGTCTAAGATGTTGTCCTACCAAAGGACTAATATGTTGTCCTAACAAGGACTGATATGTTGTCCTCTTGATCTAATATATTGTCTTAACAGGGACTAAGATGTTGTCCTAACTAGGGGCCACAAAGACCAAGAGTACAAGACTTATTCCATCATTCTCCCCCTAAGTCTTGTGCGTTGTCTTGTGGGAGAGTTGGACCATCCCGATCCTGGAGCAAAGCTCAAGGAACTTGATCCTCCCAAGGGGCTTGGTGAGCAGGTCTGCAAGCTGGTCCTTGGTGTTGATGTAGCACGCATTGATGCTCCCTTCCTCCAAACAGCCTCGGAGAAAGTGGTACCTCACCTGGATGTGCTTGCTCCGTTCATGAAAGACGGAGTTCTTTGCTAGAGCCAGAGCGGACTTGTTGTCCACCCTGAGTTCCACCGCTCCGGTGTCTTTGCCAAGGAGATCACCAAGTAGTCAAACTAGCCAGAGCGTCTGAGTTGAAGCAGTAGAGGCCGCTATGTACTCGTCCTCGCAGCTGGACAAGGCCACCACCTGCTGCTTGACTGACTGCCAGCTAACGAGGCACTTGACGAGGAAGAAGAGAATCCCGCTCGTGCTCTTGCTAGTGTCGATGTCGCCGGCGTGGTCGCTGTCGCTGTACCCGACAAGGTGTGCCTCCGCGGGACACCTCGGGTAGTAGAGGTCGTGGTCGAGAGTCCCCACAACGTAGCGGATAATCCTCTTCACAGCCTGCTGGTGCTCCGTCGTCGGTCGCTGCATGAATCGACTGACGTAGCCGACAGAGAATGGCAAGTCCGGCCGTGTGTGGGCGAGGTAGCAAAGGCTCCCCACAAGACGCCGATACTGCGTAGCATCCACCTCCTCCGTCGTGCTGTCGCGGCTCAGCTTCAGTCTCTCCTCCATGGGAGTGAGAGTTGGGTTGCAGTATGTGAGCCCAGCCAGCTCAACAATGCGCTTGGTGTAGATAGTCTGTCGAAGCATGATCCCGGAGTCGGCCTGGTGCACCTCGATCCCCAGGTAGAAGGAGAGAGATCCCAGGGCACTCATCTGGAAGGTGGCTTTCATCGCTTCCTTGAACGTTGCCACCTCCGCATCCTTGGTGCCGGTGATCACCAAGTCGTCGACGTAGACACCCACCAGTAGGGCATTTCCTCCATTGCCCCGCCGGTAGATGGCCGCCTCGTGCGGGCTTTGCTCGAAGCCCATCCCCTTGAGCGTGAAGTCCAACTTGGCATTCCACGCCCTTGGTGTCTGCCGCAGGCCATAGAGGGCCTTGCGCAGGCGCAACACCTTGCCCTCCTTGCAAAGAATCGTAAATCCCGGCGTCTGGTGCACATAGACCTCCTCCTTTAAATCGCCGTTAAGAAACGCCGACTTGACATCCATGTGCTGAACCCACCAGCCTCCCTAAGCAGCTAGCGCAAGGAGGAGTCGCACAGATTCCATCCGCGCCACGGGCGCGAAGGCATCGTCGAAGTCGATCCCTTCCTGTTGCACAAAACCGCGTGCCACCAAGCGAGCCTTGTGCTTGACGATGGTGCCGGCTTCATCCATCTTTAGCTTGAACACCCACTTAAGAGTGATCGCGCGGTGACCATGAGGGAGGTCAGCAAGCTCCCAGGTATGGTTGTTCTCAACTGTGTCCATCTCCGACTGCATCACGGCACGCCATGTCGTGTGTCGCTCAGCCTCCGCGAAAGACCGAGGCTCGTCGTCGTCGCACGCAAGATGCAACTGCGCTTCCAGATCACGAGGGACCAGTCCCGGCACCGGCTGGTCGCCGAGAAGATCCTCCATCATACGATACCGCAACGGCTCGCCGTCGTGGTACGCGTCGATGCGCTCCTCGTCGTGGGAGAGCGGAGTAACGAACTCCACCGGGTTGTGCTCGACACGAGCTGGTGTCGGAGTGGACGTACCCGAAGGGATGGCAGTCGGTGTCGGGGTGCGTGGGGTCACCAGCTGTGGTGGTGGTGGCGGAGAGGTCGTCGCAACCAAGGTCGTGACTGGGGAGCGTGGCGCTAAGTCGGTGGAGAAGAGCTGCCTACTCTCCCAGTTCCCTTGAAGTGGACGTACTCGACGATGAAGTTGTCATATGTTGGAGTCGAGCTGTCGTCTACCGCCTTGTCCCATGCCCATCCTCGCCCTTCGTTGAACACTACATCACGTGCCGTGCGCATGCGCTGTGTTCCTGGGTCGAGAATGCGCTAGGCCTTTGAACCCTCCGCGTAGCCAATGAACACCCCTGGAATGCTCCTGTCGTCGAGCTTGCTGATGTGGCCAGGCTCCTTGGCAAATGCAAGGCAGCCGAAGACCCGTAGGTGAGAGACTGTCGGCTTGCACCCATGCCAAGCCTCGTTCGGCGTCCTGCCGTTGAGAGCCTTGGTGGACGAGCGGTTGAGGATGTAGACCGCCGTCACCATCGCCTCTCCCCAAAAAATAGCCGGCATTCCCCTCTTCTTGAGAAGGGCCCGAGCCATCCCCACAACCGTCTAGTTGCGTCGCCCGACGACGCCGTTCTGCTGCGGGCTGTACGACGCGGAGTAGTGGCGCTGAACACCCTCATCCGCGCAGTACGACGCGAATACAACCGCCGTGAATTCGCCGCCGTTGTCGGTGTGCAGCACGCGCAGCTTGCGGCCGCACTCCGTCTCCGCAATGGCATGCGCGCGCCTGATGGCATTCGCAGCCTCTCCCTTGCTGTCGAGGACCATCACCCACATGTAGCGGGAGAGATCATCGACAAGCAGCAGGAAGTAACGTCATCCTCCCGGTGTAGCCGGTGTCACCGCCTCACCGGGCCACAAAAGTCCCCGTGCACGAGGTCGAGCCGCTCCTTCGCTCGGAAGCTCAAGTGCTGGGGAAAGGGGAGCTGCCTCTGCTTTGTCACTACGTAGACATCGCAGAACTGCTCCACATGGTCAAGGCACGGCAGGCCCCGTACCATCTCCTTGGCACTGAGCCGCTTTAGGGCCTTGAAGTCAAGGTGCCCAAAGCGCTCATGCCACTGCCACGCCTCGTCATCCCGGCGAGTAGCAAGGCGAAGGGGTTGTGCTACCTGCACGTTAAGGACGTAGAGTCGATTGGTGCCTATGGTTACCTTGGCAAGAAGGCGACGATGGCGATCACAAATCCTCAGGACTCCGTCCTTGATCTCCACGTGCGAACCGTTCTCATCCAGCTGACCCAGGCTGATGATAGAGTTTCTCAACGCGGGGATGTAGTAGACTCCAAGTGCTCACCAAACTCGGCGGTGAGGATGACGGAGCCGACGCCCTTGATCTCCACACCAGAGGCGTCCCCAAACTTGACGGAGTCTCGGACATTGGGGTCGAACTCAGTGAAGAACTCCCGTCGACCAGTCATGTGATGGGTGGCGCCAGTGTCGAGGCACCACCCGTCAGTCTTGTCGTTGTTGGAGCCGTCACCGAGGAAGGCATGTGCTCTCGGCTCATCGATGTGGAGGAGAGCCGCTGCGGCCGATGCCACTGGAGGTGGCTTGATGCTTGCGTGCGCCAGGAGCAGAGTCGGCTCCTTCTCCTCCACCTGTGTGACGTGGGCCTGGCCGCATCGTTGCTGCCAATGTTTTTAAGTCGCCTAGTCGACCTCTAGTCGAGGTCCTAGTCGTCTAGCATTTTTTTATAACAGTTTCTAGTCGATGCTTATATATATCGACATATATATACACACATATATATAACAGTTCAGTAGCACAGATTGAGCATTGTAATTAGCAAACAAACGTTTAGAAGATCATATCAGCAACAGTTTAAGTGCAAAATAAGCTTAGAGGTCATCTGAGGAGGAAGAAGGACTGCCACATCTATACCTTCATCTGAGGAGGAGGTCATCTTGCCGGTGTCATCTCAGTCAGAGCACAGTCAGAGGCTCAGAACACAGGGCGGGCGGCAGCTCAGCAAAGCGGCGACAGCTCAGTCAGAGAGCTGGGTGGCGGCGCAGGGAGGGCGGCGTCAGGAGAGAAGGGCAGCATCAGGAGAGAAGGGCGCGACCCGCGCAAGGAGGTGCTCGGGCGCCACAAGGAGGGACTCAAGCGGCGCAGGGGAGGGGCGAGGGCGGCGGCACCGGCAAGAGCAGGAGAGGGGCTCGTCCGGGTAGGGGAATGGCGCGGCCGGCGCCAGAAGGGAGCGGGCGACACGCTGTGGAGGTCGGCGACGGCTGAGGAAACAGAGGTGCTAGGGGTTAAGTGTGCAAAAGTGAATAAGAGAAGGAACCCTAATGGGCTGACCAGTTGGCCCAAAAAAAATTTGCAAATCATCCTGATCGCCCAAAATCACTAGTCGCCCGATTAGTCGCCCTGATCGGACGACTAGTTTTCTAGTCGAGCAAATCGAGTCGAATGACCTGATCGGACGCCACCAAGCGATAAGGACAACTAATCGCGATTAGTCGTCCGATTTGAAAACACTGGTTGCTGCCGACACTCCCTGGCCTAATGACCAAGCTTGCCACAGTTGTGGCAGGTGTCGTCTCGTGCTGGCTTCCGGTTGCCGGTGGCGCCGCCCTGGGCGCCTCCGTGGGCGCCACCCTCAGCACATCTCTGCGCCCCGGCTTGGGCACCTCCGCGCCTCTTACTTGGCTTGTCGCGCTTGCGGCCGCCTTTCGAGGAGGAGGGCTCCCCCTTCTTCCCGTCACCTTGGCAGGCCTCCCACTGCTCCCGAGTGAGATGTAGCTTCCTGCCGATGGTGATAGACCCCGAGAGAGGCTGAGATTCATCGCTGTCGACGACCTTGAGGCGGCCGATCGCCTCTTCGATCGACATCGTGGAGAGGTCCAGCAGAGACTTGATCGAGCGAGTGATCTGCTTGTACTTCTCAGGGATGCAACGGAAGAGCTTCTCGACAGCTCTCTCCTCGTTGTAGGTGTTGTCGCCGAACTGCACCATCTTCTACAGTAGTGTGTTGAGACGGAGAGCAAAGTCATCAACATCCTCACCTGGCTTGAAGGTCAGGTTCTCCCACTCCTTGCGGAGTGCCTGCAGTGTGGTCTTGCGGGCGCGGTCGCTGCCGATGCGTGCCGCAGCGATGGCGTCCCAGGCCTCCTTGGCAGTCCGCTTATTGGAAAGCGAGAACTACATCTCTGGCGGTACTGCAGCAATGAGAGCATCCAGCGTCCGTTGATCCTCGTAGTAGTCGACGTCACTATACCGAACTGCTTCCCACATGTGCCACACATGGACCCGTATACTCATCACTGCGGCCCACTCGACGTAGTTGGTCTTGGTGAGGGTAGGCCACCCACCGCCGGGACCAACGTCGCTGACAATGGCCTGGATCCCTTTGTGACCATGGTACCATGTTCGGGGAGGGAGAGTCGCGTCGCCTGCAAATGTCTCGATCTCCGTCGACCCAACCACCCCCGCCGGGAGCGTCGGCGGCGCGTCCGCACCCGTCTGGGCTACAACTGCCGCGCTCATGGGGGTGCGAGGCTGCCCACTGTGGCGTTTGTGGTCGTGCTACCTCCCTCGCCAGCCTGAGATCTTCATTGGTGCCGCCGTCGGTAGAATAAGAGCATCTGTCGCTACCGTCACGCAGAACCTCAAGCTCTGCTGCAGCCGCACGCGCTGCATCCGCAGCCGTTGCTGCTTCTACTTCCGCCCTCGCCGCTGCCAGTTCCGCCGCCGCCAGCCTCGCCGCCCTCGTTGCAGCCTCTACCGCTGCTCGCTCGCGTCTTCTGCCGCGGCGATCTCGGCCTCCTGCCGATGCCGCGCGCTCGAAGCAACCGAGTGTTGAGACTATCCTTCGAACATGGCGCGCTAGTGGGGGAGTGTTGGGTGGGGAAGAGGTTGTCTCAGACAAGCTGTTGCTCGTCTGTGCAGAAGAGGAGGAATGAGTTAAAACAACCGGTGTTATTGCTGCCAGCTGAAGACGAAGGGAGACGTGGGAAGGAGATGAGCAGGAGATGTCTAGGCTACATGATAGAACGGCTCTGATACCACTTGTTAGTATCTGAAGTATTACTCTCATGGAGAGGATGACACTAGGGAGTTGAGAAATTTTTCTTGTTTCATTCCACACACAATGTCATGCCCAACCTAGCGGTTGGGGTTACATATTTATAGCTGAGGCAGCCAAGCATATACCTAGATGGTAGTCTAAGATGCCAAGATGTTGTCCTACCAAAGGACTAATATGCTGTCCTAACAAGAACTGATATGCTGTCCTCTTGGTCTAAGATGTTGTCCTACCAAAGGACTAATATGCTATACTAACAAGGACTGATATGTTGTTCTCTTGGTCTAAGATGCTGTCCTAATAGGGAATAAGGTGTTGTCCTAACTAGGGGCCACAAAGACCAAGAGTACAAGACTTATTCCATCAAATGGAAGGAGTCTACCAATAATTTTTCCAAAGAGAAACATTGTTTGAAGTGGAAATTCTTTGTGTAAACAAAGCATGGTGAATAAAACAAAAGTCTGTGCTGTATATGCACACAGGCAAAGAAAACAGAAACACCTGTATACTAAAAGCCACTACGGAATTGAGTGTGGAATTAAACATTTAGGAATCTAGGATGTTGCCAATTTGATCATGAGTGATAAAAGATAGATTCCATGGTCATAGACAACACAGATTCTCAACCCCTTGTTACATTGAACATTCCAATGAAGCATTGGAATACTAGTATGCAACATAGACCATATAATTTTTACAAATTTCACTGCTATTCTGATGGTAATTTTTGGGGAAGGAATACAAACTCAGTATTTATCTCTTCCTCTCTTTTACTTCATTGAAATATATATATATATATATATTATTGGGTTTCATGTCTAGCCGGCCCCAACATGATTGGGATAAAGGCTTGGTCGTTGTTGTTGTTGTAATACAAACTCAGGATTACAGAACCTCGCCTCAATATCTATTTACTACCTACACGGCTACAGATTTAAACTTTTGACATCCAGATGCTAGTGTTGTGCTATATTGGAACTAATTATGATGGCCAAAGTTCAATAAACAAAATAATGGAGGGACTAGATGACTAAGCAACCATATAACATTGCCTAGGGATGGTCACATTACCATCTGTCACAGATTCACATCTGAAAACATGGGTTCCAGTATGCAAAACAAACATCTAGCAGGCAGAGACCAGTTTGGACAAACAGATCATTTAAACTGAGCCTACATCTTCCGGGGGGGGGGGGGGGGGGGGCGCTGAATGGTTTCCATAGACATTGACTATTAAACATTATTGGCTGAAGGGTTTCCATAGATATTGACTACAGGTTGAACATGGATCCAGTAACAATTATATCACATGTTTAACTGGAATAGTTGGTTCTGATTACCATAAAAAAGAATTGCACAACAAAACTCCATAGTATTACTTAGTGGAAGGAGTATACCAATACTATTTCATTGATAAGAATACATATTGATGTGTTGAATCATCAGTTGTCATTATTTCTCTAACAAAAATCGCCTTGACACCGGCTCATAGAGTACTATGATGACGACAGCTTGATTGGAATCATGCCGCAGATATTCCCCCAACTCCATTGGGAAATCAAATTTACCTATGTCTCACACTTGAGATCTAGTAAATCTCAAAATCGGGATGCAAAATCTTACGAGGCTGCCTTCGCTCCATCTGTCGCAACAGCAGCCGCCACCGACCCCTCCGTGGCGGCCGCCTCCGCGTCAAGCTGCTTCTTGTTACGCTCGAGCGCCTCGGCGACCTCCTTGGGCATGTACTTCTCATCGTGTTTCGCGAGCACCTCGGTGCCGCGGAGGAAGCACGCGCACTCCCGCGCCTTCTCGGCGACCTTCCTGCCGTCGTCCCGGCAGATGTCGTCGGTGAAGGGTTTGAGGAACCCCTCGACGACAACGGAGTGGCCCTCGCGGAAGAGGTCGGGGAGCGCGCCGTCGTAACGGACGAGCACGTCGGTGATGAGGTCGGTAACGACGAACTCCATCTCGGGGGAGCCGGGCGTGGGGTGCGCGACGGAGCCCTCGAGCACGAGCCCTCCGAGGCGGACGCGGGACTTGGAGGGGTCGGCGGCGAACTTGGCGAGCGCGTCGGTGGGCGTGACGTAGAAGACGAGCTGGTCCTGGAACGTGGCGAGCACGGTGACCACGAACCCGGCCGCGCAGCCGAAGGCGAGCGCGTAGGACCAGAGGCGGCGGGTCTGGAGCTGGCGCGCGCGGGCGCCGATGTCCACGGTACGAGGGCGGGAGGAGGGCCCCGCGCGGCGCGTGCCGGAGGCGAAGGAGCGGATGAAGGGGCCGAGAGGATCGGCGGCGGCCGCGGTGGCGCGTGGGATGGGGACAGGCGTAGGGGCATGGAGGATAGCGGAGAGGAGGGCGCGGCGGCAGGGTAGGAGGCGCGAGAAGGCCATGGGGTCGGGTCGGGTCTGGCCGGGTGGGATCTGGTGGGGTGCGAAGACGAAGGGGAAAGGAAAAGGCGTGGGTGTGGTCGCCTGCAGCACAGCAGATCGGCTTGTTGCACACGGCACGGCGCACGCCGGCGGGGGCCGCGCCGGCCGTGGTCAGCGGATCAACGGCACGTTTGGATGCTTACCATTGTTTATCTTTCTAAAGTTTGGTAATACTCACGAAATTTGGTCACTGTTTGGATTATTGCTAACAGTTGGCACGTCCTCATCAATTTGGTAACCTCCTGTGAAAAGGGACGCCAACGTGCGGGCGATTTCACGGATAGTGAAATCCTCCACCCATTTTTTACGAAGCCAATGACGCGAAATCTGCCGCTTCTTTGCTCACCGCATATAAAGGGAGAGTCCTCACGGTTTGTATTCTTCACCGCAGTCAACTTGCCTTCCATCCAGGCCATAGCTCACGGTAGGCTCCATCTCTCCTCTGATTTCCTTTAGATTTTAAGTAGATTTCCTCTCACACCTCTTCTACAACTCAAATCTGCTAGTATTTTGTTGAGCAGACTGCTGTGTGTTTGAATTTTGGGGTCAAAATCTACCACATCTGGTCACTCCTAGACCAATCAAGGTGAGGAATTTATGCACCATTTGCTCCACGCAATTATCTCTCTATCATTGTTTTCTTGTTACTCATCTCTTAGATGCAAATATCGATTTGTTCTTAACCTCTATTCTTGTACTCTATTTGTATTTTTCCCTTTGCCCCATATCAGAGAAATCAATGATAAGAGTGAGGACACAACTGCATTCTTGTACTCTACGAGCTTGGACTACATGTGTTTTACCCCTGTAACTAAACAGTTTTTGTTTCTAAGTGCATTTTCTTATGCCTTGTAACCAACAAATATTTTTCATGTTGTATGATACTAATATATTTTCCCTTTCCTGATATATGCACAGCATTGTCGGTACCCTCGATATGGGGTACCCTCGGGCACAGGGGAAAATGCCTAAGGATCTCGCCCTTCTCCGCAGGGAGAGCTTCGAAGGCGCCACGTGTCCAGCGGGGCCGGACCTCCCTCTCCTCAGAGGAGAGCTCCGGGCCCGCCCGTGGCCAACAGCAGCCGGACCTCCCCCCTCCGCGGGGAGAGCTCCGAAGGCGCTACGTGTCCCGCGGGGTCGGACCTCCCTCTCCTTAGAGGAGAACTCCGGGCCCGCCACGTGGCCGACAGAAGCCGGACCTCCCCCCTCCGCAAGCAGAGGTCCGAAGGGTCCACGTGTCCCACGAGGTCGGACCTCCCTCCCCTCACAGGAGAGCTCCGGGCTCGCCACGTGGCTAGCAAGACGGCGCTGCCTGCCCCCGCGTGGTAGGCAGCAGGCGTAAAGACGCACCATACCTTGCCCGTACAAGGTATTCAAGGCCCGCGCCTTCCCAAGACGCGGAGACGCGGAGCACGCATCTGTCAGGTGCTGTTGCGCCCAGTCGCATCGCAGACTGGCGCGCCGTGTCAGAACCTGTCAGCCAATAAACACAGCGACAAGACATCCCCTGCCGCCCCCACCGTCATCAACTACTACGACTAGCTTGCGGCATGGGTAGGGCGGCAGAACGAAGACTCGAAAGCCTTCGCTAGAGACAACTACCGACATAACTGCAGATACGATAGTCGGCAGGCAATCTCCCCGGGACCACCAGTCGGGTCCCGGGCCCCCCCTTGTAAGTCGCTCGAGCCTTGAACTATAAAAGGCTCGGGTAGGCAACGTTAGCAAGGGTTCGAACTCTGTGAACTCACATCCTAGGCATCACTCACCCTCAAGCTCAGGACTCCGGTTCTGAGCAACAAGCAATACAGCGAGCACCTCTGCTCACCGTGGACGTAGGGTTTTACGCTCCGGCGGCCCGAACCACGTAAAACTCGCCGTGTCAAGCTTCTCCCTCACTCGTCCCTAACGCTGAAGCTCTCCGCAAGCGACTAGCCTCTCCGAAAAAGAACCTCCGCGGGCTGCCCAGAGCAGGTCCGGGGGAAGTGTCGACCACACACTTCGACATTTGGCGCGCCAGGTAGGGGCTTTTCCCTTGCGCGACGAGCTTCTGCCGACGAAGATGACGAAGCTTCCTTCAGCGGCAAGCTCTCCTCCCCCGCGCTCACGACGGACCGTGACTAGCGGGGAATACGTGTCGACACACTCAGGACGGAGTGTGTCGGCGCAAGCTGGAAGCCAGCAGCCGACTCCGGCAATGCAGGCTCCATCTAGCGTGAGATCTTTTGCAGCGCTGAGCATTCCCCACGGGGGCGCGCTAGCTACAGCAAGAGCGCTACTGCGCAAGCCACCTGCTGGGGACGCGCCTCATGCAGCGACCCAACAGTGGATTCGCGAAGTAGACCGTCTTGTCGTCGCCGCCACAAACCCTCGACTTCGGCGGGGACGACGCCCCGGCCAACCGGCTGTGTCGCTGACGCGCACGCGAACGGTTGACGGGCAGACGGCGGACTCCAGCTCCACCAGGCTCCCATCGACGGACCTGAGGACAGAGCTGGAACGATGCCACTTGGGCCAAGATGCCCGAGTGTTCCTCGAGCGACGACGAGAAAGGTGTCGCAACCAAGAGGCCGGCGACAGCATGACGTCAGCCTCGACCCTGCCTGAGGCGCAGACTTTCGCCACGCGATCTCTGCCCCAGGCATACGCCGCGCAGCATATGCCACAACCATATGCCCTGCAAACGGCGTCCCCGGTCTATGGCGCAGCCTTGCCCATACCGGGGTACACTGTGCCAACAGCGAACCAAACGTTCGTGGCACCAACGCCTACGACAACAGGAGCAGGATGTGCGGCCCTGGCGCCCCACCTTCGCTTCGTGAGGTGGCCGCACAAGTTTCGGCCGCACCTGCCCGAGAAGTACGACGGCGGCGTCAACCCGGCGGAGTTCCTCCAGATCTACTCCACTGCCGTCCTTGCCGCAGGAGGGGATGGGGCCGTCATGGCCAACTACTTACCCGTCGCCTTGACCGACCCAGCTCGGTCTTGGCTCATGAACCTCCCCCAGGGTTCCATAACTTCCTGGGGAGAGATCTGCCGGCAGTTCACCGCCAACTTCGGCAGCTCCTACACCCGGCCTGGCACGGAGCTCGACCTCCACGCCGTCCAACAACAACCTGGGGAGTCGTTGCGCTCCTTCATCCAGCGGTTCTCCCAGGTACGCAATACCATCCCGCACATTCAAAGTGCTTCGGTGGTGGTGGCGTTCCGACAAGGCGTCCGGGACAAGAAGATCCTCGAGAAGCTCGCGACCAGAGAGGCCCGCGACGTCTCAGAACTCTTCAGCCTGGCGGACAAGTGCGCCAGAGCAGCAGAAGGGCGGAACTGGCACTCCCCGCGAGCCTTCGGGTCAGGAGGACAGCCCGGATCTGGCGCTGCTTCCTATGGAAGCGGCAAGAAGATCAAGAACCGGGGTGGTGGCAAGATGAAACCGTCGGCCGCGGCTCCCGTTGCCGTAGCAGCGGCACCCAGTGGGGCTCGGGAGCCGCGCCCCGACAAGAGGCAACGACAGTCACGAGCTCCAGATGGTGACCAGGGCGAGCTATGCCTCGTGCACGGCACCAGTTACCATACTGCTGTCGAGTGCTGGGAGATCTAGAAGCTCGCGGAGCGCTTCCGGAAAGGGAAGCAGCTTCGAGCTGATGCCCCACCCTACTGTCAAAGGGAGGGCAAGCAGAAGGTCGACGCCCCAGACAACGTCGACCAACAGGTGGAGTTCCAGGAGCCTCAGCGCGCCGTGAAGGCGATGCGCAACCATGAGGACTCCAGCTCCAGTGATGACGAGCGCCGGAAGATGCTCTACGTCATCTATGGTGGGTCCACTGACCCCTCGTCCCGAAGGGCGGTTAAGACCCTGCGCCGAGCGGTAGCGTCGGTGGCTCCCCTCCCGAGTGCCGCGCCGCACCTCAAGTGGATGGGAACCCCCATCAGCTTCGATGCCACCGACTGCCCCAGGAACATGGCTGGGGCCGGCCAACTACCGCTCTTGGTGGCTCCCACCATCGCCAACGTGAGGATGTACCACGTTTTGATGGATGGCGGGACTGGACTGAACCTCATCAGTCGCGCAGCTTTCCAGAAGCTGCAGATCCCGATGGCCAAGCTCACCCCATCGAGCCCGTTCTCAGGGGTAGGGCTGGGACAGGTCATTCCCTACGGCAGTCAGCCTTCCGGTGACCTTTGAGGCACCGGATAGCTATCGGACAGAGTACATTCTGTTCGATGTGGCGGAAATCGACCTCCCCTTCAACGCCATAATTGGCAGGCCAGCCCTGTACCGATTCATGGCAGTAGCCCACTACGGCTACCTCGTCTTGAAGATGCCTAGACCAATCGGGGAGACCCCATTGCCACAGTGTCAGCCTTGGAAAAGCTCCAAGCGATTGCAACAGCTAGAGCACAACCAGATCGGCTCCACCCGAGTGCACGCCACCGTGCCTCTACCGCAGCACCCCGTGTGCAACCCCTCGACGAGGGCGACGTCCCCCTGAAGCTCGTCCGAATCGGCGCCGATGCCACCCAGACCACCCGGGTAGCCAGGGGCCTGGATAGCAAATAGGAAGGCGCGCTCGTCACCTTCCTCCGGCATAACATCGACGTGTTTGCATGGCAGCCATCGCAGATGCCGGGGATCCCTAGGGAGGTGATCGAGCACCACTTGAAGGTCTTCCCCCACGCCTGGTCAGTCCAACAGAAGCCCCACAAGCAGTCCATCGAGTGGCAAAACTTCATCTGGGAAGAAATCAAGAAGCTGCTGGACGTTGGCTTCATACGGGACGTCCACCACCCCCAGTGGTTGGCGAACCCCTTTGTTGTCTCGAAGGCCGGCGAGAAGCTCCGGATGTGCATCGACTACACCAGTCTCAATAATGCATGTCCCAAAGATCCATTCCCTCTCCCTAGAATAGATCAAATAGTAGACTCGACATCGGGCTGCGATATGCTGTGCTTCCTAGACGCCTACTCGGGTTTCCACCATATCCCTATGTCTAGAGAAGATGAAGAGCACACCTCCTTCATCACAGTAGACGGTCTGTATTGTTATGTCTCTATGCCTTATGGCCTAAAGAACGGTCTCCCCACCTTTGTACGTGCAATGCACAAAACCTTCAGGGAGTTGACAAGAGACTTAGTTGAGGTGTATGTCGATGACATCGTTGTTATGGTCAGGCAGAGTTCATCCCTACTAGATAACCTGGCCTTAGTCTTTGACAAACTGCGCTCTACGCGCACCAAGCTGAACCCCGACAAGTGTGTGTTCGGCATGTCCTCTGGAAAACTCTTAGGATTCCTGGTCTCACACCGAGGAATTGAGGCTAACCCAGAGAAGATCAAAGCCATCGACTTGATGCGGCCCCCCGCCCGCACCAAAGAAGTCCAGAAACTCACGGGATGCCTAGCCGCGCTGAGTCGGTTTATACCGAGGTTAGCAGAGCGAGCGCTCCCCTTCTTTAAGCTCCTGCGCAAATCCGGCCCATTTGTTTGGACCGACGAAGCAGAAGAAGCTTTCCAGGATTTGAAGCAACTCCTGACGACCCTACCCATCATGGTAGCCCCCGAGCCCGAAGAGCATTTGTTGCTCTACATCGCGGCGACAACTGAAGTGGTGAGTATGGTCCTCGTCGCAGAGCGGTCGGACCTCTTGTCGCCACAGCCTGCTCCGGTAGCAGGAGACAGGCGCCAGGAAATCCCTGAGGTCCAATACGACCTCCCGGACCTCCAAGACAACCCCCCGGAGGTCCAAGACGGACCCCCGGACCTCTGTGGCAACCTCGCGGAGGACCAAGGCGGCTTGGGAGCCTTCGAGTCTCAGCTCCCGGCAGCCTCCCTGGACCCACCCACCTCCTATAGGCCTGAGCCCATGGATGAAGACATCTCTGGCCTGGGAGGGAGGGTCCGGACCATCCAGAGGCTTGTCTACTACATCAGCGAGGTCCTCCATGACGCCAAGACAAGGTACCTGGAGGTCCATAAGCTGCTGTATGCAGTGCTCGTGGCGTCCAGGAAGCTCCGCCACTACTTTCAAGCCCACCGGGTCTTGGTGGTCACCTCCTATCCATTGAAAGCTATCCTTCACAGCCCCCACGCGACTGACAATGTCGCTAAATGGGCAGCGGAACTGGTGGAGTTTGAGCTGGATTTCCTTCCTTGTCATGCAGTCAAGAGCCAAGCACTGACTGACTCCGTGGCTGAATGGACGGCAACGAAGGCTGACCCAGGGAGCCACGAAGACGGTGAACCAAAGTACCGAGCTCCGGTCTTCACCGGGCCTCACTGGACGCTCTTTTTCGACGGCTCCTCACGAAAGCAGGGGGCCGGTGCCGGCGTACTGCTTCTCATGCCATCGGGGGAGCAGTTTGGGTATATGGTGCGTCTCAATTTCAAGGCAACCAACAACATGGCAGGGTATGAAGCACTCATCTTTGGCCTAAAGACAGCCTTGTCTCTGGGCGTTCGCCAGTTGTTGGCACAGGGCGACTCCGAGCTAGTTATCAAGCAAGTTAAGGGTGAATGCTCCTGCAATGACCCACAGCTAGCTGCTTACCTGCTCCACGTGCAGATGTTGGAGAAAGACTTCCTCGCCTTGGACCTGCGCCACGTACCGCGCGCTGGCAATGCCGCAGCAGACGACCTCTCAACGAAGGCCTCCACCGGAGCCCATGTGCCCGAAGGAGTCTTCGAGAGGACGTTGCTGCGGCCCACAGTCCGTCCCGCCGAGCCGGGCGAAGGGGGCTGGACCAGCACCTCGAAGCTGGCGGTCCCAGCGGTCCTGCAGCCATGGACGCCGCCAAGGATCGTAAGCGTCACTGGGGACTCCGTGCAACCCAGCGCTCAAGATCCAGAAGCTCAAGTCAGACCCGATGCATGGATCACGGAGATCCGGGACTACTTGAAATACAACATCCTCCCTGATGAACGTGTATCCGCTGAACGGATCGTGCGCATGGCTAATAGATACGCGCTGGTAGAAGGGGATCTCTACCGGCGTGGCGCCAACCACGTCCTATTGCGGCGCATAACCCAGGGGGAAGGCTGCGACTTGCTCGGTGAGATCCATGGAGGCGAATGTGGGAGTCACTCTTCCTCACGCACGCTTGTCGGTAAAGTCTTCCAGCATGGCTTCTACTGGCCGACAGCACTCCAGGATGCCGTTAAGCTGGTCGAGAGCTGCAAGGCGTGCCAGTTCCACGCCAAGCAGATCCATACACCGACTTAGGCGGTACAGATGATCCCGCCCTCATGGCTGTTTGTCGTATGGGGGTTGGACATCCTGGTGTAAGGATCGAAACGCCCAAGAGGGGGGGGGTGAATTGGGCTTTTTTTTTTAAATTTTAGAGCAATTTAAAACTTTAATGGTTGAAGCCCAATTCCCTATGCAAACTAAGTACGCAAGTAAGAGAGTTGAGTGCGGAATAGTAAAAGCGTAATAGTAAGGGGTGAGGAGAGAAAGGCAAACTCCCGCGGGGACTCGGAGACACGGCGATTTTTCCCGTGGTTCGGTAAGATCATAAAAATCTTCCTACGTCCACGTTGTGGCACCCACCAAAGGGTATGGCCACTCCCAAGTCACCAAGACAAGGGAATCCACTATCTTTCTCCGTTCGCCCTCTCCGGCAAGGTGGAGCTCAAGCCTTGTACAACGGTGATTCTCCGGGCTTCCACAAACACCTTGGTAAGCTCCGGAGGGATCTCTTCTTCCTCCAATGTTTACAAGGTGAGAGAAGTCACCAAGACACTCTCTCTCACTAGCCTAGAGATTCCAATCACCAAGAATGGACGCACACAAGCTTCTCTCTAGCTAGATATAACTTATAGTTGGATTACAGGAGGTTTTGAAGTGTGGAAGTGGTAGCTCTTGGTCTTGAATGCTTGAGAATGTGTAGTGAGGCTCAGGAGATTAAGACTTGTCGAAATGGCCGGTTGGAGGGGTATTTATAGCCAGCCCACACGAGATAGCCGTTGGAAAAGTGGGCAGACTTTGTCAGTTAGCATCGGATCCTCCGATGCACCCCTTTATATGATCATCGGTCGAATTCCAAATTAGCTGATGTCACGTGTCAGATGTGACCGTTGGATATAACCGTTGGATTTTTTAATCGACCGATGTTACTTCAATTTATCATCGGATGATCCGGTGAGTTGATCTTCAGAATTGGGTCAGAAATATTGTCTCTGTTGAATTTGACCGACGTACACTTACTTCCTCATCGGATGATCCGGTGTGTATATCTTCATAATAACTCATATATCAACCTTCGGGTGAACTCAACCGATGTGCCACTTCCTTCACATCGGATGATCCGATGAGTACTGGAATCTGAGGTCTTCTTCTGCCAACTCAAACTCGACCGATGTAGTCATTTTGCAAGACATCGGATGATCCGGTGAATGCAACTTGTTTGCTTCGAGTTATTTTGAGTTGATCCTTTGGAATCTTCTTGAGTGACCTCTTTGACACTTGTTTGAAATGATATTACGGTAAAGTGTAAGCTTCTTGTGTTGCCAATTTCGATAGAATAGATTTGTATGAGTTCTTCATATCGAATGACCCCTTAGAATAGATCGTTGAGGGGTCTCCATTTGTATCCAATGAGCAGTAGATGGTGTGAATAGATAGTTAATTAACGGTTGATGTGATATATGTGAAACCTCGCATCCACAAACTCATTAGTGATAACGAACGGTTGTAATTAATCACCAAAACCATATCTCACGGGGGCCTAGATGCTTTCAATATCCCCCTTTTTGGTGATTGATGACAACACAACGAGTAGAGCATATAATTGAATTAAAACACAATGCTCCAAAAAGAAATATAACAGGTACAAATTGCAACACAAGTGGCTCGAAGGCTCAAATAATAAACGATAAGGCGTAAGAGCACAGAGTAGCACCCGGAGTACAATAATAGCAAATAATAATAACGGTCAATCTCAAATAAAGTAGCAAAAAGAGATAGACACCCCCCCTAGAGCCAAGTACTCCCCCTAGAACTAAGCTAACCTCCCCCTGACTCTAACTCTTCTCCCCCTTTGGCATCAAGACACCAAAAAGGGAAGTTGAGTGACTACGACTCAGGCGCGCTCCTAGCGATGGTGAAGCGGTCGGCGTCGACGGTGCTGTCGCCGGAGCTGCTGGAGGTGGAGGTCGCTGGTGCTGGGGCTGGAGCGGGAGGAACTGGAGCTGCTGTGGGGGCTGGAGCTGGAGCTGGAGCTGCTGGGGGATCCGCTGAGACTGCTGGCGCCGGTGGAGGTACTGCCGGAAGAGGTGAGGACTGGAGCGACGTCGGTGGCAGTACTGGAGCTGGTGCCAGTGGGGGTGCACCTGGAGCCTGACTGAGTCCCAAGTGCTGAGGTGGAAGAGCCACTCCAGTCTGCTGGTAGAGGTTGGTGACCAACCCCAGGATGCCCAACAGCATCTGCTGAGTCTGCTGCTGCTGGTCTAGAGTGCGTCGCGTCATCTGATCGACAAGGTTGGTGAACCTGTCGGTGTCCTCTCGCCTCTGACGGGCAATCTCCAGCTGCATCTCCTGCTGCTGCCTCTGAAGCTCCTCCTGTCGAGCTGCCTGCTGCTCCTGCTGCTGAGCCATCCGCTGAAGTAAAGCAGTGAGCTCTGACGGCTGAGTCACCTGAGCCTCTGACACTGGAGGAGGTGAAGGTGGTGGAGCAGCTGAGCCTCCTGCCTCTGCGTCGTGCTGCCTCGGTGAGGGCGGAGCAGGAGGGAAGTACTCCTCGACACTGTCGCTGGTGTCGCTGTCCGACCATACGTGTTGTAGGTCTCCTCCCTGAGCCTCTGCCTGTGCCAGCTCTGCGTCCTCCTGAGTCAGCTCTGCCCAGTCCTCCTCGGACAGTCTGGCTCGTACCTCACGCTCGACGGGACGGCCAAGGCGGCGGTCTCCCGGAGTGGGGACTCGGTAGTGGCTGAACCGGGTTACGTGCATCTCTGTCAGCTGAGAGACTCCTAGAGTGTCCTCTGGAACCAGCTGGTGAAGAAGGTGACAGATCCAGTGACCAAAGACAAGCTGTCGTAGCATCCCAACTCCATCGGTGATCACGTCCTCCATCTCGCAGATCAGAATGTCTACTATGTCGAACTCCATCCCGTTCATCACATAGAACAGGATGGTCTGCTGAAGGCTCGTGAATCCCTCCAAGTAGCCGGACCTCGGCAGCAGGGTACGCCTGAGGACGTGGTGAACTGTCCGGGCTGCTGGGGTGAGAAGAGCTGGCACCCTCGGCTGGTCAGGAGTGAACGTCTGAGTGAACAGACCTCTGATCTCCTCGAAAGGCGGTGCCACTCCTCCAGTCAGTGGCCTCCTCGGTGGGTCTGCGTCTCCGTAGACTATCTGGTGCAGACACATAGTAGAAAGCTCCACACCGAGCAGTCTGCCCAACAAGTCTCGAGACACGTCGTGGATCCGCCCCATGAACATGAAGTGGATCGAGCGACGACCCTCAGAGACGTAGAGTGTCGCGTAGAACACCCTGACCCACTCCTCGACGTAGGCACTCCTCTGGTGTGAGAGCAAATCCACAAGTCCTCTGTATCTCTCAAAGAGGGGCCTGATCCCGTGTCCTGCTGCCACTGCAAGCTGATCCCAGTCAATGCTGTTATGCTGGAATAGCTTGTGACCCCGACGCATGTAAGTCTCGTACAAGGACGCCTGTGTCAAGGTCCAGAAACGGGAGTCTACTCGAGAGTCCCTAGGCCGCGGGAACCACTCCTCAAGGATCACTGACCATCTGAGCTTCTTCAGTTGCCTAGCCTTTGTCTTCCTGTAGTCGGTGAGTCTGACATCCTCGGCAACACGGACAGCTGTGTCCATCAGGTGGATGGCCCTTTCGGCCTCTCTGTCCTCGGCGCGGTCAGCCGCAGAGGGACGCCGACTCGCCGTAGGAGTCTGTCCACCCCCACGAGTCCTCGGGGTGCGCCGGCGGATGAGAGGCTGCACTTCAGTCTCCTCCTCGTCGGAGCCCTCGGGAGGCACCGGCTGGATCGGAGGCTGCTCCTGCCTCTGCCGGGACTCGCGGATCCGTAAGGAACCGCGATGGCCGCGCTCACGCTCCTCGGCGGCACGAGCGGCCAACTCCGCACGACGAGCGTCCTTGGACATCTTGCGCTTCTTCGCGGCGGGCTCCTCGATTGCCTTGCCTTTTCCTTTGCGATCGCGACCCATCTTAGCGACGAACGGCAAAGCTTGACGAGACCCTAGCGGAGAGGGTGATGCGAGCCGGCGGCGAGTGGTGGAGGGGAGACGGCGAGGGAGGCGCGGCAGTGCGTTGGAACAGCGGCGGCGCTCGCGGGAGAGCCGGTGACGGCGACTGGAAGGCGGCGCCCGGCGACTGGAGGTGGCGTGCGTGGAGAGGCGGCGGCGGCGGCCGGGGAGGCGGCGACGGCGGCCCCTGGAAGGCTGCGGCGGCGGCTGGGAGACGGCGTGCGCGGGAGGCGGCGTGCGCGGGAGAGGTGGCGGCGGCGGCGCCTGGGAGCCGGCGGCGGCGGCTGGGAGACGGCGGCGGTGACTGGGAGGCAGAGGCGCGTGGGAGAGGCGGCGGCGAGGGCGTCGGGTGGCGGCGGAGGTCGGGAAAGAAGAAGAAAACGGGCGGCGGCCGACCCCCCCTTTTTAAACTGTTGGGCAAACCCTAGCCGCGCATAACACACCGGATGGACCGATGACCATCGGAGGATGCATCGGTCGAGTTCAACAGAGAGCTGTTCCAAAAACTCTCTTTGAACACCGGATGATCCGATGTTGATGTGACGATCATCGGTCGATTTCTGCAGGGCACCAGGAAGGCTGAACATCGGATGCTCCGATGCCTTCTGAAAAGAGCTCATCGGTTGATTTGTGACATCTGACTTGATCTGAGCACTGAGCTGAAGCCCCAATTGATCCGATGATCTGCTGGCCCTAGCATCGGATAATCCGATGGCTGCAGAAAATCTAAGACTGCCCATATATGTCCTTGGACTTAAGCACACAAAGATAAGGATTGGTCTTAGGACTTTTTGGCCAACTCCTAACCTCTAATATAAGGCCTTAAATATAGTGCCACATATTGGCTAAGCCCTTAAGCAAAGAGAACACACAGGGTTAGGAGTGAAACCATGAAAATGTAAGGCCCATGCTTTGTGAGCTAGAGTGTAGAGAACTTCTATCTCTTTAAAGCATGTACCTTTAGAATTTTGCTCTATCCACATCATATGAGTTGAGTTATTGCATTTTGAACAAGTCTCCTTCTCATGATGTGGTTTCCCTTTGTGACAATCTACCGTATGCAATGCCAACCAAAATGATGCAAGATATTGAATGAGTGCAAGTCTATATGGCAGGAATCATGCAAGGCATAATGTAAATCTATCTTGCCAAGTTTAAACCTGCCAAAGGCTTCCTCAGGAAAAGCTATTTCTAGCTTGCCCCTATCCTTTGGGAGTTAGACAAGACCTATTTGATATGCAACCTTACATGAACATGGCAACTTACATGACGTTAGATGCATCTAGCACATTTAATTCACTTCTTAGTCTAGAAAAAGTTTTCTCATCAAGTGGTTTAGTGAAGATATCCGCCAATTGTTCTTCGGACCTTACACCTTGCAAAGAGATGTCTCCTTTAGCCTCATGGTCCCGCAAGAAGTGATGGCGAATATCAATGTGCTTAGTGCGGGAGTGTTGAACGGGGTTTCTAGCTATCTTAACCGCACTTTCATTGTCACAAAGGAGAGGCACACAATCAAACTTAATTCCAAAGTCCAAAAGGGTTTGCTTCATATATAGAATTTGGGCACAACATGCACCGGCCGCTATATACTCTGCCTCCGCGGTGGACAAAGCCACGGAGTTTTGCTTTTTGCTCGACCAAGATACTAGGGAACGCCCAAGTAAGTGGCACCCACCGGATGTACTCTTGCGATCCACACGGCATCCGGCAAAGTCCGAATCCGAGTAACCCAAGAGATGAAAACTAGCGTTCTTGGGGTACCACAAACCTACACTTGGGGTATGCTTGAGATACCTAAGTATCCTAAAGACCGCCTTACGATGCGATTCTTTAGGTGCTGCTTGAAAGCGAGCACACAAGCACACACTAAACATGATATCGGGCCTAGATGCGGTAAGATATAATAATGAACCAATCATGGAACGGTAATGAGATTGATCAATAGGTTTACTGTCCATGTCCGCGTCGAGATGACAATTTGTTGCCATTGGAGTGCTTCTTGAGCTGCAATCTTCCATTTCAAACTTCTTCAAGAGGTCTTTGGTGTACTTTTCTTGGTAGATGAAAGTCCCCTCTTGAAGTTGCTTGATTTGAAATCCTAGGAAGAAATTGAGTTCTCCAATCATTGACATCTCGAACTCCCTAGACATCATGGTGCCAAACTCAAGACTAAGAGATTTGTTAGTTGAGCCAAAAATAATGTCATCAACGTAAATTTGACAAAGAAATAAATCCCCGTTGATGTCCTTGGTGAAAAGTGTAGTATCCACCCTCCCGATCTTGAATCCTTGCATGACTAGGAAGTCCCTAAGACGTTCATACCATGCCCTAGGTGCTTGCTTGAGCCCGTAGAGCGCCTTGTGTAACCTATACACACGGTTAGGGTTCCTCGGATCTTCAAACCCGGGAGGTTGCTCAACAAAAACAAGCTCGTTAATATAACCATTTAGGAAGGCACTTTTCACATCCATTTGATAAAGCATAATATTGTGATGTGAAGCAAAAGCTAGGAGTATACGAATAGCTTCTAACCGTGCGACCGGGGCAAATGTCTCTCCAAAATCTAGTCCTTCAACTTGTGAAAAACCCTTGGCCACAAGCCTTGCCTTGTTGCGGACCACCACGCCATTCTCGTCTTGTTTGTTGCGGTACACCCACTTCGTTCCGATGACGTTCTTGTCCTTAGGTCGCTCCTCCAATACCCAAACTTTATTGCGGGTGAAGTTGTTGAGTTCTTCTTGCATAGCCATCACCCAATTGGGATCTTGGAGTGCTTCCTCAATATTTGTGGGTTCTACACACGAAACAAAAGAGTAGTGCTCACAAAATGAAGCAACATGGCGAGAACGAGTACTTACTCCCCTTGACGGACTTCCGATGATTTGATCCATCGGATGTGCCTTGGAGACGCGCCCATGCCTCATAAGAGGTTGTGAGGCACTTGGTGGTGGTGAGGCATCTTGCTCGTCTTGTGGTTGGACTTGACCTTGGACTTCTTCTTCTTCTTGTTGTTGTGTGGCATGTGAATCTTGCATTGGCAATGGATCATTTTTCTCTTCTTCTTCATCAATTTGAGGTGCCATGGAGGTGTTGATGTTGGAACTTGAGGCTCCCCCTTGATCATGGCCCTCCTCAACTTCGGGCTTGATGTCTCCTATGGTCATGTTCTTCATAGCTTCTCGTAGAGGCTCATCATCTATATCATCATGACCAAAACTCTCCTCTTGGGAGCCATTAGTCTCATCAAACTCAACATCACAACTTTCTTCAACTAACCCGGAGGTTTGGTTGAATACTCGATATGCTTTTGAGTTTGACGCATAACCAAGAAAGATACCAACATCACACCTTCTTTCAAACTTACCGAGCCTTTTCTTGCGGTAGATGTAGCACTTGCACCCGAAGACTCGGAAGTAGGAGATGTTGGGCTTTCTTCCAATGAGAAGCTCATATGGGGTCTTTTGAAGTAGTCGATGAAGGTAGACCCTATTTGCGGCATGACACGCCGTGTTGATTGCTTCGGCCCAAAACTTCTCCGACGTGCCATAGTCATCAAGCATTGCTCTTGCAAGGGTGATGAGAGTTTTGTTCTTCCTTTCAACGACACCATTTTGTTGAGGGGTGTATGTGGCCGAAAACTCGTGCTTCACGCCTTCACGATCACACCACTCCCCAATGTTGTAGTTCTTGAACTCGGTGCCGTTGTCACTCCGGACCTTGATGATGGGAAGTTGAAATTCCCTTTGAGCTCGTTTAGCGAAGGTCTTGAAGATTTCCGGAGTTTCACCCTTGTCGCCTAGGAACAATGTCCAAGCATAGCGAGAGTAGTCATCAACAATAACAAGACAATAGAGGTTACCGCCAAGGCTTTGATACGTGGACGGTCCGAAGAGGTCCATGTGAAGTAGTTCAAGTGGCTTGGAGGTTGACACCATTGTCTTCAACGGATGGTGTGAGGCAACTTGCTTCCCGGCTTGACATGCGCTACAAAGCTTGTTCTTCTCAAATGTGACATCCTTCACGCCGGTCACCATCCCAAGCTTGAATGACTTCTTGAGCTTGCTCATCCCAATGTGAGCAATGCGCCGATGTCATAGCCATCCCAAACTAGTCTTGGTGAAAAGACAAGTGGTCAAGCTAGCATCCTTGTTGGAGAAGTCCACCAAGTAAAGATGTCCATGCCGAAAACCTTTGAATATTAGTTCTTTGCTTGACTCACTAGTCACCACAACACCATTCTTGTCAAATGTGCACGTTAGTCCAAGATCACATAATTGTGCAATAGAAAGTAAATTAAAGCTAAGAGACTTAACGTAAAGCACATTAGAGATGGACAAATCATGAGAAATAGCAATTTTACCCAAACCAATTACCTTCCCCTTTGAGTTATCACCAAAGGTGACTTGTTCATGATTGCCGGGGTTTTCTATGGAGGTGAACATACCATCATTGCCGGTCATATGTTGAGTGCACCCACTATCGAGTACCCAATGCTTTCCTCCGGCTTTGTAGTTCACCTACACACATGAAGTTAGTTTTTGAGTTTAGGAACCCAAGCCAACTTAGGTCCTTGTATATGTGATACAAGTGATTTTGGAACCCAAAGTTGCTTGGGGAGCTTCCCCTTCATGCCCTTGATGTCTTTGCCGATGAACCTTGCCTTCACCTTTCCACCTACTTTGCTCAATAGATAGTGATAATCATTGAAAGTAGATTTGTAGTTAGGAGGCAATTTGGGAGAAGGACGGTTGGGAAGAGGACACTCCCTCGTGTGATGTCCGGTGACCTCACAATGTTGGCAATATGACCCAACTTCCTTGATGAAGCTTGTCCTAAGCTCCGGTGAGGGCACCTTTCCTTTGTTGGGTACCGGGAAGGATCCAAGTCCTCTCTTGTTGAAGCTTTTCGCTTGTTGGTAGAGGATTTCCTTGTGCTTGTCCTCTCCCTTAGAGAGTCTTGCCACACTAGTGCGAAGACTTTCAATTTCGTCCATTAGCTCCTTCTCCCTAGGGCTTGCTTTCAAAGGCAAAGACTTATCCAAAACATTAGTGGCATGTGAATTAGATGATATTTTGCCATCAAGGGTTTCTTTCTTTGTGTTTTTCAATTTAAGTTCAATAGCTTCATAAGCACGGTTAAGCACTTCATGTTCTTGAACCAACTCATTGTGCTTTGCCAAGAGTGCTAAGTTAGCTAAGTCAAGCTCATGATACTTAAGCTTGATTGTAGCATTTTCATCCTCGATTTGTTTGACATTTAATTTGAGCGTGTCATGCTCTTTAAGTATGGTTACATACTTGTCATGCAAATCGAGGTTAGCACTTTCAAGCTTAGCACGAGCTAGCTCAAGAGCCTTAACCTTAGCCTTTTCCCTTTTTATCATGGCATGATATTCACTAATCATGGATGCTAATTCATCGGGTGAAAGCTCCTCATCATCATCGCTAGAGTCTTCACATACCTTTGAGTTACCTTTCGCCATTAGGCACATAGGAGGTGGACGAAGAGGGGAGTCATTCTTGTTGACGATGGCGAGGCCCGCCAAGTTTTCTTCATCTTCACTATCTTCGTCGCTTGACTCTTCATCCGTGATCCACTCATTTGCTTCACACATGAAGACCTTTTGAGGCCCTCTTCTTTTCTTTGGAAAGAGCTTGGTTTTCTTGCCTTTGTCAAATTTCTTCTTTCCAAAGGAGTGCTTGGGCTTGACCTCCTCTTCATCATCACTTTCTTCTAGCTTGTGATGCTTGCCAATTTCCTTTCTTTTGTCCGGTCTTGGGCAGTCATATGATATGTGGCCTAGATCACCACAATTGTAGCACGTCTTGTTTTCATCTTTTCTTGGCAAGAAGGCTTTCTTTTTGGGATCAAAAGAGTATCCCTTCTTTGCAATCTTGGAGTTGAGGCGTGAGAATTTTCTCATCATCAAAGCAAGCTCATCATCATCATCTTCGCTTGTTTCTTGCTCTTCTTCACTTGAGCTAGGCTCAACCACTTTCTTCTTCTTGGGAGTTGTCTTCTTGGTTGATGCCTTGAGAGCAATGGTTTTTGATGATGACTCCTCCATCATTCCAAGTACGCTCATTTCATGAGCATGAATTTCTCCAATGAGCTCCGAAACTTCAAGGTTGTCTAGTGACTCTTTTTGGAGCATTGAATTGATAATGTTGTACTTGGGCTTGGGTAGAAGCATGAGGATCTTGCGATTTATAAGTCCCTTGCCAAGAGAAGCAATATCAAGTGCGTTAATTTCCTCAATGAGCACATTTAAACGAGAAAACATTTGATTAACGTTTTCATGAGGAAACATCTTAAATTCATCATATTTTGATTTAAGCATGTGATATTTGAGTTCTTTGACACGAGACGAGCCCTCATGTATTTCAACTAGACATGCCCAAATTTCACATGCTTTTTCCTTGCTAGCAATCCTAGCAAAAACATCTTGACTAATGCATTCATATATGGCATTTCTAGCCTTAGCATCCCATTTTAATTGGTCTCCAACATAGTCAAGATTTCCAAACCCCGCATGGGTCGCTTCCCACACTTCGGGAGCAATTGCCTCAAGGTAAGCGCGCATGCGTGCTTTCCAATAAGCAAAATTCTTGCCCTCGAAGGTAGGAACCGAACCCCCATTCTTGGCCATTTTTGCTCTCTAGCGGTGAAGCTAGAATGATCCAATGAGCAACCAAGCTCTGATACCAATTGTAAGGATCGAAACGCCCAAGAGGGGGGGGTGAATTGGGCTTTTTTTAAAAATTTTAGAGCAATTTAAAACTTTAATGGTTGAAACCCAATTCCCTATGCAAACTAAGTACGCAAGTAAGAGAGTTGAGTGCGGAATAGTAAAAGCGTAATAGTAAGGGGTGAGGAGAGAAAGGCAAACTCCCGCGCAGACTCGGAGACACGGCGATTTTCCCGTGGTTCGGTAAGATCATAAAAATCTTCCTACGTCCACGTTGTGGCACCCACCAAAGGGTATGGTCACTCCCAAGTCACCAAGACAAGGGAATCCACTATCTTTCTCCGTTCGCCCTCTCCGGCAAGGTGGAGCTCAAGCCTTGTACAACGGTGATTCTCCGGGCTTCCACAAACACCTTGGTAAGCTCCGGAGGGATCTCTTCTTCCTCCAATGTTTACAAGGTGAGAGAAGTCACCAAGACACTCTCTCTCACTAGCCTAGAGATTCCAATCACCAAGAATGGACGCACACAAGCTTCTCTCTAGCTAGATATAACTTATAGTTGGATTACAGGAGGTTTTGAAGTGTGGAAGTGGTAGCTCTTGGTCTTGAATGCTTGAGAATGTGTAGTGAGGCTCAGGAGATCAAGACTTGTCGAAATGGCCGGTTGGAGGGGTATTTATAGCCAGCCCACACGAGATAGCCGTTGGAAAAGTGGGCAGACTTTGTCAGTTAGCATCGGATCCTCCGATGCACCCCTTTATATGATCATCGGTCGAATTCCAAATTAGCTGATGTCACGTGTCAGATGTGACCGTTGGATATAACCGTTGGATTTTTTAATCGACCGATGTTACTTCAATTTATCATCGGATGATCCGGTGAGTTGATCTTCAGAATTGGGTCAGAAATATTGTCTCTGTTGAATTTGACCGACGTACACTTACTTCCTCATCGGATGATCCGGTGTGTATATCTTCATAATAACTCAGATATCAACCTTCGGGTGAACTCAACCGATGTGCCACTTCCTTCACATCGGATGATCCGATGAGTACTGGAATCTGAGGTCTTCTTCTTCTGCCAACTCAAACTCGACCGATGTAGTCATTTTGCAAGACATCGGATGATCCGGTGAATGCAACTTGTTTGCTTCGAGTTATTTTGAGTTGATCCTTTGGAATCTTCTTGAGTGACCTCTTTGACACTTGTTTGAAATGATATTACGGTAAAGTGTAAGCTTCTTGTGTTGCCAATTTCGATAGAATAGATTTGTATGAGTTCTTCATATCGAATGACCCCTTAGAATAGATCGTTGAGGGGTCTCCATTTGTATCCAATGAGCAGTAGATGGTGTGAATAGATAGTTCATTAACGGTTGATGTGATATATGTGAAATCTCGCATCCACAAACTCATTAGTGATAACGAACGGTTGTCATTAATCACCAAAACCATATCTCACGGGGGCCTAGATGCTTTCACCTGGGACCATTCCCCAGAGCCGTCGGGGGATTCCGCTACCTCTATGTCGCCATCGACAAGTTCACCAAATGGCCGGAAGCCACACCAGTCGTCACCATCAACAAGCAATCCGCAGTAAAGTTCATCAAGTTGATTGTCTGCCGGTTCGGGGTCCCGAACAGAATCATCACCGACAACGGGACCCAGTTCACCAGCGCAGCGTTCCAAGACTACTGCGAAGACCTCGACATCCAGGTGTGCTATGCCTCTGTTGCTCATCCAAAGAGCAATGGGCAAGTCGAGAGGGCCAACGCCGAGATTCTTCGGGGCCTCAAGACTCGCACCTATGCCAGCCTGAAGAAACATGGTGCCAATTGGGTGGATGAGCTTTCCAGCACACTATGGGCTAACCGGACATCCCAAAGCCGGGCCACCGGAGAGACACCCTTCTTCATGGTGTATGGGGCCGAAGTTGTGCTTCCCCCAGAGATCACCATGAAGTCTCACCGTGTCCGAGCTTACGACGAAGCCGCGTAGGACAACCTCCGGCTGGAGACATCGACCTCGTCGACGAGGTCCGATTGCATACAGCACTCCGTAACGCACGGTACACACAAGCGCTCCGCCGCTACCATCAAAGGTCTGTGCGTGTCCGGGAGCTGCAGGAAGGCGACCTGGTGCTGCGGCGTATACTTTCTTTCGAAGGGACCCACAAACTCTCCCCTAGTTCGGAAGGTCCCTTCCGAGTCACAAAAGCGTGTCGTCCCGGGTGCGTACGCCTTTCCACCGAGGACGGGGACCCGCTCCCGCACCCTTGGAACATAGAGCATCTCCGTAAGTTCTATCACTAGGGCAATAGTTGGACAGCCTCGTAATAGATTCCATAGAGCCCAGGAACAGCGCTCGGAGCCGCTAAGTCTCGGGGGACGGTCCAGGACTACGTTCAACTTTGCCTGGTTCTGACCCCAAGCGCGTAGAGTCTTGCTTCCCTTTTTAATGGGACGGGTCGTGGCCTCCATGTTTAGCCTGCTTTCCTCCTATGGAAATTTATGTGAAAAGAAACCTGTCCTACTTTGCTTTTCCCTTGTGCTCATTTAAATTACGTACTAAATTTTTATGACCGCACTTCCGGCGTATGCTCACCATGCGTTCAGCTCCCTCTTCTCATTCTCACCTCTAGTCGGCATTTGCTGCCCTACCAAAGGCGGTTGCGTTGGAGGTACCTGCCGATGGCCAGGGGGCCCCGAGCTCCCGGCACTTCGCGCACTGTAGTCCCCAAGCACCGTACAAGTGGATGGGGACCGTAAGCCAAATAAGACTATGAGATAGGGGAGGGGGAGCTCCCAAGGAGAATTACGTTTCCCTTACTTGTGTGCAGGACCTCTCGGCCTCAGCTCCCCGCAGGAGTATGGTAGGAGCACCCAACCAATGGGACACACCTACCAGGGGGCCGCTACGGGATCGCGCAAGACCGGAACTCCAAGGTAAGAGCGAAGAATCCGGACCTCACCACCTCCGCAGGGGCGAGCCCCGAAGGCCCCATGTGTCCAGCGGGGCCGGACCTCCCTCTCCTCAGGGGGGGTGCTCCGGGTCCGCCACGTAGCCAGCAGAAACCGGACCTCCCCCCACCCTGAGGGGAGAGCTCCGAAGGCTCTACGTGTCCCGCGGGGCCGGACCTCCCTCTCCTCAGAGGAGAGCTCCGGGCCCGCCACGTGGCTAGCAGGCACGGACCTCCCCATCTCATGGGGCGGGTCCTCAAGACCTTCGGGGCCCTTAGTACAGTAAGGACCCGGGGAAGGTGTCTGTGCAGAGCTTCGGGATTAGTCAAGGCCTCTGAGTACCTTGCGGAGCTAAGGGCTCGACCAGGTAAAACCAAGAACAAGACTAAAGCACAGAGACGCAGAAGATAACAAGAGTCTATTCACACAAGGCTCCATGAGCTGGGCTACAGACTCAACAAAAATAAAAAAGAAGGAGAAGGAGGTACAGGGCCTTTTAACCACGGGGGTAGATGTCTAAGAGTCCTCGGACTCCCGTTGGAACCTAGAGGCCACAAGGGCGGCCACGTCCTCAACCTCGGCCCCGACAGCTTCCTCCCGCTCGGTGACGGGCCCTAGACGGACTGGCTCCAGAGAGAAGGAAGGGTCCTGGCTCCGGAAGCACGCCAGTACGTGCGTAGAGACCTCCTTCGCCAGGCCCTGTCCCTCCACCTCAAGCTCGTTGGCGATCACCGCTTCGTGCCGGCCCAGCTTGTCGCCGATGGACTCAAGTGCCAAGATTGCCTCGGACATCTCCTGCGTTGGAGCCTCCGTCCGCACCGGGCTGAAACCAAGAGGAACCAAGGCGGACCCTGCCTCGGTAATAAAGCCCCAGACCGCCTGGGCCTCGGCAGACCGCAAAGACTGGAGCTTCTCTACCTCTTGGTGAGCCGCTAGCTCGCGATCCAACGCCGCCTGGCGCCCCCGGGAGGATTGCTCCTCCCTCGCAGCGACATCCGACTCGCGGAGCTCCAGCTCCTCGGCCCGAGCCCTCAGCTCGCCCTCTCTGGCCTTTAGCCGTGCGACAATCTTCTCCTCCTCGGCCGCTGTAGAACGTTCCCGATCGGCTACGGCGCACTCTCGACGAACTACCTGCAGCCGCAACTCCTCCGCGACAGCAGAGCACGCCTCGGCCTTGGCTTCAACCTGGGCCAGGGCTTCACGGTAGGAAGCGCGGAGCCGCCGGGTCTCTGAGTCCAGGCGGCTGATGGCTTTCTTCTGAGCGTTGAGCAGAGCACTCATGGCCTCAAGTCTGACTGCCTCGAGTCAAGCTCCACCTTAGCCTCCTAGGTCCGCTGCTGCAGGAGGTGCTCCCAGCTAAGAAGGTGTTCCCTCTCTCCGGCCAGCGCCCCCCGCTCCCGCTCAAAGGCGGCCTGGAACTGTCGGGCGCTGGTTTGGACACGCCCCAGGGCATCCCACATGGGTGCCGGGACAGCGGGGACAGGAGTCGTGCCCCTGACCTCCCCTGTCGCGTCTAAGACCGGCGGAGGTGCTGGTGCCTCAGCAACCGGAGCAAGACGCTGTCCAGAGGGAGCCAGGGAGCCAACAACTGCACCTACAGCGGCCCTTCCAGCCTCAGCACCGGACTTCCGGGCTGGTGAAGGAGGGCGGACAGGTGCGGCCGCAACCACCGCAGAGGACGGACCCGTCGGCACAAAAGAAGCCCCCGCCGACTTGGGGGCCATTGGAACCACCGCGGTTCCCAGATGCTGTGGCGCGGAGCCTCTGCCAACTGGAGATGGCCGGGTAATAGGCCCGCCCCCGACAACCGGTTGGTCCCTGTGGGGAAAGAAAGCTCTCAGGCTAGGAGAGGAGACGAGAACGCTACTCCTACAAGCCAGAAAGAGCAACACTTACTGGGCGACATGAGCGCTCCAACGGGCTTGTAGCCCCGGCCTCTGTGCCGCAGTTGAACCGCCAGGACCTGCGACTGGGACGGTCGCGGGCTGTGGCGTCAGGACTCCTGGCACACTCCCCGGCGTCGCCCCACCGACGTCCATCCTAGAAGCCCCTCCGCGTGAGGAAGGATGGTGGGACACTTGGGGTTCTTTGGACTGCCGCTGTCCGGGAAGAGACCCGCTGGAGTGGGACACCCGGGGTCTCTTCGGGTCGCCACTCGATGGACCAGCGCCTCCGGGAGATGGGTGCAAGGGTGCACCGGCCCCCTGACTCGGCGCTGGCGGCGCCCTCGGAGGAGACCGGACGCGTTTTTTCTACGGCTGCCCGGGGGCTGGCTCCTTCCCCTTCCCCTTGTCGGCGACTTGAGTTCCGCCGGCCCTTGGGGCGGGTTGGGCAGCGATTAACGCCTCGCGCTCCGATCCGGAGCGCTCGGTTCCCGGGATCGAGATGCCCCGGAAGGTATCCCCAACCTGACGGACGGCGATCCCGATGTCATCGAGGTCCGACATCTTCCGCAGTAGCTCTAACCTCCTCTGCGGCTCTAAGAAGAGGGTAGTGGCAGAGGACGGGAAGGCGGGGTCGCCACTTGGGATGAAGTCGCCGCTCACCCTGCCCACCATCTCGTACAACTCCTCATCGGAAGGATCAGAGCCGAGACCCCTCTCCAACCTGGTACAGTCCTGCTCACCAGTGTAGTACCATGCTGGGCGACTGCGCTGCTGCAAGGGCGCAATACGGCGCGACATGAAATCCATTAGCACCATTAGGGACGTTAGCCCCTCGTTGGCCAAGAACCGGATCCACTCCAAGACCGGTGCGTACTCTTGCTCCAACTCTGGGACCTCCTCCCAGAAGCGACGCTCGGTGGTTGGGCCAGCGGTTGGGAGCTGTAGGCGATCGTGCTCGTCGGTCTGCGCGACCACCCAGCTCTCCCTCCAGTTTTCCCACCTCGACGCACTGAAAGGTAGAAGGTACCCAGAGACCTTTGGGTCCTTGCAGCGATGCTGGAAATAGTACGCTCCCATCTGGGTCATCGAGCCGCGCTCGGTCGTCCGCAACACGAAGAAGTAGCGGAAGAGCGTCACTGAAGCGTGAACCCCCACAAACATCTCACAGAAATGGACGAAGATAGCGGCCATTGCGAAGGAGTTGGGAGAAAGGTGGTGGAGCTGAAATGTGACGAAGAAGGAAGAAATTGGCGGGACAAACCCCGCCAGGGCATAAGCAGTAAAGAAGACCATCTCCCCCTTTTCTAGGAGCAGGGGGAGAGATCCCCGACGGAGCCGGCGTTTCTGTTCCTCCGTGTGCCAGCCCAGCAGCCTGCGCACTGGCCCAAGCTCAGCGGAATGAACGAGACGCGTCGGGAGCAGGTTGTAAGCCATGGTGGGGGAGAGCTCAAGGACAGGAAGACAAAGGCGCAAGAGTTCAAGGAAAGTGCAAGCGCTGGGAAGTGCGAAGGGAAGCCGCGATGCGGGTAAGATCCCCTTTTAAAACTTTCCAGGAACGATTTGAAGCGATTTGAAACTCTTCGAATACACCGCATGGGCAACCGCTTTGGCTCCAAGACTGAGCGCCGATGACAGGTGGCCCCAAGCCGTCCAGCTAAAGCGGTGGGTCAAGGAGTCAGTCTCCCAAGAAGACGAGCTGGCAAGGCGCTTCGACAGTTCCTGAAGAAAGCGCCGCAACATGCAGAAGTGGCAGCCTTGGGAACCGCCGCAGTAAAAGCAACCATCGAGTGGGCGCACGCTCCCACGATCCCGCGACTGTTCGTGCTCCGGTAGCGGTCAATGCGGGACTTAGAGAAAGTGCGCGGAACAAAAGAGACGGAGGCCCCACCTCGGGCTCATTATCTCCCCCCAGATGGGCCCAGGGGCCACTGTCGGTACCCTCGATATGGGGTACCCCCGCGCATAGGGGAAAATGCCTAAAGATCTCGCCCTTCTCCGCAGGGAGAGCTCCGAAGGCGCCACGTGTCCAGCGGGGCCAGACCTCCCTCTCCTCAGAGGAGAGCTCCGGGCCCGCCCCGTGGCCAACAGCAGCCGGACCTCCCCCCTCCGCGGGAAGAGCTCCGAAGGCGCCACGTGTCCCGCGGGGTCGGACGTCCCTCTCCTCAGAGGAGAGCTCTGGGCCCGCCACGTGGCCGACAGAAGCCGGACCTCCCCCCTCCGCGGGGAGAGGTCCGAAGGCTCCACATGTCCCGCGGGGCCGGACCTCCCTCCCCTCAGAGGAGAGCTCCGGGCTCGCCACGTGGCCAGCAAGACGGCGCTGCCTGCACCCGCGCGGTAGCCAGCAGGCGTAAAGACGCACCATACCTTGCCCGTACAAGGTATTCAAGGCCCGCGCCTTCCCAAGACGCGGAGCACGCCTCTGTCAGGTGCCGTTGCGCACAGTCGCATCTTAAACTGGCGCGCCGTGTCAGAACCTGCCAGCCAATAAACACAGCGACAAGACATCCCCTGCCGCCCCCGCCGTCATCAACCACTACGACTAGCTTGCGGCATGGGTAGAGCGGCAGAACGAAGACTCGGAAGCCTTCAAACTAGAGACAACTACCGACATAATTGCAGATACGATAGTCGGCAGGCAATCTCCCCAGGACCACCTGTCGGGTCCCGGCCCCTCCTCTTGTAAGCCACTCGAGCCTTGAACTATAAAAGGCTCGGGTAGGCAACGTTAGCAAGGGTTTGAACTCTGTGAACTCGCATCCTAGGCATCACTCACCCTCAAGCTCAGGACTCCGGTTCTGAGCAACAAGCAATACAACGAGCACCTCTGCTCACCGTGGACGTAGGGTTTTACGCTCCGGCGGCCCGAACCACGTAAAACTCGCCGTGTCAAGCTTCTCCCTCACTCGTCCCTAACGCTGAAGCTCTCCGCAAGCGACTAGCCCCTCCGAAAAAGAACCTCCGCGGGCTGCCCAGAGCAGGTGCGGGGTAAGTGTCGACCACACACTTCGACAAGCATGGTTAAGCAAAAGGGAATTGTTAAGAGTGAGGACACAACTCCTCGTGAAAAGTATATTTCTTGGAGTGATGAAAACACCAAGTCGATGCTAGAGTGGTACATCGAGCTTCAAAAGGAAAAACCCAACAATTTCACATGGAGGAAACAACACCATCTCCAGTGTGTTGATGCTCTGAATGCCAAATATTCACTTGGTGTTACTACAAATCAAGTTGATCGGCACTGGAGGTCTTGCAAGCACAAATGGCACTGGATATCTCAAGCTATGGCCAAGAGTGGCAATGGATTTGATGCAGCAGCATGCAAATTTAATCTTGACCCTGCAGAGAAAGATAAAAATAAGCTTGGTGTAAGTACTTACATCCATACATTCAATACTGCTGATTGCTTTTTTGTTTGTGTATATGTGTTAGTATCTGAAGTACTACTCTCATGGAGACCCTAATGCTAATATTTGGAAGCGAATTGAAGACCTTGCTTTCCCAGCAAAGGTAAAGATTGAGTTTGCAGCATTTCTTGCTAAGCCAGAGCAGGACCACTTTCGTGGTTATCTTAATTTTGCTAGTGACACAACTTTTCAAGCGTGGGTGTTGGACTTTTTTGACAAGTATGGTGGCGTAGGGGGCGGTGATCTATTCTGATCATGAATGATCATGTGGCTAGCAGCATATTTTGGTCGTATTTTAAGGGGCAATGCACATCTTAGTAGATATAGCTTGGCTACTTTATAATTATGATGTCTTCACGGGCTTAGATAAGATCTATCTTTTGTAAGTATATGAATATTGCTATAGTATCCTAGTTCTGTTGGAACTATGGTTATTTGTAGAACTTTTGGTGCTATGTGACTGACAATGGATTCTGAAGATACCATATTTGCTAGTAATTAGTGAACTAGTGATATCTATGATTACTTGCTACCTACATGCACAAATTATTGTTTTAGTTGATGCATACACTGGTTCTGAGTTTTTTTCACGAAGTACATAACAGATATTTGTTATGTGCATGATTATGTGATGGAGGTAAACTCACCTCAGTCTTTGGTAAGGTCAGCATATCTCACATTGGCTCTAAACCAAACACAGTGGGCAGACGTAACCAAAATTTGGTAACTGACTTTGGCTCCAAACCAAACAACAAGCATCAGCTATACCAAATTTGGGCAATCTATATTGGCTTTGAACCAAACACTATGATGTTACCAACATTTTTGGCAACGCCCATGCATTGGAAACACCAAATTTTGGGAAGGTATATGTGGGCTAGCATCCAAACAGCCCCCAAGTGAGCCCACGTCGAAACCGGTCTCTGGCCTCTGGGGGAAAGACATTTTTATAAAGTTCTACAATTTGCGAGAACAACATTTTCTTAAGTTCTTCTTTACAGAGGGATACGCCCTCTAACATTTCTTTGCTCTGAAAGCTGTTGAATCTTAGATTAAAAGTATTTCCATCCGGTTTTAGTTAGCTCAAAACGGTAAGTAGAGGCGGCAAGCAACCACATAAGTTCCGCAATACAGTTTGATGCGCATAAATATGAAGCACCAGTATGGAGTCAATATGAAGTGAATCATTGTTCATTGGCCTTGCGTCGTGGAGTATCTAGACATGATATGGGGTGACAGTGGTTATGCAACGGAATCTCCACAAACCGGCATTACCAGTCCAAGTTGTCTGCTCATCATTTTATTGATGAGGCGATGTAAACGAAAAGTAAAATGCATTCCTCATGCTGCTTGCTGAGAGGATTTGGAACTGTTAAGTTCAAGGGCACGTTCCTTTGCAACAAGCATCGGCGCAGAGGCAGACGGGCTGCCCTGAAGCCTCCCATCCATTGAACCCACGCTCCAGCACCATGATATTCTTGATCCCTGAATCCTCTTTGGTCTCTGATAGATAGTTTGAGAACATTCGAGCACACGATGGACCTCTCACCTGGAGTATGATGACAGAAAAGTTAGCAAGGAAAGAACAACCCTTTTCTTCATATAGTGTCCCCACGTTGGAGGTAAGTTGAATCAGGAAACATATATGGTATAAAATAAAGAACTATTAAAAACATAATGTGATGCATTTCTGTTCCTGTCATTGGTTAGCAACGCTGTTGCAGAACTAATATAATCAGCGATAACGATGAAGCATATGGCCATCACTAGGGAGTAAAACTGAATAATTCTGCTCTAAAAGCAATAATTCAGTAGGTGCTAAGTAGCTTGCAAGAAAAGTTGCAAGTAGAGCTAGAAGATGATACTGAGTTAATAGTGCGTTTAATTGCTAATTTGTCGTCTATTTCATAAGATAGTGTAGGCCTTGTTGGCAGCAAAGCCTTGGCCATTACAATTAGCAGCTTCAGGGCAAATGAAATATCAAAGTTGGAAGTATCACAACAGATATCTACCCTGATTCCTCATCTTTAATGGAAGTGGCAGAATATCTGCCTTTAACGTCAAAAAAGTGAGTCATGAGAAACACATTTTCTAATAAGTCTGCTCTCACTCGTGTACCTCTATATCGGACCTCTAAAAAATATTCTTACCCTTTTACAGCCAACTCTAAAATATTCTTACCTTTACAGTTCAGTTCTCTGCACTCATTCACCTCTAAATCAGATCTCTATATCAACTATCATCTATTTTTTATTATATAATATAACTATCTCATATTTTATATTATTGCATATTACTACTTTTATGTTAATAATATTATATTTAAAACTTATAAAAAATCACCAGAATTTTTCTTCCTTTTCTCTCCTTTCTTCTTATTTTTTTCCTTTTCTTTCTTTTCTTCCTTTTCCCTCCCTTCTTTCTTTTTTCCTTTCCCTTTTTCCTTCTCTTCTTTCTTTTTCCCCTTTTTCTTTCCTTTCCTTTCTTCCTCTTCTTTTTCTTTCTTTTTCTCTTTTTCCTCTTCTGCTGGCCCTACAGGGAGGCTCCACTATTGGCGCTGCAGTGTAGCAGCCTGGGATTTAGAGATTGTTTTACAGGTCCCGCTGTGAGGGACCGCTAGCGTCCACGCCGCTACATTCGGCGGCCCGGGCCGTTTACAGGGCGCAGGTGCACTCAGCCTAAGCACAATAAGGTTAGGTGACTTGGTCAGAATTTCTCACAGGAACTGGGTGTACTACAGCATTTGGCACAGAGGGCCCCGGTTGGCAAAAAAAGGGGGAAAAAGAAATATCTCCCAATATCAAATCTCTAGGAAGATAGCATTTCTTTTATTTGCATTTACATGGATGACTCTGAATCCTAATTAAACATACTTGTGAAAAGTCCTTAGGCTGAATAGATATCCTAGTTCCTAGTTATAACTCACATTTGAGCATAGCCCACATTCTTAAATCAATTTTATCTTGATTATAAAACTACAAAATGTTAGACTGTACGTGTATTAGGGGCAGTTTAGTCTTTTGTATTAGGGTTACTTGGCCCTTAAGTTTTGTGCCCCTATATACGTATCCTCCTTGACAGTCTGTTTAGTCAATCTAATCATTTTCCCTAATCTAATTTGGTATCAGAGCCTCTCTCCTCTCTCTCCCGCATGCAGCCGAGCGGGCCGAAGCCGCTGCCGCTGGCCCCCGGCCTCCTCCTCCTTCCTCCCCTCCTCCCGCGCGTCCTTCCCTTCCCCGCTCGCAGATCTCCTCCCGCCGGCCGACCGACCGACCACCATGAACCGCTCCTCCTCCTCCCGTCCCACCGCTACCTCCTTTGACTCCTACCAGTTCGACTTCGGCGTCAACGCGTCTCGCTCCTCCGGCGGCTCCCGCCCGCTCCGCGACCAGCGCCCGGGCACGGCCACCAGCGCCTCCTCCTAGAGGCCTGGTGCCGCCGCCAGCGCCGCATGGACGCACCAGCCGTCCCCCTCCAGCGCCAGACCGGCCTGGACTACGCGCGTTGAACTGCGCGCGGGACGAGCCCCCGAGCGCGGAGCCGACCAGGTCGCTGAAGAGGCTGGGGTTGGCGACCTGCGGGATGCCGAGCCCGGAGTGTGGCGCCGCGCGTCTCGCCACCCCCGCTCCTGCCCTGCCGCTCGTCTACGCGCCGAGGCCGCCTTCGACGGTGATGACCGCGGCCGCGAGGCGGCCCACTTCCGGAGGACAGATGCTAGTGTTCGTCCCGCCGCCGGCTCGGCAGCGCCACCCTGGGCCGTCGCCACCTCACCAGCGCCGCCCTGGGCCACCACCGCCCCACCAGCCGCGCCGCCGCCGTCCGTCTGGGCCGCGTGGACTACGCCGCCACCGCCGTCTGGAGGTCAGATCCGGCAGCCGCGGAGCGCCGCCTACATCACGCAACCGCCGTCTTCAGCCGACGCCGCCTTACGCCGTGTACCTAGATCGGGTGTTGGCTACTCTGTTGGCACCACTGTCGAGGGTCCGAGCGTGTTGCCTTCCTTCCCGGTGCCGCCATCGCCGGGGCATGTCGCGACCCGTTCTACCCCGTCGGTCTACCTGCGGGGTCTCACGCCGTCTGGCCCTGACTGGGTGGTGGACTCCGGTGCCTCGTACCACACCACCCCTGACGTCGGTATCCTCTCCTCTACCTGCCCTTCCCGTCCCTCTGATCCTTCATCTATCGTTGTTGGGAATGGGACGGCTCTTCCAGTCACCTCAGTAGGTGACTAGGGTTCGCCGGATTCGTTTCAGCTACGTGATGTTCTTGTTGCTCCTAACATCATTCAGCACCTTCCTTCCGTTCGTCGTTTTACTACTGACAATCATGTTTCCCTTGAGTTTGATCCTTATGGTGTAACTGTGAAGGATCTTACTACTAGACGCATTCTCTTTCGTTGTGATAGTACGGGTCCCCTATACATGATGCGTCTTCCTGCTTCCGCTCCACCTCTTGCCCTGACTACGACAGCTTCTTCGACCATTTGCCATCGTCGGCTTGGCCACCCTGGTGTTGATGCTATGTCGAAGTTGTCTGATAGTTCAGTGATTCCGTGTACTCGGGGTACTCATGAGTCTCTTTGCCATACTTGTCAGTTGGGTCGTCACTTCCGCATTCTGTCACTCGTGTCGAGCGCATCTTTGATTTGATTCACTGTGATCTTTGGACTTCACCTGTTCTCAGTGTTTCTGGATATAAGTATTACTTGGTGGTCGTTGATGATTTTTCGCACTATTCGTGGGCTTTTCCCTTGCGACAGAAGTCTGATACGTTCGACACTCTTTCTCACTTCTTCGCTTGGGTGTCCACCAAGTTTGGGCACATGATCCGTGCGGTTCAGTGCGATAACGGGCGCGAGTTTGACAACTCTGTGTTTCGTGACTTTATGCTTTCTCGCGGTGTTCAGTTGCGCATATCTTGCCCGTACACTTCCCCCCAGAACGGCAAGACTGAGCGCATGATTCGGACCACCAACGATGTCATGCGCTCCCTAATGTTTCAGGCTTCTACCCCTGCTCGTTACTGGGCGGAGGCGCTTCACACCGCCACCAACCTCATTAATCGCCTTCCTACTAAGGCAATTAGTGCTCCCACCTCTCACTTCGCTTTATTCGGCACCCCTCCTCTCTACGACCACCTTCGAGTCTTCGGGTGCGCGTGCTACCCTAATCTCTCTGCCACCGCCCCTCATAAGCTCGCGCCTCGCTCGACTCGGTGTGTCTTCCTTGGGTACTCCCCTGACCATAAGGGGTACCGGTGTCTCGACCTTACCACTCGCCGTATCTTGGTCTCCCGACACGTCGTGTTCGACGAGTCCTCCTTCCCTTTCGCTGGGTCCTCCCCTGACTCGATCTCTGAGTTGGATTCTCTTTTCTCCACTGATCCTGAGGCCGCTCCTGTCCAGCGACCTTGTTTTTTACCTTCTGCAGGTCTTCCTCTAGCTGCGCCGTACACGACCACGGTGTCCCAGACACCACCTGTCGTGCATCCCGCAGCTCCGGCATTCTTGCCGCCATTGGCCGTTCCTCCTACGGCCCCGACGTCGTCCGCTGCGCCACGCGCGGCCCCGGCGTCCCCGACGACGTCCCCTGCGCCTCGACGTCCCCTCGGCGTCCTCGACGTCGCCCGCCGTGCCACGCGCGGCCCCGGCGTCCCCGACGACACCCGCCGTGCCACGTGCGGCCTCGGTGTCCCCGACGTCGTCAGCCGCACCAGGCGCGGCCCCGGCGTCCCCGACGTCGCCCGCCGTGCCACGTGCGGCCCCGTTGTCCCCGACGTCGTCCGTCGCGCCTCGCGCGGCCACGACGGCGTCCCCGACATCGTCAGCCGCACCACCCGCGGCCCCTGGACCGCGGTACACCGACCCCGCTCTCGTCTATCAGCGACGAGCGCGGGTTGGTGATCCGTCCTCTTCCCGTCCCGAGGATCTGGTGTACCACCCTCCGCCGCTCCACCGAGACTCTCGTCACGTTCACCCGATGGTGACTCGACGGGCCGCCGGCGTCCTTCGACCTGTCGAGCGCTTCTCCAGGGTCGTTCTATCGTCCTCGACCTCCCCGTCGCCTGCCTCGTCACCCATCTCGCCTATCCCCTCTTCTGTCCGTAGCGCCCTCGCCGACCCTCACTGGCATCGGGCTATGGAAGAAGAGTATGCAGCCCTGCTAGCCAACCGGACCTGGGACCTGGTTCCCCGTCCTGGTCGTGGCAATGTTGTCACGGGCAAGTGGGTGTTCACGCATAAGAGGAAGGCGGATGAGTCTCTTGAGAGGTACAAGGCACGGTGGGTGCTTCGCGGTTTCACGCAGCGCCCCGGCGTCGACTACGACGAGACTTTCAGTCCAGTGGTGAAGCCGGCGATGGTTCGCACCGTTCTGTCGCTAGCTCTGTCGCGTTCTTGGCCTATCCACCAACTGGACGTCAAGAACGCCTTCCTCCACGGGACGTTGACGGAGACGGTGTACTGCAGTCAGCCGACAGGGTTCGTTGATTCAGCTCGTCCATACATGGTCTGCCGACTGAACAAGTCCCTGTACGGGGTTAAGCAGGCGCCTCGGACTTGGTACAGTCGGTTCGCCTCCTTCCTGGCCTCGCTCGGCTTCGTCGAGGCCAAGTCGAACACTTCGCTCTTCGTCTACAGGCGTGAGGATGACACTGTCTACCTCCTCCTGTACGTGGACGATATTGTCCTCACGGCGTCCAGCCCCGCTCTCCTTCAGCGCACGATCTCCGCCCTGCAGCGCGAGTTCGCGATGAAGGATCTCGGCCAGCCCCACCACTTCCTGGGCGTTGCGGTTGAGCACCGCCCGGGTGCTCTGTTCCTCCACAAGCGCCAGTACTGCCTGGATATCCTCGAGCGAGCGGGCATGGCTGATTGCAAGCCGTGCTCCACTCCCGTGGACACCCAGGCGAAGATGTCTTCGGCCGACGGCGCCCCGGTCGCCGACCCCACCACTTACAGGAGTCTTGCAGGTGCCCTGCAGTACCTCACCTTCACCAGGCCGGACATCTCCTACGCGGTTCAGCAAGTGTGTCTCCATATGCATGATCCGCAGGAGCCGCATCTCACGGCGGTGAAGCGGATCCTTCGGTACCTGCGTGGCACTCACGACTACGACCTTCTTTTGCGGCGCGACTCTGCCTCTGAGTTGGTCGTCTACACCGACGCTGACTGGGCGGGTTGCTCGGACACCCGTCGGTCCACCTCCGGCTACGCCGTCTTCCTGGGCGGGAACCTCGTCTCCTGCTCCTCGAAGCGGCAGCACGTGGTGTCCCGCTCGAGTGCCGAGGCGGAATACCGCGCCGTGGCCAACGGCGTGGCCGAGTCCTACTGGCTTCAACAGCTGCTTCAGGAGTTCCACTCCCCCATCGCCCGGAGTACGTTGGTCTACTGCGACAACGTCAGCGCCGTCTACCTCTCCAACAACCCGGTGCAACATCAGCGCACGAAGCACGTGATGATCGATCTTCACTTCGTTCGCGAGCGGGTGGCTCTCGGGGAGGTGCGAGTCCTACACGTTCCGACGTCGTCGCAGTTCGCCGACATCTTTACGAAGGGGCTTCCTTTGACGGTGTTCACCGAGTTTCGGTCCAGTCTCAACATCTGCCGTGGCTAGATGTTGAGACTGCGGGAGGGGGGGGGGTGTTAGACTGTACGTGTAGTAGGGACAGTTTAGTCTTTTATATTAGCGTTACTTGGCCCTTAAGTTTTGTGCCCCTATCTATGTATCCTCCTTGACAGTCTGTTTAGTCAATCTAATCATTTTCCCTAATCTAATTCAAAAGCTGTTAACAGAGAACAAAGCAGTGCATATGCAGGTCTAATAAACAAGCACGAGAACAAATGCAACTACCAAGCTTTCATTGGCTTGGAATCTGGTGACATCTAGAATACAGTCAAATGACGATCTGGATATGCAGATTATCGGTTTTCCTCCACTGCAATTCATACAACCATAGGTGCCAGCAGCGTTCCAAAAGGCGCTCTAAGGCGGTCGCCTAGGCGCGCTTCCGCGCGGGGCGCTGGCCTCCCGCCTCGCCTCAGGGGGTGGGCGCTCGCGAGGCGCCGGGGGGGGGGGGGCGCTTCCAGATCTTGGCGCTCGCTTGCCAGGACGACGACAGCGTCGATTGGGGGGCGGCGCGCGAGCCAGATCTCGGGCCGAGCGGCGGCGGGGGGGGGGGGGGGAGCCAGATCTCGGGCCGAGCGGCGGTGGGGGGGGGGGCGGCGCGTGAGCCAGATCTCGGCCGAGCGGCGGGGGGGGGGGGGGGGGGCTTCCAGGGGCGGCGTGTGGAATCCCCAGAGCGCCGCGGGGGGGGGGGGGGGGGGAGCAGGGCAGGGCAAATCCAGCGGTGCAGGGAGCTGAAAAGGCACTGGGCCAGGTTGCACGTGGATGGGCTGCGGGAAAGGTTGTGTGGAGAGGAAGAAACTGGCCCATAGAAAATTTATACTCTTATATTTCTGTATTTTAAAAAATTTTAAAGTATACTACTGCTATAATTTATAACGCCTAGTAACGCCAGCGCCTAGCGCTTTTTGGAACACCGGGTGCCAGAGACCAATACATGTATGGCTCCTCGTGCAACCAGTGAGTGAATCAAAACAATGAACCTGCGGTGTGCTTCTAGCTCAGTGTTGTATGCGGAGTCTATGCATTTTGGCTGGAAATCATGGAATTGAATGAGGAGGGAAGCGGATCTGAGACCTGGCTCAGCGCGCAGTGGAAGACGAGGGTGTCCTTGCCGGTAGCGGACCGCGCCAGTTCCGGCATCCGCGCCGCGAACCCGCTGCTGGCGTAGTGGTGCGAGCCCGCGATGTGCGCCTGGTAGCGCCGCTCGTCGTCCCTTCCCACGCCCCGAGCCCGAACACGCAATGAGGAGGGTCAGTCTCCAAATCGGCGCCGACTAGGGCAGCACTGCAAAAAGGCGGCGCGCGCGTACCTGACGTCGATAATGGCGAGGCGGTGGTTGCCGCGCGCCATGGACACGAGCTTCGCCGCCGACACGTACGACACGCTCCGCGCCATCATCCCCTGTGCTCCCTCGTCGTGCGCCAGCCGTCCGTGGCAGCGGTTCCCGTTCAGGACAAGAGGCGTAATTAAGTCCTGCGTGCGTGCTGCGACGTACGCCACGCGATTACCTGGGCTGATTCCATAGGCCAAAGCACACAATCAATAATATTCAAACGGCCCAAGCCCATAGTTAACATAAACGAATATTCAAACGGCCCAAACCAATAGTTAATATGAAGGAATATTCAAACAGTCAAATAGATCATGCCCATGATAACTCAACTTTTGTTTCACAGAATTGACAGGGGCCGCGCGAACGCGTACCCCCTCGATCACAAATTATGACGTCCACTCTCCCACTTGGGGAGATGGTAGACCAGCACACCCACTAAGTGCAGTGTGGGCCACTGATCTAGGCCATGGATCTTCCTGATCGCCCATAGACCCCGTCCAGGTAAGTATGTTGTAACGAGGGCAGGGGAGCTGCTTATGTTTTCGCTTCGCGAGACCAATCAGTATAGCTCAGCGAGATGGGACTAAACTAAACGAAACGCAACTCGCCACCTCACCCTGCCGTCCCGACGCGAGCGCCGGTTTTGTCGGCTCGTTGTTTCCGTGGGCTGATTAATACGGCCCATAACACGAGCCCTTCAACTTTTCGGGCTCCTGCGCGGGAAACTTTTTCAGGCTCGTTCGCCGGCTCCACGGCTACCGAAACTTTCCCCCTTCGCTCTGCTGCCCCCCAATCTAGTTTCGATTCAGCTCGGCGGCCCAGCGCCTCCAATGCCGTCGGGGACGGGGTCCCGGGGCAGGCGGCCACGGCGGCCGGCGGCGGTAGCCCCGGTGGTCCGCGTGGCTTTGTCCAGCTCGAGCGAGGAAGGAGGCTCGTCGGAGGAGGAGGACGAGAGCGAGGGATCCGGTGCGGGCGCGAGGGAACGGCGCGGCGGTGCTAGATATAGGGTTTCGACGGGAGAAGCCGAGGAGGAGGGCCCTCGTCTTCCCAGCTGCCCCATCTGCATGAACGAGTGGACCGCCGACGGGGCGCATCGCGTCAGGTGAGGAGAAATTGCGCTGATTTTATGGAATTGTTTGCTTCTAGTTTATGTGTGGTTCCGAGCTTCTAGATTGGCACTGCAGTTGTGGTTAGCTGATTCGACACCTCTGTTAGCTACCCAAAACTGCAATTACGCTTCATCTTTGACTTATGACCCCTCTTGATTTGTGTCGGAAGGGTGTGTACGTGTGACACGTGAGTGGCCCAACACGAGCTCTTTTTTCGTATGATTGAATCTCCTTGAGTGTGGAACTTCTATGTCTTTTGAGTTTACTCGACCCGATGGTAACTAATATTGATTCTACTGGAGATTACATGAGAATACCACTTGGCTGGATAGGCATGTTGGCTGCACTTGGGAATTCTGAAAATGAAAAGTAACTAAAACTTGTATGTGTGCCTGTCTGGGGCTCGTCATTGATATGCAAAACTAACCCTCTGACTACTATGGAATTATACTGCCATCCATCCATTGATTCACCTGTTGAAATATAAGTTCCCCATCAGCTTAAGTTTTTGGGCTGGTCGGTGCATAGTAGCTTATTATTGGTATCAGGGCCAGAGTCTCGAGTTCAAATCTTGGCGGGCGCAATTTGTTAAAATAAATTGCAGCCGACTCCTATTCCACGTTTGCTGCCCAAGAGAGCCTGCACAGAGGGAGTGTTGAAACATAAGTGAATTGCTCACCCTTCCCCATCAGTTTAAGCTTTTGGGGTCAACTGGTCAGTGCCTAGTAGCTTATCATCACCAACCTGCGATTTATAGTTTATAAAAGTATTAAGCATGTGAAGTACCTTTGGTATTTCAGTCATTATAAGGCACTTGCAAAATTGCTTATGATGCATTGATAAATACTGCATGTCACTGCAAGTGTTTCTTTTTTTTTCATTTTGTATAGTTTAAAAAGGCATGAAACATTTGAAGGTGGGTTGATTATTTGTCATTATAAGGCACTTAAAAATTGCTAGGATGCAGAGATTGTTCTTATGCGCCATTGCGAGTGTTTTATTTATCTTCCTGAAAAAATGTTTTGTTTGCTTCAATTTTACTGTATCATTTCTCTTTTGCTCATTTAGTCATTAATGTCATTAAAAACATACACATTTATGTTTCAAACATTGTGGAAGATCTTCAAATGCTAACTATGTGGTATTCTGTACCTAGCTGCATTCCTTGTGGGCATGTCTACGGAAGATGCTGCTTAGAGAGATGGTTAGTGCAGTTTGCAAAGAAAAAAGCACCGGTATACTGACTAATACGTGGCAGTTCAAAATAATATCCTTAAGTGTATAATCTTATTGAGAGATAGGCTTTTGATTAATCAGATTTTTGTAAAAACTTTATCCAGTGTCCTCAATGCGGCAGGAAATATAAACAAGGCCATATTATCAACTTATATGCACCAGAAATTGCTATTCCGAATAATGACCTTGAGAAGGTTGGTTTTACTTCTTACATTTCTGTAGATATAGTTCTGACTGTCTACTGATTCTTGTTTTGTTTCATTTATGCAGCAAGTGCTGTCATTGAGAGAGAAAAATGAATCTCTTGAGAAGCAAGTAAGATCCTTTTTTTTGTACAACTGTATTTTGATTCAACCTAATAGAGGATTATCTGTACCGTCAGAAATCTCATATTATTCTGTTCCCAATGATGTAATCCCCTGGTGGCCACTGATTGTGTGTGGGCCTCTAGTTAAAGGAAATCCTTTGCATCTAAAGAAAAATAAAAGCTGGTTAATTGTAATTTGTGGAATATGTGTCTCAGTACCAGATTGGTTCATGTGATAACTAATAAGCTTTTGAATTTTTGCGATAAAGGTGTAAATGTTGTTAGTTTATGTAACTTTTAGCTACTGTTTCCCTCCTATAATATTTGATACACACATCAAGATTACCATGAGTTGCATACTCTTTTTCTCAAAGCTTATGCCCCTTGCGCATTTCAATACAGCAAACAAAGTTGCTTGAGGAGATAAAAGAGCATAAGGTACTCGCTCAATTAAATATGTTTCTCTAATTCAAATAAGCAATATTTACAGTGGATAAGCCTTTACAAGTTCAGTTGAGTCTCATGTTTACTCATGTATATTTCCTTATTTTACTTGCAGAGGCAGATTATTCTGCAGCAAAGTATAATATACGGAACAGATTTAAAGAGACAGGTAGTGCACTAGTATTACCCATACTATTATGATTAATGTAAATAATAGAAGCTTTGATGTTAACTATGTTACAACAATTTGTGAAGAAAATGACAGAGCAATCATCAGATGGAACAAAAGATACAGAACCAATCGCCTCACTAACAGAGGACATTGACTGTAGCAATCTTTGCAGTTTTGTTCTCCAGGTATGGTTTTACTGTTGTCTGATTTCTTCTTGCTATACTCGATTGGGCTATCTTGAGATTTATTTCCAGTTTCATTTGGTTGTGTCAACCAATGTAGCTCTAGCTGTGCAGTATGTCAGAATCTACTTGTGAAGTGTTTTGTATATACTACCATAAAAAAATATAGTATATACCTTGCTTATCGTTCCGACATCAATCATACAGTTAGCTCAACAGCATAATCACGATGGCAATAGAATTATGAAAGGATCTTGGCATTCACTGACATACAATTTGCAACCATGTTTTGTAGAATGAATTTTTCCTTGACGGAGCTCGAGTCATGGCTATAGATGCGTCCAGCCAGATTATATTCACTTCTGGAAGGGCACCTGGATTTGGTCCTGAACATGTCCTTACAAAGGTACTTGCCTCATTTAGATTCTCTATCAAATAATACAGCTGAATTATGCTTGTCAACATAAGGTTTGGGTGTTTTTTTCACCTCCTGCATCTCAACTCCTTATTTCAACAGATCAGCATGTTTGCTGGACTGGAAATGCAGAAAATCCAGCTCCCTCCTGATACTAAAGTTATTAGAGACATCTGTATACTGCCTGAGGGGCGTGTTGTTTTTACATCACTAGGCAGGAAATTGTCACTTTTCAGGTCTACGCTGAAAGTTTTTTCTTTCTGCTGTCATAAAAAACATTAGTCTGATATCTGACATGTTTTTATGTTTATATCCCAGCACGGCAACCAACAGTGTTGTCCTTCAATATGATTTACCGGTAATCCTTTGGCCTTGTGATTTCACAATACTTGCCACTGCGCTTGTGCTCTTGATATATTGGTTCAAAGCTGCTAGAAAAAAAAGATTTCTGTATGTATTTTATTCTAAAGCATTTCTAGATATTTTAGATGACTTTTTCTTTTATTTAGGCATAGTACCTAAAGGATTCTCATTTACTACTTGGTTACTTGTTATAGCTCTATCTCTTGGATATTTAAATGCACCATACATTGACAAACACATACATTAATCTTCAGAAAGATGTATTTTTCTTTTTTCTTCAGATTGATTTCAAGGAAGAGGGGACTTGGCGCAGCGGTAAAGCTGTTACCTTGTGACCATGAGGTCACGGGTTCGAGTCCTGGAAACAGCCTCTTGCAGAAATGCAGGGAAAGGCTGCGTACAAAAGACCCAAATGGGTCGGACCCTCCCCGGACCCTGCGCAAGCGGGAGCTACATGCACCGGGCTGCCCTTTTTTTTTATTGATTTCAAGCTATTAATTATGTGTACCATTTACTTGCTAAAGTAGGTGAATGAGTAACAATGTGGAATTGTTTATCCTGACTTGCTGGTCTTATGTATTTTCATATCTTGCAGTCTCCAGGATGGTCCTGTTCAGGGGAACATACTAGTTCAACTCACATTTATGCTGGACTGCAGGTTGAAATTTCAAATTCCCTTGTAATTTCTCTCTTAATCTTTTTGTGCACGCTAGAGGATTGACTGGGAATTTCTCTATTGAATTAACAGAACGGCATGCTTTTGGTCTTTGATATTCGTCAAACTTCGTCACCTTTACATTCTGTTATGGGTCTATCGACACATCCAGTCCATACTATCCATTCTGCTGTAGATGCCTGTGGTTCCAGAAAGATTATTTATGCTTCTTCCATAGGACCCTGCATTTGCGATGTTGATGGCAACGAAAATAGGTAGGTAGTGGATTGAAATGTTCTTACATTAATTTATATGGATTTGCTGCTCTAGGTCTTTGGAACTGTAGGATATGGTTATTTGTTCACATATTTACGTCTCATCCTATTTTCCAGGCCAAATTTGCTACGTGGGATGGAAAATCAAGGGGTCTGTATTTCCCTTGCATGCATCCCTTCAAGTGATCTCATAGTGGCTTCCTACCGACCAAAAGTTGAGGTGCAAGATGATGGGGTCATACCTCAAGCAGTGACACCAGTATCACTGACACCCGCTGGTTCAGGGAAGCTAGGACGCCACGTCCTCATGAGGATGGGCGGCACATCCTGTACTGAGGGTCAGATCTGTAATGCCAACGTGAGTGAATTGCGAATGTCAAAATCCGCAATCATACCCTGTGGAAGCAACAAGCATCTGTTTGCTTATGGTGATGAGTTGCTCTACGGACTCCGGACTTGGCGGCTGCCTTCGTTTCAGATATTCACTGATCTCAGCCCCCACCGGCAACCAGTCCTTGATCTAAGGTTTGCAAAAAGTTCAACCGGGGAAAGTTACCTTGGGTGCCTAAGCTCCAAGAAGCTGCAGGTTTTCAGAGTTAGGTAGCATAACAGAGGCTGTCATTTAGTTATTTTTTATATTGATGAAATTGGAGCTCATTTTGTTTCTGGTAGCTGTTCATGCTAACACGATAGTCCTTCATTAAGAGATCGCGTCGTGCTCTGTATAGTGGTTACTAAAGCTCATGAGCGCGGTGTGTAAAACCATGTTGTAGGGGGCATCTGGTCAAGTGTGTCAGTAAATAGTGTAGAATTGAATGTGCTATGTTTAAGAGTTTTGTTGTCTGGCGTAATAAATCGAAGGAACAGATGGGTAGCAATCTGTCACACATTTCACATTTGCTTTTATGCTCAGTACACTGGTATTTCCTTGTCTGTACCGTTACTGTCATTGCCCATCAGTTTAAGGATAACATCAGACATTTTTTGTTCTTTTTGTAATTTTGTTTTTAGGAAACTTGAAATTCTTTTTCCAGAGCAGACCTTGATAATTTCAATAGGAGGGAAGCATGTTTGCACCCTTTTGAAAGCTTTGATCACTAGAAGTAACACTAAGTTATATCTATACAGAGTTCTTCACTGTAGCAGCGAAACATTCATCAGTTGCGCAGTGACAGTCGCTCAACACCGGTAGTCTGCGCGGTAGCAGCCCCAGTCGGTGGCGTCCGAGATGGAGCCGTACGCCTGAAACGTGGCCGGTGGCCTCCGTCTTCCTCTCGTACCGCCTGACCGGCACGTCGTCCACCAGGAACAAGCAAACCAGTTGTCCGGCAGCTCACGTGACGTACTGCTACAAAACCACAAGTAGAGTGAACCGTGTCCAGGCAAGGCAAGCATGTAGATAGGCTCACAGCATCTGGTCGGGGTTCCACATGATGGCGTAGTGGTGGAAGTCGGCGGCGGGGTCGAACCAGAGGTGGAACCTCACACCTCCCGGCCGTGGATGGCGCCGTCGCCGCTGCCACGCAAGTAGACGTTGGTCTGCAGCGTGTACTACGGCTCCCCCGGCACCGTCCCCAGCAGCTCCATGTCGATCTCGTCGTGGTGCCCAGGGAACTACTCCTCGCTGTCTGACAGCTGCACCACCCATGCATCACCTTCAATATCACAGCAGCTAGCATGCACAGTCACTGCGTTCTTAATTTGGAGCGCGGGTGGCGACGGAGAGGAGCAGACGGTACACGCGGGCGAAGCAGGACGCGGCCCGTTCCGGGAGCGCGAGCTGGCAGAGCGGACAGGTGAGGTAGGAGAAGCCGGAGGTGCTGGCCGCCACGATGGCGGAGAACGACGGCGTCCACGTCGCGGGCTCGCCGTCGGTGCTGCTTCCGACGAAGGGCGTCTCTGTTTCCTCCGGCCCAGCCCCAAAAGCCCACGACTAAGTGTCTTCTTCGCGGCCCACTAGTACCAGGCAACCTCAGCGGTGGGTGCGCCGTACCCGTACGCACAAGCGGGGCCGGGGCGGCCGCTCTATATTTTTTTTTCATTTGATGAGGACCCAAAGCGCCGTTCTATAGCACCGTTGATCATCCATCGGACGAACTGAAAACACGTGCGCCCTTCTGGATAGTCCATATCTGCGCCTTCTTCTCGAGCCGGCCCGGACGCGCTCGTACCTTCCGGAGTTCGGACGAGGGCGAAGCCATCCGGCCGCACCTCGCAAACCGCGACTCCGCCACCGCCGTGCTACTCCGGCGACCTGCCCCGGAGAAACGTCACTGCTTCTCCCCGGCCTCGCTGAGGGTCGATTTGGCCCTCCCCTTCTGCCGCCCCCAGCAGGAGGTCCACCCTCTTGGTAAGCCCTAGACTCGGTCAATTCCTCTTGTGTCCCCGTTATGCGCTGTTGGCCTTTGGTTCGCGCATAAGTTGTCGAACTAGATGGAAGCATTTTTCTTTTTGATTTTTATGTTACCGGCGTACATGCTTAGCCCTAGGGTTTCGGATCCTCGACGCTTCCGTGTAGGATGGCGGAGGTGAAGGGTCAGCGGTGTTGTTGAGTTCATTAGGAATTCTTTGTGTTGAGGTGCTTGTAGGAAGGAGGAAGTGTGGCAGAAACTATAGTGAAATCTGATTGCATGTTGTAGATAAGGTGCGTGCGTTGAAAAAAGCAAAGCTTTTGGGCATGAAGAGGTTTGTGCCTGTTTGTACTGAGCAAGGGCTGTAGGGAATAGATGTTCAGTGACTCGGTGCAACCTTTTGATAGAAGTTGAACATGCTCATAGTGAAGGTTGGTGGTGGTGGTTGGATTCATGGGGTTGAATTTCAGTCTTATTTCGTTCTAGATAGGAAGGAAGGAAGGAAGCACAGAGAGTTTTCCTGGTTGCGGGAGCCTCAGAACTGGTTGGTGATTCTGTGGGGTGGTGTTGCAGTTTGGTTGGAGCACGGAGTTTAGAGAGAGGAGTTGACGATGAGGAGCCGCAGCCCGCCACTGAAGGATCGCAGGATGCGTACTGAACGCACTTCATACCGTGTTGCACCGTACCGGAGGGACAACCGCCATGGCCCGAGCAGGTTTGACCTTTAATTCAAACAAGACCAAGTGTTTGACGATGTTCAGCGGGACATTACTACTTCGTCTTGTTTTGTATTTTTTGGCTCAAATGCCATACCAAAGAGCCTTAGAACGTACTTAGGTTGTACAGTGGTAGGATAATCATAATCCTTTATTAAATATTCATGTAAATGGTTGCATTTTGTTTATTATAGTAAGTGCATTCAGCATTAATAGGGCTATTTGATATTGAGTCATGGCAGCACTAATTTATATGCAAGTCTATAGGACAAAGTGTAAGGAAACATGATGGATCATCTCGTTCAGTTGCTATTATGAGATGGTAACATTTTTGGGGACTCGAAATGTTGATTGAATCCATGTATTTTCATTGCTTTCGTAAAGTCCTCTCTGCAGGTTTGGTAGTTAGACATTAAAGTGCAAGAATTATGTAAGTTCCCCCTCTGGATTCATTACTTGACGTTTGGACAGCTAATTTAGTTAAATAGAGATTGTAACTTCAAATAGGAGGATTCGTAAGCAATTTATGTGGAGCTGTCATGTGCCGTTATTCTGATATTTGGAAGACTAATATGTATCCCATTGTTGTTTCCATTTTTTTCATTGTGCAGGATTCCTAATGATTTGTGCCACAATTGTAAGCTTCCTGGGCATTTTGCTCGAGAGTGTCCCAACGTGGCTGTCTGCCATACCTGCAGACTTCCTGGGTAAGATCTGTTAGTTAAGTTTTATTTATATTCATTCTCTTGTATGTTAATAGAAGGGGGGCTCTGGCGCAGCGGTAAAGCTGTTGCCTTGTGACCATGAGGCCGCGGGTTCGAGTCCTGGAAACAGCCTCTTGTAGAACCAGAAATGCAGGGAAAGGTTGCGTACAAAAGACGCAAGTGGGTCAACCCCCCCCCCCCCCGGACCCTGTGCAAGCCGGAGTTATATGCACTGGGCTGCCTTTTTTTCTCTTGTATGTTAATAGCGCTATGATCTTCCATAAATTGTTCACTAGTGCATGTTGCTGGCAGCGTTTTTGAGGCGTCACCTAGGCGGCGCCTAGGCGTCCAGTCGGTGGCGCGCGGACGCCAGGGCGGCTTGCCTCGCCTGGTCGGGCGGCGCCGCCGCCTCTGCCCGCCGCCGGCGACCCCTCCGCCCGCAGCCACCTCGCCTGCGCCCCCTCTGCCCGCCGCCACCTCGCCTGGCGCCCCCTCCGCCTGCTGCCACCTCGCCTAGCGCCGCCGTAGGTGCCGCCGCTGCCGCCGCTGTCCACCCCGCCGCCTCACAGTCACAGTGCCGCCGCCGCCGGGAGTGGAGAAAAGAGGGAGAGAGGGTGAGGAGAAAACTAGGGCAGGGTTTATTTATATACCCCAGTGAAAATGAGGACCGTCGGATCTCATCCGACGGTCCACAATAGTTGGGCCGTGAGGCCCACCCGCCCGCCCTGCCTCCTCCGCCCGCTCGCCCTGCCGCCGCCCGCCCTGCCTCCTCCGCCTCCTAGCCGGCCTCCTGCCTCCTCCGCCGCCTAGCTGGCCGCCCGCCTCCTCTGCTGCCGCCGCCGCCGCCACACCTGCCTCCCCTCCTCGCCTGGCGCTCGCCTAGGCGACCGCCTAGGAGCCTAGGCGTCCCGGCGGCCGGCGGGTGCCTAGGCGTCTAGGCGTGGATTCACAACCCTGGTTGCTGGAAACACATACTGTTCTTTCAATCATAATAGCCCATCACTGTCACAACCATAAACTATGCAGAACTGCCTGTCCATGCATCATCAAAACCATCCGAGCTGGTGCTGTATCAAATTCATCTATGATTTATACATAAAATGGTTATGTTTTATCCTGCTTGAGTTTTCTGTGTCCTCAATTATGAGTTGTGTGGATAAGGTTTCTGAGATCCCAATTTCCATGTACCACCTTATGTTATTATTCTGATGATATTCATGTAGTCGTGTCACCTAAACGGTACTTCTCGCATCTTATATTGTGGGGTCTAATCCATTGTGGGAAATCAATAGTGTCTTAGGATCAAAGCTCGATTTGTTTCTTTATCACCTGTGACATCGTTAATTACACAATACATTGGTCATAATTTATAACCATTGAGATCTGGCCATTAGTAAATACATTGAAACTGAAGACATATATAAAGGAAAGTTTTTGTGGTTTCCATTACTAGAATGACTGAATTACAATTAATATACCTTCTTCGCTCAGCTGATACCAGCCTTTCAAATTTTAATAATGTTTTAATTTGGCAGGCACATTGCGGCTGAGTGTTCTTCCAAAGATATGTGCTGGAACTGCAAAGAGTCTGGCCACATGGCTAACAGCTGCCCGAATGAAGGGATATGCCGTAACTGTGGCAAGTCTGGACACATTGCAAAAGACTGCACTGCTCCACCAGTACCGCCTGGAGAAGTGATTCTTTGCAGCAACTGCTACAAACCAGGGCATTTACGGGAGGAATGCACCAATGAGAAGGCCTGCAACAACTGTAGGCAGAGTGGCCATATTGCCCGTAACTGCACCAATGATCCTGTTTGCAACCTCTGCAATGTTGCTGGCCATTTGGCTCGTCAGTGCCCGAAAGCTGATACCATCATGGAGAGGGGTGGACCTCCCCCCATCCGTACTGGCATTGCTCCCTACCATGGTGGTGGTGCCCCCTTCCGTGGCAGTTACAGTGACGTAATCTGCCGGATGTGTCACCAGGTTGGCCATATGAGCCGTGACTGCATGGCTGGTGCCTTCATGATCTGCCAAAACTGCGGTGGTCGTGGCCACATGGCTTACGAGTGCCCCTCTGGTAGGCTCGTGGACCGGTTTCCCCTTCGCCGCTATTGAACACCTTTGTCCGGAATAACTGTTCTGTTGAACTCCCTGCATTATGAATAATTATTATCACTTGATGTTTTATGATCGGAACGGGGTTTCCAGCTACATGGGATTCCATTCGTTGTCAGTTTTAGTTTCCATTCTGGGAGCAGTTGTGTAACTGGTACTCTTAAGGATTGATATTTCTGGATGAAACAGTTTCTTTTCTCAATGCTTACAATTTCAGAATTCGTTACTTATACTGCTCATTCTCCGTGGTCTTATATTATGATATGTGTAAGCGGTACAATGGTGCGATTGGAGGTCCCTAGTGAAATGGGGATTTAGAAGCTTGTTATTGTTCCTTTGTATCATTGCATACTGTTCAGAGTACAACGCATGTGCATTCTGGCCTATGTGCATTCTGTAGGTGAAGAACTGAAAGTAGTTGCCTCTTGGTGCATACTTGGGCCAACGGTTACATTCATATGGACGACACTTTTGAACTCTTGCATTTTGGAATTTATAAGTTGTTTCCTTGTCTAGAACCTTTTGATTTGCAAGGGTATGTTGAGCAAAAGGTGGTTCAAAAGTTTGCCGTTGAAATTTAGGTTTTGTAATAGGTTCAAAAGTTGTGTGTTGAAATTCGAACTTTTTCTATATAGTTAGGCACCCGGATAGACGTTAGGATATTCACATTTATGTACTCTAAAAAATATTTTTTTACATATTCTAAAAAGTTCTATGACAGTGCTACTTACACTCATCTTACTCACTAAACGTATTATAATATCAATCACCGCTCATTATTTAATATTTATTTCCATCCTTTCTTTTTCCTTTCTTTTTTTCTCTTTTTTCTTTTATTTTTTTCTTTCTTTCCTCATTTTTCTTTTATTTTATTTTCTTTTCCTTTTATTTTCTTTTCTTTTATTCTAGCTTCCAAATACACCCAATTTTCTTAATTCACGCTTGTAATTGGACAAGCAGGGCCATTAATTTTCTTCTATTCCATTTTCCTAATCTTTATTTCATTTTTTTCTTATCTTTATTCTTTTCTATTTCCTTTTTCCTTATCTTTATTTCCTTCTGTGACCTTCTCGTTTCTTCTTGCAGGTTCCTTCTTCTTCCATCACTAGCCCACTCCCCGACATAGACGTTCTCCTCCTCCTCGTCGTCGCGGTCTCTGGCGCACTGGTCCTCACTGTCCACGGCCGAGGCCAAGTCCCACCGCATCACAACCCGCTCCGCCGCCTCCAGCTCTACCACTGCCTGTGCCCTTGTCCTCCACCCATGTCGGCCCGGTCTCCGCCCCCGTAGGCCTGAACCACTGTCTCGTCGCCAATTCCTCCTCGACGCAGAAAACGCAACGACCATCGCTCCAGATACGCGCCTACCGGCTCATCTCTATAGCATGAGGGCATATTGCGTATGTCATCTAGTAGCCCGGACGCTGGTCGTTGGCGCCCCACCACCTGCCCGGGTACCCTTCCATATCCAGTAGGCCGGTGCGGACAGCCTTATGCTTTCAAAGAGCCATGCAATGGGCAAACACGCTGAAAGACTGCGCGGGAGTTGCAGTGTTATTGGCCACCATACAGGTGCCAACGTGCCATTAAGGTTCACGAACACTGAAAAAACAAAAGGACATTTGCCTATTTCCAAATCACAACACCACATATGACAAACTTGACGGATCTCCCATTTCCCACGATGCTACAGTGAACTGATCAATCATGGAGGCACTTGACATGAGCACTGTAAAGCGACCTAATCCGATTTAACGTTGCTGAATCCATTGCCATCCCCTTTCACGCCATCGTTTTGTCCCAGGTCCTTCAACTGAACATCCAAGGGAAAATAAAGGGAATCAGCTACTTAGTCAACGCGATGGTTTGTTTGGCATATGATAACCATAAAGAATAGAGAATTCCTTGTCCTGGAAGAAGCATAGAGATTTTTGGACAAGCTTTCAACGGTAGAAAAAATACCTTTGCTAGGTACGCTTTATGGAATCTGTAGCCCTGAAAGAGCAAATAACTCAGCATCGGAAATCTGAAACTCCCAGCATTTCTCAATAGAGCCTATGCGTAAAGGGGGAACTTACTTTATCGGTCCCATATATATAATCACAATACGTGAAAACAGAAGCAAAATTGCTTTGGCTCTGCCCTCCTACATAGTGATGGTAGTCATGGTATTCTGCTCCTCCGTAGAATGGAATATACTTTGTTGGAGTGAATGGGAAATCAAAGCTGCAAGATAAAAAACTGAATTATGTTTTCCCATGTAAAGTTACACATAAGATGTAGTTATCATGGGTGGCGTCATTGGTCACTGCATCGACAAATACTCCCTCTGTTCAATTTTATTTGACGAACCAGTGTCAAATAAAGAAGAATGGAGGGAGTATTAAGACATAACAAGCACTACTAACCATAAGACTGGACAAAGTATAGTATATCTTAGCTGACAAGGTCGAGTTGCAGACAACTTGAAATTTTATTTTATGATGACTGGATTTTATAAAAAGGAGATGTGAATAACGAAAACATGTATAACTTTGATTCAATCAACCAGATACAACGACTAGCACACCGCTTTTCAATGGGCCTACAAGAAGAGCGTTATGTACAATTACAAAATGGAAACAATCTTGACACTGTCACATGCATTGCATGGCCTCCTAACTTTCAGATTGACACATCCAGGATCCAAACCAAACAAGCAACGGCTTGGTTTCTGCAGAGAGCAATTTCTCATTAGCTAGAATACAAGTCAAGCATGGTAATTACTTCCACACAATCCACTGGCAGACATACCAGTCTAGGAGTACAGCTACAACGAAGTAATGACGAGTGAATCCTGAATTAGGTAGCAACATGCAGACTTCCTTTCACTAGGTGTTGATTTCTTGAATATATATACCTTAACATGCACATACATTACTCAGACTGTGCTAAGATTCTAGGTAGCACCGTTTCAACTGTTGCACCAAGGATTGGCTGGTTGTATGTCATTTCCTTAGCACATTCAAACACAGTACAACTTAACTTCAGTAAATTCAAACTACAGACCAATAACTGAACATAAGTGCAACTGTATTCTCTTCTGTTACACCAGGGAGCAGCAGCCTTTTTAAATCATGATCTATTATTTCTTTGGTAACAGGTCTTTCTCAAATTAGTAGATAACTAAAAATGTCCTATTGCTAGAAGAGCCATATAAAGTAGACAGCCTGCTAAGAACTCTCAGAACACTCAACTATACAGACATCAACCACAGTCCAATTCAGCTATCACTAATCAACGAAAAAACTCATCCACAGAAAAAACAAGTCTTCATTCTTAGCTACCACTCCTAGCAAGTTGTTGTCGGTGTCATAGAGCTAACATCGCAACCGCCAACCAACTCCACCCATGAAATACATCCATCACTAGCAGCAAAGACTAATCGACACCAAAACAATGCAGAGTAGCTCACATGGTTACATATGTATGCCAAACCACGAGTTGTGCATTCTTAAAGAGTTCTAAAGAAGGCAAAAACAAAAACGCCTTACCCGCTGTGCGTCTCAATGGCCTCGACCTGGCGGAGCACAATCCAGAGCCAGAAGGTGATCATGTGGCCCGGTGCGATAGCTGGACCGACAAAGGAGGGGATACCAAGTATAAGCACCTCAGCCCAGTGTGCATATGGTGCTGCGAAGCCGATGGGCGCCGTGAACTCATGGTGGACGCGGTGGATCTTCTGGTACCCCCACTCCCCATGGAGCAGGCGGTGGATCCAGTAGTTCAGGTAGTCCTCAACCAAGAAATACACCAGCAGCTGTGCAGCCATCTCTCCCAGTGACGGCAACGGCAATCCCGTGTGAATTCCTACAATCTGCAATGATCAAAGAAGAGCACCTAATTTTATTATGAAAATAATACAGTCTTTAACAGTAGGAATGAACATGGGTGCCAGGAATAGGTAAACAAAGGAGACGTGGGGCGCATCCCAGAAGGGTTCTGGAAGCAAAACCCAGATCACGAATTCCTCAAATGACAGGAAAATATGCACAGAAATGTAATTAAAAATTGTCGCATCCATGATCAGTTAGATCAGAGGGGTACATGTATGGGAATATAAGCGCAGGAACAGTAGGGGAACGTGATCTCTCGTGTAGAACCCGCCCCGAAACCCGAAATCTCCGCGAATAATCTAATACATTGCACAGATTCACCCAGCGGAACAAGAGCGGGGAGGGAGAAGCCAGCCGGACCTTGACGGCCGGGTAGGAAACGAGCTGGAGCGGGCCGATGACGAGGAAGAAGACGCGCAGGACGTCCTTGTAGCACCGGACGAACTCCGCCTTGGAGAGCCGCACCCGTGGCTGCAGCTTGTACGGCGCAACGGCGCCGGGGGCACGAAGCTCGAGCAGCGCGACGGGGAGTGGCGCGAGCGTGAAGACGACGAAGAGGAAGAGGATGTTGCAGCAGTAGAGGTGGTAGTCCGGCACGGCCGCCGTGTACCGGAACCACAGCGCCTCCACGGGCGTCATGGCCCGGCCCAACGCCGCCTCCGCATCCACCGCCGTCGCGTAGGGCAGCATCTCCGGCGAGCCAGCCAGAGGGAGGGACCTCGCTGCAAAACTTCCCTCAAACTCTTCGCAATGCACCAGAGACCTGTCCCCGATTTCCGAAAACCGCAGGGTGGTGCTTCCAGCTTCGAGGCTGTTCGTTAGCCGGCGGCCGGCTATCTCACACGTGACACCCCTGATTTGGAGGAGATGAGGAGCGTGAGTGGACCGGCGGACAACAGGAGTGGTGGTTCCCTTTATGCTGGCCTCTCCCTGACACTGCTTAATGGCCCCGGACGTGACTGTCCGCGGTGGGCGCCGGCGCCGCTTGCCAACGAGTGGGCGGGAGCATGGGCCGGGCGTCATGCGACACGAGCCGTTGATCTCAAGCCACGTGGGGAGTGCGTGGCTGGCTGTGTGATGTTCTGGGTTTGGAGCTGTACTCCCCGGATCCGTGCTATGAGTTTAGTGACGAATCCAGTGAGTGGAATCTGTGAATGCATGATACCATTGCATCGGCGGCTTAAGGATTACACCCCTGTCATTGTCCAAACATGCGGATAGAGTTGGAAGAGATAGTCCATTCCCAGACCATGCTATCAGAATACAGAAACTATGAAGTGGGATGTATCACCGGTCTTCAAGCTTGTTCCGAGTTCTTATATGTAGCTCTTGACTACTCTTAAACCTTGATTTCTACTCCCTCCCGTGCACAAAAAATTGTTGTTCTACATAGAAACCATGAGTGCACAAAAAATTGACGTTTAAGCAGAATCGAGGAGTTTGTCTCGTGAAAAAACGTAATAAACGCGTGGTATTGTGTGTGGCTAGGAAATGAAGCTGCATGAGAGGTCTGAGAACTAGTGAAGTACCAGTCAAGCTATTAGAGACTACGATAGTAATGAACAAAAAGTTTATTTAATACTTTCTTGGTATGCGAAAACATGTCTAAAACGACAATTTTTTATGCACCGGAGGGAGTAGGTCTTAGAATTGCTAATCAGTCTCGATCATTTAAACAATTAATGGCACTAATGTGGCGTGTCAACCCAAAATCTATTATTTGTAGTATTATGGGACTAATCAATATTCAACCCCCCTCAGGGCTTGTTTGGGTAATAATAAATCCCTGTGAATAGATGGTGCAACGGAGTAAAAAATAAACTAATTTTTACTTTAATCCACTTTAAATAGAGAGTATTTAACTGTATCCAAACAAAGCTTCGAGCCACCGATTCCATCCTTGCTCTCCCTATCTATCATCACCTGTTTGTTATGTCACCCACAGGTTCTCCACGAGTTGTTGCATCAATAACTGTAAGGATGATGGTGGGGTGGCTGAAAACAGCATGGCAAGAGGCAACACTGTCGGCTTTCGAATTTCCCACTAGTAATCGTATGCCTCACGTTCTTTCGTTGGATGGCTAGCTAACAAAGACAAGGATTTATCCTGGTTCGGACAATATGTCGTACGTCCAGCACGTGGGGGGCATCGGTCTTGTGTTAGCTCATGTAGCTTGTACGATTCGGGTTACAAGCTGGGGGGAGAGGCCTCTCCTTTTTCTCTACAGGTCTCTCCCTCTTATACTCCTGTAATCTCTGCCTACACGCCGCTTCCTCATAAATGGGGCAAAAGTTTACAATGGGCGTTACAGTCCTAGCCCTCCTAGCCGTAGCGCGAGGGTATGAGTATTTCTGCTCTTGTCTTGTTCATAGTCGATGTCTGCTTTCCGCCCCTGTCCACCTGCTCCGGATGTGATGGGATGGGAGATGATAGGGTCAGGCTTCGTGCCTGCCCTTTCGCGTACGGACTTCGCCTTGCTTTGAAGTCCTTCCTTCGTCTTCTCTTGTTGTCATTTAAGGACTTCCACCTTTTGCAGGTCAACAATGTTTGCCGCCCTTGGGGCTGGTCCTTCCGTCCCGACCCTTGGGTGCCGACCGCTTTCTCCCGACCCCGAGGTCAGGCATCGTCGACGATTCCCGTACCCGACCCCAAGCTGGTTCCTAGCGTGGGTCTTTCTTCGGGCGGCTCAATCAGCGTATCGAGTCCATGTGGCTTCATCGTTTTCACCGTTCCTTAGGTACCTGGGGTCCGTCACCCCGTCAGTAGCCCCCGGGCACTCGACCGATCTGTCTTTGAGTCGACCGAGGGCACATCCTTGATTTGGTGGAGACTTTTTATGATCTTAAGGATGGAACATAAGAGAGTTGGCAATATCGTTTCTTTCGGAGCCACACCAGGCTCAGTTTCTCGGATATTGAATCCTTCGTGGCGCGGGTCGCTTCGCCAGTCGCTGGGTCGGCCAGTCTCCGCTCCGGCCGCGATTACTCTTCATCTGATTCGAAGCCGCATCTAGGCTCAGAATTTCGGGAGTTATGCCCTTGATGGCGGGGGGTTGTTCGATAGCCCTCGGGCCCTTTCTTTGTCTGACCGGTCTCGGCTTGGGCCATGATTTTTTTTCGATTGGTTCGAAGCCACGTCCAGGCTCGATATTATTGGAGTTGAGCCCTTCATTGCAGAGGGTTGCTTTGCTAGCTCCCGGGCCTTTCGTTCGGTGTTCGGGCTTGGTTCGGGCTGAGATTTCATATTGTTCCCGTTCGCAAACCGCCCGTGGTTTGGATTCGTTGAGCTATCAGGGATTTACCTCGGTTGGCCAAATTCCCGGTCTCGTGAGCTGCCTAACGGGCTAATCCGAGTAGAAACCCTCTGCCTCTTTGCAAGGGCCGGCTGACTGGGGAACCGAGTTTAGACCTGGTCGGACTCAGTGTCCATTGTTCCATGGGATCCTGACTGGGTATACCCGCACAGAACCCAGACCTTTTGGGGGCCCGGGCGGCTCGATGTCGTCCCTCCCTAGAGAGCAACCATGGGGTTAGCGAGACAGGACTGAGATAACAGAGCGTTAGAGATGTCAGGAGCATCCAGGCGCTCCTAAGTCCACCGTTTGTTTGGCCATCTCGAGTTTTCTGCCCCTCGCTCTGGGTCGTTCCGGACGGCCCTTTCAACCTGTTCGCTAGGTAGACTTTCGAACCCGGACCTCTAATCGCATTTTCGGGCGTGGGATTTAAAGATTCATCTACTCTCGCGGGTTTATTAATTCGAGATACCTTTGAGCGCCGTGTGGGTGGATATGAAAACGGGGGGGGGGGGGGGTGTTGCCTCGGTTCTACGGGTTTCGCAGAGGCGAGTCCACTCGTGCTAGCGATGGGCCTAACACGTGTCGTACCGCGTCCACAAACTGCCCTAAGTTTGGAGGGGTTAAGCCGTCGGGGATTTAACTCGGGTAGTCGAATTCTCGGGCTAGGTGAACTGCCTAACGGGCTAATTCGAGTGGAAACCCTCTGCTTCTTCGTAAGGGTTGGGGAACCAAGTTTAGACCTGGTCGGGACTCGGTGTCCATCGTTCCATGGGATCCTGCGTGGGTATACCAACGCAAGAACCCGGGCCTTTTGGGGGCCCGGACGGCTTGATGTCGACCCTCCTTGGAGAGCAAACGCGGGGTTGGCAAGGCAGAAGTCTGATAACAGAGCATTGGAGATGTCAGGAGCGTCCGGGCGCTCCTGAATCCGCCGTTCATTTGGCCATCTCAAGTTGTCTGCCCCTCGCTTTGGTTCGTTCCGGGTAGATCTTGGTACCCAAAACTTCGTTAGGGTTCTCGTAAGTGAAAAGACGAGAAGGGTTTTTTTAATCGGCCTAGGTCCCTATTCACGAACCTGAGGGTACCATGTGGGTGGCAGGCGAGGATTATCCGCAGCGTGGTGTGGAGTCCGAGGAGAGGAAAAGCGTGCGTCTTTTCGTATCTTGTCGCGGATCTTGAAGAGGCAGGTTCGTTTGACCGTCATTATCGTAGATGTTGCGTCCTGAGTTATAGACGGGTTCGTCTGACCGTCTTTATAGTGGGTGTCGCGTTCTGAGGTTTCGGGAAAAGTGCTTCCCTTCTGCGGCAGGGAGGCGATGGGGCGCACGCGTCCGTGGGCCCAGGTGCCTCTACTATTGACGGCGGCGGCTATATAAACCTGAAAGTACATTTAGATAATCCCCGTGGTTTTGGTTGATTGATGACAATTAAGATGCTTATAAGTTTCTACTGAGTATGAGCACGGGTGTTTATCAAAGAAATAGATGTGGAGTCTCTCAAGAAGCAAAAGGAAAAGAAGAAGACTTGGAAGAGTTGAAAATAGCATTTTCTATTAATCTTCACATTTTTAGTTGTGTATAGGGTCTTCTCCTTTAGAGTGCTTAAGAATCACTAGAGAGCTCAAACGAAGGATAGAACGTTAGAATCAAGAGATAAGGTAGTCATAGACATGAAGAAAAGAGAAGACCGGACTTGTCCGACAAATGGTCAGACTAGTCCGTTCAGAAGCGGACTAATCCATTTTAGACCGGACAAAGAGTTCGTGAGTAAGCTCGGACTAGTCCGATACAGGCCGGACTAGTCCGTTGTTATGTGAGTCTGAGACATTATGAGACTAAGTCTCAGAAGGCCGGACTAGTCCGCCCAAGAGGCCGGACTAGTCCGCTAAGCGGACTAAGCCGCTTAGATCCGGAGAAGGAGTCTCTGAGTGTCATCGGACTAATCCGCTCCACAGGCCGGACTAGTCCGATCTTTTCAGACTAGTCCGAAATAGAACGGAACAAAAGTTCCTGTGTGAGCTCGGACTAGTCCGAGGTTGGCTGGACTAGTCCGCAGCTCCAGTTGAAAGAGTCTTTTAGACTAAGTCTGGTAAGACCGGACTAGTCCGCTCTTCGGGCCGGACTAGTCCGTCCTTACCAGACTAGTCCGTTCTCATACGGAACAAAGGTTCCTTACTAAGATCGGACTAGTCCGCTCTTGGCCGGACTAGTCCGGGGTTTCATGACCGTTTGAATTCAACGGTCACTAAAACTTTATTTGGTAAGCCGTGACGTGAGTGGTCCCTCAAGATCGGACTAGTCCGGGGTTGGGACCGGACTAGTCCGGACTTTAGTTGGTAACGGCTAAATGCCGGGATTTCTATAAAAGGAGACCCCCCGGCTGAGAATGAAGCAGACACGAACCCAAGTGTTGAAAACTCATTCCTAGAGCTCTTTTAAGCCTTCTTCCTCACCTTCTAGACCCCTAAGATTGGATCTTAAGGTGGTAGCAGTTTTTGTGAGAGGAAAGAAGTGGTGATCGACGTTTGAGCTCTCGGTTTGATTCCTTTGCACTCTAACTGTTATTTTGAATTGTTAACAGTCGTACTTTGAATTCTAGAACTACTTGTTTGGTGTAGGGAGCCTCAAAGTGTGAGTAGCCCCTAAGATTGTTGTAATTACATTTGATTGATAGTGAGAAAACCCGGGCTTGATCTTGGTGATCGCTCGGTGAGGGAAGGGTTGGAAAAGACCCGGTCCTTGGTGGACTCCTCAACGAGGACGTAGATTCCTGTGTGGAATTGAACCTCGGGATAAATCGTGTCACTTTGTCTTTCCACTATTTAAATTGCTCACTAGAATTATTGGTTAAGCTTTCATCGTGTTATCTCCCGCAAATTGTTCTATTATTTTGCAATCTAATCATTCTCAACTAATTAGTGATATCATTTGACTACCACATATTTTCCGCTCAAACAAACTTAAAAGGAAATCGAAAACACAAATTAGGCTTAGACCGGACTAGTCCGACCTCATACCAGACTAGTCCGGCCTGCTCTGTTTTTATCCGCTGTTTATTTGAATTTCAGGTTTTATTAGCCTATTCACCCCCCCTCTAGGCAACTTTCAATTGGTATCAGAGCCTAACTTTCCACAAAAAGCTTAACCGCTTGGAGAGGAGATGGGGGACAAGGTCGGTAGCCAAATTGATCTCAACAAGGGAAAAGGAGCAAGCTCGAGCAACTTTGAAGAACAAGGGTCTAACCCACCTTCCGCAGTTGCTCCTCCACAAGACGTTACAAGGTCAGAAGAAGATGAAGAAGTTCTTCGTCTTATGGCACTCCTCAAAAAGAAGAAGGAGGAGGCCAAAAGGAAAAAGAAGGAGGAGTTAGAGAAGAAACTCAAGAGTAGTCAACAAGACTACTCGCGATATCCTTTTAACTATGAACGACTAAACACTCATTCCAGTTATTTATCAATTCTTCTAGGCAAACCACCACACTTCGATGGAACTAACTATACAATGTGGAAACACAACATGAAGTTGCATCTAATTTCCTTGAACCCAAGTCTTTGGCATGTGGTATGTACATGTATAGATATCCTCGAAGACGAAGATGAACTCACTCTAGAACAAGAACAACAAATCCATCACAATGCACGAGCAGCAGCCGTGCTCAACTCATCTTTGAGCATTGAAGAATTTAACAAGGTAGATGGGTTGGAGCTCGCCAAAGATATTTGGGACACCCTCAAGATCGCACATGAAGGAAACCGATCCATGAGGGAAGCTAAGATTGAGATGATTGAAGGAGAGCTGGGAAGGTTTGCCATGGAAGAAGGCGAAACACCTCAAGAAATGTACAACCGACTCAAAACTCTTATCAACAAGAGTCGGGCATACGGATGCAAGAAATGGAATGACCATGAGGTGGTTAAAAGAATGATACGAGCATTTATGCCTCGCAATGTGACCCTATGCACCCTAATCCGGGAAACTCCAAACTTTCATTTGATGACTCCGAATGAAGTGCTAGGGAAAATCATTAACCATGAGATGATGGAGAAGGAAGCCCAACACGTCAACAACTTAGACAAAATCACTTCATCCAAGAAGAAGGGCATTGCTCTCAAGGCCACATCCAAGTCAAAGGCAAAAGAAACACAACTCACAAGTGAAGATGAAGAAAGTAATGATGAAAGCACAGATATGGATGATGAAGAAATGGCATTCTTCATCAAAAGATTCAAAAGATTGATGAGAATAAGGAGAAGCCATCACTATGAGAACAAGAGCAAAGACAAAGGCAAGTCAAGAACAAAGAAGACCTGCTACAACCGTGGAGAACATGGGCTTTTCATTGTGAACTGCCCCCATAGCAAGGAAGATGACAAGAGAAAGAAAAAGGATGGGAAGCCACAAGACAAGAACTTCTTCACAAAGAAGAAGACATATGGACAAGCCCACATCGGAGAAGAATGAGACTCAAATGAAAATCTTCCTCCGAAGATGAAGAAAAAGTGGCAACTGTAGCCATCAAGAGGCCAACCATGAAGAAATCACTCTTGCCAAACAAGGGTGATTGGAAAAGTCGGAGTCACACATGCCTCATGGCAAAGGAAGGAAAACGCAAGGTAATGACTAAACCTTCTAAGTTACATATTAAAGATGATAGTGACTTCGATAGTAGTAGTGAAAACGAATTCATGTTTAGAGGATTAAACAAAAAGGCTATAGCTAAAATAAAAATGCTATCGGATGAAATATTTGAACAAGAAGAGCTTCTCAATCAACAAGAAGAATTGCTTATCTTTGAAAAGGAAAGAAACCTTGAGATTGAGAAACTTCTTGAATTTGAGAGAGAAAAGTGTAGAACACTTGAAAGTGAACTTGCCACGAGCAAGAAGACATGCACTCAGCTTAAAAGTGATAATATAGCCCTTCAAGATGAACTTGTAAGTTTAACCAAAGCTCACAAGAATCTTGAAGCACAACTTAACTCACTTAAGTCTAGCGTCCCAATTAATACATCCTCTAAAGGCTCTCTCTCAACAAAGATAGAATCCAACACTAAAACTTGCAAATGTGCTAGCACTATCTTAAACTTAAAAAATGAGCTCAAAGAGGCACAAAGCAAAAATACACACAAGAGTGGGATCTTTGATAAAGAAAAAATCAATTATGCACGCAGTGCATACACAATCACAAGATCTCCCTTCATCAAAGATGGACTTGGATATACTAGGGGAGGAAAGCAAAATGCTAGAATCCTTAAAAACAATAGCAAATTCGTATCCTTCGTAAAAGAAAACTCAAGTCAAGACAAGAGTAAAAACCTTGCATATACCTCACATAAGATTACCAAAAATATAAAACCTATAGTGTTTCATAATTTCAATGCATCTTATGTTCTTATGAAAAGCAAGTATGGTAAAATTTATGCAAAATATGTTAGGCCACTCCACAAGAGTCCAAAAACTTGTGTGTGGGTGCCCAAATGCCTAGTAACTAACCTCAAAGGACCCAACCAAGTTTGGGTACCTAAGAGCAATGTTTAAATTGTTTTGCAGGCCTACTCCTCCGGTGGCACTAATCGGGTGCTAGATAGTGGATGCACTAACCATATGACCGGAGAGAAGAAAATGTTTGTTGAGTATGAAGAAAATGATGATCCAAATGAAGGCATCTATTTTAGTGACAACAGCCAAGGAAGAGTACTAGGAATTGGTAAAATCGCAATCTCTTCTCAACACTTTCTTTCACATGTTCTACACGTTGAATCATTGGATTATAACCTATTGTCCATATCTCAACTATGTGAGAAAGGTTATAATTGCTTGTTTACTAACGAGGATGTGAACGTCTCTAGAAGAAGTGACAACTCAATTGCCTTTAAGGGTGTGTTAAAAGGAAAGCTCTACTTGGTGGATTTTTTCACAAGTAAAGCTCAGCTTGACACATGCTTAATAGCAAAAACCAACATGGGATGGCTGTGGCATAGAAGACTAGCCCATGTTGGAATGAGAAATTTACAAAAACTTCTAAAGGGGGATCACATCCGTGGACTAAAAGGTGCTGTTTTCGAAAAGGATAGACCATGTAGTGCGTGCCAAGCAGGAAAGCAAATTGGAACAGCTCATCCCGCCAAGAACGTGATGACGACAACAAGACCATTGGAGATGCTTCACATGGACCTCTTCGGTCCTGTCACCTATATAAGCATTGGCGGTAACAAGTATGGTCTTGTAATTATTGATGACTATTCTCGTTTCACTTGGGTATTTTTATTGCATGATAAGGGAGAAATTCAAGGAATCCTCAAGAACTTCTTGAAGAGAGCTCAAAACGAGTTTTCTTCAAAGACTAAGAAGATTAGAAGTGACAACGGTTTTGAATTCAAGAACACTCAAGTGGAAGAATTTTTGGATGAAGAAGGCATCAAACATGAGTTTTCAGCCCCTTATACTCCCGAACAAAATGGGGTGGCTGAAAGGAAGAACCGGACACTCATAGAGATGCAAGAACCATGCTCGACGAATACAAGACCTCAGATCGATTTTGGGCGGAAGCAATCAACACCGCTTGTCATGCTACAAACCGCCTCTACCTTCATCGACTGTTAAAGAAAATCTCATACGTGCTCCTAACCGGTAAAAAACCCAATATCTCCTACTTTCGAGTCTTTGGAAGCAAATGCTATATTCTTAACAAGAAGCCTAGGATTTCAAAATTTGCTTCGAAATCCAATGAAGGTTTCCTACTTGGTTATGACTCAAACACCTACGCTTATCGTGTCTTCAACAAAACCTCCGGGTGCGTTGAAATTGCACGTGACGTGGTGTTTGATGAAACTAATGGCTCCCAAGTGGAGCAAGTTGATCAATGTGTATTAGATGAAGAAGAGGCACCAAGTGAAGCACTAAGAAGAATGGGGCTTGGAGAAATACGTCCCCAAGAAAACGTAGGACAAGATGCTACAAGGTCATCAAAAGTGGCACCTCTCACTCAAGGTCAAAACCTAGCACCCCAAGATCAAGACGGTCAGTTTGAAGAAGAAGAAAATCAAAACCATGGCGTTGATCAAGGGGGAGAAGAAGATGAAGATGAAGAAAACCACTCAAGAAATCAAGTGCCTCACCCAAGGGTTCATCAAAGCATTCAACGAGATCATCCCGTTGATAACATCCTTAGAGATATCACAAAAGGGGTAACAACACGTTCTCGTATAGCTAACTTTTGTGCACATTACTCTTTTGTGTCGTCCTTGGAACCATTTAGGGTGGAAGATGCACTCAAGGACCCAGATTGGGTAGTAGCCATGCAAGAAGAATTAAACAACTTTACAAGAAATCAAGTATGGGAGCTAGTGAAAAGACCAAACGCAAATATGGTAGGCACCAAGTGGGTGTTCCGCAAAAAACATGATGAACACGGAGTGGTGACAAGAAACAAGGCCAGACTTGTAGCAAAAGGATATGCTCAAGTCGAAGGTTTGGATTTCGATGAAACTTTTGCTCCCGTAGCTAGGCTTGAATCTATTCGTATTCTATTAGCCTATGCTACTCATCATGATTTTAAACTCTATCAAATGGATGTGAAAAGTGCTTTTCTAAACGGTCCAATCAAGGAGGAGGTGTACGTGGAGCAACCTCCCGGCTGTGAAGACCGAGAATATCCTGATCATGTGTTTAAATTGCATAAAGCTCTCTATGGCCTTAAACAAGCTCCTAGAGCTTGGTATGAATGTCTTAGAGACTTTCTTATTGATAACGGCTTTAAGATAGGCAAAGCAGATTATACACTGTTCACAAAGAATGTAGACAACGATCTTTTGTATGCCAAATATAGGTCGATGACATTATATTTGGTTCTACTAACACATCCTTTTGCAATGAGTTTAGCAAGATAATGACAGATAGGTTTGAGATGTCCATGATGGGAGAGTTGAAGTTCTTCCTCGGATTTCAAGTCAAGCAACTCAAGGAAGGCACGTTCATTAGTCAAACCAAGTACACACAAGACATACTCAAAAAGTTCGACATGGACAAAGCAAAACCTATCAAGACACCAATGGCAACAAATGGGCATCTTGACCTCAATGAAAATGGACCAAGCGTTGATCAAAAGGTATATCGCTCCATGATTGGCTCATTACTTTATCTTTGCGCATCAAGACCCGATATCATGCTTAGTGTATGTTTATGTGCAAGATTTCAAGCATCACCTAAAGAATGCCATTTAACAGCCGTTAAAAGGATCCTAAGATATCTAGTTCATACACCCAACCTAGAATTATGGTATCCAAAGGGGTCTAAATTTAATCTCATCGGATACTCCGATGCGGATTATGCCAGATGTAAAATAGATAGAAAAATCAACTCAGGAACTTGTCAATTTTTGGGTAGGTCTCTAGTATCATGGTCATCCAAGAAACAAAATTCTATCTCTCTCTCCACAGCAGAGGCGGAGTATGTCGCAGCCGGAAGTTGCTGTGCTCAACTTCTTTGGATGTGACAAACTTTAAGGGATTATGGACACAATATGAACAACATTCCACTCCTTTGTGACAATGAGAGTGCTATTAAGATAGCCCACAATCCCGTTGAGCACTCTAGAACCAAACACATAGACATTCGGCATCACTTTTTAAGAGATCACTCTATAAAGGGGGACATAGCTATCTCACATGTAAGAACTGAAAAACAACTAGCCGATATCTTTACCAAACCACTAGATTAAAAACGATTTTGCGAACTTCGAAATGAGTTGAATATATTAGACTCTAGGAATGTAAGCTGAAATTTTTTTTTGCAAATAGAAGTTCTCAAAAACTCTTTTACAACCTTCAAAAATGTGCATGATTGTGGAAACTTGTACCTCCTCTATTTTCATCTTATATTATCTTTGGCTATATTGTTATCACATAATTATGTGTTTAATATATATATATATATATATATATATATATATATATATATATATATATGTGGACCATATAGCAAGTACGAGTAAATTCACCAAGGCAAAATTCTGATATATACAAGAATTTTTAGACTTTAAAAGTCGGACTAGTCCGACCTAGTGGTCGGACAAGTCCGGGCATTCTAAAGGAAGTCCGAGGAGCAGCGGACAAGTCCACAACGGACTAGTACGCCCGGAAAACGGACAAGTCCGGACTAGAGACTAGTCCGGACCTAGTCCGACAGACCGGACTAGTCCAGACTGAGGACCGAACTAGTCCGTCCCCTGGAGACTTAACCTCCAAGGATCAGGCTGCACCCCCCTCTCTCTCCCTCATTCACCTCCACTCCACCTCTCTCCTCCAAAAACTCGCCCCCATTGGCGATTTTGGAGTTCTTCCTCAAATTCCTCGAAGGCATCCTCGATTCAAGGCTTGTGGAGTGCGGGGAACTCTTCTCCGACCATCTCCGCTCCTTCGAACCGCGAATTTCATCACGTTCCTTCACTCCAAGGTACTTTTTGACCTAGCCTTGATTTTTCACAAAAATCCTATTCCTAGAACATATCTTGGGTACCTTAGAGCCTCTCTAAGTTTCCTAGACCATATCATTTCAAACCCCCGTAGTATTGCACCTACTTTGATGAATTGATAAGCAAATCACATTAGTTAGGGTTTAAAACTGTAAAGTCCGGACTAGTCCGGACTCCAACCGGACAAGTCCGGCCCGAGCGGACTAGTCCGGTTCCTGCCCGGACAAGTCCGGATGATACAGCCTTAACCTCTAACTTTGGGTTTGTAAACCAATTCAAACGCAGTACTCCATCAACTAAAAACTTCTTTTCTCACCAGATCATGTCAGGATCCAACGACAGCCCTCTTCCAAATCCCGAGGCCGAAGCAGCTCGTCAAGCCGCTTATCGCGCAGCAGCCGAGACAGAAGCAGTAGAGGCCGCTGCAAGGGAAGTTCGGACGAAGAAACGGGCTGACAGGGAAGCTCAATCCTTCCAGTCCATTGACCCTCCGAGGAGGAAGAGGCTAGTCACTCTAAAGGACAAACAGCCTGCCGAGCCACAAAAAACAACCCAGGACAAAGGAAAAGGCAAAGCAGCTGATCTATCCAGAAAGAAAGCTCTAGCCAACAGGGGACTCGTCATTCGTGACAACCCTAGACGGGGAAGGGAAAATCTCCCACAGGGACCTGTTGGGCCCCTTGAAAGGGCACCTCCCATGCACAATCCAAACCGTCAACCCAATTTGGCGAGTGCAACCTTCAAAGGGAAAGAAGCCGACAAGGCAAGAAGGTTCCGGGAGGAGGAGGTCTACAAGTATGAGAAGTCTACACTAGACCCTCGCTTCTGGTGTGACTTCCACTGTGACTACTACCGGCATGTCTATCTCCCAATGAAGACACCGGTAGTTGATGCTCAGTGGGTGGACTGGCCATACATGGCCGACAAGAAACATCAAGCCTTTGATGCAGTAATCGAAGCAACAGAGCGGCATGGGATCAAAGACTTGATGGCTTTTCAATATGACTGGAACATTGAGGTCATAGTCCAGTTCTACACCACCTGTTACTTCCACACCTACGGAAACAGGAAAATAACATGGATGACAAATGGTGTAGTATACTCGGTCCTCTATGATGAGTTTGCTCGCATTCTAGGACTTGGGGAGCATCTGAACTATGAGATAATAGTTCACAATGAGAGAACTCTGGGAAAGGATGACTTGGACTTCATGTACCCCTCCTACCTCTCCTATGAAGTATCCTCCACCCACAACATCAAACCCTTCTTTGGAGTGATGAACAAAGTTCTCAGGAAGACTCTAGCTCCAAAAGATGGAGATGCGGGGATGATACAGGGGTACCTCTGAAACTTGTTGAAGTTGCTCAATGAAGAACAGAAATTCAATGTCTTTGACTACATCTACAACGACATCTTCAACATCTCCCACACCCCGAACAGATCCTGTGGCTATGCACCATACATCATGTGCATGATTGAAAAAGTCACAGGGCTAGAGTTTGCAATGGGGAGTGCGTGGCTGGCTGTGTGATGTTCTGGGCTTGGAGCTCTACTCCCCGAATCGGTGCTATGAGTTTAGTGACGAATCCAGTGAGTGGAATCTGTGAATGCATGATATGTAACACCCCAAAATTTTGATTCAAAACACTAAACCATGTTCAGAGGGGAATTTAAAAATTTTTGGACGTGTTGCATGTTTTGCAAAAATTCAAATTCAAACTGGAATTCAAATTATACTCAAAACAGAAAAGAAATGGAAAAAGAAAAAGAGAAACGGGAAAAAACCGGCCAGTGGGCCGAAACCCGCCAGCCGGCCCAGCTTCCCCGCGCCAGCCCGCCCCCGCGCGCGCCGCGCTGCCTCTCACAGACGGGTGGGACCCGCCTGTCATCCCTAACCCCGCGACCCCAGACTTTTCCCCCGAGCGCGCGCGATCTTAACCGCCCGGAAACCGCGTCCCGCCGCCCGAATTCTGGTCTCAGAGGACTCCAACTCGATCACAACAGACCCACCGCCCTCCCCCGGCTATAAAAACCCCAGCCCCGATCGGTTTTTCCCACGCGATCGCCGATTTTTACTCCGGTGAGCACCGAGACTTCGCCGGTGAATTCTGGCCGATCTAAGCTCGGAAACTCTGATCTAACTCGCTGGTCTTGATCCACCGCCTCCGGGGAACTTTGCAGGTGCAGAAAACTCGGAGAGTTACGGTGTAAACGCAGCGCCGACGAGCTTCGCCGTGGTTTTGCCTCGGACCTCGCCGCCGATCACTTTCCAGGACCCCCGAGCTCGAGAAAACCCCCGAGGTGAGATCCTTGACCTCTCCTCTACCGATCTATGCCATAAGATCACAGTTCTAGGCAGAATTCTCGCGGATCCGAAACTTTCCGGCGAGATCGCCGCTTCCCGCCGCCGTGCGCCGCCGGCAGCGCCGCCCGCGCTCGATCAGAGCGACGTGGCCGCTTGTGCGCCGTTTATTTTAAATCGCACGGTAGACTTTAAAACCCCGCGTACCGGTTCGATGTTATAATCTCAGCCGTCGGTTTAAAATCGGACGGTCCACGTCAGCCCCGCATTATAAAGACTGGAATTCTTACGTGCTACCCCCTGGGGTTCTCTGGAATTGAGAGCTAGCCCCGGAAACTTCAGATCTAGCCCCTGGAACTCCAGAAAATCATGTAAATTCATTTAAAAATCAGTTTTAGCCCCAGGACTTAATAGAAATTAGGAAAAACACCTCTGATAAGTGTAGCTAGACCCCTGGAAATTAAGAAAATAATATTATAGACCCTGTAATGGGGTGAATTCATTATTTTAGCCCTGTTTAGTATTTAATTTAGAAAATTGAATATGTAACTAGTGTTTAAAAATTAAAAAGGGAGACAAACATAATTGTCAAAATTAATTAAAAACTTTTTCAGTACTTAGAAAACTTTGGAGTGAGATAAAAATATATTTTTGGGCTGAAATGAATCTGTTTCATCTATTATTCACATTTATTAGTATAGGGACACATTTTTAAGTAAAGAATAGTTATAGAAAAATAGGGAAAATAATTATGAAATAGTTTACATCAGAGGACAAGGTTAAAATATGTTATTAAAATAATTTAGGACCAGAACCTCTACTGTTTAGATGATGTGTATTACTAATTTCATAATAAAATACACAATTATGCATAGGAATATAAATCTGAAAATATAGCAACTAGTAAATGATAAATGGAGTTTTTAAAATCCAAAGAGTTCAGTTTAAGTGTGGTAGAAATTATGAAGGCATATATGGAGAAGAAAAATACTTTTCATACATACTTGGTAGTTTAGTGTAAGGAATTTATTTAAAACTGAAACACAACACATATAATGGTGAATGAATTTCATAAATGTGAATGTGTGGTTTGTATGAAGTGTAAGTGTGAACTATGTCTTATGGATTATTGTTTTTCTTTTGCTATGTGTGATGGTATGAAGTAGAACCTGTTCAAGAACAAGTTATTCATTTCCAAGACCAGGAATACCCATTTCAAGAGCAGCAAGAAGGAGGCAAGTGTCCTTGACCACTTTGATCCTATGCTAGGATGTGTAGATAGAATTATTTGCATTGTCAATTGAAATATGAAACCCATGCTAGGAAAGTTGCCCTAGAATTGCATTACCTTGTTTCCTTGTAGCTTGGGTTGGGATTTATTTTGTCATGTTATTTATTTACATGCATTTGCTTAGCCATGCTTAGAATGGGATATTTGGGAACTAAGATCATTAGTTTATATTACCATACTCTTGAATGAGATATTGTGAGTTATGTAGAGGTAGGGATCAAGGCAAGTTGGATGTTTTGGTTGTGTGCTGGGTGCACGAGACTTGGGTTTGTGTTTAGTACTTGCCTGGATCCTAAGGACCGGTTCATGGAGCATGTAACCCGGCTTTACAGTGCCAACCACATGCTGAGATGGGGCAGCTTGGCCAATTAATTAGGTGTATCCCCGGCGTAGTATGGGTGTGTTGGATGGTGCGGGGAGTAGGTGTCAGCTGGACTACCATATGAACCGCAAGGCTCAAGAGGGGGCCACTGCAGCGGGGTTGGAGCCTCTTGTATGCTGTTAGGGGTGAAACCTCAGTGGGCCCACGCTCGTCGGGAATCCCTTTGTAAAGGCTTCGTAGTGATCTCCTGGTTGCACACCTGGGAAGTGTGAATGTGGAACGTAGCCACTGGCATAATGGAGGTTCTTTTAGTCCACCCGGCAACGGGGGATGAAATCACTACTTGTGGGTACAGTGGTACAAACTCTGCAGAGTCAAAACTGTCTTGACAGCCGTGCTCACGGTCAAGAGCGGCCTGGACTTATTCATGATTAGAGGATTGATGGTTTTGGAAGTTAAGCGGGGAGCTTAACATTGGTAATGATGTTATGGTTGTTGGATTACAATGATGGGATGGGAAATTGGGACCATTTCACCTGTGAAGTAATGTAGGTGCTTAATAAGCTAAGGTGATAGGTATTAATTGCGTAGTGCTTTAACCATGAGTTCAACCTCTCCTTGTTCTAGCCATGCATGATATAATTTTCCCACACTTGCTGAGTACCATTGGTACTCAACCTTGCATATTTGTTGGTTTATATTGCTGCTCAGGTCAAGATAGTGAGGTGGTGTATAATGACCAAGATTTTGGACCCGAGGAAGGTTTTTAGGTTCATGAAGACCCCCGGGCAACGCCTGTGATGGAGCCCTAAAAGAATAATATTTCCGCTGCTAGTTTATTTACTTGTGATGAAGCATTAGTGTCCATTGAGACATTTGCAATGTAAGACTTATTTATATTCGACACTTGGCTTGTAATAAATGATGCTTCACTATTTGTCATCACATGTATGAGAAAATGATCCTGGCATACATGTGATATTCACTTGGTTGTTCTTCGGAAAAACCGGGTGTGACAGAGGTGGTATCAGAGCCAAGGTTGCCCGTAGGAACGTGGACCTAGGTAGAAATGGACGTATTTAAGGGCCCTATTTTCTTAAAAACTATTTTCCAAGGTGTGGGTTGAAGAGTGTTATTTAAGGAGTCATTTTCTTCATCTTACCCCAAATTTTCATTCAAAATGGGATTTTTGTTTAAAAAGTTTATCTAACCTAAGTTTTAATTCTTTTTGTTTTAGATGGTTCGCATGATTCGCACCGCTCGCAAGTCCACAGGAGGGAGAGTTCCCGTAGTTGCCCTTGCCGAAAGAGAGGAGAGTCGTCCAGTGACGTACCTTTCCTACGGATTGGCAGTAGGAGACTTGTTGCGCCGTCTTCGACGTATGCTCGAAGCCGCCGGCAATACGGGCAAGCTAATCATCCACTATAACTCCACCAGGACCATCCGTGAGAAGAGGGAAGAATGGAGTTCGGAGATGAGGATTATACACGAGAATCAGCTGCTTAAGATTCACCACTCTCCAGCTTGTCGAGCAACACAAGTTGACGCGGAGAAAGATGTCACCTGGGAGGCCATCACCTGCCAGAGTCACATCTATCGTCGCCACTTGGACAAAACTGAGTACATGTATGTCCTCCAACGTGAGAGTGGTACCACGGAGTACAAGTACCCACCGGTGCAGCAAGGGACTTCCCACGAGCACATGGACTTTTGCTTGGAGGATGCTGCTATGCTCAGCACTCGACTGCAGGAGTGTCAACAAGAGCTTCAGGATGTCCGAGACACTCTGAAGGAAACGGAGGCGTTGCTGCGAGCTTGCTTAAAGGCGAGAGAAAGAGGAGATGGGAATGAACTGTGTGTCACCGTGAATGATACATGGACTCCTGACTCCCCGGATCACCGAGCAATCAGGCGTCGTCGCACTTCTCCACCAGCAGCCTCCCCACCCAAAGCAGAGTCAGAAGGTAGCCGAAATGAGGAGGAAGATCCCGAGGAGCCAGCTCAAGAGGACGAGTAGTGTAGAGTCTTTCCCCTAGCTAGCAAGAGGTCGAGTAGTCGAGTCGTTACGTAGTTAATGGTGTGATGATGCTTGGTGTGTGACGTGAGTTGTGGAAGCCATGAGCAATTGTCCACAGCCTCGTCTTCAGATTGTTTTGCTTTGGTGTGTGAACCCATAGGAAATAATAGTGCATTTATTCGGTGTGAGATATAAACCCTCGTAAAATTTTAACAAAGCCTCAACACCTCAAAGTACCAACAAATGAAAGTAGTAAGATGATACTAAATGGTATCAAATTAACATTTGTTGATTCTGCCAGATGGCCGGAAGAGGAAAAGGACGTGCTGCCAACCCCGCCAACAACAATGATGAGGCATGCAACCCTCATCTTTCTGGAGGCCAGGACAGGGGTGGTCGCTGTGAAGAAGTTGACCCTCTCCACCAAATGCTGGAGAATCAAAATCAGCTTATCCAGAACTTGACTCAAGTGGTGGCCAACTTGCATCAAGTTCCACCTCCACAAGCTGCACCACGCCAACCAAGGTTGAGTGAGTTTCTAGGAACTCAACCTCCAAAGTTTGCAAGTGTTGCTGAACCTCTGGAGGCAGATGATTGGCTGAAGACCATTGAAAGTAAGATGAGGATCATACAGTACCAAGGGTATGAGAGGGTGCTGTTTGCCTCTCATCAATTGCATGGACCTGCTGCTGATTGGTGGACCGCCTACGTGGCCGCCCATCATGACCCTGAGAGCATCACTTGGGAAGAGTTCAAGCGTAGCTTCCGCAACCACTACATCCCAAGAGGTGAACTCAAAAACAAGAGGAAAGAGTTTTTGGGACTGCAGCAGGGAAACATGACTGTGAGGGAATACCTCACTAAATTTACTCAACTATCCCGTTATGCTCCACGAGACATAGAGACCGATGAGCAGAAACAAGATTGTTTCATGGAAGGACTTACCGCAGAGATGCAGTGTGCAATGTCCTCCAATGAGTATGAAAGCTTTCAAAAGATGGTGGACAGAGCGTTTGTGGTGGAAAGGAAGCTAAAGGCCCTGGAAAATGAGAATAAGAGGAAGGCGGGATGGTCACATCAGGCCTCAGGGAGCAACACCCGCCCACGTATGATGCAACAACCTACGGGGCAGACAAGCCGTGCTGCGGTACCCTATTCAGCACCAAGAGGGTACAACCCAAACTACAGGCCACCCGCGGCACCAGCACAGCCGCCACGTCAGTTTGTGCAGCAGCCTCGCCCCGCATATCCACCTCGACCAGCAGTGCAAGGACCCCCGAACCAACCCCAAGACAACAAAGGCCAAGCACCTAAGGTTGGGGTGCAATGTTTTAGCTGTGGTGAAGTGGGGCACTATGCCCATAAGTGTCCAAAGAAGAAGCCCACGCAGCCACAACAGCAGAATGTAATGAGAGGACGGGTGAACCATGTCACTATGGAGGAAGCACAAGAGGCACCCGACGTGGTAGTTGGTAAGTTTCCTGCCAATTTACACCTTGCAACTCTGTTGTTTGATTCTGGTGCTACCCACTCGTTCATTGCTCAAGGGTTTGTTAAGAAGCATGACCTAGCAACCACACAAATGAACCATATGCTAGCCGTAAACTCTCCAGGTGGAGAAATAAGGACAAGACAAGTGTGTCCCAAAGTGAGCCTAGACATTAATGGGGTAGTATTTACTGCTAACCTCATAGTGATAGATTCACAAGGGATAGATATTATTTTGGGTATGGATTGGTTGACCAAACATAAAGGAATCATCCATTGTTCGACCAGAACGGTGGAACTAACTCACCCCAATGGCACAAGAGTAAAGTTCATAACGATACACGAGCCTAGGAGGGACATTAAATTAAATCAAGTGGAGGTGAAAGTTGAGGAAATCAGGACTATCAGGGAATATCCAGATGTTTTTCCGGAGGAATTGCTAGGAATGCCTCCCGACCGTGACGTGGAATTCGCAATTGAGCTAGTACCGGGAACAACCCCGATATACAAGAGACCTTATCGAATGGACTCCAAGCAGCTAGAAGAGCTCAAGGATCATTTGAGAGAACTGACGGAGAAGGGGTATATTCGCCCTAGTTCCTCACCATGGGGAGCTCCGGTGATATTTGTGCCTAAGAAAGACGGAACCCAAAGGTTATGCGTGGATTACCGTGCCTTGAATGAGGTAACCATCAAAAACAAGTACCCATTACCCCGCATTGAAGACTTGTTTGATCAGTTGAGGGGAGCTTGTGTGTTCTCGAAAATTGATCTCAGGTCGGGATACCACCAACTCAAGATAAGGCAATCTGATATTCCCAAGACAGCTTTCGTATCTCGGTACGGACTGTATGAATACACTGTCATGCCTTTTGGGCTAACCAATGCCCCGGCATATTTTATGTACCTCATGAACAAGGTATTCATGGAATATCTGGACAAATTTGTGGTGGTTTTCATAGATGATATTCTCGTCTTCTCCAAAGATGAAGAAGAACATGAGAAACATCTAAGGTTGGTGTTACAGAGGCTGAGAGAACACCAACTATATGCCAAGTTGAGCAAGTGTAAGTTTTGGCTGAAGAGAGTTCCCTTTTTAGGACATATAATCTCGGAGGGAGGAATCTTCGTAGATCCCGCCAAAATCGAGGATATCAAGAAGTGGAAGACCCCTAAAAATGTCGGGGAAGTTCGAAGCTTTTTGGGATTGGCTGGATACTATCGACGGTTTATTGAGGGATTCTCCAAGATCTCGAGACCTCTCACTAAACTGTTGGAAAAGGGAATCACATTCACCTGGATGCCACAGTGCGAGACGAGCTTTCAGGAGCTAAAGAAGAGATTGACAACAGCCCCAGTGTTGGTTACCCAGATATGCAGAAGAATTTCACAGTGTACTGCGATGCCTCTGGAAATGGGTTGGGATGTGTTCTCATGCAAGAAGGACATGTCGTGGCATATGCATCCCGGCAGCTTCGGAAGCACGAGAAGAACTATCCTACACATGACCTAGAACTAGCTGCAGTGGTACACGCGTTGAAAATTTGGCGGCACTATTTGATGGGGAAGAGGACAGAGATATATACGGATCATAAGAGTTTGAAGTACATATTCACACAGCCAGATCTCAATCTCAGACAAAGGAGATGGTTAGAGCTAATCAATGACTTTGATGTGGGCATCAACTATCATCTCGGGAAAGCAAACGTCGTGGCCGATGCTTTGAGTCGGAAAGTGCAGGTCAATAAGTTGAGCTTGAAGGACATGCCCGCAGAATTGAAGGATGAGGTTATAAGGCTCAATCTATGTCTAGTAAATAGTGGTGAAGCCATCGCCATGGAAGTGGACTCCACACTCGAGCAAGACATACGCGAGGGCCAAAAGAACGATGAGAAGATACAAGAGATCAGGCAGCTCATTAAGGAAAATAAAGCTCCTAGTTTTAGAGAGGATGAACAGGGAACGGTGTGGCACGGGAAAAGGATCTGTGTGCCAGAAGTAAAGGAGATCCGTGAATTAATTTTGAAGGAGGCTCACGATTCCGACTATTCCATTCATCCTGGGAGTACGAAGATGTACCAGGACCTCAAAAGCAGGTATTGGTGGTATGGCATGAAGCAATATGTCGTGGAACATGTTGCCCTATGTGACACATGTCAGTTGGTGAAAGCTGAACATCAATGGCCCGCGGGATTATTGCAACCACTCAAAGTGCCTGAATGGAAGTGGGAAGAAATCAGCATGGATTTTGTCGTGGGATTGCCTAGGACCCAATCCGGGTATGATTCAATATGGGTCATTATTGATCGGCTAACCAAGGTAGCTCATTTCATCCCTGTGAAAGAAAGCTACAGCGGATCCAAATTGGCAGAATCGTACATGTCAAGGATTGTGTGTTACCATGGAGTGCCAAAGAAGATAGTGTCGGACCGAGGGACACAGTTCACCTCGAGGTTTTGGCAGAAGTTGCATGAAACCATGGGAACCCATCTGAACTTCAGTTCTGCCTATCATCCCCAAACTGACGGGCAGACGGAAAGAACCAATCAGATCCTTGAAGATATGTTAAGGGCATGTGCACTCAAAAACAATAGGAGTTGGGACAAGAACCTACCGTATGCGGAGTTTTCCTATAACAACAGTTATCAAGCTAGTATGAAGATGTCACCGTTTGAAGCTTTGTATGGAAGGAAGTGCAGAACTCCCCTATTTTGGAACCAAACAGGAGAAAGTAAAGTGTTTGGTCCAGAAGTGCTACAAGAAGCCGAGGCGAAGGTGAGGGAGATTCGCAACAACTTGAGGATAGCACAAACACGCCAGAAGAGTTATGCTGATGTACGAAGAAGAGAACTCGTTTTCAATGTGGGAGACTATGTTTATCTTAAGGCGTCCCCCTATCACAGGACTTCGTCGGTTCAAGGTAAAAGGGAAGTTGTCACCTCGGTACATCGGACCCTTTCAAGTTTTGGAAAGAAAAGGCGAAGTGGCGTACCAACTAGAGTTACCGGTTCATCTATCGGACGTGCACGATGTATTCCATGTGTCACAACTCAAGAAATGCCTGAGGACGCCTGAGGAGGTGTTACCCATGAATGAAGTGGATGTAGCTGAAGATTTGTCTTATGCCGAGCAGCCATACAAGATTTTGGAGACAATGGAACGCCTCACCAGAAATAAGAGAATCCGGATGTGCAAGGTGCAGTGGAAGCATCACTCAGAAGAGGAAGCCACCTGGGAACGGGAAGATGAGCTCAAGGCACAATTTCCGGAATTGTTTTCTTAGAAACACCAATCTCGAGGACGAGATTTCTTTTAAGGGGGGTAGAGCTGTAACACCCCAAAATTTTGATTCAAAACACTAAACCATGTTCAGAGGGGAATTTAAAAAATTTTGGACGTGTTGCATGTTTTGCAAAAATTCAAATTCAAACTGGAATTCAAATTATACTCAAAACAGAAAAGAAATGGAAAAAGAAAAAGAGAAACGGGAAAAAAACCGGCCAGTGGGCCGAAACCCGCCAGCCGGCCCAGCTTCCCCGCGCCAGCCCGCCCCCGCGCGCGCCGCGCTGCCTCTCACAGGCGGGTGGGACCCGCCTGTCATCCCTAACCCCGCGACCCCGGACTTTTCCCCCGAGCGCGCGCGATCTTAACCGCCCGGAAACCGCGTCCCGCCGCCCGAATTCTGGTCTCAGAGGACTCCAACTCGATCACAACACACCCACCGCCCTCCCCCGGCTATAAAAACCCCAACCCCGATCGGTTTTTCCCACGCGATCGCCGATTTTTACGCCGGTGAGCACCGAGACTTCGCTGGTGAATTCTGGCCGATCTAAGCTCGGAAACTCTAATCTAACTCGCTGGTCTTGATCCACCGCCTCCGGGGAACTTTGCAGGTGCAGAAAACTCGGAGAGTTACGGTGTAAACGCAGCGCCGACGAGCTTCGCCGTGGTTTTGCCTCGGACCTCGCCGCCGATCACTTTCCAGGACCCCCGAGCTCGAGAAAACCCCTGAGGTGAGATCCTTGACCTCTCATCTACCGATCTATGCCATAAGATCACAGTTCTAGGCAGAATTCTCGCGGATCCGAAACTTTCCGGCGAGATCGCCGCTTCCCGCCGCCGGCAGCGCCGCCCGCGCTCGATCAGAGCGACGTGGCCGCTTGTGCGCCGTTTATTTTAAATCGCACGGTAGACTTTAAAACCCCGCGTACAGGTTCGATGTTATAATCTCAGCCGTCGGTTTAAAATCGGACGGTCCACGTCAGCCCCGCATTATAAAGACTGGAATTCTTACGTGCTACCCCCTAAGGTTCTCTGGAATTGAGAGCTAGCCCCAGAAACTTCAGATCTAGCCCTTGGAACTCTAGAAAATCATGTAAATTCATTTAAAAATCAGTTTTAGCCCCTGGACTTAATAGAAATTAGGAAAAACACCTCTGATAAGTGTAGCTAGACCCCTGGAAATTAATAAAATAATATTATAGACCCTGTAATGGGGTGAATTCATTATTTTAGCCCTGTTTAGTATTTAATTTAGAAAATTGAATATGTAACTAGTGTTTAAAAATTAAAAAGGGGGACAAACATAATTGTCAAAATTAATTAAAAACTTTCTCAGTACTTAGAAAACTTTGGAGTGAGATAAAAATTTATTTTTGGGCTGAAATGAATCTGTTTCATCTATTATTCACATTTATTAGTATAGGGACACATTTTTAAGTAAAGAATAGTTATAGAAAAATAGGGAAAATAATTATGAAATAGTTTACATCAGAGGACAAGGTTAAAATATGTTATTAAAATAATTTAGGACCAGAACCTCTACTGTTTAGATGATGTGTATTACTAATTTCATAATAAAATACACAATTATGCATAGGAATATAAATCTGAAAATATAGCAACTAGTAAATGATAAATGGAGTTTTTAAAATCCAAAGAGTTCAGTTTAAGTGTGGTAGAAATTATGAAGGCATATATGGAGAAGAAAAATACTTTTCATACATACTTGGTAGTTTAGTGTAAGGAATTTATTTAAAACTGAAACACAACACATATAATGGTGAATGAATTTCATAAATGTGAATGTGTGGTTTGTATGAAGTGTAAGTGTGAACTATGTCTTAAGGATTGTTGTTTTTCTTTTGCTATGTGTGATGGTATGAAGTAGAACCTGTTCAAGAACAAGTTATTCATTTCCAAGACCAGGAATACCCATTTCAAGAGCAGCAAGAAGGAGGCAAGTGTCCTTGACCACTTTGATCCTATGCTAGGATGTGTAGATAGAATTATTTGCATTGTCAATTGAAATATGAAACCCATGCTAGGAAAGTTGCCCTAGAATTGCATTACCTTGTTTCCTTGTAGCTTGGGTTGGGATTTATTTTGTCATGTTATTTATTTACATGCATTTGCTTAGCCATGCTTAGAATGGGATATTTGGGAACTAAGATCATCAGTTTATATTACCATACTCTTGAATGAGATATTGTGAGTTATGTAGAGGTAGGGATCAAGGCAAGTTGGATGTTTTGGTTGTGTGCTGGGTGCACGAGACTTGGGTTTGTGTTTAGTACTTGCCTGGATCCTAAGGACCGGTTCATGGAGCATGTAACCCGGCTTTACAGTGCCAACCACATGCTGAGATGGGGCAGCTTGGCCAATTAATTAGGTGTATCCCCGGCGTAGTATGGGTGTGTTGGATGGTGCGGGGAGTAGGTGTCAGCTGGACTACCATATGAACCGCAAGGCTCAAGAGGGGGCCACTGCAGCGGGGTTGGAGCCTCTTGTATGCTGTTAGGGGTGAAACCTCAGTGGGCCCACGCTCGTCGGGAATCCCTTTGTAAAGGCTTCGTAGTGATCTCCTGGCTGCACACCTGGGAAGTGTGAATGTGGAAAGTAGCCACTGGCATAATGGAGGTTCTTTTAGTCCACCTGGCAACGGGGGATGAAATCACTACTTGTGGGTACAGTGGTACAAACTCTGCAGAGTCAAAACTGTCTTGACAGCCGTGCTCACGGTCAAGAGCGGCCTGGACTTATTCATGATTAGAGGATTGATGGTTTTGGAAGTTAAGCGGGGAGCTTAACATTGGTAATGATGTTATGGTTGTTGGATTACAATGATGGGATGGGAAATTGGGACCATTTCACCTGTGAAGTAATGTAGGTGCTTAATAAGCTAAGGTGATAGGTATTAATTGCGTAGTGCTTTAACCATGAGTTCAACCTCTCCTTGTTCTAGCCATGCATGATAACCTTGCATATTTGTTGGTTTATATTGCTGCTCAGGTCAAGATAGTGAGGTGGTGTATAATGACCAAGATTTTGGACCCGAGGAAGGTTTTTAGGTTCATGAAGACCCCCGGGCAACGCCTGTGATGGAGCCCTAAAAGAATAATATTTCCGCTGCTAGTTTATTTACTTGTGATGAAGCATTAGTGTCCATTGAGACATTTGCAATGTAAGACTTATTTATATTCGACACCTGGCTTGTAATAAATGATGCTTCACTATTTGTCATCACATGTATGAGAAAATGATCCTGGCATACATGTGATATTCACTTGGTTGTTCTTCGGAAAAACCGGGTGTGACATGATACTATTGCATCGGCGGCTTAAGGATTACACCCCTGTCATTGTCCAAACATGCGGATAGAGTTGGAAGAGATAGTCCATCCCCAGACCATGCTATTGGAATACAGAAACTATGAAGTGGGATGCATCACCGGTCTTCAAGCTTGTTCCGAGTTCTTATATGTAGCTCTTGACTACTCTTAAATCTTGATTTCTACTCCCTCCGGTGCACAAAAAATTGTGGTTCTACATAGAAGCCATGAGTGCACAAAAAATTAACGTTTAAGCAGAATCGAGGAGTTTGTCTCGTGAAAAAACGTAATAAACGCGTGGTATTGTGTGTGGCTAGGAATTGAAGCTGCATGAGAGGTCTGGGAACTAGTGAAGTACCAATCAAGCTATTAAAGAGACTACGATAGTAATGAAAAGAAAGTTTATTTAATACTTTCTTGGTATGCAAAAACATGTCCAAAACGACAATTTTTTGTGCACCGGAGGGAGTAAGTCTTAGAATTGCTAATCAGTCTCGATCATTTAAACAATTAATGGCACTAATGTGGCGTGTCAACCCAAAATCTATTATTTGTAGTATTATGGGACTAATCAATATTCAACCCCCCTCAGGGCTTGTTTGGGTAATAATAAATCCCTGTGAATAGATGATGCAACGGAGTAAAAAATAAACTAATTTTTACTTTAATCCACTTTAAAATAGAGAGTATTAACTGTATCCAAACAAAGCTTCGAGCCACCGATTCTATCCTTGCTCTCCCTATCTATCATCACCTGTTTGTTATGTCACCCACAGGTTCTCCACGAGTTGTTGCATCAATAACTGTAAGGATGATGGTGGGGTGGCTGAAAACAACATGGCAAGAGGCAACACTGTCGGCTTTTGAATTTCCCACTAGTAATCGTATGCCTCACGTTCTTTCGTTGGATGGCTAGCTAACAAAGACAAGGATTTATCCTGGTTCGGACAATATGTCGTACGTCCAGCACGTGGGGGGCGTCGGTCTTGTGTTAGCTCATGTAGCTTGTACAATTTGGGTTACAAGCTGGGGGGAGAGGCCTCTCCTTTTTCTCTACAGGTCTCTCCCTCTTATACTCCTGTAATCTCTGCCTACACGCCGCTTCCTCATAAATGGGGCAAAAGTTTACAATGGGCGTTACGGTCCTAGCCCTCCTAGCCGTAGCGCGAGGGTATGAGTATTTCTGCTCTTGTCTTGTTCACAATTGATGTCTGCTTTCCGCCCCTGCCCACCTGCTCCGGATGTGATGGGATGGGAGACGATAGGGTCAGGCTTCGTGCCTGCCCTTTCGCGTACGGACTTCGCCTTGCTTTGAAGTCCTTCCTTCGTCTTCTCTTGTTGTCATTTAAGGACTTCCACCTTTTGCAGGTCAACAATGTTTGCCGCCCTTGGGGCTGGTCCTTCCGCCCCGACCCTTGGGTGCCGACCGCTTTCTCCCGACCCCGAGGTCAGGCATCGTCGACGATTCCCGTACCCGACCCCAAGTCGGTTCCTAGCGTGGGTCTTTCTTCGGGCGGCTCAATCGGCGTATCGAGTCCATGTGGCTTCATCGTTTTCACGGTTCCTTAGGTACCTGGGGTCCGTCACCCCGTCAGTAGCCCCCGGGCACTCGACCGATCTGTCTTTGAGTCGACCGAGGGCACATCCTTGATTTGGTGGAGACTTGTTATGATCTTAAGGACGGAACATAAGGGAGTTGGCAATATCGTTTCGTTCGGAGCCACACCAGGCTCGGTTTCTCGGATATTGAATCCTTCGTGGCGCGGGTCGCTTCGCCAGTCGCTGGCTCGGCCAGTCTCCGCTCCGGCCGCGATTACTCTTCATCTGATTCGAAGCCGCATCTAGGCTCAGAATTTCGGGAGCTATGCCCTTGATGGCGGGGGGTTGTTCGATAGCCCTCGGGCCCTTTCTTTGTCTGGCCGGTCTCGGCTTGGGCCATGATTTTGTTTCGATTGGTTCGAAGCCACGTACAGGCTCGATATTCCGGGCGTTGAGCCCTTCATTGCAGAGGGTCTCTTTGCTATCTCCCGGGCCTTTCCTTCGGTGTTCGGGCTTGGTTCGGGCTGAGATTTCATATTGTTCCCGTCCGCAAACCGCCCGTGGTTTGGAGTCGTTGAGCTATTAGGGATTTACCTCGTTTGGCCGAATTCCCGGTCTCGTGAGCTGCCTAACGGGCTAATCCGAGTAGAAACCCTCTGCCTCTTCGCAAGGGCCGGCCGACTGGGGAACCGAGTTTAGACCTGGTCGGACTCAGTGTCCATTGTTCCATGGAATCCTGACTGGGTATACCCGCACAGAACCCAGACCTTTTGGGGGCCCGGGCGGCTCGATGTCGTCCCTCCCTAGAGAGCAACCGTGGGGTTAGCGAGACAGGACTGAGATAACAGAGCGTTGGAGATGTCAGGAGCATCCAGGCGCTCCTAAGTCCACCGTTTGTTTGGCCATCTCGAGTTTTCTGCCCCTCGCTCTGGGTCGTTCCGGACGGCCCTTTCAACCTGTTCGCTAGGTAGACTTTCGAACCCGGACCTCTGATCGCATTTTCGGGTGTGGGATTTAAAGATTCATCTACTCTCGCGGGTTTATTAATTCAAGATACCTTTGAGCGCCGTGTGGGTGGATATGAAAACGAGGGGGGTGTTGTCTCGGTTCTACGGGTTTCGCAGAGGCGAGTCCACTCGTGCTAGCAATGGGCCTAACACGTGTCGTACCGCGTCCACAAACTGCCCTAAGTTTGGAGGGGTTGAGCCGTCGGGGATTTAACTCGGGTAGTCGAATTCTTGGGCTCGGTGAACTGCCTAACGGGCTAATTCGAGTGGAAACCCTCTGCTTCTTCGTAAGGGTTGGGGAACCAAGTTTAGACCTGGTCGGGACTCGGTGTCCATCGTTCCATGGGATCATGCCTGGGTATACCAACGCAAGAACCCATACCTTTTGGGGGCCCGGACGGCTCGATGTCGACCCTCCTTGGAGAGCAAACGCGGGGTTGGCAAGGCAGAACTCAGATAACAGAGCATTGGAGATGTCAGGAGCGTCCGGGCGCTCCTGAATCCGCCGTTCATTTGGCCATCTCAAGTTGTCTGCCCCTCGCTTTGGTTCGTTCCGGGTAGATCTTGGTACCCAAAACTTCGTTAGGGTTCTCGTAAGTGAAAAGACGAGAAGGGTTTTTTTAATCGGCCTAGGTCCCTATTCACGAACCTGAGGGTACCATGTGGGTGGCAGGCGAGGATTATCCACAACGTGGTGTGGAGTCCGAGGAGAGGAAAAGCGTGTGTCTTTCCGTATCTTGTCGCGGATCTTGAATAGGCGGGTTCGTTTGACCGTCATTATCGTAGATGTTGCGTCCTGAGTTATAGACGGGTTCGTCTGACCGTCTTTATAGTGGGTGTCGCGTTCCGAGGTTTCGGGAGAAGTGCTTCCCTTCTGCGGCAGGGAGGCGATGGGGCGCACGCGTCCGTGGGCGCCGGTGCCTCTACTATTGACGGCGGCGGCTATATAAACCTGAAAGTACATTTAGATAATCCCCGTGGTTTTGGTTGATTGATGACAATTAAGATGCTAATAAGTTTCTACTGAGTATGAGCACAGGTGTTTATCAAAGAAATGGATGTGGAGTCTCTCAAGAAGCAAAAGGAAAAGAAGAAGACTTGGAAGAGTTGAAAATAGCATTTTCTATTAATCTTCACATTTTTAGTTGTGTATAGGGTCTTCTCCTTTAGAGTGCTTAAGAATCACTAGAGAACTCAAACGAAGGATAGAACGTTAGAATCAAGAGATAAGGTAGTCATAGACATGAAGAAAAGGGAAGACCGGACTTATCCGACAAATGGCCGGACTAGTCCGTTCAGAAGCGGACTAATCCGTTTTAGACCGGACAAAGAGTTCCTGAGTAAGCTCGGACTAGTCCGATACAGGCCGGACTAGTCCGTTGTTATGTGAGTCTGAGCCATTATGAGACTAAGTCTCAGAAGGCCGGACTAGTCCGCCCAAGAGGCCGGACTAGTCCGCTAAGCGGACTAAGCCGCTTAGATCCGGAGAAGGAGTCTCTGAGTGTCATCGGACTAGTCCGCTCCACAGGCCGGACTAGTCCGATCTTTTCAGACTAGTCCGAAATAGAACGGAACAAAAGTTCCTGTGTGAGCTCGGACTAGTCCGAGGTTGGCTGGACTAGTCCGCAACTCCAGTTGAAAGAGTCTTTTAGACTAAGTCTGGTAAGACCGGACTAGTCCGCTCTTCGGGCCGGACTAGTCCGTCCTTACCAGACTAGTCCGTTCTCATACGGAACAAAGGTTCCTGACTAAGATCGGACTAGTCCGCTCTTGGCCGGACTAGTCCGGGGTTTCATGACCGTTTGAATTCAACGGTCACTAAAACTTTATTTGGTAAGCCGTGACGTGAGTGGTCCCTCAAGATCGGACTAGTCCGGGGTTGGGAACGGACTAGTCCGGACTTTAGTTGGTAACGGCTAAAGTCGGGATTTCTATAAAAGGAGACCCCCCGGGTGAGAATGAAGCAGACACGAACCCAAGCGTTGAAAACTCATTCCTAGAGCTCTTTTAAGACTTCTTCCTCACCTTCTAGACCCCTAAGATTGGATCTTAAGGTGGTAGCAGTTTTTGTGAGGGGAAAGAAGTGGTGACCGACGTTTGAGCTCTCGGTTTGATTCCTTTGCACTCTAACTGTTATTTTGAATTGTTAATAGTCGTACTTTGAATTCTAGAACTACTTGTTTGGTGTAGGGAGCCTCAAAGTGTGAGTAGCCCCTAAGATCGTTGTAATTACATTTGATTGATAGTGAGAAAACCCGGGCTTGATCTTGGTGATCGCTCGGTGAGGGAAGGGTTGGAAAAGACCCGGTCCTTGGTGGACTCCTCAACGAGGACGTAGATTCCTATGTGGAATTGAACCTCGGGATAAATCGTGTCACTTTGTATTTCCACTATTTAAATTGCTCACTAGAATTATTGGTTAAGCTTTCATCGTGTTATCTCCCGCAAATTGTTCTATTATTTTGCAATCTAATCATTCTCAACTAATTAGTGATATCATTTGACTACCACATATTTTCCGCTCAAACAAACTTAAAAGGAAATCGAAAACACAAATTAGGCTTAGACCGGACTAGTCCGACCTCATACCGGACTAGTCCGGCCTGCTATGTTTTTATCCGCTGTTTATTTGAATTTCAGGTTTTATTAGCCTATTCACCCCCCCTCTAGGCAACTTTCAAAACCGCCTCTGGGGAGTGAGTCTTCACCCCCGTCGCCTTCTAACATACTATCTTTCTCTCACCTCTATTTTCCCCTTGCAGCGTGAGTTTGAGGGCAGAGAAAACTTGAGTGCCAGTATGAGGAATTCCTCGTACCATTTGCGGCTCCGAACTACGGGTGTGCCTCCTCTAGGTGCGGTGGTCGACTGCCAGCTTCTTGACACTGATGGTCGTTGGCGTTGGTGTTCATTCCTGCCGTGTGTGCACACGGTGCTTCGCTTCTTCATCGCTGAAATCTTTTAGGGGCCGGCGTCAAGGCCAACTCTGGATTCGTATGGGGTCGGAGCTTCCGCTCCTCGTGGGCTGGCTGATCGTCGATTGGCAACATTGGAACGTCGTAGAGGTGTGCGGATGTCGGGCCGTTGTGACCTTAGGCGTGGGTCAAGGTGACGCGGGTGAGGAACTCTGTCGGTACCCTACAGACCGGGTACCCCCACGTAGTGGGTAAAAGACAGCCTGGGTCCGGCCTTCCTGCTGAGGCGGGCCCTAGCATAAGCCACGTACCCTGGACCCCATCGACGGCCATGAGGCTACCACGTGCACTAGGGCTCCGAGGCTGCCACGTATCTTCAGGCTCTGAGCCTGAAGACCAGCCGAGGTTGGCTACGGAGCCGCCACGTGTCCAATAGGTGTGAGGCCTGACCTCCCGCTAGGGAGGGCTCCGGCGCTGCCACGTGTCCGGAACCTCCGAGCCACGTCTCCCGACAAGGATAGCTCCGAAGATGCCACGTGTCCTGCGACTCCAGACCCGACCTCCAGCATGGGAGATCTCCGGTGTTTCCACATGGGCTATGAACCCCGGCGTCCCTTCCCGCCGAGGAGAGCTCCGGAGTTGCCACGTGTCCTACGGCTCTAGGCCTGACCTCCAGCATGGGAGGGTTTCGGTGCTGCCACGTGTCCAACGACTCCGGACCTCTTGCTACTCTGCAAGTCTGGAACGGGTAGATAGCCAAAGAGTAAAGGGATAGGTGCGCTATCGGGCCAAGCATTCAAGGATCGCGCCTTCCCCAGAAGCATGGCTCACGGCGCACGTCTCCATCCTCCACCCGCTAACCATTACGGTGACAAGACAGGGCGGCGAGGCGTGACGGCGAAACAGTGCCGCCCAACGGCACAGGGCCTCAGCAGAGCGAGATGACACAGTGACAAGACGGGGTATTCATCATCACCTGCTACCCGGTCAGAGGCGCCCAACGTGTCAGGCGACACGCCTTCACTCCTCCGACAACGACGTTGCATGTAGCTGTAAAAGCCCAAACTCATGTATAGGGTATAGACAGTCGCGGGGCCACCTGTCGGGCCCCGGGGCACATTGTAATTGCCCCGACCTTGGACTATAAAAGGACCGAGGCAGCCTCCGGGCAAAGTGTTTGCACTCTGTTCGACTCCTAACCAACCCACTCTCTCACACACATACACAAGCAATACAACAAGCACTCCCATGGATGTAGGGTATTACGCTCCGACGACCTAAACCACGTAAATCCTCGTGTTCATCCTTGCCACCGTGCTCCGACGCTCGAATCCATTAAGTCCCTCCTAAAAAAGAACCTCCGCGGGCTGCCCAGAGCAGACCGGGGGAAGTGTCGCAGGAAAACACTTCGACAAACTCGATCGGAGGCAAGCAGGTGAGTCGACCGGGGGCAAGCAAACTTGCAAGAACGCTGACCAGGGGTCGGCGATCTTGCAAGTTTGTTGAATTGAGGATGTTGTCTATGATCATCAATTTTTTACAGACATCATCCTCCTATAAGCCTATCTTCGATCGTCTCCCCTTTTCCTTTACCTTTTCCCCTTATAATGTAAAAACATTAGCCCTTCGTGGCTCTTCTAATGGAGAAAAAAGCAAAGAAATTTGTTTAATGTGTGTGACAACCTTGTGCTATGTTTTGGTTTGTGATTCTGAGGGCTTCTGCAGCCCTCACTCACGGGGCGTGAATGCTAGGCTTGAGGGAAAAAGAACGACTATGCCGCTTTTCCCTTTTATGCTCTGTATGATCCGTAGTCTCAAGGACTTTTGGCCGTAAGTTGTGCAGCGCGGAGGAGGTGCTAAGGATGATTTTTTGTCGATTTCCTAAGGGAAGGCAGCCCCTGAGTGTCATACGGTGCCCGAGCTGGTTGGAGCGCTATGTGGCACTTTGTGAAGCGCGGGTTTGCCCGTGCTTTCGTTAGCCCGATGTTGGGAAAACTCGTTTCCTTAGCTCAGTGACGCGTCTGGGCTCGGGCGGTCGGGCCCATGCAACACTTTGAGATACGCGAGCTCGCCCGGGTTTTTGTTAGCCCAGGGTCAGGAAAGCTCGGTTTCTTTAACTTAGCAACGCGCCTGGGCTCAAGCGCGGGCGGTTGGGCCTAGGTTCGATACACGAGCAAAGGTTTGACGATAAAGGTAAAGGAAGTGGAGGGTGAGTACTTATCTTTTGATTTCGTGATTCGCTTCCTTTCCTCTGGAGGTTCAGGCTGCCGCGCGTGACGTTCTGGGGTGCTCGGCTTTGCCATCGCCATGGCGGATGTTCCCGTTGTCACCCTCTTGCCAGTACGATATGTGCCGTGGGATTCTTGCCGATATGGCTGACCCCTTCGTGAGGAGGACGACTCATGTTTGTATTTGTTGACCGGGTGAATTGCCAACCTCGAAGGTGCAGGGTTAGGGCCGTTGCGACCGGTGGGAACTGGGAGCCCGCCGACCTCTTATCTTACCGTCTTGTTCCTGAGCGGGGGAGACAGAGGCGCCCCTAGGCGTCTCTTCGAGGAATGACCGAGAAGGTCATCTTCCCGTTTGGCCAGAATCGTCCCGTATGTACGGTCTTGTTATAAAGCGTCTGAGGAGGGCGCAATCACTAAGGGTGTGTTTCATCTGGGAGGCATGGTTGGCGCACAGTTTGTCAAGTATCCTCTCAAAGTGGTCGGTCCGCAACGGGGCTGACCTTTTGCCTTCGTGGTGCTCGAGGGGAGGACGACATTCTTCATTAGAGCCGGTGTTGGTGTTGCAGTAGCAGCCGATTGTGTCTTCCGGAGGTGGGAGGAGACGTGGCGGCAGCAGCCCACATTGAGCTCGCTGCTTGTGGGCGACAGCGAGCTTGGGGTTGTTTAGGCAGGCTTCCCGCCACCGATGAAGCATGGGCTTGCAGAAGTCATCATAGAGAAATGAAGAAAACGTGAAGCGACCCCTTCCTGGTGCGCCAAATGCCGGCATTCAGATTTCCGACTAGTAATCGTATGCCTCACGTTCTTTCGCACTATCCTGGTTCAGACAATATGTCCTACGTCCAGCACGGGGTGGGGGGGTCGGCCTTGTATTAGCTCATGTGGCTTGTGTGATTCGGGTTACAAGCTAGGGGGAGAGGCCTCTCCTTTTTCTCTACGGGTCTCTCTCTCTTATACTCCTTTTTTCTCTTCCTACTTGCCTCTTCCTCATAAATGGGGCGGGGATTTACAATGGGTGCTACGGTTATATCCCTCCTAGCCGCAGCGCGAGGGTATGAGTACTTCTGCTCTTGTCTTGTTCGCAGTCGATGTCTTCTTTCCACCCCTGCCCACCTGCTCCGGACGGGATGAGATGGGAGATGATAGGGTCAGGCTTCGTAACTACCCCTTCGCGTGCGGATTTCGCCTTGCTTTGAAGTCCTTCCTTTGTCTTCTCTTGTCATCATTTAAGGTCTTCCGCCTTTTGCGGGTCAACGTTGCTTGTCGCCCTTAGGGACCGGTCCTTCCATCCCGACCCTAGGGTGCTGGCCGCTTTCTCCCGACCCCGAGGTCGGGCGTCATCACCGGTTCCTGCATACCGACCTCGAGTCGGGTCCTGGCGCGGGTCTTTCTTCGGGCGGCTCAATCGGCGTATCGACTCCGCATGGCTTCATCGTTTTCACCGTTCCTTAGGTACCCAGGATCCGTTACCCTGTCAAGCACCATGGCAGAAACAATAACGGGGTCATGGAGTGGGAGGCGACGAGGCCATGAGGACGACGAGATCATGAAAATTATTTTTTCGGTAGTTAATTTTTATTCAAGAGCATTTTTTTGAAAAGGCCTAAAAGGCACTCAATTATAAGAGGGGCAGCATAGTTTACATGCACAAGAAGTGCTTGATAGAAGGGAGAGGCAAAAATAAAAACAAAGATCATATTTTTAGGATTTGCTATAACAAAATCCGCACTTAGAATATCAAACATTCCTCTAACAAACTAGATTTCATAGCACAACGCGACACATCACAACGACAAAAAAGAGCATTAACAAGTTCTAGGACTCAGAAGTCATAATTTAAGAGTAGCAAAACCTAGATGAGAACTTGAGACAAGTTTGAAGACCGTCGGTGAATTTCACTCGAAGTTATATATATCTTTGACTAAATTTGGGTGATTCTAGTAAAAATTATAGTAAACCGGTGGTGTTTCTAGCTCGCCTAGAACGCAAGAGCAAAGTACATTTATGTGCTACTAACATGATCTTGTTAAAAGGTATCTTTTTAAAAGTTATTCCATTCATACTACTTTTGACGACGACAACAATATCCTGAACCTCGGATCCATAGCAAAACAAACCACGACTCTCTACAACTAGTGAAATGCATCCATTGTGCCACAGTGCTGTACGCGTGAAAGCGGCGCTATTTTGACCTGTCGTCCCTTCAAGCCCAGAAAGATGGAAAAGAATTGTGGCCGGGGTTCAAACTGAAGAGGGAACCGAATTTCGTGCTTAAGTTCGATAGGTTGTTCAAGGTTCATCTCACGGTGTACTGGTGGCTTACTCGAGTCCAAGACCCCCACACACCACGCACGCTGGCTCAGATATGCGAGCACACATCAGCTGCCGCGCTCCTTGCTTCAATGGTTCGTGCCTACCCATATCTCACCTTTTCTTTTTTGAAATCATAAACGTGGTGTCATTTCCGCCCCTCTCCTTTTCTGGTGGCAGCTTGTTAAAAAGAGAGCATGATTTATCACGAACACGAGTACCCACTATGTTACTCTCTCCGTTTTGAATTATTTGACGCTGGTTAATTCAATTGAAACGGAGGGAGTAATTAATATAATCCTTTCCTCTACAAATAATTCTAAATGGAGTGATAATTGGTACCAGAAGCACAAACTCCCTTTCCTCTACAAACCAGACAGCACCGAAGTCTGAAGTGCGGTGCCGACGACAATTCCGTTAGAACTGGGAAACCTGGGCGCACATAGTTTCTATGCGCGTGCGGACGACATGCGCATTCGAGAATCCGACGAGGGACTTTGTCCTTTTTGCTGTCACCGTGTCACCGATCACGAGTACCCTAACCGTGGTTGAATCTCGTCGTCAAACTGTAAGCAAACCCAGCCCAGGGATGAGAACCACAGGGCCACCAAAATAAGATCCCCTGCTCCGTGCTCTCGTGGCTCAACAGCCTAGGATGTGCTTGTTATATGTTCCCCTGTGCCTAATATATACCATGTGCTGGTTCCAGTTTTCAGCTGACCATACCACATCTGTACCACTTCGATACATGCAAATCAAACACTGCATAAAGCTTGGCTTATGTTAAATAGTTTATTAGGATGACAAGCTTCGCTAATCTTGGCCCTTCTGCACATGAGTCCAGCTGCATCCCCAGATGAACACCCGACCTGTATACCTTGCCTCTCGTTCGACCTGTCCTTTCCAGACGCGGGTCGCTTATAATACAAGCAAGACGTGATGGCTTTGCTGGGAAGAAGACAGAGCATCAAGGTTCAAGAGAAACCAAATCCACTCTGCACGACCCTTAATATACTGTGATTGTGTTCCACCTATGCTTAAAGAAACCAAAGGTTTCGAATATCCCAGTTGATCCAGCCTTCAGCCCTTCAACAAGCCATGACAAAAGGGCTACAGATATATTAGACTCTCAAATGGTACGAGGGATTTGACTGGAGTACGATCTGTGCCATAGGCGAGTGGTATATGCACACAAAACGGCCCTGGCTGAAATAGTGTTCTGTGTACAGGAGATGCTAATTTATTGCGTGATCACTCCAATGAGGCTGCTCCGTTGCCACAACTGTTGTCTCAAGCAAGTGACCGGAAAAGGAAAAGTTCTTGGTACATGGAAAAAAGTCTAAAGATACTCAGCTTATTTAGACGTGCATTATTCCATCTCAGTGGTTTCTGATGAGTTACGATACAGAAAGTAGCTCAAATTCTACAAGGATTGAAATTTGAACACTACTAGTATAGAATGGAAACTGATAGTTCTACTTCTACAGATTCACGTCCCAAACAATTCCCATGTGCGCTTCCTGCAATAATTTGAGCCAGGAGTTATATATGCATCAGTCAAACTGAAAAAACGCTACATCATATGCAGGTTCAGTGTATGCACCTGCAGTTCTACATCCACCCAAAAGAGTTTCTCTGTTAAACAACAACAACAACAACAACCAAGCCTTTATCCCAAGCCTGTTGGGGTCGGCTAGACATGAAACCCAATATCAATGAAGTAAAACAGAGGAAGAGATATGAGAACAAGGGGAAAAAAGGAAAAAAAAGAAAAAAAAAGAAAAAAAGAAAAAGGAAAAAGAGAAAAGAGAAAAGAAATAAGAAAAAAGGAAAAGAAAAAGAGAAAAGAAAATCCTGATGCTGCACTTGGACCTGAAAACTCAGGATATCATTCAACGTACGTCCAATGCTGCCTGAACTTTCTCTGTACACCTTATCACCTGCTTAGTCCATTTGCTATACTCTCTTCAACCTGAATTCTTCCCTGTCTGCATGTATTAAGTGGCGATATTAGCATGTTACTGAATCGAAAAAATAGAAGAATCACAAAGGAATTGGTAGCAAACCAAACTAACCAGCATCTCGTGGTCACCCATTATTTCCTCAATCACCTCACCAAGGATCTTATTTGCGCTGTTAGGAACAAGGGCTGCAAAAGCAGCAGGTTCCAATCCTGACAAATGAGTAAGAACCATTAATTCGATTATATATAACTTAAGTGTTCAAATTCGGTTTATGTTATCATTACTCATAACACAGTTTCTTCTAATATACTTCACTGTTTCGTAATTTAATAGGGAACATATGAATTACCAGCTTCTGGGAACGCGTTGATGAACATCATCATCTCCTCGCCAGTCAGACCAGAAAATATGCATATTCTTGACATTGATTCTGCAATCTGCGAATCAAGTGTGTGTTTCATTCATAAGTATGATGTATAGTGCTAATTCAAAATTATGAAATAACAAATGCAAAGACTGATAGGTAATAAGCATTGGTAAACCTGAATTTAGATCAGACTGTACATTATGAAATATCAATGAAACATGTAAAGGTTAAGTCTCGGATGTCATTAGTGCGAACCTTTACAGCCACTAAGTTTGGTTGCTCAGTGTGCATGGCGTCCCACAAGGTTTTCTTTGTCATTTCTTCTGTACAATGAATCACCTAACACAAGTAAAGAGCATCTGAATGAACCAGAAAGCTTCATTGAAGAAAAGAGTGAAAACAAATAGTAGCTGAAGGGAAGAGTTGATCTTAGGTCATACTACATTCTTTACCATGAGTCCATGACTGGAGACAGAACATGGATATTTCCCTCAGATTTTTTTATTGGAATTTCTCTTAGAACTTCACCTTACACTACTGTTTGCTCAACAAGAGTAACCTGAGTCTTTGGATTTCAACGCATTTTAAAGTTTCCATAATCCTTTTTTGGAGGTATGTATGCCTGTTCCATTTTTTGTTTCGCCAGCAATAACATGTACCTCAAATTTCACTTTTAACAGCAAAACTTCTTGCTAAGAGGAAGCTATCAACGGCAACATAAAAGGCTCCATTGTTTCCTGACAGTGTATACACAACAACTGGCCACCGTGTCGCTCTAAATTCTAATCAAGATATATTATGGGACCTAGAGCTCTAAAAACAACATGACACTAAAGGCATCCGCGCTAGATGTCATGCCAGCAATGCCGGACTTACCTTGAGGAAATCACCTTCAAGCTCTTTCAGGAACGCCAGAATCTGCACAACTTATGGAATTCACATAAGTTGAACTGCAACAAGGTATTGGTTTACAATTATGCATGCACTACATGCTGTACGATACATATATTTTGTTTCTAAAGTCCATATATATATATATATATTTTCTTTTGTAACATTGAGTGCTTGCAGATTTATGTTGGGTAGATTATCGTCTGAAGATACCCCCCCCCCCAAAAGTACACATCAAACACACACAAAAAAGTATATGCAACGTGATTGGTAGAATCTGACAGCGCGTTGATTTGCACAAGAGACAGTGCTACACATCCGACTGGAGTCGTCCAGCTCCAGTCTGTCCATAACATGGCATGGATACAGGCGTATCACCTGGGTAAGGTAACGATGATCACAAGCCTTCGGACAGGAGTCGCACGATTTAAATAATAACCAGGAATCATTCTCTCTCTTTTCTCTTGAAATTAAAAAATATTCATAGTAAGCAAATAAAGCTCATACAGATCGAGAATTACCTTGCTCGTTTCGCCCTTCTCAAATCCGATGAGCAACAGCGCCTGAAAAGCAGTCATAAATACAATTGCTGCATTTCACGGCTTGCTTGAGTTCACTAAATCCACGCATGCCACAAATACTACGCAACGACAGGGAAGGAAAAAGCCGCGCGTCGCCACTCACCGGCGGGCCGTACGTGGGATCATCCGCGTTCAGCGGCACGAACTTGGAGTCCTCTTCCATCAGCTCAGCCGGAACTCCTGAAGAGCACGATGGTCACGCACTTGAAACGAAACCGAATGTCCCACTACCTATCTAAATCCGCGCAATCGCCGCCGCACGACTCACCTTCGGGAGGCAGTGATCTGACCGGACCGTGCCACCGCCGTCTCGTCGGCAGCGGCGCGACCGAGACGGAGGACAGAGAACACGTCGGCATATGGAGGTGGGAGGCGGAGGTAGCGCAGCGGAGAAGGACGGTGGCAGCGGGCGTGGTCATCGCCATCATCGGCGGCGAGGGGCGAGGACGAGAAAGTTATCCGTTTCTTGGTTTCTGTTCCAACAGCGCTTTGCCGCGCGGCTTGTGTTACCTGCACGACGCCAGCTGTCCGATCAGCATCTGTCAAACCGCTGAGAAGATTTCTCTCGGGTAGTTGGGTTTTGGACTGCAGCCCGGACCGGCCCGGCCCGACCCACTCGGGTACAGCAACAGATTGGACGCGAACCTCGGCAACCGAACCCATCCTTCGCCTTGACACGTAGCCGCGCCGCCGCTACTGCCGCCGTGCCGCGCCATGGGGAGGCGATCCGGCGGCAGGAAGCTGCCGTTCTTCGGCTCCTCGTCATCGTTCTCCTCCAAGCGGACCCGGTCCGCGCGCCGCCTGCCCGCCCTCCCCAAACCCCGCGTAGCGGCGGCTCTTCCTGCCGCGCCTTCCACCGCCGCGACAGGGGAGACCGATCAGCCGCCCCCTCCTCTCTCCCCTGACGCCGCTGCGGTGGCCGGGGGACTCGTGTCAAGGAAGGTCGGTAAGAAGAAGGCCGGCGCGCGCCTATGGATGCGGCTGGACCGGTGGGGCAGCTCCGAGATCGTCGAGCTCGACAAGGCATCCATCATCCGCCGCGCCGGCTTGCCTACGCGGGACCTACGCATCCTCGGCCCCGTCTTCTCCCACTCCTCCAATATCCTCGGTGAGCGCATGCTCCCAACTTTTAATACTTGATCGCTTTTATTGGTGAAAAAAACAAGAAGACCCAAGCTTTGGCGTAATAAGTTGGGAAGATTAATTATGCAGCTAGGGAGAAGGCAATGGTGATCAACCTCGAATTCATCACGGCGATAGTTACGTCTGAGGAGGTCCTCCTATTGGACCCTCTTGCGCATGAAGTTATCCCTTTCGTGGACCAATTGAGGCAGCATCTCCCACTGAAGAACATGTTGGATAGAAACGGTGATGGAAATGGGGAAAATCAGGACGGTTCGCCTGGACATCAGGTTCCGTGTCTTAATAAGGCGACCTGGGATGAGCACGAGCTGCCATTTGAGTTCCAGGTACTCGAGGTCGCCCTTGAGGCTGTGTGCTCGGCTCTGGACTCAAGTGTGGCTGACCTTGAGAGGCATGCTACTCCAGTGCTTGATGAGCTGACCAAGAATGTTAGCACGAGGAACCTTGAGCGCGTGCGGAGCCTCAAGAGTGACCTTACCCATCTGCTTGCCCGTGTGCAAAAGGTACAATTAGATCAGATATTGCATTTGCATAGTTCTGTAGTCTGTTTAAAGTTTAAACATCCATGACCATCTGAGTGAAGGAGAATTGCTGCATATACTGATATACATTTTATTGATGAAAAATGATTACGCCCTACTGTGACAGTCCTCTTAAAGTGGTTCTCAACAGTATATTTCGAGTTTGCATCAACAGGGATATAATTGAGTTTATCAACCTGTAACTTAAATATCTCAAACATGTAACTCTTATGCTTGATTACTTGAACATTCAGTCACAATTAACAAACTGGTCCATGCATCTAGTATGTTTCATTTTGAAATTCTTCCTATCTGGTGAAATGGATATGCAGAAGTAACTGCATGATATATATTTGTTAGGGTTCCGCTTTATATTATTGAATGACTCTTTTAGTTTGATCGATTGATTGCAAAGATACGAAAACAAACAAAAAAGGATCAGTTGAGGATTACATCAAATGAAAAATAATCCGCATGAGATTTTAGACTCTCCTGCACTCTACTTTAATACTTGACAATCTTCATTGCTGTTTGCTGTTTAGTAATTCTATATAACTCATGCAGCACTACATTTTGATCTGTTATTTACTTTCATTATCATATTTTATAAGGTCAGAGATGAAATAGAACATCTTTTGGATGATAACGAAGATATGGCACATCTGTATCTAACAAGGAAGCAAGTGCAGAACCAGCAGATTGAGGCCATAATGTCATCTGCAGCTTCCAATAGCATTGTTCCTGCCGGGGCAAGTATGTCCAGACTGAACTCTAGCCTTAGGCGCAGTGTGAGCATTGCTACTAGTATGCATTTGGACAATGATGTGGAAGACCTTGAGATGTTGCTTGAGGCCTACTTCATGCAGCTGGATGGAATACGTAACAGAATTTTGTCGGTTAGTTCTTTTGCCCATATCGAAACAGCATTACTAATCCTGAACTTTCGTTTTCTTTATTGGGTTATCATACATGATGTGATTGATATTTAATCAATTCTGAGATAATTTAATTCCACCGATAAGATGGCTTTTTTCCTGCAAAACATAGATCTCACCTGATATTTAAGGTAGCAAAATATGCTAATTCGATTCCTGTTTTCTTATGAAGAAAATATTTATTTTGTATGTTCTTCAATTTCAACAGATGAAAAGACACTAATTGGTGCTCAGGTTTCATATGAATCTTGATGTGCATACTATTTTTTTTACAAATTAAACAGGTTCGAGAGTATATTGACGACACAGAAGACTACGTGAACATTCAACTTGACAACCAGCGTAATGAGCTCATTCAGCTCCAGCTTACTCTGACTATTGCATCCTTTGGCATAGCTGCCAACACTTTCATCGTTGGGGCTTTTGCAATGAACATCCCCTGCTCTCTCTACAACACCGACAACAGCTTCTTTTGGCCATTTGTTGGGGGTACTTCATCGGGCTGTTTTGCAATCTTCATCGTGTTATTGGGGTATGCCTGGTGGAAGAAGTTGTTGGGTCCTTGAAACAAAGTGGAGGCAAGTCATAAGAGAGAGGGAGACAGAGGGTTGTCATGGTTGCAAAAAAGAAGGAGCAAGCAGTTTAAGGTAATGGAACAGAACCATGTTGGTAGCGAGAAAAGCTGGTATATACTGTCTCATGAGTAGTCAATAGCATAATGTCGCTGTATATGTTTGCAACAAATTACACGACAGGATGATGTTATAACTGTATGTTTTCATGTTAGCATTGAAAGATGCCGATCTTGGTGGTAGTGAAAAAATATTAACATAGATGAAATCATATAATCGGGCAGAAGGGATGGTTTTGCATGCACATTGATATGTCTATTCTGCCCCCCCCCCACCCCACCCCATATCTGGTTTAGATGAGAAGCTGCGTGCATCTTCAAACCCAGACCAAGGTACACGTTTCATCATCTCTCCTGATTTTGAATTGCCTTGATGAGAGCATCAATTGAAGCATCAGGTCTTGAATTCGATCGCAACTGTCTCAATAATCGGCAAAGTCACGCTAGCCGCGTCAGTGCTAGCGAGTACAGAGCAGCCATGGAGCACGTAGCTCTCTGCTCCGTGAAAGCGAAACCAGGTCTGGAAACAAGACAGCGACCGAGCATGGCCAGCGTGGGCGTGTCTGGTTGTCTGCTGAATATTGTCACCTGGAACATTATTTATGTTATACTCCCTCTGTTTTTGAATAAATAATATTTAGAATAAAAAATTTAGTTAAATTTGAACTAAATTAGTTATACTAAACGTTATTTAATTTAGAAGAGGGGAAGTCGTTTTTTAGCTAGTGTTGGGTTGTCTGTTACACCTGAACACTGCAGGGTGTCAAACTGATACCTCACCTCTCATAGAGTCAAATCTTTGTTTAAGTCTGGTGAGCAATCTGTCTACCAAATTTCTATCATATTTTAGCAAAATTTAATAAAGGTGTGATAATTTTTTACTATCCACCATACAATAAAAATGTGGCATGCCCTAATTAGGCGTGAGCAAAAGAAAAAAAATGAGATCGAAAAACCGAAACCGAAAAGACTGATTTAGACATTGAACTTGGATAATAATTATATTTTCTCAGATTCGGGTAGCACCTCGGATATCTGAATATCCAATTTTTTAATAGTCCATGGAATATCCGGCTTTGACACCCTGCTCTTGTGCACAAACGCATGCGCAAATTGTTGTCCCCTGACCTGCCTCAGGAGCGAGGGTCTCATTGCTCGTGTTTGATTGGGTTAGTCCGAGTATGCTACGAAGAATTGGATGTTTGTTTGATTTGTGATGTGGCTTTTATGATATTACATTGTGTATTTTTTTGTTACTAATTTTTAAATGGGACAATTGTGCTCCTGACCCCTTTCTAAAGTTTAATTGTACCTTTAACCCTCTTTTTTAGGTTTGCACAGTTAAGCCTAATTTTTTAAATTGAAATTTCCGTTTGACCCTATTTATAACTTCTGTTACCTCCAGCTAATCTAGATTACTAAAAAGAAATAATAAAATTATATGGATAATTAGAAAGACCAAAATGCCCCTATCTACACAAACGTTTCGTGAGCGACATTCGAAACCCTACCTCATACGAGACGGCCAGACGGGCGGCGGCGGGCGCACTGGTGACTGGCGGCGGGCGCTCGCGAAAAGCGGTTCGAGGCGCGCGCGACGGGCGAGCGGCAGACGGGCGCGCGCGCGACCGGAGGGAAGCGGCAGCGGGTGCAGCCAGCAGGCGGGTCCGAGCGTGCAACGGGCAGCTGCAGCCGGCAGGCGCCACAAGCGGGCGGCAGGCTGGCGCGTGCAACAGGAGGGGAGCGGCGGCCGCTTGCGACGAGCGAGTCCGGGCGCACGCAAGGGTTCCTGAACTTGACAGAGGAAGAGGTGAGATTCTTGGAGAAGTTGACCATTTGCATTGGTAATCCCACAAGCGCTAGTGGGTGGGATAATGGCGCTGCAATTCCTCAAGATCCTGTGAGGACAGCACAGATTCAGGCCATCAGTAGAAGGTATGCTACAGTTTCATATTGTTATATTTTTTGGTGCACAGATTCAGGCCATCAGTAGAAGGTATGCTACAGTTTCATATTGTTATATTTTTTGGTTGTTTCAATATTAGACTTCACATCAATCATAACAAAAACATTGGTTGGCTTGTTCTATTGGCGCTGTCTCGGCCGGTTAGTTGGAATCGTGAGGAGTCTCTCGAAGTTCCCTACGTACAGGAGAAGATTCAGGCACGTCGCCAAGCTGCTTGTAGCCTACTCCATCGAGAGGGAAGGCTCATGCAGACCATCTGCATCGACCCAACCAGTTTCTTTCTTCGAAATAACTCAGGCCAAAGTGTAATTTCAAGCAATCTCCAAGTGTGGGGAGAGGAGGCTCTCCACTGTACATGCTGAGGCCTTTCATGTGCTCAAACTTCAGACACGAGTCAACCATTATTCTGTACATTTTCTGTACATATATGAATTTGTTGATCCAATGCACACGTGTTGTTCTCTATCTCTTGAAAGTTGCAACCTTTTGCCCCACGGTTCCTCATCTATGCAAGAAGGGACAATTGTGCTCCTGACTTGTATCACTTATCTTTTTGTTGTATATTATGTTAAGTATTGTGTGTGGGTTGCTATATATGTAATATTATTTTTAATATGAGTTCATATATATGAAATTGTTTGCTGTCCAAATGGTGAAATTATGGTGAAACTGTCGTTGAATTTTTTTTAAATTTATATTAAATAAGGTTTACATATTTAATTACAATTCAATTATTGATAAAAATTTATTTAAAAAGTTGCTGAAAATTTGCTACAAAAATATGAAAAATGCTAAACTTTTGGTATATAAAGAAAGGTCATACATGAAGATTACAGTGAAAAATAAGGTCAATGATGCAAGGGTAAAGATATCTTTTTTTATAAACTTAACACCGTTAAATAGACTAGACATAGTAGAATCAATCCATTCGTTTAATTTTAAAAAAAAAACAGGATCATATGCACAAACCTAAAAAAAGGATCAAAATTACAATTAGGGTTTAAAACTGGGCCAGATTAGCAAATGCCCCTTTTCAAATATGAAATGTGAGAGTACAGTTGTAATTCTTAAATGCCGCTCAATATGTCAAAATGCTGCAAGAATTTGTGCTGAAATGTTACAAAAGTTATTTTGAATAAAATAGAAGATTGAACCGAAATTTTTGTACTTAATTTTCGAGTACCCAAAATTGTAACCGCAATTAAGGTAGTGTTTCTGAACTATTTTTTTAAAAAATATACCCGAATCAAAATTTCAGGTAGACCCAAGGCTCAGGCCCAGCCGTAATGGCGCGGCAGAAGCAGCTGGCCTAGTTTAGAACTAGGCCGCGATGATGGACCACCACTGCTGCGATGATGGACCGTTTTTCAGTACAGGGCCGTATGTGGCAGGTTCAGTTCTGGACTGCCAGCGCTGATGAACCATAATAGAACTGGGCGAATAATGGCAGTGGCAGGTTCCCATAATTCTGTATAACCAAACAAACGCTGAATCAGAAGGCGTAGGCAGGGCATGTACGGAGAAAATTATCCATGAGAATGTGTATCAAAGCCCATTGTCTACCCATGGTTCCATTGAGAGATATATATCTCTAGGGTTAAAAGTGGATACAAATAATTCGATATCTGATATATTATAAATATGGTATACAATTTCCTATCCGATCGATGTTTTTACACTATTCATACCTGCACTCGAATTTGATTACAAAATATAGATATGGAAGTGGGCTGAGGTTTTGCCATCTGATATTCAAACTATCCGTATTTGTATTCATATATGTTGGTGTATTATAATCATATCCTTATAATACATCCAAATATTATAACTTCAATTCAAATTTCATATGAATTAGGTGCTATTATGATAGAATGTCTGAAATAAAGTGATTGAAGAAAATTCTAAGACGTGAAGAATGCACTATTCATCTTCACAACATAGAAAGTTTGATGTATCCGTACCATCCAATGTAAAGATAAATTCGTTTTGTATTTACATTCATTTAATATCCTATTCATATTCGTATTCGAGAATATTCATATTTGTTTCTAAATATGGATATGAATGTGTTAAAGGCACTATCTGATCCAAATTAGATCGGTTTCCACCCCTATATATCACTAAACTGAAGTTGGTTTCCACCCCTATATATCTCTACTGTTGATTAATAAAGTGTGGTGTTGGTGCAAAAAAAAAAAGGTGTAGGCAGCAGAGAAGCACGGCGCCACGGCCTGAACATGTTTGCAACTTTCCAAGGTGCCTGAACTGACAAACACTCGAGCAGAGAATGAAGCCAGTTCAGGAAAATACGGGGCCACTCGAATCTAGACCAATCGGATGCACACATCTATCCAACCCTTCCCTTCTACGTGCCGTTCGAATCCTTTTCCTTCTCGTTCGTTCCGTTTGCTTACGAGGTCGCGCACCCCGTTCCCTTACGGGCATCAGGTGCTGTTCCTACAGTCTGAAAAAAACTACTTCAATCCAATCCTCGCGCCATGCCATGGCGCCGACGGCCATTCTAACCGAGGAGACAGGCGCCGGCGTGGTGGTGAATTCAGATGTCTCGGCGGCAGAGCGGGCAGGAGCCGTGCCTGACGAGCCAGCAGTCGATGCACGGAACGTGGAAGACGTGGCGGCAGCCGGGCAGCCGCCTGGCGGGCTCGCCCACCCGGAAGTCCTGCAGGCACACCGAGCAGCCCAGCGCGTTGCCGGCCGCGTCCACGGCGTTGTCCTCGGTGATCTCGATCTCCGGCAGCTGGATGAGCGCGTCCGCTGGGAGGCCCTTGGCGCCGCCGGTCTCGAACAGGTCGCTGGCCTCCGCGAACGGCGAGCTGATGGCGCTGATCTGCGGTCCAGAAAAGCGAATGTTACAGGCTGATAGAGCTGACGCGACCGTGCTGAATTGATGTCTTGTGAATGACAGAAGCATGGAGACCTATCATTTGAGCTACGGACGGTTGAGCAGTTTTTTCCTCTCTGGAAAAGTCGAGCGGTTAAATTAGGAAGCGTCTTGTGGGTTATAACCTATCCTCATCAACTCGAGTGACCTACACTTGCACTACAACAGAAGGTTTCAGACAAGCGACGGAAACCTCCTTTTAGTCCCTATTTTGATGGGCTATAACTAATAGTTAGTCAGTCCTGTTTAGATGAGTTAAGAACTAAAATTAGTCAGCTAACAATTAGTCCATAAGATCCAAACAGAGCATTAGTTTCTTAATTCAAGTACTAGTGCACTAACACCCGCTATGGGGCAGCTGACATGTTATTAAACGGGTGTCTTGTGCTTGTTGCAGCGGATGGAATAGTTGCATTAGATGGAAGCAGTAGCGTCTGGGCAAATAGTGACCACTGGGATTAAGTTTCCTTCATGCCACCATATGCTGCTGTATAAATGTGTTGTACAAATCGCAGCGTAACGTTTGCGTATGTTTGGACAGAGGCAGAGTTGGCTACCTGACTCTGCACGGCGCTCCGCACCGCCGGCCCCGCCTTCTCGCGGACCAGCCTACCGCTCAGGAGGCTGGCGATGATGTCCACCTGCAGCAGAGCACAGACACCGTCAGACCAGCGTAATATATGTGATATTTTACGTGCATTTGATTTGGGAGCCAAGAAAATAAATAGATTTGTTTTTGTTCGGAGGGAGAAAACCATGCCAGGCCGTCGGTAGCATCAATCCCTGCCCACGTAATCCTTGGGGCGCACCTAATCGTCATCGACATCAATCATCATGCCCCAAGAAGCTGTGAAAGCAACGGGGGGTGCGAGGAAACAGTTTTGCAGACGTCCATATCCTTACCCAGGACATCTCGGACATCAAGCTGAAATCAATCAGTCCTTGTACTTGACTGGATTTTTATTCCCAATTCGACAACCGCGATCGAATTGGCGGACAGATTTTACGAAAAGTGCGTTGTTTTGCTAAAGTTTTGCGGTTTGGTCACTGACTGATCAATGCACCTGGACTCTAACTTTCTCCATGTGTGAGAGAGGGAGAAAGCGATGCGTACCATGTGGATGAAGCTCCAGACGCCGGAGTCGCCGGAACGCCAGAGGTCGCGGGACGACTCGGCGACCTCGATGGCGAAGACGGCGCCGGAGATGGCCCCGATGCCGGCGCCGCGCAGCATCCCGCTCTCCGTCTCCAGCCCGATCATCGAACCCGTCACCGCCCCAACCAGCGACCCCACTGATGCAGAGACGAACAATCACAGTCAGCGACGTGGGTTCAGTCAATCGGGAGCGCACGATCGAGCGAGGCCAGCATGCGCAACGCACCTGTGGCGAAGACGCAGGTGGCCACGGCGCAGAGCACCCTCCCGGCCAGGCCGCACGCCGCGGAGCCGAGGCCGGAGCACTGCCGCGGTAGCTCCGGCGGCGAGCTGGGACCGGCCGTCGTCGACGGGAACAGGTCCATCAGGGAGTAACTGAAGAACGAGGCCCGAGACGCCAATCGCACGTACTGAACACGATTGCCAACACAGCAGCACGCTGAGGACGCAGAGAGGTTGGCTGGAGGACGCTGGAGAAGCGACGGTGAGGTGTGTCTCGGCGAGGTGGCCTGCGCGCGTATAAATAGTGGCGGGCAACATAAAAACTGTGGTCTGGTTTTGTCTGGTCTGGTGTGGAGCGGCCGCCGGTTTTGTGCTTCCGTCCCAGCCCTGAGGAGGTCAGGCCTACGCTTCGTACCTGTTTGTCCGCACCAGTCGCTTTTGCTTAGGCCGTCGCGGTCCCATGGTGTCTGGTGTGGCCGTGGCTAGAGATCTCAATAAAAGTCGACGATCGTAACTTGCTAAACGAGTTTGAAGATTGAGTCTGCTTAAAGGCTGCAAGTTCGACGAGATCAAGCTCGGGTAAGCTTGTTTGTTGTTATCATCAAATAGTTATAACTAAATCAATAAAACGATATATGCATTCATATTACTTCTCTACTAAATGATTATCTTTTTTCGATAATGACTAAATGATTACCTAGGCTATGTAACACTAATAAAAACGGTTTCATGTAACAACTAGCAGTAAATAGTGTGCAATGTTGTATATCTTAATACTCTAGTAATCGTGGACATGAACTCATTACACTGTATTATGTATATGATACGAACCTTCCTAGAGCTATCAATAAAGCTTAAAGATAACTTGCTCGTGTTTGACTCATTCTAGACTCGATTCGAGCTCTGCTCGAAATCTTTCAACCGAGAACGTGTAAATGCCCCTTCTATGCATAAGACTCTTGTGAGTGACTCCCTTCTATGTAGAGATGAGTTTAAATTAGGTTTATAGTCCAATAAAGTATTCGCTTTTAAGTTTTGATAACGTATTAGTAAAGGCTATAAGCACATATGTTTGTTTCACTTTTCACCTTTGAAAAATTGCAATAAGTTTGTGAATCATATTAGTGTTAGTGTTAATATTAATGTGAGTTTTGACACTATCGTTTTATGCTACATTAACCTTTTAAATGTCTCGGCTATATAGTATGAATTTAATTCTGAAATTTACCATTGCTAAATGTTATAAGTGTCATAGTTGTTTCAATCTAAACAACCTCAAAAGACTCATTTGGATATATGGTGCATTGATAAAAGGTGAAAATAAATATTTCATGACACTTAATGATGGTGCTACTAGACTCAACTATGTATATTTGTTACAAGGTAAAGATAGAGCTTTAGATTGTTTTAAAATATATAAGGCTAAAGAAAAAACCAATTAAATGAAAATATTAAGCGTCTTAGATCATATCATGGTGATAAGTATTTTTTCAAATTATTTGATTAATTCTATGATTAGCACGGTAATATTCATGAGAGGACGTAGACAACAGGAAAAATCGCATGTTAACTGATTTGGTGAATGTTATGTTAGACACTATTGGTTTATCTAAAATATGAGTAGAGGAAGCTATATTGACTTCATATCATGTACTGAACCAAATTCAAAAAAGAATAAAGAGAAAACCTCTGACGAGAAGCGAGTCGGGAGAAAATCATCATTTTCTTACATGTGCATTTAGAGATGTTTGGCGAAGGTCAATATTCCAATCTCTAAGAAACACAAGCATGGATCAAATATTGTGGATTGTATCTTACTTGGTTATGTTGAGCGGGGCATTGCCTATAGATTTTTAGAAATTAAACCCGAGGTTCCTGATATGCATATTGACACTATAATGGAATCTCGTGGTGCAATATCCTTTGAGAATATTTTTAGTGTAAAATATATGCTTAGCATTATTTTTTCTTCCAAGATATTTGCTAAATCTAGTACATCTAATGAGTATTTTAAACAAACACTCAAGTATGTCCTTCAGGAGGAATACAATTAAACTACTATAAAGAGTAAGAGACGGAGGATTATAAAATCCTCTAAGATTGATTTTATTATGTACCTTATGCATAATACGCCAAAATTTATTGCAGAGGCATTAGCATCTTTAGTTGCAGATGATTGGAAAGAAGCACTTAGCTTAATGGTGAGATGAACTTCATTCTTTCTATGAAACTTGAGAATTAACCAAACGATTATATGGTTATAAATCTATGGGTTTTTGGTAGGTGTTCAAAAACAATTTAAAGTCACAACAACTGTGGCGATCTCCTCTGATACAAATCGGTGTGTGCGATGTGATTTGATCTACTATTTTAATATGATTTTTTTGTGTACGTGTAGTCATGATTTATTTTCTACCGTTAATCAAAAAGTTATAAACTCGTGAGGACATGCTGCAGGCCTGTAGCAGTACTGTGCAGGCACCTCAACTCGGCTATTTGTAGTGTGCGCTCCAACGTTTGCAGTCGAACTCCATCTTTATGTAAGTGTTGTAATAGGTGGCATTTGTGTTCCTCTCCTCAAGATTGAACCTGGCTGTCGCATCTAGTTTCCTGGTTGGTAACAGGGTGAAGTTTTCTGAATACTGAATGAAATCCAGAATCCACATGAAAATTAATGACTTTGCCCGAATAGGTGTGTTTCAATTCATCTAGAAGAACGGACAAGCTAAAGCCACTAACCTTTTTGCTTTCCTCAAATGTGTAGATCTTTAATATGTTGGTTCTGCTCAAGACTGAAATTCAGAATCAGCAGGTGAGTTTCATCACTAGGAAAGAAACAAGAGCACTCCATCTGGTTTTGTTGTATATAAAAAACCGGGAAAGTATAACGTACGGAGTATGCGTTGGTACTAAGTTGAGTAGCACACCAGGTTGTTTTTCCCGGAAAAAGATGTCATATTTACGTGCTCCTAATCAATTAGACACGACGTGATATGACAATAAAAACAGGCAAATTAAAGGAAACCTAGCGGGTTATAATTGAGGCTACGTGCGTGTGTGCGCTTCCTGGAGTTCAGATAACAACTGGCGCGAGTTGCGAGAGCGTTGCTCGGTACCAATACCATCCTTCCCACCCCCATGGATGGGTCTGTTGTATCAACAAGCAAGAGTACGGCGCAGGATTTTGACTGCTAAGTGTGCAACATGGCCGAAGGTCCCTGTCAGCACTTCAGCAGTATTTTGGTTGAGTCGAAAACGATGTCCCGATTGTACTGGGATTCGAGTCACCCATGCTTCTGCATACAAAACGGGGGCAGCTCTACCTGCTGCTCGGCAACTTATGTTTTCTTTTCCTCCAGCGTCTCCAGTGTCCGTTTGGACTGACATGACAAAAGGTAGAAAAGGTGGTGTTCCAAGTTCACAGGTTTTCCTTGTTTTTCTTCTCCCGGGAAAGCGCACACGCATCACAAACTCTTTGGCACGGTATATCGGATTAACATAAGCACACAACCAACTTGCATTATCTCCCCCCCAATAAATGAACATTAACTAATTAAGTCGCCGTCAGCGTCAGCGTCAGCTTCGGCAGGTTAGGGTTCTAAATCATCGGCAGTCGGTTATAGTAAAATGCTTCTTCGCGCCCGTGCCCATACTCCACACCACACGCCGCTATCTGTCGAGCTCATCTCAGCTTGGACAACGAGGCCGGCCCCCCATTTCCAAACAGACAAGGTTCCGCGCGGAACGGCAATACCGCCGTCGCCAAGCCCACAGGTACACAAGGGCTGACATGCATGGGCGCGCAGTGGCTGGCGGTATACTGGCACTGCGCCGCGCAATAACTCGCTGCATGCAACGCGAGGTCGTCCGCGCCCACGAAATATCTTCGAGATGAGGACAGAACAAGGGCGCGGCAAGTACTGCGTGCTCCCCTCTGCAACCTCTTCAAATCGAGCATGGCCACTGAGAGGGACGCTGCTGTGTGCGGTGCCTCTCCCTAGTACTAGGCTACTAGCTCACAAAAGTATGGGGACTGCGCGGTCGTGGCCTTGGTGGTGGTTTCTGATCGTCATCCCCTGGCGATGCAAAGGCGCAGAAGTTATCCAAGGAAAATGTCGCTTTTGGTTGTTCCAGCGAGCGACGGGTGATACCAGTTTTACGACGTGCGGATGGAGATGTAGCCGTTGTTAGTAGTGGATCCTGACGGCCGGATGTGGCGCAAGCTCAACCGCCTGCAATTAATTAGCGCAACTCTCGAATCAATGTAGTTCGCTGCGTTGCCATCATTGGCCGGAGAGTAATATCTGGCACCGACTCAATGACTAGAGGAAACACCCGAATTATGCAAAACGTGACAACCCTCAACCCCCTCCTCTCCTCACTGCCACCGGGGCCCATTCGTCAGCTCCTTCCCCTCCAGAAACCGCTGCCGATCCCCTCTCTCTCTTCCTCTTCGTGTTATTATCGCATGTGAGGGAAAACCTCTGCAACCGGCCGAATCTCGCGCCCCCTCCGCCAACCGACGCCGCAACAACCGCCGCCTCCTCCCTACCTATAAGTACAGCCCGACCCCGGCCTTTTTCCCCACCAAAAACCGCTCATCCCTCCCGGATCCGAAAAACCACCCCCAATCCCAATTCTCCAAAATTATCACCCGATCCTCGACTCTAGTCCCTCCTACGTCGTTGCAAGACCTCCAGAACGAGTTCCCGACGAGAATTACCAAGGAAAAACACGTAGAGGACATCACCGGCGAAGATCGCCGGAATTTCTTGCTGTGGTCGTCGACACCGCCTCTCTGGCTGTTTCTGGGCCCAAAGATCGCTCAAAGTGAGTTCCCCACCCTCTCCTCTCTCTCCTAGTGCAAATAGATCAGAGAATGGTTGAGAAATTGGGAAAACCGAATGTCTCCGGCCACCGCCGCCGCTCGCCGGCGTTCGCGCGGCCGCCGGACTCGGGGGAGAAGGGGTTAGGGCGACGTGGCCGCATCGGGTGCGTTGATTTCGAGCCAACGGCTCTGATTAGATCGCGCATACCGGTTCGGTTATTTAAATCTGGGCCGTTGATCTCAGATCCAACGGCCCACATTTAAAACAGTTATAAACGTTAGGAGATTCACAGAGAGGCCCCTGGAGATTCAAATAACTAGGAAACAGTCCCTGAAATTCACAGAACTGACCCCAGGCTTATAGAAAATTGGAAATTCACTGGGAATTGGCTAATTAGCCCCTGTGCATTATGAAAATTAGTAGAACAGTTCAGTAAATTCAATTTGGACCCCAGAAAGTTTGAAATTATTACAAATCAAACCAAATCAGTTTAAAAGTTTATTTTTAATTCTGTAATTAATCAAATAATGATAAATGAGTTCTGGAAAATGGTAGAAAATTATTTTTAGCACTGTTAAAACATTCTGAACAGAATAAAATTTCTGGATTTAAATATAACAGTTTACAAATGCTGATATTAATTATATAGTGACAACTAACTTGGAAAAATCAAAGTAAAAATTAAATATATTCCAGAAAATTTTGTAAATTTATTTCAAGGGTGTAAAATTATTCTGCTATCATCTTTTTGAACATATATAATTTCTGTGATCCAGAATAATTATTTAAATAACTGAAAATGTATTTTTAGTTATTAAATAAATACTGAAAAATAAATAAAAATAATATATATTAAATAAAAATGTTGGAAACTGTTCTAAATGTTTAAATAGGTTCTGAAGTGCAGAAAATAAGAAAAATGAGTTCTGAAATTATTATAATAATAATTTAAATGATTTCTCGGATATAATTAATTATAATAGATACACATATATATTAATAAATTCTAAAATTCATTCAAATCATCTTTCAAACTGGAAATGAGTGTTTAGATGTGGCAAATGTAGAATCAAAGGATATGAGTAGCCAATTGAAACATATTTCCATTCTAACTCACATAAAATGACAAGAAAACCATAGTTGCATGTGTGTAACTAAAACTATGTGATTGAAATGACTTGGTATGATTCTTATGATATATTTGGCATTGTTTTGTGTGCATATGAATGACTAGACCCAAGTCAAGAACTACACCCAAATCTTCAAGAGCAAGAATTTGAAGTGAATCCCCCTTCCTTCAAAGGCAAGTGTTCCTTGATCACTTTGTTCCTATTCTAGGATGAATAGTTAGATTATTTGCATGATGTCTTTAATATGAAACCCAGTGTAGAATGTTTTCATAGTTTCATTGCTTTATCTTTCCTTGCAAAACCATGGAGGGAATTAGATAGGACTTGAAGGTTATCATTTTATGTGTTTAGCCATGCTTAGAACTTTAGAGATGAATGGAATGTAGTTGATACTAGTCTTGTGGATTATATGAAAGACACAATTGGATGTGTCATGTGGTTATGAATCTAGACAGGCTGGTTGTTTGGTTGGTGCTTCGTGCACGAGACTCGGGAATGAGTTAGTGCCTGTCCTAGATTCTAAGGACCGGTTCATGGAACAGTTAACCCGGCTTTACAGTGCCACCACAAGACTGAGATGGGGCAGCTTGGCCAATTAATTAGGAGTTTGCCGGTATAGTATGAGTGTTTGGATGGTGCGGGGAATGGGAGTCCATTTTTGACTGCCCTGGGAACTGCAAGGCTCAAGAGGGGGCTTCTGTAGGGGAGGGTTACTCCCAGGAACTACAGCGGTGAAACCTCAGTGGGCTTGTACTTGCCGGTAGACCCTTTGTAAAGGCCATGTAGTGATCTCCTGATCGCACACCAAAGGAAGTGTGTAATGTGGCTTGCAACCACGGATATCAGGGAGGTTTCTTAGTCCACCTGGCAACAGGGGATGAAATCACTACTTGTGGGTAAAGTGGTACAATCTCTGCAGAGAACCAAACTGTCATGACAGCCGTGCTCACGGTCAAGAGCGGCTTGGACTTGTCCATGATTAGAGAAACATGGATGTGAGTCAAAAGAGGTTGTTGGGTGGTGTAACCTAACATTAATGACTTAATAATGATGATGGTGGGATTATCACCTAGTAAGATAGGTTGCTAATCAAAGCTAAGGCTTAGGATTAATGCATAGTGCTTAACCAAGTTAGCCTTCCCTTGCTATTGGCCTTCATAACATTCTTTCCTACACTTGCTGAGTACCTACGGTACTCAAACTTGCTTTTGTTGGATATCATATGTTGACTCAGGTGTAAATGAAGACGTAGACTTTGACGAGGAGTACTTCGACCCTGAGGAGTTGTTCTAGGTTGGCGTAACCCCCGGGCAACGCCTGTGGAACTGGAGCACCCCGCTAGAAGTCTTCCGCTGTCATATTATTAGTGTGCTTTTACTCATAACTGATATTTTATGTATTTATGATGTAATATTACGTTGTAAGATACACTTGGCTTGTAATACAATGATATTTCACTCTTGTCGGCACATGTATGACTCAACTGATCCTGGCATACATGTGAGTATACGCTCGGTGTTCTTTATGGAATATCGGGTGTGACAAAGTGGTATCAGAGCCAAGGTTGCCCGTAGGACGCAAACCTAGATAGAAATGGACGAGATAGACATCACTATTTTACTAAAAACTATTTTTATTAAGTATTTTGTTAAAAGGAGAATTATTTGAACTATATATATGTTGTCTAACCTCTTCTATACTCAAAATTATATTATTGTTTATGTTCTAACACATTTTTAAATTTTCTTTGAAACAGATGGCACGCACACGTCTCACGGCTCGTAAGTCCACCGGAGGACGAGTTCCTCGACACCAGTTGGCTGAGCGCACTACCGAGGAGGTGGACAACCCCGCCACCTACCAGACCTACGGGGAGTCCACTAGTGGCATGGTGGATCGCCTTCGACACCTCCTTCGCTGTGCTGGTTATACCGGCAAGCTAGAGGTGCAGTACGACACCACTCGAGTCTCTCGTGCAGAACGAGACGAGTGGAAGTCACAGGCAAGGATCTACCATGAGAACAAGCTGCTCAAGATACACAACTCACCAGCCTGGAGGTCCACCATGGCAGAGGCTGAGAAGGACGCCACTTGGGAGGCAATCACTTGCCAGAGCTACACCAACCGTGGCCGCCTCGAGGGGACTCAATACATGTACATTCCCCGGCGACAAAGTGGAAGCGCGGCATTCAACTATGAGCCTCTCCAAGAAGGTTGTGATGTAGTGCAGATGGACATGAGTCTTCGGATAGGGGTGGACGTCACTGCGAGGCTACAGAACTGCCAACAGGAACTCCAAGACGTCCGGGACCTCTTGAAGAAGTCGGAGGCCATCATGCGTGGACTGATGAGGATGAGGGATGGAGAGATAAGTGATCTCTATGCTTCGGATGGAGACACTTGGACTCCGGACTCTCCAGACCGCAGGGCAGCCAAACGCCCTCATGTTCCTCCAGCACCTGAGGCCTCCACAGCTGAGTCCGAGGCTAGCAACCCAGGTGGTGATGGTAGGAACCCACAGGAAGGTGCACAGAACCCAGGGGACAACTAGGATAGGTGTCCTTGTTCTTATAGTAACTCGTGTAGTACGTGTGTATGGTAATGTATTGACTAGTGTAATGTTGGTTAGTGAACTTGTTTAGAATAATGATGTAATGTATGTTAGTGGATGAACGTGAGTTGTGAAAGCCATAGGCTTATGTTCACAACCACGTTAGTGTATGTAACTATCTATTAAGGAATATAAGTGCTTAGTTTGTTTCAATCATGACCATTTAATAAATGAAGTAGAAACTTTAGTAACTCTTGTATAGAATGGATGAAGTAAGCATACAACCCAATACATCTAAGAGAACATCTATACCTTAATTTTAAACACAGACTTTTACAACAGATGGCAGGAAGAAGGAGACGCAATGAAGAGAACAACAACAATGAGGCTGCAGAGTTTCCTTTGCCTGGGTGGCAGCCACGAGTTGCACGTAGGGCAGATGGAGAAGTGATACAACAGATGATGAACATGCAGAATCAACTCATTCAGAACCTGACACAAGTGGTGGCCAACATGCAGCCACAAATTCAGAATGCACCCCGCCAACCAAAACTGAATGAGTTCCTAAGCACTCAACCACCAAAGTTCGATAACGCTATTGAGCCATTGGAAGCTGATGATTGGCTCAAAAACATTGAGAACAAGTTGCAGATCATTCAATGCCCAGGACGTGAGAGAGTGCTCTTTGCTTCCCACCAACTCTATGGATCTGCAGCTGACTGGTGGACCGCATACAAAGAAGCCCATGAGAATCCTGAGGGTATCACATGGAATGAGTTCAAAATTGCCTTCCGTAACCATTATGTTACAGCCGGAGAAATCAAGAACAAACGGAAGGAATTCCTCAATCTGAAGCAAGGGAGCATGTCTGTGCGAGAGTACCTCACTAAGTTTACACAGTTATCTCGCTATGCTCCGGGAGACATAGATACTGATGAGAAGAAGCAAGACTGTTTCATTGAAGGGTTGAATTCAGAGATACAATATGCTATGTCTTCAAGTGACTATGAAAGTTTCCAAAAGCTCATCAACAAGGCTTTCATAGTGGAAAGGAAAAGACAGAAGTTGGTCGAAGAACGAAAGAGGAAAATGAATTGGCAGGGACAGGCTTCTAGCAGCAACAGTCGGCCCCGTTTCTCATCACCGCCGACGGGAGCGATAAATCGACCCATAGCTCCCAATCAGTTTCAGAGGAACTACAACCCTGCTGCTAGGAACCCAACTTTCCAACCACAACAGCAGAGACCACAAGTGCAGCAACAACGCCCTGCATTCCAACCTCGTCCTGCAGGGCCAAATCCTCAAAATGCACCAACAGGCAACAAGGCACCCATGAACAAGGTGACAGGGCAATGCTTCAACTGCGGAGAAACGGGACACTATGCCAACCGGTGCCCCAACAAGAAGCCACCTCAGGCACAGAACCTTGTGCGTGGCAAGGTGAATCATGTGACGATGGAGGAAGCACAGGAGGCACCAGATGTAGTGATTGGTATGTTCTCCGCGAACACTCATCCTGCTACGATTCTATTTGACTCTGGTGCAACACACTCATTCATAGCCAAGGAATTCTTAACCAAGCACAAACTACCAATTACATCTATGAATCGAGTGTTATTAGTGAATTCTCCTGGAGGAGAAATAAAGACAAAACAAATATGTCCCAAGGTAAAGCTAGGAGTCAATGGAGTAGAATTCCTTGCAAACCTTATTGTGATAGAATCACAAGGAATAGATATTATCTTGGGGATGGATTGGTTGACCAAGTACAAAGGAGTTATACATTGCTCAACAAGGACAGTGGAACTAACTCATACCGATGGAACTAAGGTTGAGTTCACATCTGTTCAAGTACCCTCTGGGAATGTACAACTCAACAAAACTGAAGTAGTTATTGAGGATATAAAGGTGGTCAATGAATTCCAGGATGTGTTTCCCGAGGAGTTACCAGGTATGCCACCAAACCGAGAAGTAGAGTTCCTTATAGAACTAGTACCTGGTACTGCTCCTATATATAAAAGACCCTACCGGATGGATACCCAACAGCTAGCAGAACTCAAGGATCATATCCGAGAGTTATCGGAGAAAGGGTATATCCGTCCCAGTTCCTCACCATGGGGAGCTCCGGTCATATTTGTACCAAAGAAGGACGGAACCAAGAGGCTATGTGTAGATTACCGTGCCCTCAATGAAGTGACAATCAAAAACAAGTACCCTTTACCTCGTATTGAGGACTTGTTTGATCAATTAAGAGGTGCATGTGTATTCTCAAAGATTGACCTCCGTTCAGGATATCATCAACTAAGGATAAGGGAATCAGATATTCCGAAGACGGCATTTGTTTCTAGGTATGGACTGTATGAATATACAGTTATGCCTTTTGGACTAACAAATGCTCCAGCATATTTCATGTACCTTATGAATAAGGTGTTCATGAAATACTTGGACAAGTTTGTGGTAGTGTTCATTGATGATATCCTCATATACTCAAAGAATGAGAAAGAACATGAAGAGCACCTGAGAATAGTCTTACAAAAACTAAGGGAAAACCAACTTTATGCCAAATTCAGTAAATGTGAATTTTGGCTTAAGAAAGTTGCTTTTCTGGGGCATATCATCTCTGAAGGAGGAATCGCAGTAGACCCAGAAAAGATATCTGGTGTGCAAAAGTGGAAGACACCAGAGAATGTTGGGGAGATCCGAAGCTTCTTAGGATTGGCAGGCTATTACAGAAGGTTTATTGAAGGGTTTTCAAAAATAGCCAAGCCACTCACAAAGATGTTGGAAAAAGGAGCTGCTTTCATATGGTCTCAAGAGTGTGAATCAAGCTTCCAAGAATTAAAGAAGAAGTTAACAACTGCCCCAGTCTTGGTTATGCCTGATATGGAGAAACCATTCTCGGTATACTGTGATGCATCAGGGCAAGGGTTAGGATGTGTGCTTATGCAAGAAGGACATGTTATTGCCTATGCTTCTCGACAACTTCGGAAGCATGAGAAGAACTATCCTACCCATGACCTAGAGTTGGCAGCAGTTGTGCATGCATTAAAGCTATGGAGGCATTACTTAATGGGTAAAAGGACAGAGATCTATACCGATCATAAGAGCTTGAAGTATATCTTCACTCAACCGGATCTAAACCTTCGGCAAAGGAGATGGTTGGAGTTCATTAACGATTTTGATGTGGGGATCAACTATCATCCTGGAAAAGCCAATGTGGTTGCAGATGCTTTGAGCAGGAAGACACATGTCAATATGTTGACCATAAGAGATCTACAACCCCAACTGTGTGAAGAGTTCGCAAAGCTCAACTTATGCTTGGTGAATCATACGGAAGCTATAGCAATGGAAGTTGATTCAACCTTGGAACAAGATATACGGAGTGGTCAAAAGAATGATGAAAAGATCAAAGAGATCAAGCAGTTGATCAAAGAAAACAAGGCCCCGGGATTTAGAGAAGATGAGGATGGTATCGTATGGCATGGTAAAAGAATATGTGTACCAGACATCAAAGAGATAAAGAAAATAATATTAAAAGAAGCTCATGATTCTGATTATTCTATCCATCCAGGAAGTACAAAGATGTATCATGATCTTAAAACAAGGTATTGGTGGTATGGAATGAAAAGGGATGTTGCAGAGCATGTGGCATTGTGCGACACATGTCAACTAGTCAAAGCAGAACATCAAAGGCCTGCAGGGCTATTACAACCACTAAAGATACCTGAATGGAAGTGGGAAGAGATTGGGATGGACTTCATAGTGGGTTTGCCCAGAACACAAACAGGGTATGATTCTATCTGGGTGATAGTGGATAGATTGACAAAAGTTGCTCACTTCATTCCAGTGAAGGAAAATTACAATGGTTCCAAACTAGCAGAACTATATATGTCAAGAATAGTCTGCCTACATGGTGTACCTAGAAAGATAGTATCAGATAGAGGTACACAGTTCACTTCAAGGTTTTGGCAGAAATTACATGAGTCTATGGGGACTCGATTAAATTTCAGTTCTGCGTATCATCCACAAACTGATGGGCAGACTGAAAGGACCAATCAAATTCTTGAAGATATGCTCAGAGCTTGTGCTCTTAAAAATAGTAGGAGTTGGGATAAGAACTTGCCATATGCAGAGTTCTCCTATAATAACAGCTACCAAGCCAGCATGAAGATGTCCCCATTTGAGGCCCTATATGGGAGAAGATGCAGAACACCACTATTTTGGGATCAAATAGGTGAAAATAAGGTGTTTGGGCCTGAAGTGTTAAAAGATGCAGAAAAGAAAGTAAGAGAAATTCGCAATAATCTGAAGATAGCTCAAACAAGAAAAAAGAGCTATGCAGACACAAGGCGAAGAGAACTAGTCTTCAAAGTGGGAGACTATGTGTATCTCAAAGTGTCACCTATGCGTGGACTAAGGAGATTTAAAGTAAAAGGGAAGTTAGCACCTCGGTATATCGGACCATTCAAGGTACTGGAACGAAAAGGAGAGGTAGCATATCAGTTAGAGTTACCCTCTCGGTTGTCGGATGTACACGACGTGTTCCATGTATCACAACTCAAGAAGTGTTTGAGAACACCAGAAGAACATCTGCCAATGGATGAGTTGGACATACAGGAAGATCTTTCATATACCGAGTACCCCGTCAAAATCCTCGACACAATGGAAAAAGTTACAAGAAACAAAATAATTCGCATGCATAAGGTTCAATGGAAACATCATTCCGAGGCAGAAGCTACATGGGAAAGGGAAGATGAACTCAGATCACAATTCCCTGATCTATTCCCTTTGTAAAACCAATCTCGAGGACGAGATTTTTCTTAAGGGGGGTAGAGTTTGTAACACCCGAATTATGCAAAACGTGACAACCCTCAACCCCCTCCTCTCCTCACTGCCACCGGGGCCCATTCGTCAGCTCCTTCCCCTCCAGAAACCGCTGCCGATCCCCTCTCTCTCTTCCTCTTCGTGTTATTATCGCATGTGAGGGAAAACCTCTGCAACCGGCCGAATCTCGCGCCCCCTCCGCCAACCGACGCCGCAACAACCGCCGCCTCCTCCCTACCTATAAGTACAGCCCGACCCCGGCCTTTTTCCCCACCAAAAACCGCTCATCCCTCCCGGATCCGAAAAACCACCCCCAATCCCAATTCTCCAAAATTATCACCCGATCCTCGACTCTAGTCCCTCCTACGTCGTTGCAAGACCTCCAGAACGAGTTCCCGACGAGAATTACCAAGGAAAAACACGTAGAGGACATCACCGGCGAAGATCGCCGGAATTTCTTGCTGTGGTCGTCGACACCGCCTCTCTGGCTGTTTCTGGGCCCAAAGATCGCTCAAAGTGAGTTCCCCACCCTCTCCTCTCTCTCCTAGTGCAAATAGATCAGAGAATGGTTGAGAAATTGGGAAAACCGAATGTCTCCGGCCACCGCCGCCGCTCGCCGGCGTTCGCGCGGCCGCCGGACTCGGGGGAGAAGGGGTTAGGGCGACGTGGCCGCATCGGGTGCGTTGATTTCGAGCCAACGGCTCTGATTAGATCGCGCATACCGGTTCGGTTATTTAAATCTGGGCCGTTGATCTCAGATCCAACGGCCCACATTTAAAACAGTTATAAACGTTAGGAGATTCACAGAGAGGCCCCTGGAGATTCAAATAACTAGGAAACAGTCCCTGAAATTCACAGAACTGACCCCAGGCTTATAGAAAATTGGAAATTCACTGGGAATTGGCTAATTAGCCCCTGTGCATTATGAAAATTAGTAGAACAGTTCAGTAAATTCAATTTGGACCCCAGAAAGTTTGAAATTATTACAAATCAAACCAAATCAGTTTAAAAGTTTATTTTTAATTCTGTAATTAATCAAATAATGATAAATGAGTTCTGGAAAATGGTAGAAAATTATTTTTAGCACTGTTAAAACATTCTGAACAGAATAAAATTTCTGGATTTAAATATAACAGTTTACAAATGCTGATATTAATTATATAGTGACAACTAACTTGGAAAAATCAAAGTAAAAATTAAATATATTCCAGAAAATTTTGTAAATTTATTTCAAGGGTGTAAAATTATTCTGCTATCATCTTTTTGAACATATATAATTTCTGTGATCCAGAATAATTATTTAAATAACTGAAAATGTATTTTTAGTTATTAAATAAATACTGAAAAATAAATAAAAATAATATATATTAAATAAAAATGTTGGAAACTGTTCTAAATGTTTAAATAGGTTCTGAAGTGCAGAAAATAAGAAAAATGAGTTCTGAAATTATTATAATAATAATTTAAATGATTTCTCGGATATAATTAATTATAATAGATACACATATATATTAATAAATTCTAAAATTCATTCAAATCATCTTTCAAACTGGAAATGAGTGTTTAGATGTGGCAAATGTAGAATCAAAGGATATGAGTAGCCAATTGAAACATATTTCCATTCTAACTCACATAAAATGACAAGAAAACCATAGTTGCATGTGTGTAACTAAAACTATGTGATTGAAATGACTTGGTATGATTCTTATGATATATTTGGCATTGTTTTGTGTGCATATGAATGACTAGACCCAAGTCAAGAACTACACCCAAATCTTCAAGAGCAAGAATTTGAAGTGAATCCCCCTTCCTTCAAAGGCAAGTGTTCCTTGATCACTTTGTTCCTATTCTAGGATGAATAGTTAGATTATTTGCATGATGTCTTTAATATGAAACCCAGTGTAGAATGTTTCCATAGTTTCATTGCTTTATCTTTCCTTGCAAAACCATGGAGGGAATTAGATAGGACTTGAAGGTTATCATTTTATGTGCTTAGCCATGCTTAGAACTTTAGAGATGAATGGAATGTAGTTGATACTAGTCTTGTGGATTATATGAAAGACACAATTGGATGTGTCATGTGGTTATGAATCTAGACAGGCTGGTTGTTTGGTTGGTGCTTCGTGCACGAGACTCGGGAATGAGTTAGTGCCTGTCCTAGATTCTAAGGACCGGTTCATGGAACAGTTAACCCGGCTTTACAGTGCCACCACAAGACTGAGATGGGGCAGCTTGGCCAATTAATTAGGAGTTTGCCGGTATAGTATGAGTGTTTGGATGGTGCGGGGAATGGGAGTCCATTTTTGACTGCCCTGGGAACTGCAAGGCTCAAGAGGGGGCTTCTGTAGGGGAGGGTTACTCCCAGGAACTACAGCGGTGAAACCTCAGTGGGCTTGTACTTGCCGGTAGACCCTTTGTAAAGGCCATGTAGTGATCTCCTGATCGCACACCAAAGGAAGTGTGTAATGTGGCTTGCAACCACGGATATCAGGGAGGTTTCTTAGTCCACCTGGCAACAGGGGATGAAATCACTACTTGTGGGTAAAGTGGTACAATCTCTGCAGAGAACCAAACTGTCATGACAACCGTGCTCACGGTCAAGAGCGGCTTGGACTTGTCCATGATTAGAGAAACATGGATGTGAGTCAAAAGAGGTTGTTGGGTGGTGTAACCTAACATTAATGACTTAATAATGATGATGGTGGGATTATCACCTAGTAAGATAGGTTGCTAATCAAAGCTAAGGCTTAGGATTAATGCATAGTGCTTAACCAAGTTAGCCTTCCCTTGCTATTGGCCTTCATAACATTCTTTCCTACACTTGCTGAGTACCTACGGTACTCAAACTTGCTTTTGTTGGATATCATATGTTGACTCAGGTGTAAATGAAGACGTAGACTTTGACGAGGGGTACTTCGACCCTGAGGAGTTGTTCTAGGTTGGCGTAACCCCCGGGCAACGCCTGTGGAACTGGAGCACCCCGCTAGAAGTCTTCCGCTGTCATATTATTAGTGTGCTTTTACTCATAACTGATATTTTATGTATTTATGATGTAATATTACGTTGTAAGATACACTTGGCTTGTAATACAATGATATTTCACTCTTGTCGGCACATGTATGACTCAACTGATCCTGGCATACATGTGAGTATACGCTCGGTGTTTTTTATGGAATATCGGGTGTGACACCAGCAAACCGGGACGAGGACACGAGGGCGGCAAGCGCCAGGCAAAGGCGACTGCACGAAGGCCAGGTATAGCCTCGAATCCAGCCGGTGTTGCACGCTGTCATTGCCGACCTGTCTCTCTGAATGCACATCAGATGGCGCAGGGCTGCAGCTTACGGAGCGAGCAAGACCAAGTTGCTGCTTGCTCGCAAGAGCGAAACAATGCGATTTGCCATGCAGGCATTACAGGGCACAAGTCGCAGGTCAAAATCATGCGGAACTGTTTGATAAAAAGATCAGGATGAATAATCAAGTGCTTACCCAAGCAGCCGGGATCACGGATCACGTCTGACTAATGCCCCTGCGCAATGGTTTATTGTTTACCCTGATGAATTGAAGGGTCGAGACAAGGAGGCCGGTGCGGACCGGTTGCCGATTACTTATCAAATGCAATCACAAACCTAAGTGGTCCTCGATAATATAAATGTCAAACCTACCGCTTAGTCGGCTGCAGGCGATACGTCAGGCGGGGAGTTCGTAGAGCCGCTGCCGTGGCGACGGCGACAGCGCCGGGCTTGTAATTGGCCCGTGCTCCGACGCCGACGTGAATTATTGGACTGTGCCGCGACCGGGACGCTAGCTAGCTCGACGCCGCAGCACGCGAACAACAGAAACGGAGTGGACCGGCAGAGCGCCGGCAGCACGAACAACAGCCGCATCAATCAGCAATGGCGACTGCCAGTGTGTGAGGTTGCAGTTCACGCGTCACTGGTGGAGGGAGGAGCGATCTAGGCTGACGGGACCGAGTGTTATTTGAAACGGATGGCAAGCTGCCAAAGGTACTCACTGCTCTTGCAATGGAAATGCCGTTGGGAACTGGCACCACATCGCTGTTGTCAGTTCGTGGTCACGCGATGCAAAATTTCAGAGACGATGATATTTTTGCGATAGGAAAAACCTGTTGGAGGTGTTGTTTCTGCTGCTGATCTGGATGAAATTCCTGTCTGCCAGTAGATCTGTTTTGATTCTTTTTGTTTAATCCGTTGATTTCTTGCAACAGAAAAAAATCAGTAGATGACCTCGTGATCTGTTTTGTGAATCGGCCGAAGTGTTGGACTCCCCCTCTCAGCCCACCGAACCCCCTTCTTTGTCCGCGGGGGAGAGTATGCCCTCCTACACCTCCGGTTGCCGACGGTGACATCGCCGCGGACGCCGCACCACCGCCGCTCAGTGTTCCTCATCCCGTCGTCCTCTAGATAAGCCAGGTAAGTGGGTCAGGCCCATGTAAGGAACAGGCCGGCCAGACCACGCAGGACGGGAGGGCCCGCCGGCTTTCGGCCTTCGCGCATCGGCATCGCCAGATCGGGCATGCAGCTCCGGAACGGTGCCCTGTATGTTCTCGTCGATCTCTTTATTTCTTGCGGTCACATGTCGATCTGATATCAGCAGGGTGGCGGCACCGGCAACGGGCGTACAGCACCGGAGGTCATCCCACTTCAGCCGGCCGGCCTACAACGAACACACTCTCTCAGTACTCCTGTAGTGCGCCTGCCGCCAGTACTACTCGACCAGATCAAAAGCTATCTATTAGAAGTATACAGCTCAAACGCACAAAAAGCAGTGGCTCAGAAAACCTCAGGTGCCTGCCTGGACCGGACCGCGAAGTGCCCAAGTGGTAGCGACGTACGTAAAAATACCCACTCGGGTTACCGGATCGCACCGAGGGCATTTGTTTACGAATGTAATCGAAAGGTGGATCCTTCTTTTCCGAAAAACAAAACGTTTCTTCTTCTCGGCAGATGCTTCTCCTTGGTGCGAAATATATGCACGCGATCCTTCTGGTCTTCTTAAAAATATTCAAAAGCCTACTGTGTTTTTTTCCTTTTTGCGGGTAAAAGAAAAGGCAACTATTGATCCAAAAAGTTTAGAGTTAAGTACTCCCTCTATTCTAAAATATATGATGTTTAGAAAAAATTAGTTCAATTTCACTAAATTAACTGTGTTAAATATCATATAATTTGAAATAGAAGGTGGTATATGAAAAAGAATGAAAAATAAATGCCAGCTAGCTCACCGCAATTTTCTCTTTCTAATAAGACGAGGGTATGACATATACATAATAAATAAATAAATGAGGAGGAGGGTTGGACCGGATTAAGATCGGACTAAATTTATGTTATTTAGTCTAACATTTAATAAAGACCCAAATAAATTGTGAAGTGCCCATGGGCCAAAGCGTTTAGCTGGCCTACGTGTACCTCATGTTTCGTTCAGAGCGGGCTAATTAGCTTACACGACGTTTCTTCTTAAGAAGTTAAGAGCATGTGGTTCTTCCACTAACCAAACTTTTTTTCTGGTTTATTAATCTTCTCCTTTCCAATACGTGTGTGCTGCAGACCTTTTACACTTTTCCTCTCCTGGACTTTGCCTGCTTGTTGGGCTAAACAAGGACATCTTGATCTTCGTGATATTTGAGATGTTGCAGCGGGCATAGTGCACCCTGCCTACGTCACTCACAGCCTATACTGATATAGACTCAGCTCGAAGAGGGGGGAAGGGAGGGAGCGAGTGCGAGAGAGAAAGCTAGACTAAGCAGGAGAGAGTTGGAGGCGAGCGACTGATCTAGCGAGGCAAAGGAAAGGCATGGAGGAGCTCGCGGAGCTGGGGCACCTGCTCGTGTTCGCCTTCCTCTTCTCCTTCGCCTCCTTCATGGTGGCGCCGGTGATCACCGACGTGACGATGGACGCGCTATGCCCCGGCCGCGACGAGTGCTCCCTCGCCATCTACCTCACCGGCATCCAGCAAGCTGTGAGTAGTACCAAATGGACCATATCCATGGCCACTTCTGCACCGTGATTTTGCCTTTTTGCAGTGTGCCTTTCATTTGTAGAGGAACCAATTAGTGCGGTTCTTCTCCTGAACCCTCTCGTTAGTCAAAGCCAGCTGCACATCCAACTAGTAATAATATATTATATAGGTGATCGTGGTTGCTTTGTTCCTCTTCCGCTTGAGCATTCACATAGTTGATCCATGTTGTTAATCACTGGATTCGTTTCATTTCCAAAAACATGAATACGGCATGAAGAGAGGGCAAGCCACACTAAGCACGGCTTTGCAGTGCCCACGCCCTGCCTGCTCGCCCGCCACTAGTGACAAATCGAGTGACGACTGATGAGGTGCCGTTACCATGACCAGACGTCATCGGGGCTCCGGTGTTTCCCCTGGGTCCGGGCGTTTTCTCCGTGACCCCGGCCATGTGGCGTCGGTCATGACGCTACCCTCGACATGCCGGTCACCTTGAAGCTCTTGGTGAGCAGCCCACTTCCCCGGCTGGTGGCGACCCCAGAACCGGCGCACCGTCACCTCCGGCGAATTATTCTACCGCGCATGCAGTTGACTTTGTGGACGCGTTCAGAAACTAACCTCTTTGTAACCGACGTCGCACCGACCATTTACGATTTACCACCACTTGCTCTCTGCATGTCAAAAGAAAACAGCATTGCCCCAGAAGCTGGTAAAGTGGTCGGAGACACATATAGGTGCGTAGAAAGAGTCAGTGCCATTGACACGCATCTAGGTAATTAGAGAAACAGGCCAGGAGAAAAAACAGCATGCACGTCACTCAACTTTTTTACCTTCACTTGATGGAGCTGGTCGAAAGGTCTATACGTGAGAGGTCTCTTGTGGTTTCCTTCCGTGTAAGACCTGTCAAATCTCTGCCGGAAAGCGGGTCTCTCGACGGACGGTGACGCATCCGTCGCCGACCGACCACCGGAAACTTAGACTGCTCAATTGCTCTTCGGACCACAGGCCATGCCGCCACACCACTGATCCACGATCACTGTGCCTGCACAAACGTCATATCGCCGGCCGGAAGAAGAAAAAGGGAAGCCGCGCGCTAACACCACGAGCACTGCGTTGCGCCAACCACGCGACGTCGGACACGCACCGATCCAGGCAATGTTTTACGTGACAGTCTCTGGCTTATCTTTCGTCAGGTTACTGGCCTGGGAGCTCTGGTGGTGACGCCGGTGGTCGGCAACCTGTCCGACAGGTACGGCAGGAAGGCGTTGCTCGCACTCCCGGCGATGGCGTCCATCGTTCCACTGGGTGGGTACTCCTCGTGTCACTGAGTGACAACTGAGCATTCTTCGCTGACGATGCCGTAGTGATATCTGGGAGTTGTTGTAATTTGCTTCATCTATTTGAAGGCATCTTGGCGTACAACCGGACGAAGGCGTACTTCTACGCGTACTATGTTACCAAGACGCTGACAGCGATGGTATGCGAAGGCGCCATGCAATGCCTCTCGCTTGCTTACGTGGTACCCGCTCGTGCCTGTGGCCTCCAGTCTTCACTTCAGATCATCACCAAGCCGAGACAAAACTGCCATGCTGTCGCTGAATGTAATGAACAAAGCTTCCTCCTGACCGAGCCCTCCTGCAGGCTGATAGGGTACCGGAGACGCGGCGGGCGGCGGCCTTCAGCGTGTTCTCCGGCGTCTGCACCGCCGGCTTCGTCGGTGGAACCATAGCGACCCGTTTCCTGTCTGTCTCATCCACGTTTCAGGTCTGCACCAGAACACCCTGATTTAAATGCACAGGTCGCTGTCGTACATGCATGCATTCCCTGCCAACTAACTTGCATCCTGGTATCAAAGGTGTCCGCAGTGGCAGCCGTGGCGGCGGCCGTGTACATGAAGGCCTTCCTCCAGGAGACAGACGGCAGAGCATCACGCAGCGACGAGGAGGCCTCCCGTCCGCTCTGCCTTCCCTCTCCCAGCAGTGAAGAGGCGTCACCAAGGCTCCCGCCCCTCCGGAAAGCACCGTCGCTGTCGGAGGTGGCCGCCTTTCTTACCAACAGGTGAACCATATCTGAACTCAAGATAGGTCCCTGATTTTCGAAATTTGTCACTGGCTACCTGTATTGCAAAGCAAACTAGTTGCAAATCCAACCTTACCTATAAGCCTATATAACTTTTCGAGCAAGCCTACGCCATCAACATGCAGAGGTTAAAATTTCTAGTCATCGGTTCTGTGCCAACCAACTCCTTGCATTTTTCTCTCTTTTTTTTCAAACAGCCAACTTCTTTCTTTTTTGGACACACCAACCCCTTGCAGCTGATTAGGGATGCAAGTGGGTACATAATGACCCATTTTAAATCATAAAAAGAAACTCCACCACAATCCAATAAAAAATGAACTAGCAATCAGTTAAACGTACGTGAAATCTAGTGGATGCTCAACTATTCAAAAAACAATCATCCCTACATCTGATGTATGATTGCACATAAGTTTCTTTCCAAGGTCATAATGAGATATTTGGCGTCCTCCCTATTTCCCGAGCCACAAATAGATAAAAGAAAATTGTACCATGATATGCATATCAGATTACCTTTTGAATGCCTGCAAATGACCTGCAGCTCCACCTTCTCGAGAGCAGCGGTTGTCACATTTTTTCAAAGCCTTGGTGAGACAGGCCTGCTAACTGCACTAATGGTACACCCCTTCTTCACTAGAAAAGATACGATGTGACATATGAATATGAGATGTATACGCACTTGTAAATTGTAATGATGTAAATAGTATGTAGCAGTCATGAAAGGATTCAGTATGCTGAATTCATGAATAAAGGCGTTGTTTCACATGTCAAACCTTAGCATTCACATATCTACCTGGCGTCTCAAAATTTCTTTACGGGGTGAAAATGCAGTACTTCCTCAAGGCAAAATTCCACTACAGTAAGAACCAGTATGCCAATTTGCTGCTAATTATCGGAATTACAGGAAGTTTCTCACAGGTACAATTTTTTTCTCACTGCTAATTTTATTCTCACAGGTAGAACTCCGCCTATGCCTTTCTAGGTATAGCCGGTACCAAGCCGGGGTAAAGGAGGAGGGTTGTGATAGGCTTGGCGAGCCAGCATCAAAACCAGTCATTCCTATGGATATGAAATCCAGTTTAGGTTTCATATCTAGCCTACCTCAATGTGCTTGAGACAACGGCTTTGTTGTTGTTGTTGTAATATTTTAATGCCCTTGGCACAGCGGTAAAGCTGTTGCCTTGTGACCATGAGGTCACGTGTTCGAGTTCTGGAAACAGCCTCTTACAGAAATACAAGGAAAGGCTACGTACAAAAGACCCAAATAGGTTGGACCCTTCCCCGGACCCTGCGCAAGCGGGAGCTACATGCACCGGACTGCCCTTTCTTTTTTTTTTAATGTTTTGATGCCCTTATTTCTGATCAATTAGGTGGTCCATTCTATATTAGCAGCGCCTAAAGAAGTTCGGAATTTATGATGCAGCTAATCATGATGCCACTCTTAGTGCCAAAGCTAGGGGAGCAGAAGCTGCTTATCATAGCACTTATAGCGAGTTGTGGTTATGTAAGATGCTGCTATGTTCAATATTAATGCATATTTGTTTCTCGTTACTTTTCCACTACAACTATTTGATTTGCTCTCCCATTGAATGCCGCAGGCACTCCTATATAGCATTGCTTGGTCATTCTGGGTATGCAAGTGACCAAACGGCAGTACTGATTTTGTTGTGAAATTTCGTTTGTCATCCTATTCATGTTGTGTGTGGTTCTTGAAGGTCCCTTATCTTGCTGCAAGCCTTGTCATATTAAGCTTTTTGGTCACCCCTTGTGTAAGTAGTTACCTGTTATTGCTCCCTTGCAGTCCTTGTTTGTAGTTGATTGAATCATGTGAATAATTTTACCATGGACTCACTTTTGACAGATAAGGAGCATCGTATCGAAAAAAGTGGGTCCTTTTGAACAGGTAATAATCCACAAGTCAACCATGGGCCACAGATCTACAGCTTTTGCACATGTCCTGCATAATTTAATTCCAGTGATGATTCTTTGCAAACTAAACAAAGCTGCATAGTTTCGATAAATATGCATGATTCTTTAAGTATGACTTAGCTTTCGCAATGCAATCAATCATAAGGGAGCAGTTCAAGGGTGCATCACTGGAATAAGCTCGACCGCAAATGTGATATCTCCTCTAATCTTTACTCCCCTCACAGGTATGTGCTTGTGATTGTCTTTACAAACATATATCAAGAAAGAATAAGTTATGGTCATCTGCTGTTTTTTTCTCAGCCTTTAATGCTAGCTTATAAGCTTGGACAATTTTTTCATAGATGTAATTTTTCTCTATTTCGTTTGATAGCCTGGTTTCTATCAGAAACTGCACCTTTCAACTTCAAAGGTTTCAGCATTGCCTGCTCTGGGTTTGTGACGGTAGGCCCACTAATTGAATATGTTATTGCTGTCATTAAACTATTTTGTTGCAAAAAATATGAATCTGCGTTACAACTTATTTACTGAAAAGTTCATGCTTCATTCTAGTCCCTTGATGTTAACGTCTACTCTGTTATGCTTCTTGCAGCTTGTAGCCCTAGCAATGAGCATAAATATGAGACCGTCAGGAGTCCAGCAGCCAGACAGAAAATAGAAGAGCTATTGATTACTCTATGTCTGTGGTATAAAAGAAGTGAACGTATGCCAGTACATAGACACATAGTCATTGAATGTCTGTACCGCTAACCTTCTCCCATCAATTAACCAATGTCAATAGCCATGTTTGAAATTTACGTAGATAACAATATATAATTTGGTGGCTGTCCTGTGCTTGTTAGATTATTTACAGACAGCTGATAGTGGTGTAAAATATCATACATGTTATTACAGGCTTGAGTATGTTCATAATTGAAACATACTGCAATGAGCTGTATGCATAGCTGTTACAAAATTATACCAGACATATATATGATTGTAGAAAAATCAGGTGTCTATAGAAAATAATAATGCTTTTGCAGAATAGATATCTTCTTGTGTTCTGTCATGTGGGAGCGCACGTACAGGCACCGCGGTGACGTGTGCCGCGCCAAGCGCGCGCAGGAGGAGGCCACCACGAGTGCTAAGTTTGGAAAGAGAGATTAGTTTCTATTTTTATTCCTTAAGTCTAGGAGAGATTAGTTAAGGCTCAGGGTCATATATTCCTGTAACCGCACATTGAGAAGATTAAGCAAGATCATTATCCCTAATCACCCGTCTCTCTCTCCCCCAATAAGCCGACGGCAGAGGGGTAAAGACCTCACCGGCGAAGACGGACCGAGGCTACAAGCTCCGTAGCCGAGGGTCAGCTACCCTAGGTACCGACGCGCTTGACAACCTGATATCACGATCCCGACGGTCCTCGTCTTCCCGATCCACCTCACCACCAGCCGCCACCACTCCATCCCCATCAACAGCCGCCACGCCGCCATCATCCTTGTCGTCCGTCGCGTCTTGTGCCACCGACATGGGTGACGCCAAAGACCTCAAGGACACCGTCGAGTCCCTCACCAACGCCCTCAAGACATTACAGACTACAGTCGAGGCTAATGCCAAGGCCATTGCCTTCCTCACCTCCGACCGCACGTCATCATCGGGCACCAAGATGGGCTCCAGCGAGCACCACAATGACCGGCCACCGAGATTCTAGAAGATGGATTTTCCCAGTACGACGGTAAGACTGATCCCCTCATCTTCATCAACCGCTGCGAGTCCTACTTCCACCAGCAGCGAATAATGGAGGAAGAGAAGTCTGGATGGCCTCCTACAAGAGAAGTCTTGATGGCCTCCTACAACCTGGAGGACGGGACGCAGCTGTGGTACATCCAGGTCCAACATGACGAGGGCACTCCGTCCTGGCGCCGGTTCACGGAGTTGCTCAACCTGCGATACGGCCCCCCTCTCCGTGCTGCTCCCCTCTTTGAACTTGCAGATTGTCGTCGCATCGGCACCGTTACGGAGTATCAGGATTGCGGAGTATCAGGATTGTTTCCAGGCGCTTCTTCCCCGCGTCGGCCACCTCAACGAGGCGCAACGAGTCCAGCTGTTCACGGGCGGCCTCCTTCCTCCGCTCAGCCTCGACGTCCAGGTCCTCAACCCGCAGTCCCTTGCGGCGGCCATGAGCCTGGCACGCCAGCTGGAGCTCGGGGAGCAGTACGCGCCCGCGCCTGCCAAGGCCTCGACCCGTGGCCTTCTACCAGCCCCTGCGCCGCGCCTCGCCCTCCCTGCTCCCCAGATCAACAAGGCGGCCACGCCCACGCCCACGGTGGACGGCCAGCCGGTGAAGCGCCTATCCCTGCCAGAGCAAGAGGACCATGCCCGATATATCATGTGTCCTATAGCAAGGCATTGCAAGCTGAGAAGGATACTGAGAAAGTGATGTGGAGCACTGACCTGTTATATAGTTCTGACTCATTTTATTGACCCCCCACATCCGTAACTTAATAACACATCCACTTTCATAAATTCACCTACCATCTCCTGTAACTTCAGCAACTGACACCGAAGAACTGATCCCGCAGATCTTGACATCCTATTAATTGGCAGAATCGGCACCAGGCAACCGAGTACCAAACAGACTAATATGATTATGATTTCATCAAAAACTTCTCCAGCACTTTTATGTAGTCAGCAATGTCATTGAAGATTACATTGAAAATCAGATTATCCAAATCTCTCAGCTCTGTAATAATTATTGGTTAAAGGCGGACTTCAAAGCTAAGAGAAAGTCACATCACATCTGCAGAGAACAATGAAAAAATGTACAACAAAATGTAAAATACTCACCAAGGAAGACACGCTTGCCGTAAGGAACCACAAAGGTGTTTGTTTTCTTCTCTGTCAGGCAACTGAATATCTAAAAGAAATGCAACATCATTGCAAATTTTCAAAAGATGTGCACATTTAATTGTTCAAGTTCTAAATAAACGACCTCTTGAAATACACTATAACATAGAAGAGACAAGCTGCTAAACCATACTTGCTCATATATCATACATGGGAATGCAGTAACTTATTATTGTATATGTACAATTCCGAAAGGTAGGCAACAGGCAACAGATTAGTTGACTCTACAATCTCCAGCGCCCTCTGAGGATTCTTCATCGTCTGCCGATACGCCCCCATCTGTGGCACGCAGTACAAGATTATGTAATCTAGTGTTGTCCTCAAGGTCTTCTGATGAATATTCTTCTGATGCTTGTTGCCTACGTTCAGATGCTAGCAACTGCTGGATCAACAGGTCTGGCAAGTCGAAGTGCCAGAGCTTGGCTCTTCTCTTGCGAGGCCTCAACTGGAACAATGTAAAATAACATAAAGAACATCAACATCAAAGGAAATTTAACAGCACAAATCCCCACAGCAAAGTTATCCAGTGACAAAATGTTAGTGTTCTGAGTCTTCCTAATTCAGCCAGCCAAGCAATGTGATCCAGTGAATATATGGAATTTTGTATTTCAAATGCATATGATCTATACAGAGGCTAGTAGTTATGTACAAAAGCCTCTTATAGATGAAAAAAAGTAGTTTCATGATAAACATGTTGATGCAACTGAGGCTGGTTGTTATGAAGTTCTTAAACTCCACATGAAAAGCGCCCCTAATGTATGAAGCTGATTGTTATGAAGTTCTTAAACTCAACAAGAAAAGTGCACCATCTATATGACATTAGGACGTGCTAATCAAACTAATTAGCATGTCCCAACATCATAGATATATGACTGGAGGAAGCACATCCAGGTTAGAGAATAAAGTTTGACTGAAAGTTGGGATGATCAGGAGAGATATAGATGGCCTCGAGATAATTACCTCCTGAACTTTTATGGTTGGTGCCCGCTCAATGGCAGAGGGAGTCCATATCTTAACATCATTGTCGATTCCACTGCTAGCAATCGCCATAGCATGAGGATGAGGCTCAATACAATTTACAATGCATTCATCACCCTCCATGGCCCGTAAGAACTTCCCATCTCTCTTTCTCCAAATAAATATCCGGCCACAGTCAGAACCACTGGCAACATATTCATCATTTGGCCCCATTAAACTTACACGCTTCACAGTCTCACGGTTGCGGTGACCGACATATGCCTGAGGTGCAGCAGGTTCATCAACATCCTGTCCAAATGCAACCTTTGTAGATTTGCACCCTTTGTTAGATCCAACTTTGGCAGATAACTTTGGATCAGAACCAAGCCCTCCATTTTTAGGGAATAGGTAGATATTCTCGTCATTGTAAGATACAAGCAACTCACTCTGATGAGAGAACACTAACCCTGTTATTCCAACACTTCCATCATCAATAAGATGTGGTGGGCAATAGCAGTCTGTCAGATAATCGAAATCAGATGATCCATCCCACTTGCACTTGCGGATGTCATACACACGGGCATATGCATTGCTTCCTCCAACTGCAAAAAGATTTGGGTTCCTTGGGTCTATTGTAATCGCATTAAGATGTACATAAGAGGATCCTGATTTACTCAAATTGTTGCTGCAATAAAACAGTTCTGTGGCTGTATTGGTTCTCAAATCAAACTGCACAAAAATGAAACGAACACATATAGTAGCTGGTTTATAAGAGTCTGAATATTTGGTGTGTGTTTCATAACTTACATGTTGAACAAGGCCATCCTCGCCACAGCTATAAAAGATGTAAGGGTTACCAGGCTCTATTGCCAAATTGTGAGCCCTTCCGGCATGCTCACCAAGCAACGTAGTGGTCACATCTGCACCATCCTGTATCTTGGCGAGTCTCACCTGATTGACACAGAAGATCGTTACAGCCCATCTGGCCAATAAGATCAATCAAATCAGTATAGAAAAGCAGACATTGACACATAACCTCGCCATCTGCCGCACAGGTGACAAGGGTTCGATCATCCGTGCAGGGCATGAACCGTGCCTGGAACACATTGCCTCCATGGCCGGAATGGAACTCTAGTTTGACAGAGCCCGTGTCCCAGTCCCACAGCATCACTATCTGGTCATCGGACCCTGATATGAGGGTGTCTCCTGCTTCATTGAAGGCAACCGTGTTCACGCAGCCCGTGTGCTTATCGAGCTTCTGGTGAATCTGGAGGCGCATCACAAGGTCCTGCACAGCAATCGCATTAGCAAAGCATAACACATGCATCGCTCACACTGCTGAACTTGCTACCGAACATGGTAGAGCGATCAGATAAAATTGCAGACCGAACTGCTCGGCTCTAATGAAGAGCAAATGAACAAACTAATGCGCCAACCCAGAGACTAACCCTACACGCAGCAAATCGCATCGCACAAACGCTACAAGCAGCAAATCGCATCGCACGAAACTGAGCCTGACCCCAAACCGCCACTCATCCCAAGACCACACCATTGGATATTGAACAGAACCACCCATACGGACGGATTGCTGCGCGCACCAGCCGATCCGCCCGTGCCACACGGATCGAGACGCTGGTGAGAGCGTCAGGAGAAGTAAAGCGCGATCGGGGGACGGAGAGAAGGGAGGGAGTCGCGGGGAACCTCGGATGCCGCGGAGCGGCGCGCGAAGCGGCGGGGGAGGAGGTCCCCGACCTCGCGGAGGCAGAGGTCCGCGGCGGCGGCCGATGGGGCCGGGTGCCTCCATGGGCGGCGCATGGCGCGTGACCCCAAGTGTGACGTTGTGTGGTGAGGCAAAGACGAGCACGAGCCGTCGAGAAGGAAAGGAAAGGAAAGGGGGTTGGGGGCTTGAAAGGAAAGGGGAGCTGATTGGAGGTGGCGATCGGGGGTTTATGCCGTTGAGGCGTGGAAGATACGTACACGTGTCGCTGGGCCGGGCCAGGCCGGGCCGGGCCATGGGCTGTCAGACAATGACCCACAAACGGCGATTCCTCTATGACACGTGGGCCCGCAAGGAAGTTGTTATCTTCCGCTTGCCTGGTGTGCAGTTATCTTACCACTAAGCAGGTGGTTTGTCCAATTGTCCTGAAGCACCTACACAGAACAGTGGTTACTAGATTGGTCCCTCTACTATACCACAACTATTAAATAATGTTTCTCTAAAGTTAAAGTAATATTGTTCATCACTTTAAAACATACCGTTTGATTTATAGGTGGATTCATATTCTGTTTTATTAGTATATAATAAGATATAGAGAAGAATGTATGTGAGACATTGTATTATAAAATAAATTATTAAGGTAACTGTAAAGAATAGATGATAATTCTTTAGAAATATTTTAAACTAGAACGAGTGGGTACAATCTAAGCCTGAAAGAAGTTTATTCATTACTGACTGAAGTCAGGCCTATCTCATCACGGGTCGCAGAAGATTTTTCGTAGGCATACTTTGTTTAGCTATAAATACATTAGTGATTGATATTAATGTAAAAAAGGGAGATTTGCACGGCTGAAAAAAAAACGGAAAGAAGGATATGCCGTCATGTGTCACGATGTGATTAGCGCGAGTTAGGGGTGTGAGAAAAAGAATTGGTTTTAAAAAAGTATATCATTAATGTTTTGATATGAGATCTAACATGAATATTTTTTAAAAAATATTTATCAATTCAAATGTACTAGTCTAATATTTTATATGTACCATCTCAATATTTTTGATTTACACTGTTAATATTTTTTACAAAAATGTTTAACGTATTTTTTAAAATATTGAAGAAGGTCTATAGAATATTGATACTATTTTTTAAGAAATGTTGAAGGTCGTTTAGTGAGCCATATTAAACCAAGTTGATTAGAATTAGTCTATTAGATTCTATCAATTGACTTCTATAGCACACCCTGTTTGAAGAAGAAAAATTTGCACCCGAGAGCCGATAAGGGCAGTCGTTGCGTACAACTGTGCGGGCTCACACTGCACTCGCAGAAGGTGAGAACCGTGACGACGGATATTAGTGACTTCTTTTGCCCGCAAAGCCAAAACTCGTCCGGGCTAATTGTCCAATTTAATTAGAAATTTCCGCCGGGTCAAGATCACCTTACGTCGGAGGAGAGAAAACCAAGCAACGGACGAGCGGAACAACTACATCTTCGAATCACCGCCCGGGCCTCACGGCAACCGTCGATGGAGCCCCCCCGCTGACCGGGCCCCGCCACGCACTGTTAACTCACCCCCTGCCGCGAGGCTCCATCCGTCCGCGATGCGGCGGCGGAACTTACGAAGCGCGCACGCTGCTCTGCGCTGGTCGGCTTTGATCTCTCCGCCCGCCCCGATCGCCTCTGTCGTGGAGGCTCGTCGTTCTTAGGAGGCGAGCGAACAAGAGAGAGAGGGAGAGGCAGATCCGCTCGGAATGGGGCAGTGCGCGTCGCGGCAGGATGCGGCGGTCGGCGGCGAGGGGCGGAGGGGGTGCCTGGCGGTGGCGCGGGAGCGGCGGTCGCGGTTCTACATCTTCCGGCGCTGCGTCGCCATGCTCGTCTGCTGGCACAAGTACAAGAACACCTGACACCCGTCTTGCTCCTCCGCCCACAGAACTCCCTCCGCGTCGCCGCCACCACCTGTACACAATACATGTTCTTGAATCTTGATTGAATCTCCCCATGCAACTTAGTGGCAGTAATCTGCTTTTCCTCCTGTACAAATGGAATGATCTACTAGTAGTTAATGCGAAACTCTAATGATTTATTGCCTCCAACTCCGTCATGAATAAATGTTTGCAGAGCAGCGTATACCCTCAATGGAGCTATCTGAACTTTTCTGGCTAGTATTCTCTACTGGCAAACGTCACAAAGAAATCGTGTGCGTCACTGCATCTTTTGTTTACACGCGCCTATCATGTGACTCGGAGAAATCAGTTTCCTACATAATCAAGCTCAACACAACCCTATCTCTCCATGCTTGAGTGATACGCCTACATGGAATGAATACTCCATTGACAGTGCGTGAGTAACGAAGGGGGATGGCAGGTCAGAGGCGTCAGATCTGTGAGAACGGAGGACGAATGGAGGAGATTGACCACTGACGAGACAGCGGGCGATCCAAGCTACAGCTTGCGAACGGCATCGGGATGGACGAGCTGCACTGTGACAGCAGAGAGAGCGACAAGTTCCGGAGCCGGACGAGTGAATGCGGGGAATCTTTGTCTGACGATGGCGCCATGTCCTTCCGTCCGTCCGTCCGTCTGTGGGGATGCGCGTGATGTCTTAAATGCAAAGCCGGCCATGCTCTCCCTTCCCTTCGATGCCTCGAGCGCGCGCCTGCGCCTCGTTCATTCGAGCTCGTGTGACTCGCGTCGTTGCTCTGCACAGTTACTTCTCCTTTGCAAGGCCCAACAACCCACCACAGAGTGTCACCAGCTTGCCGTCGATCGATGCGTTCTTTCTTGCACTGATCTGCATGGGAAATTGCCGTCGCGTGTTTTCAGAAAACTCGGCAGTTTCTAATCTGATGAAACTCTATTTATTACTGTAGACTGCTGCATTTCATGGTCCCTCACTTGTGACGGAGCACCTAGGTTTGAGAAAATCAGAGTTTTAACAGAGAGGAGATGATGATGAGCGTCGTCCGACAGAGCAGACAATGAAGAACGGGTTTCTCATTTTTATCATCAGTTTTCAAATGTTGCGAAATGCAGTGAAGTATGGAGGCATAAATGCCCGCGTTTGCATTAAAAGTTAAGTGGAAGTTGAAGCTGCAACGACCAGTGGCACAGTTTACGCGGGGTGTACATGCCATGATGACCTTGTGCGCGTCAGAAAGATGAAGCGCTGGCACATGCATATGTTACTCTGTTTTTGTGAACTCGTGTGCTAGTGATTTTTCGTTCAGTCTTCTCGATTACGTAGATGCTACTAGTGCAATCCTAAATTCGACGGTACACCGACAGCACGAACCATAGATCTGCAGGAAAAATCAGCTACTGCGTAAAAAAAGCTTCAAAGTACAAGGAAAAAAAAAAGCAGCCCAATCTTCAATAGTGGCTACAGCAAAATTAGGCATAACAGGAACTGCCATTTGATGTAATAGAATACAAAATTCAGGATAGCCATTATCATGACAAAAGCACGTGGCCACAATACACTGAAATGAAACGTAAAGGGTGCCATGGATAACTTTACACTGCTTTGAGTTTCAGTGTCGACATATACGACGTCAATAGCAAAATATAATCAATTTAGGGCATGTGTTGGGATACATCCATGCATCTCAAGCTTCATCCACTGGAGATGAGTTACAATACTCGTTGATCTGCCGAGCGATTTCTGCATGCATGACCTAACTGGCGCAACAAATGCAAGGCGTAACAAAACGCATGCTAAGAAAGGTAATTTAGTAACGGCTCGGCTCAAAAGTTAGGAAACAAATCGAAAACGTATGTGCGCATGCAGTCGACACATGCATGCCCACACGGGGAGATGAAAAGAAGGAAGAGCACAGCTACCGACCGGCCACCATTCATGGCAGGAAGAAGAATCGAAGAGGAGACGGCGCAGACACGTATTGTTACATGAAAGATTATTAAGATATTGGCACGGCTTAATCAGAAAATGACGGTAGCAGCCTAGCAAGTAGCTAGATACATGCCTTCAGCTCCTGAGTGAGTCAAGCCAACACCATAGCTACACTTTCATTTCTTTCTTCCACCTCCGGCTAGCTTAATTATGAGACTGACGAGGGTGGTAGATCGACAAGGAGGAAAATGGAAGAAACATGGGACATGGATCTCTGATGATCTTCGAGGCAAAGGCATGGATAGGGGCAGCTTATTGCTAGATAGGGTTGTTACCGGGCTGGTGTGTGCGACTACGCGAATGCAAGAGGAACGCTTGCGTTTGAAGTGGGAGGTTGACCCATATTATAGATGAGATTCTTTGATTTCTTTTCACTCCTTGGTGTGGGTGGTCATTTAACTCCTCTCTCTACCAACTCATAAGACAGGCTGCAGTATTAATAGAAACAACCAAACTCCCACCTGCTATCTCTCTCACTCATGATGCTGTATATACCAGTAATAAATGAGATTCCCCTGTAGTTTGTTGGGCAATTCAGGCCGCTCATTATTTTCACGAAATTGAGCAACAGTTAGCCCCTCTTTGATAGACCTCCACAACCAGATTTATTTGGATTCACTTCTAATTCTCTGTTGGAGTGGTTCTTCTAATCCTCCCAGTGAATCAAAATCCATTTATAAAAATAGTTTTACAAGATAACTAAATTTGTGATAAGATGAAACGATTTGATGTTCCATGACACTTGCGGGTATATAGTAGCAAGTATAAGGAGAGGTTTGTATTTTGTTGGTTGAGAAGATATTTTGAGGATCGAGAAGCAGGTTTTTTTTGGATTCACGGTTCCTTCACAAAAATGAAGAATCCATTCACCTAATTCCATCGTGAATCGGATACACAAATCACTCGTTTGTCAGAGCTCCTCTGATTCTCATCAAGAATCAGGAACTCGGAGCACTGTCAAAGGGAGCCTTACTACTGTACTAGTAACCACCACCTCCAGCTGGTTGTTACTACCCGTTGTTATCATAAGAGCGTACATGGTGCAGCTAGTGTATGAACGCTAGCTGTACAGGAGTGCATCAAAAAGCATTTCGTGTATGTACGGAATCTGTCCATTGATCGCTCCATTTGATGGTGGTGGTTTTCGCAAGTATGTAAACTGATTTGATCTCGTTAGTTACTACTTGAATTTGCATCCATGCAGAAGTCACAATATTTCCTCCATCACACTTGGCATGCCTGCCAAAATATTTAGACCTTGGATTTCAAATCAAATATGGTTCCGTGATTCGATTGAACAAAAATGTTTAGCTATGTGTCCACCATACCTAGTTAAATTATTAAGAATCCATGCATGTTGAGATGTGTTATTGCTTACACAATATATTTGTGACGAATAGTTATGGTGGGTTTACTTAGAGTTTGAGTTGAAATACGGGTTCAGGGGTTCTTGAGGGTTGCATGAGCTTGTGCATTATTATGTTTATGATTAACTGGAGTTGGTGAAGGTGTCAGAAAAATTGGAGAAGGAAACATGTTTGCTTTTCCTCATGATGTGTAGTATAACGAAGTCGACTTCGCGGTCAACAAAGGGAGGACTGGGCATTAGTGGGGACTTGGTGCCGGACGATCAACAGGCTAGACGAGGTCAAGGGTGATCCATACTGTATACATGGAGAGGACAAGAAGCACAAATGATTTTGTGGTTGAGCCTCAAAAACGTTGAAGGGATGAAGATGATGTATTTGACCAAGTTAAGGAAAGCATGATACTAGTGTAAGTGATAAGAAGTCCAATGGAGCAGGATCGTGAGAGACTTGCCAAAGTTAGAATCATAAGATGAGGTGACACACGTCAACATCAGTAGAAGTCAAGTTTCAAAAAGCATGCAAATTGATTTCTAGTTTGAGACTCACAACTGGTGGTGACAGTTGGCGGTGCATGTGGCACCATCATGAAGCATGTGTTAAGATGAAGTGAAGTCATGTAGGGCTCGATTGTGTTGGGGAGACGGATAAGAAGTTGGAGAACTTTGCACCTAAAGGTTTACGAGTGTAGGTATTAGGTCAAGGTTATTCCTGGTCTTTTCGTGGAGGACTATATAAGTAGGAGTGGGCTAGTTGTAGAAAGAGTCTCTCCCCACAAATCATTCGTTAGGGTTTCATTTTGTTGCGCTAAGTGGTGATTCATGTGAGAGAGGAGAGGAGAGTTTATATGAGAGACAAACTTTGTTCTTTAAAAGTGGGATCATGAGTGAGGTTTCATAGCCATGTACTCATGTATTTTAAATCTTTAAATAATAAATATGATATTTATTTGTGTCCCCTTCCTTTTCCTTTCCCCATCTCTCTTGTGGTATCCTTTTTTGGTGATTTTCATGTTCTCTATTTTGATCATTTTCATGGTGATTTTAGATGATCTTGGAACCAGTATGTGCTAGAATACTTCTTGGTGACCCTTGGTCATCATGACACGAGCACCTCCAATTTCATAGATTTCCTCGAGTTTGTCCATACTCTAGGTCTTGCATCAAAATTCAAAATTTGTAATGATTTCTTGAGCTCTTTGAGTTGTTCTCGTTGGAGGATGTTTGTGATGTCTTGAGGAAGCTAAATTTATATTCCCATTAGATTTTAAGGTTTTTTCAGTGCTACAGTGTCATACCCTCAGACCTTGTTTCGGAGTGTCCGACGTGGTGCCAGAGTTTCCAACAAGTTAAATATGAGTATCTTTGGCGAAGTGTCTGATCACCGCTCAAAGTGTCTAATACCTAACTGATCCTTCTGATTTTCTTGATCAGTGTTTTGGCTTCTCTTATCTTATTTAATGCTTACTTCAACTTTGCTAGTAGATATTTCTAACTAATCCTAGAATTAGCACATCACAAGTTGATGTATATGGTCTTGGTGATTTATCAGGAGGTGTGTCGAGACGTAATAGGGATATAGGTTAAGTTCTTGAAGAGAAATTTATTTTGATCCCATTCACCCCTCTTATTGCCTTGCTCGGTATTTCGATTATTGTTCAGTAATTTTGTTGTAAAACCTGTGTCACATATGAATGTACCACAATACTTCTAATTCTAGTTAGTAAATATACTATACTTCACTGAGTAAGGGGTCAAGTATGTACTACTTACACGGTGTAGTTCTACGAGAGATGATTACGGGGCCTCTTTGTGTCGATGCATGAATGTGTTCGATACAAATTGCATTGAGACTGTAGCAATGGGGAGCACTACAACCCCCAATTTGGTGTAGTGCTCGACGGAAGTGCCTCCTCTGAGGCACACATTGTTACACCAAATGAAGTTCTCGACAAGGCGTGCACTACGGCGACTTCAGAGACTGACAACGAGTTCGCTCACAATCAACGAAAACTCAAAGGATGTGGTGTAGGTTGGCGACGAACACTTTCCGACACGTATCTTTTCTAGCAGTGGGCGTTCGGGATTACCCAAAATTAAGGGTCGGGTAATTCGGGTTTTAAAAAATTCTTGTCGATACCCTCAATACCGGGTACCCCCGCGCACAAGACAAAACCGCCTAAGGACCTCGTCCCTTCCACAGGGGCGAGCTCCGAGGGCGCTACGTGTCCATTCGGGCCGGAGCTCCCCCTCTCCGCAGAGGAGAGCTCCGGGCCAGCCACGTGGCCAGGCGGAGCCGGACCTCCCCCCTACGTGGGGGTGAGCTCCGAAGGCTCCACGTGTCCAGCGGGGCTGGAGCTCCCCCTCTCCTCAGAGGAGAGCTCCGGGCCTGCCATGTGGCAAGCAGAGCCGGACCTCCCTCCTTCGCGGGGGTGAGCTCCGAAGGCTCCACGTGTCCAGCGGGGCCGGAGCTCCCCCTCTCCTCAGAGGAGAGCTCCGGGCCCGCCACGTGGCCAGCAGAGCCGGACCTCCTCCCTTCGCGGGGGTGAGCTCCGAAGGCTCCACGTGTCCAGCGGGGCCGGACCTCCCCTCTCCTCAGAGGAGAGCTCCGGGCTCGCCACGTGGCCAGCAGAGCCACGCTAGCTGCCCCAGTGAGATAGGCAGCGGAAGTAAAGACCCGCGCCTTCCCAAGGCGCGGCATTAAAGACCTGCGCCTTCCCAAGACGCGAAGAAGCGGAGCACGCCTCTGCCAGGAGGCGTTGCGCACAGTCACATCACAGTGAAGGCGGGCGCAGAATGCTGCTGGACCAATAAACATAGTGATAAGACATCCCCTGCTGCCCCTGCCATCATCAACCACTACGCCTAGCTTGCGGCGTGGGCAGTGCAGCAGGACGGAGGCTTAGAAGCTACTGTTAGAGACAGCTACCGACATTACTGCGAGACACGGTAGATGGCAGGAAATCACCCCGGGACCACCTGTCAGGTCCCGGGCCGCGGGAGGCTTAGACTATAAAAGGCTCGGGTAGGCAACGTTGCAAAGGGTTCGGATCCATTGGCATTCAACCCTTAGCTCACTCAGTTCATCCTCATACCCAGGCTTAGAACTTCGGTTCTAACGTTGAAGCAATACACAGAGCAACTCTGCTCACCGTGGACGTAGGGTTTTACGCTTCGGCGGCCCGAACCACGTAAAAATCCCCGTGTCAAACCACTTTCATCTCCTTCCTTCATCCATTCCGGCGAGACCCACGCGAGAGGACTAGCCCCTCCGAAAAAGAACCTCCGCGGGCTGTCCAGAGCAGGCCCGAGGGAAGTGTCGACCGCAGACGCTTCGACAATTCTGGTTTTCAAAATGACTACCCGAAATTGTACCTAAATTTTCGGGTACCCCGGAATTCGGGTACCGGAAAATTCGGGTTCAGGTTCGGGTTACCCATATTACCTGAATAATGATAGAACAAACAAGAATAGCTAAGAATATAGCAACCAAACTACAAATAAAATTGATATTCTAGCAACAAAATAAGTGGAAGTTTATAAAAATAATTGAAAAATAGTAGTGTGACCATATAACATTATAATTACATGTAAGCCACAGGCTAAATCCAGAACGTGTTAGGACAAAACAAGAAAGAGCCATGACCCAACCTAGAGATCGAGTATTTTGGGTATCGGACATCATTATTCGAAAATACCCGAAATATTATTGGGTTTTGCAAACCTCTACCCGAAAAATGATTTCGGTTTTCGGGATCATAATTCGGGTTCAGTTTTTTTCGAGATCATAATTCGATGGCGTGCTGGGCTGAATGAAAGAAGCAACTACGCCTACAATGAGAATAGCAGGACTCCCACTAGCTGACAGAGAACTCCCAGCCAAAATGAAACTGGACTTCCAGCAATAGCTGCAATGTCACTAGAACCTTTAATACAGGAGAATAACTAGAAGTTTCTGGGGAATACAACCCTTAAGGTTTGTTTTCCTCCATTTCTCGGAACTTATCGCGGAATCTAGGCCCACTAGGACTCGGCGGGATTTCTGGTAAATCAAGCTCTCTCAGGGGTGGAAGCCAGCCCCCACTACTCCCGTGATAGCTATACGGGAAAGGGCCCCTTCGTTTGCTCTTCTAGGTTGTATCTAGTACCCCCCACACTCTTCTTCTGTTAACCCCCATCTTCAGCATCTAACTTTTTTTTGATATCATGCAGTAGTTCTTGTTTCCGCATGTGATTGATTTCTCCCCTCTCTTTCGAAAATCTTCCATTTGAACAGGAAGATTCCCTTCTCTCCGGGAATCAACGAGAAATCGAGGAAAGAGCAGCAAAGAAATGAGAAATAAAAAGAAAAATACGACTAATTCCAGATCTTCTTATGTTCGATATAAGAAATGAAATGGGTGATCTTTCGGAAGGGAGTGCAGATTCTTTTTTCGAGGACCTGGCGACAACTCTCTCTGGACGGTAGGGGAACCCCAGTGAAATCAGTAATCAACGCACTCCCACTCCTCTTGCTCCAATTCCCTCTCTTCCTGCTAAAGCTCCAACTTATCCAGACTGGTCAACAATTCTTCCTTTGTTCTCCTAATCTCTCTATTCACATTTGCCCGCGAAGCGAATGAAGGGAAGCTCTTCGAGCTTTCTCCGGCCCGGGTCCCTTTACCACATCATGGGGGTTTACAGGAGATCCCAGAGACTCGCTCGGAAAGGCTGCTATACCAAACATTATTACTTAACTACAAAGAAAGAAAAGACTATAGTAGTCACTAGACTGACTATAGTAGTCCGTCCGGCCTAGCGTCGTCGCAATCATGCTATACTGCCATGGGAAAAAGACTTCCAGTGTATCAGTGGCTTTTCCCCTTCAAGCTGCAGTCAGAAGGAGCCCTCCCGCCAAAGGCAAGACTTTCTCTCGAGAGTCAGAGCTTCGAGACGACTTTCGCAGATGTTCAATCTTGCGAGGCGTATGAGAAAGGAGTGTCGAAGATAGAGCCAAAGGCGATTCTGGGTTCGGGTTTTATGTCCACCTCTAATCTTGTCAAGGACATGAAAGGCATCATGGAATGGGCAGTCGAAGTGCACTTAGCGTAGAGGCGCGTGTATGAGGTCAAGGACGCGTGAGAAGTCAACGAGAATTGTGAGCTTCTCCTAGTCCTAGGTCGCGATGTACACTATTCTTCTCTCTAGATGCCATGGATGAACTCGAGGGCACCAATCGGCATGGAGAGAGGGAGAGGGAACGATCGGGGAGTGGAGAATTGAATCCTTGGTGTACGGTGCATCCCTTTGAGGTGGCAAGGTGTCGTCTATGGAAACTCGAGGTGTGATTGAGACGGCAGGAATTCCGAGGAACAAGACGTGTTGAGGAGGAAGAGAGGAGGAAAATGTTCATCTAAAGAGATTTTAAAAATGGGGGAGACAAAGAAGAAGAGGGAAAAAGAAAAAGAAAGAGCATGGAAGAAAAAAATGAAAGGGAAGAACAGTAAAGGAAAAAACAAAGGAAAAAAGGAGAGAGAAAAGAAAAGAAAGGAAAAAAGTCAAAAGAAAGAACAGAAGGAAGAAAAAGGACATAAATGATTTAATATATGCTAGAAAAGTTTTATATAATATAATATAAAATAGGAGGTGGTTGGTATAAAGTAAAAATTTAGAGTACGACTGTGAAAAATTTAATATACCATATTAATTTTTTATAATATATTGTAAATGATTAGAAGTATTCATCTATAACAAGTGGGACATTTTGAACGTACCAGGCTGTTGAGCCGCGGGGCAGTCAGGCCATGTGGCGGGCGAGACAAAACAGACAGGGGCAGAGGGCAGTGCCGGCTGGCCGGAGTATGGCTCTCACTACAAGAAAACGATATATTTTCATGGGCCACATATATTTTTGTCGGCCCCCATGAAAACAAAGTTATTTTCATTAGCCACAACGTAGCTCACGAAAATAATGCATATTTTCGTCGGTCTGCACATAGGCTCACGAAAATAATTCATATTTTCGTCGGCCTACACATAGGCTCACGAAAATAATTCATATTTTTGTCGGTCTGCACATAGGCTCACGAAAATAATTCATATTTTCGTCGGCCTGCACATAGGCTCACAAAAATAATGTATATCTTCATGGGTTTCTATGCCGGCCCATGAAATTATATCGATGTTTCAGTGCAACGTATGAAATCAAGGTCTATTTTTGTAGGTTTTAGAGAGGCTCACGAAATTAATACAAATCTTCGTGGGTTTCTGTGCCGGCCCACGAAATTATAGCAACGTGTCAGTGCAGCGCATGAAATCAAGGTCTATTTTTGTGGGTTTTAGTGTGGCTCACAAAAATATGGCAGTATCTTCGTGGGTTTCTAGCCCGGCCCATGAAATTACAGTAGGGTTACTTGTTGTCTTCGGCCGATTTGTTAGCTCACAAATTATGTTACTTATTATCGTCGGCCACACGGCTAGTGCACTAAATTAGGTTTATTGTCGTGGGTCTTCCTCCAAGCTCACGAAATTAATCTATTGTTGTGGGTCTCTCTCCTGGCTCACGACAATATTCCCGATATCTTTGACCCCAACAACCTCTCGATCTCAGTTGCTTCTCGCTCCAGGCCGCTCACAGAGAACACGCGCTCGCCCCGGCCGCCGGTCCTTGGGGCCACAATCACCGCCCCCAACGCTTCTCGGGCCTCTCTCTCACCGCAGCCGGCGCCCTAGTCAATTCCAGCTCGCCTCGGCCCGCTCGCGCGCCTGCTCGCCTTGGGTCGCCCATCGGGTCGCCAGTCCTCACCCCGGCCCGCTCGCGCGCCTGCTCGCCTTGGGTCGTCCCTCGGGTCACCAGTCCTCGCCCCGATCGCCTTCTCATCCCGGTCCTCGGTGCCCCGGTCAATTCCTACTCGCCCCGACCGCCTTTTCAGCCTGGCCGCCGATCCTCGGTCTCGCTTGCCCCAGCCGCCGGTCGTCAGGATCGTGCTCGCCGCGGCCACCGGTCCTCAAGGTTGTGCTCACCCTGGCCAACACTCGTAAGCTCGGTAACGCCTTGGCCTTAGCCCACGAGCCGCCGCACCGGCCACATTGCGGTAGACCATCTTCGTCGTCGCCCCGACTGCCACGAGTCCGCCTCTGCCCGGCAACCGTTTCGTCTGAGTGTAGGTACTGTGTTTTATGAAGCAAGATTATAGTACATGTTTTAGAAACAACATTATCTTCTTCTTTAAAACATTGTTTTTTTAGTTTCATGCTTGTTGATAAATACACATTTGCACATCTGTGATATCATATGGCTTCCAGCCCACGCGTCGCTAGCCCGCCACAGGACTAAGCCGTTGTATTTGTTGGATTCACGAAGTTTTGGTCCGGCTAGGTCTAAGGCTCTGTTTGGATTTGTTGTAATCCATTTGAGGCTCCACCGTCCGGCCGCTTGCGCCGTGCCGCCCCCTCGGCCTTGCGCCGCGCCACCGCAAAACCTTCATCGTCGCGCCGCCACACAACCTTCGTCCTACAACTCAAACTCAAAGGTAACTTTTTTTCTGCTGCCTTCATTAATTTATTTCTTACAAGTGAAATAGTGTGAAGAGGCAGCTACTACAGCTAGAACAATTGTGCTTTGAGCTCGAGAAACACCCTTGTATTGGTGTTGCTGTATTTATTGGTAGTCGGCCTGGCCGTATGGTGCTTGCATGGATCATTCTATGAGCTGAGATAGAATATGATAGAGATCATGCATCACTACATTCTGTTTTGATCGGTCCACTCTATGCGAACCAATGCTAGGGCTAACACTCACTATTTAATTATTGAATATCCTAATTAACGTGCATGCTTTAATTTATATGTTGTGCTTTTGTTTAATGCCTATTATGATCGTGCAAGTACCATATCCATTTATGCAAGAAAAGTGACTAGTAGCTCGTAAATAATAGATAGCGCTCTTATAAGAATGTAAAGTGTTGCATGGTTAATATGTGTTTTAGAGAAAGTTTGTTGTAGCGATATGTAAATAAATAGGTTTCGGCCCGGCTTAGCCCGGTGCAGCCCATTTATGGCCCGACAGTTGGGCCGTCTAAAAGTTAAATTTCTCTATTGCTGTGCTTTAACAAAGTATAGCATCGTCGAGAAAACTGGTAACCATTTTGGCCACGGTTTCAATCCAGAAGCCCATAGCAGCGAACCTTGGCTCGTACGTCATCACTGGCGGGACCCGATAGAGCATAACTTAGTACGGCTGGTCCACTTCACTGTCTCTCTCTCTCATTCTTTCCTACTGTCTCTCGTTCTTACCTCTTTCGGAATTCACTCCAAAAAAATAAGATTCACGTAACCTATACAATATGCGTCACCTGTGTCCCTTTTTGGACAGCCTGGGAGTGACCGAGGGGGTGTGCTTATGACGAGACGCGGGGTTTGGATTCGGATGAAATTTCGACGGTGTAACCCTAATGTTCTCCACTGCACCATTATCGGGTGTGCAGTTGGAGACCAGCGGGGTTATGCTGCCGAAAGTTTGTCTCGATCTGGACCCCACGTCTCGTTATAAGCACGCTCCTCTCTGTCACTCTTGGGTGGGTTTAGGACCTATCCCTTCCAATAGATGTCATGTGAACGTAATTAAATAATAATTTATTCTTGCTATATTCTTAGTTGCAACATATATATTTATAAGTTCTATTTTCTTATATTATATAGTTTAGAACATGGGTGATAATAGATGATGGATGTATGATGATTGACGGAAGAATGTTGCGCCTTCAGATGAATGTGCCATCAATACTAAGGCATTTATCACTCGGGCTTTCTCTTTATCAAACTAACGTTTTGTGAAATGCCCGTGCAACAAGTGTCGTAACTTTTTATGCAAGAAGAAGTTTGACATGGAACGAGATCTCTGTCGATTTTGTTTTATGCCAGATTATGAAACGTGGTATGAGCATGACTAGTTATATCAGAGTAATGTTGATGTTGATAACATAGATGGTGATAACGAGGATAGAATGGAAGATATGGTTGAAACACTAGATCGTGGTCGTTGTGTAGATACATCTAAAGAAACTCCTGAACCTCAAGTTGAAGAGTTCTATAGAATTCTTTCAACATCACATGAACAGTTGCATGAGCACACTTAAGTGTCTCTTCTTTCAACTGTTACTCGTCTCATGTCTATAAAATTAAAGTATAATTTTATCGAATAAGTGTTACAATGATCTTATAGATTTGATATCAGACATTCTTCTAATGAATCATAAGTTGCCAAGAGACATGTATTAGTCAAAGAATTTGTTGGCAGGCCTTGATATGAAGTACAAAAAGATTGATTGTTGCCGTAACAACTGTATGCTTTTCTGGAAGGAGAATGCAAATCTGACACAATGCTCGGTTTGTAAAGAATCTCGATACCTTGAGGCCACAAATGACGACGGTGAATTAGTGAAGACAAAAGTGGTAGTGAAACAACTTCGTTACATGCCTCTTGCACTTAGGCTGAAACGGTTGTTTTTATCTAAATCAACTGTGAGGCATATGCGGTGGCATAAGGAAGGTGTGCGCGAAGTAAAGGGAGTAATGACACACCCATCTGATGCCCAGGCATGGAAGGCGTTGGACTCTTTTGATGAGTATTTTAAAAAAGATGCTAGAAATGTTCGTATTGGTTTGGCCACCGATGGTTTCACACCATTCAACACATCTTGTGTCGCGTACTCATGTTGGCCGGTTTTTGCTATACGATACAACCTTCCTCCAGCTATGCGTATGAAATATGAATGCATGTTCTTGTCTCTAATCACTCCCGGTCGTAAACATCCAGGAAAATGTTTAGGGGTTTTTCTTCAACCTTTGATTGAGGAGTTAAAAGAATTGTGGATCGGATAGAAGCGTATGACAGCTAAAAAAACAGAAATTCAACTTGCGAGCAGCATAGTTGTGGTCAATTCATGATTTTCCTGCATATGGGGTTTTTTCAGGATGGAGTACACACGGCAAACTTTGTTATCCAATATGTGGGTCGAACTCTGATTGTTTCAGACTTACTCATGGGGGTGGGTCGAACTCTGATTGTTTCAGACTTACTCATGGGGGTAAATTGTGTTTTTTTGATTGCCACCGATGATTTCTTCCTGCAAATCGTCCATTTTGAGCGCAAGTTAATATATTTTGAAAGGATACTATTGTAATAAAGGGTCCGCCGAAACGTTTGACTAGTGTTGAGGTTGCTGAATGACTCAGTCAACTTGTCCCTACAGATGATGGGTTTGTTGGATTTGGTCACGAGCACAACTGGACTCATATATGTGGCTTATGGGATCTTTCTTATGCTAACTCATTGTTACTGCTACACAATATTGATGTGATGCACCAATAATGTAATATAGCAGAAAGCATTATTAGCACATATTTCAATTTAAAAAAAAGACAAAATATAATGTGAAAGCTCGAAAAGATTTAACAAAGATTTGTAATCGTCCGACTCTAGAAGTCAGACAAGATGGTAGTGGAAAATAGAGATTACCACGTGCTCCATTTTGCCTTAAAGTTAGTGAAAGGAAAAAAGTTCTAAAGTAGTTGCAACAACTGAAGTTTCCAGATGGTTATTGTGTTGGGTTGAGGCGCACGACAAATCTTGATAATAGGGTATTAAATAATCTTAAAAGTTATAATTATCATATAATAATGGAAAGACTTCTTCCAGTAATGTTCCGAGGATATGTGCATCAGGATGTGTGGAGAGTACTTGCGAAACTAAGTTTTTTTTATAGACAATTATGTGCAAAAGAAATTATAGTTGAAATGATGAAAAAATTAGAGAAAGAAATACCTTCACTCATTTGCAAAATAGAAAAGGTATTCTCTCTAGGATTTATGAATGTAATGCAACATCTACTTGTGCATTTGCCTTACGAAGCTAAAGTTTGTGGTCCCGTGCAATATCGATGGATGTACCATATTGAAAGGACATTAAAGAAACTTAGAGCAATGGTTTTGAACAAAGCAAGAGTAGAAGGGTGTATTGCAAAAGCATTTGCTATGAAAGAGGTAGCATACTTTTCAAGTATATTCTTTGCAGAAGAACATAATGTGTATGCTCCCACAATACGGTACCACATAGATGAAGAAACTCCTGCAGGAAATCTAAGTATTTTTTCGTGAAAGGGAAAAACGGTTGGTGGCAGCAGTAGACATGTGGTTTCAGAAGAAGAATGGAATTTATGTATGTTATATATGTACACAAACATCGAAGTGATGGCTCAATACTTTTTGTAAGTTGTTTTTTCTAACAACTTACATTTTTCTCATATTTTATATGAGATGTTCTAATGTAATAATATTTTACATTATGTAGTTAGTTCGACAAACAATTTTAGAAGTATGTGCGGCAACCAAGAAGCAAACAATTAGATAAAATTCGTCGTGATGGCCTTCATGGGGGTTATAACTTTATTAATTAGTTTCGGAAGCATGTAACGTTCTCTTCTTACATGTTACGTTTATCACTCCCAAATTAATCTGATTAGTAGAACTAATATTTTATTTAATTCGTAGTGTATGGTCGATGCTAATTTTCATGAGGACCTACGATAACTTTCTTAAGGAACCATAACAGCAAGTAGTTTCGGTCGTTACGACGTAAATGGGTTCCGATTTCGTTCGGCCAAATTTGAAGCAAAACATCCCCTTGCAGCCACGATAAATAGTGGAGTTGTAACTAGAGCATGTGATACACAGGGGCATGAAACTAACTATTATGAGATTATTCAAAATATCGTGGAGTTTAAATTTGGTGGTTCCAAAGATCTTAGAGTTACTTTTTTCCATTGCGACTGGTTTGATAATAACAGGGGAACACGATAGGATGAATTTCGTATGGTAGAGGTAAAACATGAAAATAGACTTCTTGGATGCGATAATTATATTCTTGCTCATCAGGTTGAGTTGGTTTACTACCTACCATATACTTGTCCAAAGTTGAGTGCTTGGTGGGTCGTATATAAAGTTCATCCAAGAGAACGGTTATATGCCCCTGGTGATGCTGGTTATTAAGAAGAAGAAGATGAAGTGTACCAGAGGATGCTATTCCACCATCTTTTAATATAGATGATGGTTTAGGTCTTGATACATTAGTTGGTGATGTTGAAGACAATGAATGCGAAAATGTCGTAGTGGTTAAAAGAAAAAGACGTAGCACTAAAAAAGTTAAGGTAGGACAGAAGAAGAAAGTTGGTCGACATGTTACCGAAGGAATATCGGATCATGATGAAATCTAATCATGTAATTGATTTATATTACATTTGAATTTATTTTCATTACTTCTGTTTGTATCATTAAGTATTTAATTCTTACCAATTTTTTTTTCAACAGGATGTCACGTGGTCTTAAGAATATAGTTAAGGGGCTTTTTGGCTCCTCAAGTAAGAGCGGGAGTCGGTCTGCTAGCTCTTCACATTGTCAAAACTTCTTTTTAAAGAGAGTGGCTCAAATAATAGTAGACGAGAGGCATTTAGAAGATGCATGGAACAAGCTAATGAACAGGCTTATGTCTTTATAATTTTATTATATTATTCATATATCATATTGTGAAACATAATTCCTCAAATTTCAGGTGGAGCAGGAGATCCAGGAGGAGGGTCAAGAGTATTGTCGAGAAGATCACGGGAGAGGACTTTCTGCGGGGCAGGAACAATATAGGGTAAGAGCCTATATAGATGAGGAAGCCGAGGCCGAGGAGGACGAGGGGGATGACACCGATACGGGAGAGTTGCCGCAATCATTCAAGTATCGGTCTTCAAACACTCTCCCGCTGGCTGTGTCTCCACAATAGAGATTACGGATCACTCGTGTCGGTGACTGGCAGTGTTCCATAAGGCGTGAAAAGGCGCTCGCGTAGACGCGCTTAGGCGGTAGGCGGTGCCCCGACGCTGCGCCCTAGGGGTAGGCCGAGGCGAGGCGGAGGCTGCGCCTAGGCGGCGCGCGGCGCTCGCCCAGGCGGGCGGAGGCGGGCGATGGAAAGCGTGGAGGCGACAGACGAGTTTTTGCGGGAAGATTCCCCCCCCCCTCCGCGCTCTCGCAGATCCCCCCTCCCCCGCCCGCGCGCTCCCGCCCAAGATGGATCCCGCGCTCGTTCTCCGGTCATCGATTCCCGCGCGCCACTCCACCGCCCACTAGATCCCGAGCTCCTGGCCACTGAATCCCGGTCTCCCGCCCACCTCGCATGTCTGAGGCTCTTCTGGCAGGCGCCGACTACCCAGGCTCCAGGCCACCTCCGGTGGCGCCAGCTACCTACAAGCGCAAGGTGAGCTCAGAGCTTTTCCGGTCCTCCCTCCTCTTTTCTGGACTTCTTTTGGCCATGTGTGAGCTTCCCCCCTCCCACCAGCTCTGTTCATGCATCTGTAGTTTCTGTACAAAGAATTTGAGTAACATCTACATTGAAAGGGTTCTATTCATTCTAGTACATCTGTATTATCAAAGTTTCTGCAGGCAAGTTGTGTTGTAACTTGTTATCAACTTTGCTGAATTCTTCATGACCATATTAGGCTTTATGAGGGTTTATGAGGCTTTGTGTTGTTGTAGCCTGTAGGATGTCAATGTCGGGGGAGATGAGTGGGACAACGGCAGTAGAAACTGAGAGTGTGGTTATGCTGAAAAAAAAGTCAGATGACATAGGATGCGAGTATGGAGTTCTAATTGATGTTAATAATAAGGACAAGGTTCGGTGCTTGCTTTGTAACCATGTCAGCTCAGGAGGTATTAACCATCTGAAGTAACATATAGCACATGTTGGATCTGCTGTTGCTAAGTGCAAGAGGAGCTCAACGGAGGCAAAAGAGAAGTGCAAGAAATCACTTGAGGAGGCAACAAGGAAGAGAAGGGAGAGGACTGTTCGTCTTCTAAATCTTAGAGAAGAAGTGAACGTGTCTCGAGTTGGAGGAGATGAGGATGAAGTTACTTGTGTTGGCAGCTCGGAGCCTCACAAGTTAGGACCCATTGATAAGTGGACAAAGTCAATTGATCCAACTGCAACTCAAGATGAAGCTTTGAAGCAACAAAAGCTTAACAAGGAGCTTTGGAAGCAAAGAACACATGATGTGCAAAAATATGTAGCAAGATGGGTGTATACACATGGTAAGTAAAAAATGAACATTGCTGCCATAATAGTCTTTTATTGTAGATTTTTGGCGGAGTGGCTAACAAGTATTCACATATATTGTTTTGCAGCCATACCATTCAATGCTATCAATAATGATGAGTTTATACAAATGTGTGAAGCAATTGGTCAATTTGGTGTAGGGTTTGAGTCGCCTTCTCAAGAGCACCTAAGGGGAGTTTTGTTGAATAAGGAATTTGAAAGAATTAAGAGTTTGCTAAAAGAACGTGATGCTGAAAAGATGAAGAATGGATGCTCTATCATGACGGATGTGTGGTCAGATAGGAAGAGGAGAAGCATAATGAACATGGTAACAAATTGTGCCGAGGGAACAAGTTTCTTTAATTCTAAGGAGGTGTCACATGTGTCACACACGAGTGAACTCATTTTTGAGCTAGTAGACAAAGCAACTGAAGAAGTTGGGGAGAATGAAGTGGTCCAAGTTGTGACAGACAATGCTTCTAACAACATGGGAGCTAAGAAGCTAATGTTAACTAAAAGGCCTAGCATATTTTGGACTTCTTGTGCTACACACACAATCAACTTGATGTTGCAAGGAATTGGTTACCAAGGTTCAAGAAGGTGCTTGATCAAGCAAAGGCATTCACCATATTTGTGTATGGGCACACAAGAACCTTGGAGTGCATGAGGCACTTCACAGAGGGGAGAGAGATCATAAAGCCAGGTGTGACTAGATTTGCTTCAGCTTTTCTTACTTTGGGCAGCATTTTGGAGAAGAAAGATCAACTAAGAAAGATGGTGGTTGATAGCAAGTGGGACACATTGAGAGATGTGAAGTCAAAGAAAGGAAAGGATGCAACCTCAATGATGATGAGCCCAACTTTTTGGAAGGATGTCAAGATGTGTTTGAGTGTTTTTGAGCCTCTAGTAAAGATCCTTCGTTTGGTAGATGGGGATGTGAAGCCATCTATGGGTTTCCTATTTGGAGAATTAATCAAGGCAAAGAGAGAGATTAAACAATGCTATAGTGATATGGAGGCTCGTTACAAACATATCATGTCTATTGTTGATAAAAAGATGAATGGACGCCTTGACTCTTCATTGCATTTGGCTGCATATCTGTTGAATCCTTACTATAGTTATACCGATACTTCAATTTTTGATGATGGCATTGTAATGGAAGGGTTCATCAATTGTGTTGAGACCTTCTATCATGATGATGAGGATAACCAAGATCAAGTTGTGAACACCGAACTTAGGCTATTTCAAAACAAGGAAGGTTCATTTGCAAAGAAGCTTGCTAGGACTTGTCAAAACTTTGACTATAATCCAGGTAAATTTGCAATAGCTAATGTAATTTAATTCTGAATTGTATTGTATAGTTTTACCTAATGCACTTTTACAGCTTCATGGTGGAGGCTATATGGAAGTGGGACACCTATTCTACAAAGGATGGTTGTGCGAATCCTATCACTAACTTCATGCTCTTCTGGATGTGAAAGGAATTGGAGCATCTTTGATATGGTTTGGCTTTTATATATGTCTCATTGAATTCTGTTAGCTCTTTGTTGTTTCCTGTGAACTGAATAGAACCTCTATGAACTGAACTGAAAAAATGGATGTTTCCTGTGAAGTGTGAACTGAACTGAACTTAATTTTTACTGTTTTAAAGTACAACTTTGAAGCTTGCTGTTAGCTGTTAAGCTTGCTGAAATTTATTTATTCACTTATCATGTATAGATACATTCAAAGAGAAGGAATAGGCTAACTACTGAACGCCTCAACGCTCTTGTCTTCATCCAATTCAATTATAAGTTGATAAACAAGAGAGCAAAAATCAAGTACAAGACAATCACAGATGTTCTCCTATCTAGTGAAACAACTGAAGCTCAAGGATTTCTATTTGAGGGTGGTGACGATTGTGCACTAGTTGTTTATAGGGATGAAGATGAACAAATGGCTGGCACAGGTCTGTTATTGGAGAAGCAATGGGAGTGGAAGAACAACTTCAAGTTCGTCGAAGCACAAGAATAAGAGAGATTTATGCAGAAGAGGAATTTGATTCAGAAGAAGAGGATTTTGAGGAACAAGAGGAAGACATGGATGAGGATTGAGCAGGCTGAACCAATCTGCAATGAATTGTCATTTGTATTTTTATTGTGTAATAAACTCCTGACTTCACCATTCATGTATCTTTTAATTCTGAACTAAGCAAGAAATCTATTTATGAATTCCTCATGCAGTTCTGAACTAAGCTAGAATCTGTAATGAATTGTCATTTGTTTGTGAAATTAGAATTCAGAAGTACCCATTATTGAAGACAACAACAAGGGCACATGAGATTACTAAGATGAGTACCAATTTTTTTATATTAGTATTCATTATTTCCTTATTAATCTATTATGTCAGAACTCATAAGTTAATGATACTTCACTAATATTTGTCTTTCCATGTTACTCTTAGGAGCAAGAGTTTGATAAAATGAAGAAAAGGAGTGCAGAAAATCAGCGTTGCAGCAAAAAATTAGGTATATATATACCTTTGTATTTTCAATTTTTTAATTATTTGCATTAGTGTAAAACGCCTAGGCACCGCCTAGGAACACCTAGGCTCTAGGCGGTGGGTCACCGTCCGCCTAGCGCCTAGCGCCTTATGGGACCCTGGTGACTAGTAAGTAAATATAAATCTCAGTATTGAATTGTAGATACATTGTTTTCGATAAATATTATATGTTGTTAAATTAGCTTGTAGGCAATGGGATGACCTAGATTAGGATGGATGATAACATCGTAGGCAGTCTATTGCGGTGTTGGTTGCCATATATTATCATTATTATCCAGGTCTTGTGAACATTAAAGGTGAAGAGAAACCTGCAATAAATTGGGAGCACTATAGGATTGCTCCACATGCTGTGCATGAGAATGTGGCGGGGGCTGTCGGGCATGATTTTTTGGTATGTCTTCACTACATTGCATTATAATTATGTTTATTATATTTTTTGTAATACAAATTCTATATTTTTTGAAGGAACGATATCGCTTGCCCGATGATCATGACGTCGCTCTCGAGTCTAGAGCACACAAAGTATTCCACAAAGCTGCACGTAAAGTTCTAAATGATATGATGTCCAATGCAACGATCATAGCAGTGTGCTTGTACTACAAAGAAAAGATTGGACATATGATGAACAAGAAAATAGGAGCTTCAAAAATTTACCTAGAGGACGATCAATACCGTCAGATAATGATTTCTTGGATGGTTAAGTGTGTTGATGCTTATTATTCATTATGTACTTATTGAGCATTGAGTGAGTATCGAGAGAAATCTAAGTCGAAGAGAATCAACCGTGAGTCTGGTGGAGAAGTTCTCCATCATTACGGTGATGATGGTCATATTCGTCTATCAAAACGGATGGTGAGTTTAGTGTATCTATAATTTAGTCTTATTATATTAACTTTTGCATAACTATATTTGTAAAATGTCTTTATAGGCTGCTGAAAGTGGTGAGGAGCCCTTTTTTATTGATGCTTATATAAGAGGACATAGAGGCACAGATGACAGTCAATTGTGCACTCCAACAGCCACTCAGAATTTGGTATGTCATATAACTAAAAGTAATTATTAAACAATATAATTATTGTATTGTAGGTTTTTAATTAGTTTTTGTGTAGGAGAAATATGATGAAGAGATGGTTCGACATCATGGAGATGATTACAATTGGAGAAAGGAAGACGTCGACGTAGTAGCTTTGTATGAATCCGGTGGAGAAAAGCGTCACGGGAGGTGAACTTACTCCTCTTATATTCATATATCCACATATGTTAATTTTTTTTTCAAGTTTCATCTTATAATTATGACGTATCACTATTTCAGATATTCGATGTTCAATGGTGTGATGAACACCGATGTGGTTCTCTTGCAGTCACGGTCAACACAGAGCAGTCAGAGTTCTTCTCGGTGTACTCATACAGTCAATGAGTCAAGGTCAAAACAAATGGAAGAAGAGCAACCTGCATTAAGAGACCACTTGAGGTTACAAGAAGATCTGAATGAAACGACATGACGAGTTTATAAAAGCATAAAATAACTACTTCTCGAATCTGGCAACGTGGAAGCAAGCGTTGCAGGTACATTAATATAAGAGTTCAATTATTTATGTTAACCAAGAGATGCAGTTCTATTTATAGTAGAATAAAATTAAACATTTAAAAATGATTTTAGGAGTATTTTTCTCAGCTTAGACTGTCTGCCGCTATGCCAACGCTACCGCAGCCCCCCCCCCCCCCCCCGCCGCTACGTGTGTCTTCACCGCTACCGGTGCCTCCACAGCCTCTTCCTATTGGAACACAGGTATATGTTATCGTTATGTTCTCTTTCGTTTTATAAACTGTTAGTATACTTGTAACATGTATCATTGTTTATCTAGAGATCATCATCAAGGGCACAAAACTTTCAAAGTCCTTTTGTTACAAATTTGCAAGCAACTTCTTCAGCAGGACAGGATGGAGGGGACGACTTTATCGATTAATTCTTTGCTCCCGGTGGTAGCAATCAGGTAAGATGATCATAATTTATAAAAGAATCCCCCAAAGTTTCAAGTTTTCATTTGGATCATATATTACGCATCTTATTTCCAAATGGAGCTCATTTGCATCATATTTGGCTTGGAACAGGAAAACGACGAGCGAAAGATTAGCTTGTCGGAGCAATTTGTTAGGTTGTGGGGAAAGCTCGATGTGGCTATGTGCTTGATTTGACAATGATTGTCATCTATGTACTTGTATGGATATTTGAATGTTATCGTTTGTACTATGTAATGAATGTTTGTATATTTGAATGTGTGTTGGGAATGATATCGTTAAGACTATATATGAATGTTATAATATTAATTTAAGTTTGTTGCATTTGTTGTGAAGAGTAATGTGTTTTATGATACCTGTTTATGAATGTATGAATTTGTTGCATTTGAATGTATGAATGATATATATTTATATGTTTGGAACCGAAAATAAGCATTTATTTTGTACTCGTATTTTATATATTTTCGTGGGTCAAAAGGTGGCCCACGAAAATAGTGTCATATTATTTCGTAGGCCAAAATGTGGCACACGAAAATAGTGCCATATTATTTTTGTGGGCTAAAATGTGGCCCATGAAAATAACATGACACTATTTTCGTGGGCCACATTTAGGCCCACAAAAATAAGGTGCATGTTATTTTCGTGTGCCTTATTGTGACCCACGAAAATAAGGTGCATGTTATTTTCGTGGGCCAAATTATGGCCCACGAAAATAACATGTTTTATTTTCGTGTGCTTCAATTTGGCTCACAAAAATAACTATTTTCGTGTGTCCACTTTGGCCGACGAAAATACAGTTATTTTCGTGGGCCACCGACGAAATTAAAGTTATTTTCTACTAATTAATTTCGTGAGCCTTTGGCCGACGAAAATAAGGCCAAAACCAACGAGATTATATATTTTTGTGGATTTTTACTATATTTTCGTGGGTGTGGGCCCACAAAAATATGTCTATTTCCTGTTGTGTCTGCAGGCAGCTACGCGGCGGAGGCCGGGTTCAATGCGAGGGAGTCTCCAACTTCAACACTCACCCAACTTTGGTCTTTTCTGGAATGGCTCATCAGCTCATGTCTGGCACCGTAGCCGTACCAATGCAGTTTCAAGGTGATGTATTTCAAAGTGAATTAGAAGCTGGTTTAGTCAGTTTTGTTTTGGGCTTCGCTGTCACCGTAAGCCCTTTTTTCAGGTGAAACGAAGCTTAAATATCCATGTCCCCGCTCCATTGATCATGCGATTTTCGTTCGACTTCCATTTGACATTTTCACTCAACTTTGCCAAAATACGCTTACAAAGCAGCTTAACTTGTTTACCCTTTTATTGACCGTGCATACAACCGGGTATGCAACCTGCAGGAAATATCAAAATCTATCTGCATCCCCACCAAAAGTTCAGAAACCTCGAGGTTTATCCTGAACACCAATGCGCGAGATAGTGCCAACACCACGCTTCGTTCAATCTTAAAAGAAGGCAAAATGTCTAGTGTCGTGTACTAACCAACAAGCAACCTACCTGGTTGGTTTCCTTCATTCGCATCTCCAGCTTTACATCAATTTATGGGTTGGTGCGGTTAACAAAAACCGTAAACCGAATCGAATCACACCGAATCGAACCGAAATATATGGTTAACCAAAATATTTGGTTAAATTCAGTTAGCTTTTTATGTATTTTGGTTAATAGAATTTTATTTATTTTTCATGTTGTATTAAATAATTTAACCGAAATTTTAACCCGCCCTACCTCATAACCCATAAAAATAAAGTTCAATAGTACAAATCTTCAACCTCGTCAAAATTTCTCTCGTCGCCCAATCTTTATAATCTCAACCCATCACTAGCACATACACGTCATTTTTGTATATCTATTGTTATTTTTAATGTGCTTATTATCATTTTTGTCTAATAATTTACATTCTACATTAAAACATAGTTAGCCATAAAACCGAACCGGACTGTGTGATTATGACTTTTTCGGATCAAATACGATTATCAATTCTTAATAACGGACATTATAGAAAACAACGCCCCACCCCTACATCAATCCTCCAGGTCGGCAGCAGCCAGGTACACGACAAAACAATGGAGGATTCGGCACACCCTCACGATCTTCATCTACGGAAGCCACGAACGAAGGTTACGGGTTGCTTTCGTAGCTTTAATCTCCATGTGGATCGAAGAGTGAAGTGCGGGTAGGGAAGAGTATCGTCATCAACCTATGTCGCGTCGCGTTGATAGAAGTGATGGCATGGAGCTAGCTCGCGCCAAGCAAGGAATCCAGGTGTCCCAAAGTTCAGCCATGTCTACTCCTGTAGCCCATTGGCCTAGGACTACTTGGCCTGTTTACTTTCACTTTGTCTTTCTGCTTTACATGCACATGATGATCTGGCCGTATAACGATACGCCTGAGCTGCTTGTTGCTCTATAAATACCGCGCGTGTGATGGAGGAATGGAGCCGTGCAAAGCTTCACAGCCTTCAGGCAGTTCTTTGTCAGGTATAGTTCATCAGGGCGATGGCTCCGCCGGCTGTCCTGCAGGTGTTCGGCCAGCCAGCTTCGACGGACGTGGCCCGGGTCATGGCATGCCTCTTCGAGCGTAAGCTCGAGTTCGAGCTGGTCCGCACCGACACGTTCAAGCAAGCGCACGACAAGGTTCCGCGGCTCGTCAGGATGAAGGCGCGTTGTTCAAATTCGTGCATCGTTAGCCTCGAGAAGTTTTCACACCTACTAGTATTTTCTGCACCTGCAAAATGGCGTATTCACTCTCTGTTCTGCCCTCTTCTGCTCTGCTTGCGCTGCCGCATGCATGCAGGGTCCCAGTCCCAGCGGCCATGTGACGCTCAAGCACGGCAGAGTAACCCTCACCGGTAGCTAATGATCAGCGCGGCATTGTGAATTCTGAACTATCCCCTGTCGATCCATCGCTCGTGTGGCTTATTGCTCTTGCTGATTCTTTGTCCCTGTAGATTCGAGGGACATATGCCGGTACGTGTGCACCGAGTTCCCGCGGTGGTGCACCAGGAGCCTGTACGGCGCAGGCGCGCTGGAGCGCGCCTCCATCGAGAAGTGGCTGCAGGCGGAGGCACACAGCTTCGACGCGCCGAGCTCCGCGCTGGCGTTCCACCTCGCGTTCGCGCCGCGGACGCGTCCGTCGCCGGCCTCGCCCTACGCTGCCGCCAACGAACACCAGGAGGTGGAGCCCCACCACGCCGGCGTAGCGGAGAGCGCGGCCCGGCTGCTGCACGTGATGGACGCGCCCGGCGACGAGGAGGAGGAGGAGGAGGACTGCCACCACGCCGGCGTCGCGGAGAGAGAGGCCCTGCTGCTGCGCGTGCTGGACGTGTACGACGACGCGCTCGCCGGGAGCGCGTACCTCGCCGGCGACGAGTTCACGCTGGCAGACCTGTCCCACCTCCCGAACGCGCACTACGTGGCGTGCACGGCTAGGGGCAGGGCGCTGCTGGCGTCCCGCGAGAACGTGGCGCGCTGGTACGACGCCATCTCGGCGCGGCCGGCGTGGAGGCAGGTGGTCAGCGTGCAGGCCCAGAGCGCGCACTGCCCTGCTGTCGTGTTGGACCCCTGAGAGGCCGCACGGCACCGTTTAAACTTGACTACCTCGGGCTTTCGTAACAATGTAACTTTCATCTTGTGTAGCTGTGTACGTGCGTTGTAATTCGTCTATCTGCTATGTCAGAATAAAAGACGCATGTACACTTCGTGTACTTGTAGTGTAAGTCCTGTAAGAGTGTTGGCATTGATCGGTTAGTTTCGCACATCATTGATTAGCATTCATAATAGAGGTTGTATTTCAACATTTAATTACTGTATGCAAGTGAGCCGCCTATGGAAAATGACAAGCGAGTCGAAAAAAATTCACTTGATTGCCTATTAGAGCATTTTATACGCAGATTCTGTTGCTAGTTGCATTGCATCGCGTTGAAATGGGCTTCCGCTTCCGGCGATGCTATTTTGGGCCCATAGACTTTCTAATACGTGCGGCCGAGGCAAGGATAATGGTGCTGTAGGAGACGAAGTTGAGCGGCGAAGCCCAAACTATAGAAGCTCAACAGTGTCATCGTGGCGTGTGGCACGAACCATGGAGCATGGACGCGGCCCACGAAGGCCACGATGTTGCAAGTGAAGACACGAGATGTCCACGACCTAGAAACGGATGAGAGACTAGGCGCTGTTAGTGGAGGTTGAGGCACAAGACCACGAGTGTTGTGTAGAGGTGGTGTTAGGGAGGCAGGGCACGTTGGGATCCCGCAGGGCTGGTGGAGGCCATGGAGCGACCGATGACTGGGGAAGAGAGGGTACAAATCTCCATCGGTAGGACTTTGGACTCTGCCCGCCGACGCTCTTGTGTTCAAAATATATAACCGGCCTGGCTGCAGGGAAGCAGGTCTACGCAGGGCTGATAACGGGTGAAAAAATAAACTAATAATGAATAGGACCGATTGGATTATTGCTCTAATTTGCAAGTAGAAGTTGGCGGGAGATCGAACTGAATTTATATTGATTTTTTAATTAAAATTTAAGACTGAAATAAATTATGAAGAGCCCGTGGGCTGAGGCCTATTACCAGCCATGTACGGAAAGTAGGACTGAGTTGATTCTTGATACTTTACGATAAACAAAAACTGCACCTGATGCTGAAAAGTTGATAGCAAGGCAAAGAAACGAACATATCCGGAGCCTCCAGTTAGAAGACAGATTATATCATCGGTTGTTTGTAGCTACTAGGAGTGTATACAAGATGTTTAGTATTTTCTTGTGCTGATGCTGCGTTCCGAATTGGTATTGCACTGTGCCATTACGGATTTAAACATCAGTCCTCACATGGGCAATTATGCAATAAGAAAATAATAGGATTCTCGTGAGTTCTGCACCGTGCTGTTTCTTTGGTTTAGAACGACGAAACTCTTTACTCGATTGCTTCTTGGCGCCATGATCACGCAGACAGCATGGCCCTCTTTGAACCAACGCTTTGCTTGCTTCCCTTTAGTTTTTGCATGGACGTCTTGGGAAGCAAGGCATTCTGATCCCTATCTTGCTTTTTTCTCGTGCACATGCACATATATACAGACCCCTGAAACGACCAAACCTCAAACACACAGCATCACCAAAAATAACTATTAGAGGAGAAATAGTGGGATGTATTAGATGATAATAATACTGAGGTACAGGTCTGATTATATAGAGGGATTAGGAGGGGAAAAGGGGTGGGTGCCGAGCAAAGCGAAGTGAGGGGTGGGAGCACTAATCGCCTTAGTAGGAAGGTGATTAATGAGGTAGGTGGCAGTGTGAAGCACCTCCGCCCAGTAGCGAGCAGGGGTAGAAGCCTGAAACATCAGGGAGCGCATGACATCGTTGGTGGTCCGAATCATGCGCTCAGCCTTGCCATTCTAGGGGGAAGTGTACAGACATAACATGTGTAACTGAACACCGTGAGAAAGCAGAAAGTCACGGAACGTAGAGTTGTCAAACTCGCGCCCGTTGTCGCACTGGACCGCACGAATCGTGCGCCCAAACTAGGTGGACACCCAAGCGAAGAAGTGAGAAAGAGTACCGAAAGTATCAGACTTCTTTCGCAAGGAAAAAGTCCACGAATAGTGCGAAAAATCATCCACAACCACCAAGTAATACTTGCATCCAGAGACACTAAGAACAGGTGAAGTCCAAAGATCACAATGAATCAAATCAAATGTGTGCTTGACACGAGTGACAGAGTGCGGAAAAGGAAGTCGAACATGGCAACCCAACTGACACGCATGGCAAAGAGACTCATGAGTACCCCGAGTACACGAAATCACTGAACTACCAGACAACTTCGACATAGCATCAACACCGGGGTGGCCAAGCCGACGATGCCAAATGGTCGAAGATGCTGTCGTAGTCAGGGCAAGAGGCGGAGCGGAAGCAGGAAGACGCATCGTGTACAGGGGACCCGTACTATCACAGCGAAAAAGAAAGCGTCGAGTAGTAAGATCCTTCACAGTTACACCATAAGGATCAAACTCAAGGGAAACATGGTTGTCAGTAGTAAAACGACGAACGGAAAGAAGATGTTGAATGATGTCAGGGGCAACAAGAACATCACGTAGCTGAAACGAATCCGGCGAACCCGAGTCACCTACTGAGGTGACTGGGAGAGTCGACCCATTCCCATCAACGATAGATGAAGGATCAGAGGGACGGGAAGGGCGGGTAGAGGAGAGGATACCGACGTCAGGGGTGGTGTGGTACGAGGCACCGAAGTCCACTACCCAGTCAGGGCCAGACGGCGTGAGACCCCGCAGGTAGACCGACGGTGTTGAACGGGTCGCGACATGCCCCGGCGGTGGCGGCGCCGGGAAGGAAGACAACACGCGTGGATCCTCGACGGTCATGCCAAGCGAGTAGGCAACAACCGATCCAGATACACCAGCGGCTATGGGCCAGGGGCCGGCAGCGGCTGCGGGCCAGGCGGCGCCGTTGTGGGGGGCTGCAGGGCCGGCGGCCCAAGGGCCGGCGGCCCAAGGGCCGGCTGTAGCTGCTGCGGACCAAGCAGCGGCGCTGTCGTGGGGTGCTGCAGAGGCGACGGCGGCGGGCCAGACGGCAGCAGCGAGCCCGGCTCGAGGGGTGGCAGCGCTGGGGGCTGGATGGGCGGTGGGGGCTGCAAGAGCGCCGGCGGCGGCCAGATGCGGCTGCGCGGTGGCCCAGGGTGGTGACGCGGCGGCATCTGGCCAGGGGGTGGTGGCGGCCACGCCAGCCCTCCCCGAGGCGGTGGCGGCGCCCTTGGGCGCCTGCCATTCAAGCCTAGACCCGGGCGGCCCGGGCGTACGCCGGCTCTGCCCGAAATCGGGCGGCCCGGGCGCAGATCCGGCGGCAGCCCAGGGCGCTGTGGCCCAGGGCGGCGGCTGCGCGGGCTGGAGACGCGCCGGCGGCGACGGCGGCCCCGCCGGGCGGCGCAAATGCGTGGGCTAGAGGCGCTGCAGCGGCGGTGGCGACTGGGGCACCTCGTGTGGTAGACCAGCAGGGCTCGGGGCGGCGAGGCGGAGAGCTGGGGTAGGGCTGCGGCGGCGGGGCGCTGTGGAGGGGCTGTAGCGGCGGCGGCGGCGCAGCCATCAGAGGAGGAGGATTAGGGTTAAGCCTAATCCTTGATTACCTAGCTGATACCATATTAGAGGAGAAATAGGTGGATGCATTAGATGATAATAATACTGAGGTGCAGGTCTGATTATATAGAGGGATTAGGAAGGGAAAAGGACTAAACTACCCCTAACCCTAATCCCTCACTAATGACTAATATGTCCCTGTGACACACACACATAATCACAGTGTCTAACAATAACATCCAACAATAGGTTATAGGCGTTTGTTTCCTTCTGCAAACCTTGGATCCACAGCCAGCCGGAGGAAATGCCGGTGAAGGTGTTCGGCTCGCCGGCATCGGCAGAGGTCGCGCGCGTCATGGCCTGCCTCTTCGAGAAGGACGTCGAGTTCCAGCTCATCCGCGTGGACACCTTCCGCGGCCCCAAGCGCCTGGAACGCTCCAAGCTGCACCCTCACGGCGAGTCCATCACCTTCGACGACGGCAGCGTCATTCTTGTCGGTACGAAAGATAGTGATAAGTTAAATTTTTTATGCATGGTCGTTGAACCAACAACACTGTACTGTACAGAGTCGAGGAAGATTCTGCGGCACGTCGCGGATGCGGACAAGTACAGGAACCAGGGGAACAAGGAGCTGTTCGGCCCGGGCGCGCTGGAGCGGGCCTCCATCGAACAGTGGCTGCAGACGGAGGCGCAGAACTTCGACGTCCCCAGCGCCGACATGCTCTACAGCCTCTCTTACCTGCCCATCGACATGCCGATCGACGGGGGGCCGCCGTCGGCGGCCGGGATGCACCCGGCGCACCGGCAGCACATGGACAAGATGGAGGGGATGCGGCAGCGTACAAGAAGAGCGTGAAGGAGCTGAGCAAGCTGCTGAACATCTACGAGCAGAGGCTGTACGAGACGACGTACCTGGCCGGCGACAAGGTCACGCTCGCCGACCTGTCGCACCTGCCCAACGCCGACGCCATCGCGTCGGACCCGCGCTCGGCGCACCTCATCGAGTCGCGCCAGAACGTGAGCAGGTGGTGGGACGATATCTCCAGCCGCAAATCATGGAAGATGGTCAAGGAGCTGCAGCACCCGCCGTCCGCGGAGGCGCCGTTCTGATCGCAGTACCATCGCGATTTCTGCTGTTGCCGGTCCGCGTATTTCCATCCTGAACAAACACCGTCAACCGAGATGAGCATTGCTATTCGTGTAATAAACCGTGTGAAGAGTACGCTGTCTGTTTCTCAAGAGATTGAACTCGTCAATCGACTAAGGTCGGTGACTCTATGTAAACAATATATGCGCCAACTTTCGAAGTTATGAAACGATTTTAAGGTTGGGAACAGTTCAATGTCAACATTAGTAACTCCACATATTTTTTTTTAAAAAAAAGAGTAAACCACATATAGAGCATCGAACATAACAGTCCATTCCACAGATCAGGAAATCCTTTCATGCTAGCATATATGGAAGGAAGGATTATCGGATCCAGTATATAGACTCATTAGCACAAAACTCTCATGCTAGCAGCCCCACAAACATAGGCAACGCAATTTGGAGGCCACTGATGGAGAGTACACGTTGGACAGATTATTCACATCGCGGAGTATGCACAGTACAATAACGTTAGAGAGACTGTCTGCAATTCACCTCTAGCTTACAAGGGCAAACTGATGCTGCGGCAAGCAACGGATTCTCGCAGTATTTCCTCTCTTCAGATTCCCTGTTCTGCTAGTGCCGTGTTCAACAGCAATTCACAGAGTACCGACATAGCGTGAACGCTAGGGTTCAAATCACAGAGTAATGTACAGCACTTTTGGGGGGGGGGGGTCATAGTGCAGTTTTGGAGAACACAGGTTGCCCTTAGCAGCTTATTTTCAGAAAAAAACCGGCGATGTTTCAAAAACGAAGGAATTCTTGCAATCTATCCTCCGTTCCGTGTTCGCCGTCAGCCTCATGCCCTGACCCACTCATGCCGTGATTCCATCTTTCATCTGTCCGTGCCCACACATCGATCTTCTTCTATCTCCTTGTCACACCTGCAGTGCCCTCAACCTCTTCGTCAGGACATCGGCGTCGTCCACCTGATCCATCTCGGCCGCCGCCAGCACGTTGGCATCGCCGTCCATGTTCACATCCTGTCGGCAGCGAATTTCTTGGACGTCACGTCGTCGCTTCTGGCGTCTCCTGCGCACGATCTCGTAGAGGTCCAACTCCCCTCGCATCTTCTCCAACGCCATGCTTACCTCGATGATCTCGTTGATCTTGGGGCATCTGTTGCAGCCGCTCGCCTTGGCCATCTCGACCAGCCTCGCCTCGACACGGATCGCCGCGTCCAGGCGCGACACGATGGTGTCCAGGACCCCGAACAGGCCCCTCTCCGAGACGTTGGGCCGGACATCCGCGGACGTCCAGCATTCGGCCGCCGGGCCTCCGCCGGCGAGGGCCAGGTGGAGCGTGCCCGACGAGACGCTGACGCTCGCGCGGGCGAGGAGGTAGTGCGGCCTGCTCTTCTGCTTCGGCGAGGTGTACCTCTTGTACTCCGAGGTTGCGCCGCCGTGGATGCTGTTGACGAGGCAGATGCAGCAGTGCGTGGCGCTGGCGTTCACGGAGAGCAGCGGCGAGTCTGGGTCGGTGGGGTCGACGGGCTGGCTGACCTCGACATGCACGTCGTCGGAAGTCGCCGGCGGCGCCGTGTGCCCGAGGATCTCCAGCAGCGCGGCGTACGTCTGGTTTATGATGATCAGGGCCATGTTGTCCAGGATCTCCCACGGTCGGTGGTCTTCCAGCAGCTGCAGCACGCGTGACGGCATCGGTGTTTTAGTTGCTATGAGATCGGCTGGGTGGAGTTGCGACTGACTGCCGCGCCCAACCGCCGCGAACGAGATCGAGAAGGAGGTCCGCATGTCGCCTAAGAAATTTTCGACGCTACTAGGTCTAGCGTATCGTCGTCGATGCGTCTCCTGCCTTAATGGCTTTATATATCCACAATCCGAGTACGCATGCACACAATGACACGACTCCGACTAGAACACTGATCCCTCGCTGGCCCACCGCGACTCGGTCTCTTGTTTCGTCCGTTTTCTTTTCATCCTATGCGTGGGCTCCTACGTTTCCGTTCAATGGACGCGCTGCACTCGTCGCCTGGTTTTCGTCGATACGGCCGTGCACCACGCCAGTTCTCCAAGGTCGCTTGATCGCTCCATGGTTGATATATCATTTGCTTGGCCATGCGCAGTGACAAGCAGAGCCAAATTTCATTGCTTCCTTGTTGCTAGCTAATAATCTCCACATGGTAGCCGTGGGATCGAGAAGGGCGCTCCCATAGTCAACCTGCTCGCAACATCGAGTACTTTAAGGAAAGAATCCATCGAGCTCTTGTGAAGGGATCCACGTACGGACGTACCATTTGCAATCAGTATTTCAGGATGTCTTATATGCTTTACTTAGGCATGCTAAAGGCCTCCGGCCCACCAAACCTTTCATAATTTATTTCAGTTTTTATTAAATGTTAAATAAAAATAATAGAAATTTGGCCTGGTATTAATCGGATCTGGCCCCCTCGTCAGTTCATATTTTTTGCCCTGTTATCAGCCATAACATAGGTCTGTCAAGTGAAAATGCGAAAATAGTTCTTTATTTTGCATTACACCCAGACGTCGGTGTGACATGTCACTAAGAATGCGATGGTATGGTTCTTGTTCAATGATCATCGTATTTAGTTCAAAATACAACACGCCACCAGAAGGCTATACGCCCCAACCCATCTAACATCATATCCGGATTCTAATGTGGGATCCTGTTAATAAGGTGCTCTATCAATTGTTTCTTTGGAGTTTCATCTCCATTAAAATGGTCAGTTATACTTTATGGCTCGTCGATCCTATCACAAGCCCTCTTTAGGCCACATTAGAAATGAAGATTTTTCAAATAAAATAAGTAGGAAATTGCTAAGAGGAAGGGAACCGTATAGATGTGTTTGGAATAATGGAATAGTCGTTTCCGAGGAAAGGAATCTAAGTATTTGCAAAACACGGAAAATAAAACATCCAGTCAAAACCAAGAAAAACTTGCTCCCTGCATCTTCCACCTGGATCTACCAGCTCGGTTTCGTTAGTGAGAACAAGATTTTGGTGCTAACCAAATTGAAGGGAGTACAAAGATCTCAAGTGGGAGTTCCACTTTATTAAACTTGACACTAGATTCCAGTAATTCTCTCATACCTCCATCCATTTTACTATTTTCAAAGGCCTGACACCGTTTCGGACGGTGGAGACAAGAGCTCCAAAGAACAATAATGGCGTTCAATTGTTTTTTCCCTTTTTGCTTTTGTGTAAATGACTACATGGAGAAGGAGGTTGTTCCACTTACAGGTGGGCCTCATAAGGCAATCTCTATTAAATTGCTAGATCACACGATTAAGCTATGAGTACATTTGCATATTTCTCAATTGCAACATTTAATAGGTACAATACATAAATTATTTTGGACACGTAAGTTATATTATGCAGGGGCATATTGACCACCGCTCACACCATTGGGTCGGATCTATGGTTTAATAACCACAACCTTGATTGATCAATAACATATACCTATTTATAATTTATCTTTTATCTAATCAAGAATTTAGATCTAATAACATTTTCTATTTTCCAATTCCTATGTTTTTAGGGGATTTCTAATTCATATGTTATAAATTGCTGCAATCCAAACAACAAGAGTTTGAGATTCCTTTATTTTCCATTCCCGTGGTTTTTTTACTTTTCTCATTCCTTTGTTTACTTCATTCTTGTGTTTTTTTCCATTCCAAAATTTTTCATTCCCACGTTCCAAACAGGCACTTAGGAACAATTATATTGAATAATTGAAAGCATAGGAAGGGGTTAAGTGCACACTATATCAGAAAGGAAAAAAGAAAACACTTCTGCCTAAGACAGTCCATTAAATACTATCAGAGCAAACATTATATCAAAATTCAGTATACGTCACTCCTGTGGTTCCGCTGAAGATTTGGTAAGGTCGATCCTACTAAGGTATGCCTCCGTCAGCGACCCGTAGTACAAATGCTTGCCGACTTTGAGCCAGCCGGTGGCGAGTACCAGCCCGGGGTCGGTGTACAAGGACACCGGCTCGCCGTCCAGCGTGACGCTCAAGCCCCCGGAGTTCTTCAGCCCGTGGGGAACCGCCACGAACTTCTCCACGAGGTACACCAGCTTTCGGAGGAACGGGTACTTGGTCAGCATGTCCCACTGAAGAGTCCTCCCCTGCAGGCTCACATGGTGCCCACATGGTGAGAATGCAACACGATTTTGAGACAAAAAAGGATGAGATGTGGCAGTTACGTACGGCGGATAACGCAATCCAGTACCGGCCCTCGCCGTCGTACCGAATGTTGTCGGGAATTCCCGGCAGGTTGTCGATGAACTTCTCCACCGTGCCTTTCTTGTCGCCGGTGATGTGGTACCTTGAACATCTCCTCCTGCAGAAACAGAAAACGGCATATCTCGTGCTGCGTGAGAACGACAGCAGGGGGGGGGGGGTCTCATAGATTGGCTCGTTGCCGATAAGGATCGATCACTGGGGGAACTCACATCAGCGTCTCGCAGTAGACGAGGGATCTCTGGTCCGGCGACACCGCGACGCCGTTGGCGAAGTAGAGGTCGCGCGCAAGCACGGCCGTGTGCCCCGTTGCCGGGTCGAAGCTGAGGAGCCGCCCATGTGGCCGCGCCTCGAGGATGTCCGTCATGTGGTTGTGGAGGTTGTACTTGTACGACGCGTCTGTGAAGTAGATGGTGCCGTCGGCGGCAACGTCGACGCCGTCGGTCAACGCGAACTTCAGGCCCTCCGCCGCATCCGTCAGCAGCTCCACCGCCTTGTCCGGGCTCACCTTCAGCAACCCCTGTCATTCATGGACATCACATCACATACCAAAGGTTATTAACAAACAGTAGCAAGAATCACGTCACATTCGCATACGAGAACAGCTGCTGTCAGATAGAGCAGTTGAACTCACGATGTCCGCGTCGGCCACGACGAGGCCGCCGTCCGCGGCGAGCACGACGCCGAGCGGGCGCCCGCCGGTGCGGGCCCAGTCCTCCACGTCCCCGCCGGGTACGCTCACCCTCCGGACCCACCCGTCGGCGCACCCCGTGTACAGCCACCTGCCGGCGGCGTCGTACGCCAGGTCCTCGGGGCCACGTAGCCGGCCCTCGCCAACCCGCTCACTGGCCGCCAGCGCGCGCGCCTCGTGCCGCGGCGCGGACACGACGGGCCCGTACGAGTACTCCGGCGGCATCGGCGCCGGGGAGAAGTCCCGGGGGTTGTACAGCGCGACGGCGAGCAGCACCGGCGCGAGCACAAGCGCCACGACCTTGAAACCGAATCCCGCCGCCATGGTTAGAGCCGCAGCTTTCTTTTGGAGACAACCCGAACACTCTCTCGAGCAGTGAGCAGTGGTGTACCTGTTGGTGGTGGGCGAGCTCCACGCGCACGTCATGTGTGTGAGCGCTATCTCTTTCCTAGAGCTCCATATAGGCCATGGCATGTGCAAATTGTGCACCAGATCTAAATGCGGCACGCCCGCAAGCCAAGAAAGAGTGGCGGGAGTCAACTAGACCACGGACGGAGATGGATGGCCAATGAACGTACAACGTAGCAGAGGGGGCAACTGAAACAAACAGTGGAAGATCAAATATTTGTGGCGAAAGTGAAGGATAACCAGCTTGAGATCACAGACACCCTCCATTGGATACATCGAAGTAGTGTTCGGTCTGTGAAAGTAAATGGAATAGGCGAAAAGGCTACTCTAGACGTTGGAGTACCGGGTTTATTTATAGAGTGTAATTACAAGACCTCAATCGTGTAGTCATCTGTTTACATCGTTCTCAACAAAACGTTTACGTGAACATCATCTATTTTATCTATCTAACAACCTTATCATCAGTTTGTTCTAGATTGCCTCGGATAATCTTTCTAGATGCCGACATATCATCCAACACTCCCTCTCAATCTTATCTGAGCAAGATTAAGATTGATCCAGAACTTCTCAAGTAAATTCGAAGGTAATTGTGAAACCATCACCAACTGATCACCAGATGATATAAACCGGATCTGAAGCATCTTATCAGTGACTCGTTCTCTGATAAAGTGGTAATCCACTTCTATGTGTTTAGTTCTCGCATGAAAAACAAGATTTGCTGAAAGATATGTGACACCCACATTATCACACCGTAGACATGCTGATTTAGGTTGTGCAATTCCCAATTCTTAAAGAACCGATTGAAGCTAAATAACTTCAGCTGTAGCATTTTATAATGCCTTATACTCAGCTTCCATGCTTGATCTCGATACGGTTGGTTGTTTTCTAGCATCCACGAAATGAGATTAGGCCCAAAGAAGATTGCAAATTCTCCAATCGATCTTGTATCATCAATATTGCCAGCCCAGTCTACATTCGAGAAAGCACTTACAAAAGTTGAGTCAGATCTCAAGAATTTTAGGCCAAGATCAAGTGCACCCTTGATTTATCTCAATATGCGTTTCATAGCTGTCTAGTGCTCAGTTGTGGGTGCATGTAAAAATTGACATACTTTATTAACAACAAAGAAAATATCTGGCCTTGTTATAGACAAATATTGTAGAGCCCTAATTATACTACGATAAGCAGTAGCATCATCCGAGCATAGGACTTCTCCCCCTATCAAGGATAGCTTCTCTGTGCTAATCATCGACGTGTTGATACTCTTGCAGCTACCCATGTTAGCTCAACGCAGAATGTCACCAGCATACTTTGATTGGGAAAGCACAAGACTATCATCACTGTGATGTAATTCAAGCCCAAGGAAATAATGGAGTCAGCCCGCGGTCTTTGAGATCAAATGCTTTCCGCAACTCATGCAATAATGTGGAGATAGCTTCATTAGAAGACCCTGTTACTATAATATCATCAACGTAAATGAGCATGACTATAGTAACACCTCTCTTGTGATAGATAAATAGTGAGGTGTCTGCTTTAGAGGGAGAGAAGTCAAGTTCTTGTAACCTTGGGCTAAGTCTAGAATACCACACACGAGGAGCTTGTTTTAGACCATAAATAACTTTATCAAGCTTACACACATAATCAACCTTTTCCTTATCAACAAAGCCAGGTGATTGATTCATATATACCTCTTTCTCAAGAAATCCATAAAGAAAGGCATTTTGAGCGTCCAACTGTTTGAGCTGCCAACCTTTGGAGACTGCAATAGCTAGAACAAGACGGTCAATAGCTATTTTAACAACAGGGTTGAGCGTATCTTCATAATCAATACCGTACCGTTGTTTAAATCCCTTGGCAACCAACCTCGTCCTATATCGATCAACTGACCCATCTGATTTTTGTTTCACCTTGTATACCCATCGATAATCAATCATATTTTTACGTGGCAGTGGGGGAACTAGTCGTCATGTTTTATTTCTACATAAGGGCTCAAATTCATCCTTCATAGCACATCTCCATTTTGGATCCGAAAGTGCTTCCTGCAGAGTTTTTGGCTCCCCAATGGAGCGGAAATTCCATACCTAATATAACCAGGAAACATAGCCTTAGGCTTCGTAATACCATGTTGTGATCGAGTAACAACTCGTCGTGGTGGTGATGACTCCGTGGGTTCCATATTCGGATCCACAGAAGATCCTAGATCAGGAGTTGCGTGATCATGTGATGACATTGATGTTGATCCCGAGGCAGGAGACTGTGGTGCATGTTGCTCCCCACTGGAGCAAAGTAGATGCGATGTTCCATCATCATTTTGTCGGAGAGATAGCATCCTCGGATCTGGCGCCTGACCATCATCATGCACAGAAGAATCCCCCTCGGGTTCAGTGAAACTGACACTTCTGCAGGGATTAATGGCTGTGAGTCCTCTCGAATTTCAACAACCTCATCAATGCCACCATGATCAGCAGAATTATTGGCATTATTTGATCTGCCTTCATCACCTGTTCTCTGCACAAAATTATTCTCAGGAAGCAAATTAGTAGCACCGGTTAGAGCATTACCCAATTGATCATTAGGCACCATATTACCCCTAGATTCTTTGGAAGGATGCAAAGCTTCAGATGGAGCAAGTAGAATCTGTTGGCGCAAAGGGACACTTGCATTTTTCCTAAGTGAGGAGAATGGTAAGATACTCTCATCAAACACAACATCACGAGATATATACACTCGCCCATGAGCAACATCCAAACAGTTATACCTCTTGTGTATGTTGTGTACCCAAGAACACACATTGTTTAGAACAGAATTCTAATTTGTGATGATTATATGGTCGCAAGTTGGGCCAACATGCACACCCAAATGTGAGAAGAAAAGAATAGTTTGGTTGCTCATGGAATAGCCGTTCTAGAGGAGTATCATTATCAATAGTTTTGCTAGAAATTCTATTAATCAAGAAGGTGGCAGCAATAAATGCTTCGTCACAAAATTTGAGAGGCATGAACGCTTGTGCAAGCAAGGCAAGACCAACTTCCACTATACTACGATGTTTCCTTCAGCGGAACCATTTTGTTGGTGTGCATGTGGGCAGGAAACATGGTGAGAAATGCCAAAAGTTTGGAAAAAATGAATTAAGCTTTTGATACTCTCCTCCCTAATCGAATTGTACCATGGGAATTTTCTTCCCAAACATTCTCTCGGCATAGGCTTGAAAGTTATAGAAGATCTGAAAAACATCAGATTTTTTCTTGAATACATTGATCTATGTGAATTTGCTATAGTCATCTGTCGAAGTGTTCGGTCGACACTTCCCCCGGGCCTGCACTGGGCAGCCCGCGGAGGTTCTTTTTTCGGAGGGGCTAGTCCCTAGCGGAGAGCTTGCGCAGATGGAACGAGTTAGTAAGAGCTTGACACGGCGAGTTTTACGTGGTTCAGGCCGCCGGAGCGTAAAACCCTACGTCCACGGCGAGCTATGGAGCTCGCTGTATTGCTTGCTGCTCAGGACCGGAGGCCTGAGCTTGGGGTGAGTTACAGCTTGAGAGTGTATGGCTAGCGTATGAGTTGCAAAATGCGAACCCTTGCTATCGACGCCTACCCGAGCCTTTTATAGTCCAAGACTCGGGCGGCTTACAAGGGGAGCCGGGACCCAACAGGTGGTCCCGGGAAGATTGTCTATTATCTACCGTATCTGCAGTTATGCCGGTAGTTGTCTCTGGTCGAAGGCTTCTGAGTCTTCATCTTGCCGCCCTGCCCATGCCGCATGCTAGTCGTAGTGGTTGATGACGGCGCAGGCGGCATGGGATGTCTTGTCGCGGGATTTAGTGGCTGGCAGGTTCTGACACCGCGCGCCAGTCTGTGATGCGACTGGGCGCAACGGCACCTGACAGACGCATGCTCCGCGTTTCCATGTCTTGGGAAGACGCGGGCCTTGAATACCTTGTACGGGCAAGGTGTGGGGTGCCTTTACGCCCGCTGCCTACCGCTCGGGGGCAGGCAGCACCGTTCTTCTGGCCACATGGCGGGTCCGAAGCCCTTCTGTGAGGAGAGAAGGGTCCGGCCTGCGGGGCACGTGGAGCCTCCGGACCTCTCCCCGCGGAGGGGGAGGTCCAGCTTCTGTATGCCACGTGGCGGGCCCGGAGCTCTCCTCTGAGGAGAGGGAGGTCCGGCCCCGCTGGACGCGTGGCGTCTTCGGACCTTCCTCCCGCGGAGGAGGAGGTCCGGCTTCTGTATGCCACGTGGCGGGCCCGGAGCTCTCCTCTGAGGAGAGGGAGGTCTGGCCCCGCCGGACGCGTGGCGCCTTCGGAGCTCTCCCTGCGGAGAAGGGCGAGTACCTTAGGTATTTTACCCTGTGCGCGGGGGTACCCCATATCTCAGGTACCGACAGTGGCCCCCGGGCCCATCTCGGGGGAGATAGCGAGCCTGAGGTGGGACCTCCGTCTCTTCCGATCCGCGCACTTTCTCTAAGTCCCGAATTGACCGCTGCCAGAGCACGAACAGCCTTGGGATCGTGGGAGCGTGCGCTCACTTGATGGTTGCTTTTACTGCGGCGGTTCCCAAGACTGCCACTTCTGCACGTTGCGGCTCTTTCTTCGGGACCGCCGAAGTGCCTTGCCGGCTCATCTTCTTAGGAGACTGACTCCTTGACCCCACCGCTTCAGTTTGGCGGCTTGGGCCCACCCGTCATCGGCATTCGGTCTAGGAACCGAAGCGGTTGCCGGTGCGGGATATTCGAAGAGTTCCGAATCGCTTGGAATTGCACCGGGAAGCTTTTTAGAGGGGGTCTCACCCACATTGCAGCTTCCCTTCGGACTTCTGAGCGTTTCTTCTCGGACTCTTGTGCTTTTGCTCTCTTGCCTTTGAGTTCTCCCTTGCCATGGCTTCCAACCCGCCGCTAGAGAAGAAACGCGCTTGATCTCCTCCAGCAACGGCGTCGGTGCCAAGTCGGGATTCTGGGGTGCCTGACACTCCCTCCGGTGGCGACTCGAAGAGGCCCCGGGTTGATGCGCTGGGGGAAGCTTCCGGGGCGTCCCCTGTTCCGCCAGTCCAAGCGACTGCGGAGCGGCCGTCGGTGACGGTAGCGGGCTCTGGAAGTCCTACCCCGGCTCGGAAGTCGGGGTTCAGAGCCCGCTGGAGTGTCCGCGCTTCCCGGCCTTCCCTGTCTTGCGGGGAATCTGTGCCGCTGCGCTCGGAGACAGGGGCAACTGCCGCGGCCCCCAGGCCAGTGCGAACTTCTCCTGTTCCGGTGTGCCCGGACTCCGCAGCGGCGTCGTCTCTTCGTGCCGAGACGGCCACCGCGGCCCCCGAGCCAGCGCAGGTTGACCCTGCACTATGCGGCCTGACCTCTTCTCCAGCACTGCCTTCCCCGGCTCGCCCCTCTCCTCAGGTCAAGGAGCCAGAAGCTGAAGAGAGCCCGGCTGGCCTGGCTGCCAGAGCCTTGGAGCCAGCTTCTCCTGATCGGCGTCTCATCTCGGTTGCTGGTGCGTCGGCTCTTCCTGAGGACGAGGTAATGGAGGAGGTCGGGGGGACTGCCCCAGCCTCTGTTGCTCCATTGCCTCTGGCGGACGCCTTCGCGCTTGCCGAGTCGAGCGTCCGGCAGGTCTTGGCTGCACTAGGGCGCGAGCGGGAGGAGTATACGGTTGAACGGGACCGCCTCCTCATCTGGGGGAACCTTTGGCGGGAGAGGACCGCGAAGGTTAAGAGTGAGCTCGACTCCAGGCGGGAGTTGCTCGACTTCAGGGAAGCGCTCGTCGACCGGATGAAGCGGGCTGTCGACCGCATGGACACTCAATCGCGGCGGATCAACAGGGAGGCCCTGGAGGCACACGCCCGGGCCGAAGAGAGCCTCTCTGCTGCTGTGGAGGTACGGCAGAGGTTGGAGCGCCGTGAACTCGCCATTGAGGAACGGGAGCGTTCCATGGCAGCTGAGGCGGAGAGGGTCACCGCGCAGCTGGCTGCGGGCGAGGATGACCTTCGAGCTCGGATGGAGGAGCTGGAGATCCTGAAGGCAGACCTCGACTTGAGGGAGGAACAGGTCTCCCGTGATCGCCGGGCGGTCTTGGACCGGGAGCTGACCGCCGACTTCAAGGTCGCTGAGTTGGAGCGGCTCGCCAAGACTCTCCATCTTCGGGAGAGCTCCCTGGCGGCCAAGGAGAAGGAATTCTCTAAGAGGAACCTGGAGGCTCTGCAGGCGGCCCGCCGCGAGGTGGAGGAGCTCTCAGCCTTGCGGTCCTCCGAGGCTCTTGCGGTCTCAAGTTTCGTGGATCGAGCGGGGTCCGCCCTGATCCCTCTTGGCTTCAGTCCGGTGAGGGCCGCGACTCCTGCATTGAAGGTGGCGGAGGTGATCCCTGCGTTGGAGTCGATCGGCGCCAAGCTGGACAGACTCGACTCGGTGGTCGCCAGCGAGCTTGAGGCCGAGGGCCGCGGCTTAGCTTTAGAGGTCGCCTCGCATGTGCTGGCATGCTTCAAGAGCCGCGATCCCTCTTTTTCGCTAGAGCCAGCGAGAGAGGGCCCAGCCGCGAAGCGGGAGGAAGCTGCCAGGGCTGAAGTCGAGGATGTGGCCGCCCTTGTAGCCGCAAGGTTCCGGCGAGAGCCGGGAGGTCCTTAGGACTTGTTTCTCCCTTTTTATCGAGTCTGTAGTCCAGCTCATGGAGCCTTACTTAATTTGACTCTCTTGGATACTTGTGTCTGTGATGCTTTTTCTCTCCTTCTTGGCTTTGCCTGGCTGGGTCCTTAGCTCCGCAAGGTACTCAGAGGCCATTTCCAATCTCGGAGCTTTGCACAGACACCCTCCCCGGGTCCTAACCGTGTTAGGGGCCCCCGGAGGTCTCCGGATCTCGCCCTATGGGGAGCTCCAGATCTGCCTGCCACGTGGCGGGTCCGGAGCTCCTTCCTAAGAGGCGGGAGCTCCGGCCATGTTGGACACGTAGGGCTTTCGGGGCCCTCCCACCGAGGGGGAGGTCCGGCTTCCGCCCACCACGTGGCGAGCCCGGAGCCTTCCTCAAGGGAGGAGAGAATTCCGGGCCCGCTGGACACGTGGGGCCCCCGGGTCCCGCCCCTGCTGGAGGGGCAGGTCCCGGTCCTTCCAGTCCTAGGCCGGAGTAGCTGGTAGCTCCTTTCCCCCTGCTTCATGCAGCCCCTGTTGCCGTAACCTGGAGGTCCTGCACACAGGCAGAGGAAACGTAATTCTCCTCGGGGGGTCCTCCCCTCCCGTCTCCTAGTCTTATCCGTCTTACGATCCTGATTCGCTATACGGGGCTTGGGCAATTCTGTGCACGAGGCGCCGGAGCTCCGGCTCCCTCCGAGGTCCGGGTACGGCCGTCTGATCCCTAGTACCGGGCCATGCGCTGGGGAAGCAGAGTGCACGCGCTTTGGGTTCATGACCAGGCAAAGCGGACGTACTCCCCTGGACCTCCGGAGGGCAGGATGCGCATGCTTTGGGCTCTGGGCCGGCTAAGCTGGATACGCACCCTGGACCCCCCATGCACAACGCAGGCCTTTCTTGGAGGTAACCAACTGGCACCGCAACACCTGACTGGGGGAGGCCCGAGAGACTCACTCGGCCATCGGCAGGTGCCTCAAGCGCAGCCGCCTTCGGTAGGATAGCAAATGCCGACTATGGATGAGCGCAGGAGAGGGGAGCTAGATGTACGATGAACATACAGAGATAGTGCGATCATAAAAATTAATGCATAATTTAAATGAGCGCATGAGAGAGAGCTAAGTAGAACAGGGCTCTGTATTCGTACCTATAGGTGGAATTCTGGCTGTATAGGGAGGCAATGTTCCGCCTTGTCTTCAAGGGAAGCAAGACTCTACGCGCTTAGGGTCGGAACCAGGCTAAACTGGACGTAGTCCTGTACCGTCCCTTGAGACTTAGCTGCCCCAAGCGCTGTTCCTAAATTCTATGGGATCTATTACAGAAGGCAATAACCCTGTCCTACTGATGCTCAGGAAGTAGGACTCACAGTGTTGCTCCATGGCAAGGATTTTTGGGAACGGATCCCACTCTCGGTTGAAAGGCATGTGTACCTGGGGCGACAGCTTTCATGATTCGGAAGGGACCTTCCCTGCTGGGGGAGAGCTTATGGGTCCTTATTGGAATAGAGCGTGCCGCTTCACCAGGTTGCCCTCCTGCAGGCCCCCGACGCGTTTGGTTCTTTGGCGGTAGTGCTTAGAGCATTAGCCGAGACCGTGCGTTGCGGGGTGTTCGCTGCAGCCGAGTCTTGTCGATGAGGTTGTAATCTTCGCGCTGGATCAGGTCCTGCGCGGCTTCTCCTGGGGGCCCCCGGGGAGTTCTCCCCTTCTGGCTAAGGCCTTCAAGGGGTAGGTAGGCCCGGGCTCGTCTTGGATGACCTAAGGCGTCTTCCCCTTCTGGCAAGGCCTTCAAGGGGTTGACAGACCTTAGGCGGCCCCCGAGAGGTATGTTCGAGGCACGGAGGCGCGCCGCAGTTGGCTAACGCCCTGGCCTGTCACCGTCGGAACTGGAGTCCTCACCGTCATGCACTGTCTTTATGACACGCTGAGGCTCCTGGAACTCCACCTGGTGGGCAGCAGTGACTGGGGCATCGACCTTCTGTTTGCCATCCCTCTGAGGGTAGGGCGGTGCTTCAGCCCTCTGCTGTCTCCCTTTGCGGAAGCGCTCTGCGAGCCTCTGGATCTCCCAGCACTCGGCAGCAGTATGGTTGCAGGTGCCATGCACGGGGCATAGCCCGCCTTGGTCACTGTTTGGGGCCGGTGATTGCCGCTGCCTTTTGTCGGGGCGTGGCCCCCGAGCTCCACTGGTCGTCGCAGTTGCGGGGACGGGGGCCGTGAATGGTGACTTCATCTTTCCACTCCCCCGGTTCTTGGTCTTCTTGCCACCCCTATAGGCAGCAGCACCGGACCCGGGCTGCCCTCCTGACTCGGAGGTCGGCAGAGCGTGCCAGTTCCGCCCTTCAGCCGCTCTGGCGCACTTGTCCGCCAGGCTGAAGAGCTCCGAGACGTCGCGGACCTCTCTGGTCGCGAGCTTCTCAAGCATTTTCTCGTCCCGGACACCCTGCCGGAACGCCACCACCACAGAGGCACTTTGGATATGCGGGATGGTGTTTCGTACCTGAGAGAACCGCTGGATGAAAGAGCGCAGCGACTCCCCAGGTTGTTGCTTGACGGCGTGGAGGTCAAGCTCCGTGCCGGGGCGGGTGTAGGAGCTGCCGAAGTTGGCGACGAACTGCCGGCAGAGCTCACCCCAGGAGGTTATGGACCTCTGAGGTAGATTCATGAGCCAAGACCGAGCTGGGCCGGTCAAGGCGACGGGGAAGTAGTTGGCCATGACAGCCTCGTCCCCTCCTGCAGCAAGTACGGCGGTGGAGTAGATCTGCAGGAACTCCGCTGGGTTGACGCTGCCGTCGTACTTCTCGGGCAGGTGCGGGCGAAACTTGCGTGGCCACCTTGTGAAGCGAAGGTGGGGTGCAAGGGCCGCACATCCTGCACCTGCTGCTGCAGGTACTGGCGCTGCGAACGCTTGGTTCGCACTTGGCACCGCGTATCCCGGCATGGGCAGGGCTGCACCATAGACCGGGGCTGCTGCTTGCGGCGCATATAGTTGTGGCATATGCTGCGCAGCATATGCCTGAGGCAGGGCTCGCGTGGCGAAGGCCTGCCCTTCTGGTTGTGTCGAGGCCGACGACATGCTGTCGCCTGCCTCATGGCTGCGACGCCTCTCTCGGCGTCGCTCGAGGTACACCCGGGCGTCCTGGCCCAAGTGGCACCGTTCCAGTTTCCTTCGCAGGTCCGTCGACAGGAGCGTGGAGGAGCTGGAATCCGCCGTTAGCCCGTCAACCGTGGGTGTGCGCGTCAGCGACACAGCCGGTTGTCCTGGGTGCCGTCCTCGCTGAAACCAAGGGTTCGCGACGGCGACGACGAGGCGGTCCACCTCACGGACCCATTGCTGGGTCGCTGAATGGGGCGCATCCCCCGCAGGTGGGTTGCGCAGCAGCGCTCTTGCTGCAGCTAGCGCACCTCCATGGTGTACGCTCAGCGCTGCAGAAGATCTCACACTGGTCGGGGCCTGCATAGCCGGAGTCGGTAGTCGGAGTCGGCTGCTGGCTACCAGCTTGTGCCGACACACTCCGTCCTGAGTGTGTCGACATGTACTCCCCAGTGGTCACGGTTCGCCGTGAACACGGAGGGGGAGAGTTTGCCGCTGAAGGAAGCTTGGTCATCTTCGTTGGCGGAAACTCGTCGCGCTAGGAGAAAAGCCCCCTACCTGGCGCGCCAAATGTCGAAGTGTTCGGTCGACACTTCCCCCGGGCCTGCACTGGGCAGCCCGCGGAGGTTCTTTTTTTGGAGGGGCTAGTCCCTAGCGGAGAGCTTGCGCAGATGGAACGAGTTAGTAAGAGCTTGACACGGCGAGTTTTACGTGGTTCAGGCCGTCGGACCGTAAAACCCTACGTCCACGGCGAGCTATGGAGCTCGCTGTATTGCTTGCTGCTCAGGACCGGAGGCCTGAGCTTGGGGTGAGTTACAGCTTGAGAGTGTATGGCTAGCGTATGAGTTGCAAAATGCGAACCCTTGCTATCGACGCCTACCCGAGCCTTTTATAGTCCAAGACTCGGGCGGCTTACAAGGGGAGCCGGGACCCGACAGGTGGTCCCGGGAAGATTGTCTATTATCTACCGTATCTGCAGTTATGCCGGTAGTTGTCTCTGGTAGAAGGCTTCTGAGTCTTCATCTTGCCGCCCTGCCCATGCCGCATGCTAGTCGTAGTGGTTGATGACGGCGCAGGTGGCATGGGATGTCTTGTCGCGGCATTTAGTGGCTGGCAGGTTCTGACACCGCGCGCCAGTCTGTGATGCGACTGGGTGCAACGGCACCTGACAGACGTGTGCTCCGCGTTTCCGCGTCTTGGGAAGACGCGGGCCTTGAATACCTTGTACGGGCAAGGTGTGGGGCGCCTTTACGCCCGCTGCCTACCGCTCGGGGACAGGCAGCTCCGTTCTTCTGGCCACGTGGCGGGTCCGGAGCCCTTCTCTGAGGAGAGAAGGGTCCGGCCTGCGGGGCACGTGGAGCCTCCGGACCTCTCCCCGCGGAGGGGGAGGTCCAGCTTCTGTATGCCACGTGGCGGGCCCGGAGCTCTCCTCTGAGGAGAGGGAGGTCCGGCCCCGCTGGACGCGTGGCGTCTTCGGACCTTCCTCCCGCGGAGGAGGAGGTCCGGCTTCTGTATGCCACGTGGTGGGCCCGGAGCTCTCCTCTGAGGAGAGGGAGGTCCGGCCCCGTCGGACGCGTGGCGCCTTCGGAGCTCTCCCTGCGGAGAAGGGCGAGTACCTTAGGCATTTCACCCTGTGCGCGGGGGTACCCCATATCTCAGGTACCGACATCATCGATAAAACTCACATAATACTTATTCTTGTTGATGGAATCAATAGCGGGTCCCCAAACATTCGAAAAACTAAGCTCAAGTGGGGCTTTAGAAACACTAGATGATCTTGGATAAGGAAGTTGATGGCTCTTTGCCTTTGACAAGCATCACAAACATGATGACGTTTTTCTTTTGAATAAGGAAGACTAAATCTATCGATGATCTCTTGGACCTTTATTTGATAGGGATGACCTAAACCATTATGCCATCCCAAGGGAGTGGGTTTCACCACATTGAGAGCATTTTTATTTTGGAGAAGCTACTCGGCACCAATGGATACAAGCCACCAACGACTCTACCTTGATGCAGAACTCTCTTAGACTCCTGGTCCTTGACAAGAAAGAATTGAGGGTGAAGTTCTAGAAAAAACATTATAATCACAAGCAAGACGATTTGCAGATAATAGATTCTTTTTGGCTTAAGGTATGTGTAGGACATTCTTGAGATTGAATATAGAATTAGCGGTAGTATGTACCGGCCGAATGACCAATATGTTTAATGCCCATACCTGCACCACTTGCTGTATGGACTTGATCATTCTCAAGGTAGCGTTCTTTCACTTGTAGCTTGTCCAGCTCATATGTGATACGATTGGTGGCTCCCGAGTCTAACATACCAATTAGTATCAACTCTGTACGAGTTTGTATTGACTGCTGCCGCAGCAGATTTTTCCTTTCCCATGTAATCCTTCTGAAACCTCTTCTAGCATCTATTGACTTCATGACCAATTTTCTTGCATAATTAGCATTGAGGTTGTTCTCCTGCACGACCACCACTGGAGCCTCTGCCAGCAGGGCTGCCACGACCACCATGTCCTCCTCGATATCCTCCATGGCCACCTCTTGTTGCAGAGTTTGTCGAGGAGAACGTACCACCACTGCTGTTCTGCAGGTCAAGACGCATTTCAAAACCGAGTAGATGAGCGTACAAATCACTCAACGGAATCTCATCCACTCGAGTAGTCATAGTATTCTAACTGGATTCCAATCAGAATCCAGTCTTGCTAGAATATATGTAGCTAGATCATCATCATCCAAAGGCTTGCCAGCTGTCGTCATTGCATCTCCAAGGGCCTTCATCTTGGTAAAGTAATTTGCTACATAGAGATCTTTCTTCCGTGTTGTTGCTAATTGAAGTCTCAGTTGCATTACTCGTGCCCGAGATTGTGAGGAATACATACTCTAAAGTACCGTCCATACCTCAGTTGAAGTGGTGAGGGATGTGACCTGGGAGAGAACCTCCCGTGATAGAGAAGACAACAAGTAATCAATTACTTGCTGATCATGTGATATCCACAACGCATAGCTCGGGTTGTCAGTGAAAGCTGTCTTCTCTTCTCCTTTATCATATTTTATTGCCATCTCTGTCTTCTCTGATGGAACTTTAATTGACCCATCAAGAAAGCCTTCTAGGCGATGCGCCCGAAGTGGTGGCAAGACTTGCGCTTGCCATAATGTGAAGTTATCCCGAGTCAGCTTCTCTGTTACCGAATTATGCGACGGAAGAGTAGCAACAATATTCAGTGCTACAGAGGTCGAGCCTGACGTCATGATTGTTCCAGGGAGAGTTCTTGGCTCTGGTACCATGTGAAAGTAAATGGAATTGGTGAAAAAGGCTACTCCAGACGTTGAAGTACCAGGCTTAACATGAGAAAGAAAAATACTAGAGCAGATCTCGATGGAGTCCTACAAAATTCCAACGTCCCTACGCGCAGTCCACAGTCCTGCACAAGGGTTCTCCGAACAAAGGGAGTTTACAACTGGGGCGCAGCCCCACTTTTTTGTTGGAGAGATAGAATGGAGTTCTTCACAAAGTTTGAGACAAAGGAAAAAAAATCAAAGTTTCTCTATAGCCTCTTCATTTTGAGACATTATGGCTTTGGGGTCGAAGTGTGTTTCATATGCAGTCCATAGTCCTACGCTATGCCGACGGGTCCATCGGGGTGTCGCCGTCGTGTTGCGCCCAGGTTTATCTCCTACAACGGCCACGACTGGCGCGGCGAACGACGTCCTCTCACCAGGACTTGGACAGTGGGGCGAGCGCGGAAGCGGTTTAACGATGCGCCCCCCTGATCTCGCCGACTCGCCGACATGGATGACTCACGCCTCGTCGTTCGTTGCTTTGATCCGGCTGGAAGCCTCGCAGGGACGAGGCCGTGTGTGATGACTGATGAGGCAGTATCCACGATGGTTTCGTTAGGGTATTTAGAGGCCGATTTGTGACGCACTTGGACGAAGGGCGATGAGGAGAAAGTTTCGGCAATTTAGGCTGGGAGAGTTCCGGGATTTTCGAAGGAGTTCTATTCACTTAATTTCAAAATAAATGATATTTATTTTAAAATGAAAGAAGTATAATTTTACATGGCGGATCATTATTTTTTGGCAACGGGTGAAAGGGGCTGACGGACGACGCGGACGTGCGTACCGCAGGATCGTTTTTGGACCACCAACGGTGGGTACACACGATTAGGCGGACACAAGATTTATTAGGGGTAAACTGACGACATCTTTTATCCTTTTTATACGGAGGAAATATGATACTATTTTATTTGAGAATTACAGAAATACTACTTCAAATTGTGAAATTACAAAAATAATACTACATTCATTTACAGAAATCAAATTTTCCGAATACAATTTTCCTAAGTTGGAAATAGCTACATACAGAATCTAACCCTTATTTTGGGTTTTCAGTGTACGAAAAAATAAGTATTTCGAGTATTGGACACATGGGAATTAGTTTTCGTGCTCTGAATTTTCAAAAACACTAATTCTTTTGTTGAATACTCAATATAATGATTTGTAGAGTTTTGAATAAATAAATAATAGAATTTATTTTTTGGCATGAAAAAGCGTGGAGAATTACTAGACCTAGGAATCTACAGGTAATAACTATTTTACAACTAAACAAAAACGCCAAAAAATACGAATTTGATTTCTTATATCTCCGGGCGTACATGTCGAACAAATAGCTTCTATGTGTTAAACATACTTATTTTTCATACACCAAACACACAAAGTAAGTTTTAGGTTCTGTAAGAAGTTAATAGCTATTATGTGACGTAGGAAGTTTGTATTTTACTATGTTCAATGGGCGAGAAATTATTTTTGCGTAATTTAAGTTTGAGAATTTGATTTTAATACGATGAACTTATGATTGGTATTACTTTTGTAAATTTATAATTTGAAGTACGTAATTTTCAAATAAAATATTATTATTTAAATAAAAAACTGTCCGTGTACGCCTACACCCTCCAGTCCCATTAATTATTGTGCTCCCTGACCTGTCAAAAACTAACCTGGACCAATCGCAAGCCGGAAATAACATATGTGGACCTGGTCAACATTTACATCCGCTCGACCACCTCCCTTATCTGTCAATTCGACCTATCTGTGTATTCATCATGTGTAAAATAAAAAAGTTTTCATGTAACATTATATTTTACTAAATACAGTATTTTTTACCAACATGTGCATCAATGTAGATGGCTGGGTCGGCTCTGTTGCCTTAGGCGGGAGGAGCGACCGTCTAGGGCTCAGAACGGAGGAGGCTCATAATTTTTGTATGTGTGTTTTTGTTGCAACGACACTTCCCTCGATCTGCTACAAGAGCAGCCCGCTGAGATTCTTCGATTGGAGGGGCTTGACGCTGCTAGAGCGATCCGACTCGAGAGAGCAGGTGAACACCGAGATTTACGTAGTTCGGGCCATCGGAGCGTAATAACCTACGTCCACTGTGTGAATGTTGTATTGCTTGCGCACATGAGTGTGTGAGGTTGCAGGGTTGCGAACCCTTTGTCAGGAGGACAGCCCGGTCCTTTTATAGTCCAAGGCCCGGGTGGTTACAATGAGGCTTAGGGCCCGACGGGTGGCTCCGAGGCTATCTCAACCCTATACATAATCTAGGGTTTTTACAACTCTAAGTAGAGTGGCCGATGGGGGAATTAAGTCCCGCCGCCTGGCGCGCTGAGCGCCTCTAACCACGCGGCGGGTGGTGATGATGACGTCGTCTTGTCGTTGCGTCACCTCGCTCTGCGGGACAACACTATGCCATTGGGCGGCACTGTGCCGCTGTCATGCCTCGCCGCCCTGTCTTGCCACCGTAATGGCGAACGGGCGGAGGACAGAGGCGTGCGCTGTGCGTCATGCTTGTGGGGAAGGTGCGAGGCTTGAATGCATGGCCTGACAGCGCACTCCCTTGTCAACCCATGGCCCATGATAAATCATGGGGCACGTGGCGGTTCTAGAGCCCTCCTCAACAGGGAGGAGGCCCAGAGCTTGGCTTCACGTGGCAGCTCCGAACCTCAAATCACCGGGGAGGGCTTGGTCCGGGGCCAAGGGCATGTGCCGGCTCCGCAGCCCTCCTTAGTAGGGAGGAGGTTCGGAGCCCGGGTACACGTGGCAGCTCCAGACCTCACCTCAGCGGGGAGGCTTGGTCCGCGGCCAAGGGAACGTGTCGACTCCGAATCCCTCCTCAGCAGGGAGCAGGTTTGGAGCCGGCGTACACGTGGCAGCTCTTGATCTCACCACAGCGGAGAGGCTTGGTCCGAGGCCAAGGACACGTGTCGGCTCCGGAGCCCTCCTCAGCAGGGAGGAGGTCCGGAGCCCGAGTACACGTGGCAGCTCCAGACCTCTCCTCAGTGGGGAGGCTTGGTCCGGGGCCAAGGGCACATGTTGGGTCCGAAGCCCTCCACGGCAGGGAGGAGGTTCAAAGCCCACATACAGGTGGCAGCTCCGGACCTCACCTCAGCGGGGAGGCTTGATCCGGGGCCAAGGGCACGTGTCGGCTCCAGAAACTAGACGCACGTGGCAGGGACACGTGGCCTCGCTAGCGCCCGCCTCAGCAGGGAGGCGAGACGGGCTATCTTTAACCCTCCACGCGGGGGTATACGGTTTGCAGGGTACCGACAGTGGCCCCTCGGGCTCATCTTGGGGGAGACAATGATCCCGCAGGTGGGGCCTCCATCCTTCCCATGTGGTAACTTTGAACCTGCACTTTGGGAGCTGAAGTGGTGGCGAGATTCTAGCGTAGTGGGTGGGTGGTTGTACCTCAGAAACAAAAAGGCTGCATGTCCTTGGCGTAGTGGGCGTACTCGACAGTCAAAGTGGCAACACGTCGTTGGCGTAGTGGACACGTGTCTGCTCTTGACTGGTGGGTCGTGGCGACGTGCTCGAGGGTTTGCCCTGGGGTATTTACTGCGGCAGCCCTTGGGTCGGCCGCTGTAGTTCCACCGCGCCGCTTTTATGGGGAACTGCCAGACTTTCCCGAGAAGTTATCCGCCTGGCCCCCGGTGTGTGATGGGTGGACCTGGGTCCCATCCGTTATTGGGGTGGCGGGCTGTGCGCAGCGGTGGAAACCCAAACGTTGCACCTGTTTCCCAACCAGAGGTCGTAGACGTAGAAAAGGAAGCCTTCCGGAGAAGGGTGGTTCCTTCCTGCCTTTTGCGATCTTCGTCTTCCTATTGCACGCTCGAAGCCTCCGCTCCCAGCGCTATAACCTTCTCTCGGCGAACACCCCCGCACTAGTAGCCGTCTTCGTATACTTTTACGAGATGTCCGTGTGCGTGCGGCTTTCGGTGCGGCTCTTCAGGGTATTCTTCTCCTTGAGGGCCTCAGGGAGAAGCACAAGCCATCTGTGGGCTTACTACTTGCAGCATCGAGGGAGGAACTCCGCGCTATACATCACACCCTTCACTCCCGCAAGGTGTGAGAACTAGAGGGAGGACTGGGTCATTGCCCACATCGACATCCACAACCACTTGGAGCTGTTGAGTGGCCCGCCGATAGCAGAGGAAGCTACCGGGGACGAGATCCCCAACTTGCTGGACGCCTACACACTGGTGCTAGAGAGGATGAGGTACTTGACGGAGGAAGGCTTGACTCCGCTGACGATCAGGACACCGGGGAGGGCGACATGACCCCATCGGCGAGCTGCGAGCCCATCTAGCTCAACCCGCAGGGGCGGTCGAGGCCTGTTGCATGAGCTGCCGACAATGGACAACATCGATGTCGCAGTGCGGCGGGTTAGCGATACCTTGCAGGGCATGGAGATTCCTGGATCGGATACCTCAATCGCAAGAAAGAAGAACTTGAAGGGGTAAGCTGATATATTTGTTGGTCATCCTTTGAACTACAACAGGAAATTGCTTTTTGTGCAAGGATTGGTTTGGAGGAGAAGGAGGTTGTCATCGCCGACCTGCAAAAGAAGACTGAGCCTCCTGGCTGAGGGTAAGGACCTCCATGCTTCCGCCGATGCATGTTTTGCAGGCCTGACAGATGGCAGAGCATGTGCTCTCCTGCCTTCGGAGCTGCGACCCCGACATCTCCCTGGAACCTATGGCGCAGGGCCATAGTGCGGAGCTTTTGGGGGTGGCCAAGTCTGCCGTGGAGGAAATCACCCGACTTGTAGCTGCTAGGTTCCAGCACGGGAATCTTCTAGCTCTCCCACTCGCCTTGTATCCTCCTTTGTATGCCGGAGCTCTGCCATTAATTAAGACTTTTTTGCTTCAAGTATTGTGTGTCTTGAGTTGTTGATGTAGACTTCAGGCCCTTGGCAGCGCAAAGGTCCGGAATGACTTAGCCGAGGTGGGTAGCACTTTGCCGATGTCCCGAGCTTGTTCCATCGGGTTCTTAGCAGCGTAAGGACCTAGAGTACTCCGACAGTGTGGCTAACACATCCTTCCAGGTCCTTGGCGGCACAAGGACCCGAAGGAACCGTGGCCTGTGTCTTCATCTTGTCGTAGCCGGTGCTCCGAGCCTTCTGCTTGCTGCTGCAGTGGTCTGACGTCCTGCCCGCCTGGTTCACCGTGATGGCCCCCTGGCTAGTGTGGCTCTTGAGTTGGGGCGCACCTGCCAAGTAGACTGGATGAGGCAGGACGTCAGCATCGGGCCTCCTAGGAGGTTCGCGACGCCAAGGACCTATTCAGACCTGCAAGCATGACAGAGAAAAGGAGTAGTCGTGCTCTGTGGTCACTTTTTCCTGTTTGTTAGTTCTGTTGTGGCTTACAGTCCTCAGCTGAGCTACAGGGCTTAAGTAATTCGATGTGGGTTGTACGGTCTATGGTTAAAGCTTTGCCTAGGGGTATGAGCCATCCGGTTCCCCGGTACTTAGCTATAGCGCTGGAGAGGCAGGGTGTGCACGCTTAGGGTACGGAACCAAGCTAAGCAGGTTACACACCCTGGACCTACCACTGACGTAAGCTTTTTAAGGGAGGGACCATTCGGCACCATGGCCCCCAGACAATGAGACAACCACGGGATCCTAAGTTATGGTTAAAGCTTTGCTCACGGGTATGAGCCATCCGGTTCCCCGGTACTGAGCTGTAGCGCTGGTGTCGGTACCCTCAATACCGGGTACCCCCGCGCACAGGGTGAAACCGCCTATGGACCTCGCCCCCTCCGCAGAGGCGAGCTCCGAAGGCGCCACGTGTCTGGCAGGGCCAGAGATCTCCTCTCCTCAGAGGATAGCTCCGGGCCTGCCACGTGGCCTAGAAGGCCAGACCTCACCCCCTCCGTCGGGGCGAACTCCGAAGGAGCCACATGTCCAGTAGGGCCAGAGCTCCCCTCCTCTCGGAGGATAGTTCCGGGCCTGCCACGTGGCCTAGAAGGCCAGACCTCTCCCCCTCCGCGGGGATGAGCTCCGAAGGCTCCACGTGTCCGGCGGGGCTAGAGCTCCTCCTCTCCACAGAGGAGAGCTCCGGGCCCGACACCTGGCCAGCAGAGAAGCACTGCTCGCCCGACGCGGTGGGCAGCAGGGGTAAAGGCGCGTCATGCCTTTACCGTACAAAGCATTCAAGACCCGCGCCTTCCCAAGGCGAAGGGGCGCGGCGCATGCCTGTCAGGAGGTGTTGTGACCAGTCACAGTCAAGACAGGCGTACAGTGTCTGAAGCTGCAGACCATTGAAGGCAGCGACAAGACATGGACAGGACGTGCCCTGCCGCCCTGCCATCACCAACGACTACACGCTACACCAAGCCTGCGGCATGGGCAGGGCGGCAGGACGAGGACCTCGATGCCAGCGCCAAGACATAGCTGGTAGGAAATCACCTCGGGGCCACCTGTCGGGTCCTTGGGGCCCACCTTGTAAGCCACCCGAGCCTTGGACTATAAAAGGCTCGGGTAGGCAACGTTACAAAGGGTTCGAACGCTGTTCGGTTCGCCTCTTACACACCCTCAGGCTCAGGACTCCGGTTCTGAGCAGCAAGCAATAGAGCGAGCATCTCTGCTCACCGTGGACATAGGGTTTTACGCTCCGGCGGCCTGAACCACGTAAAACTCCCCGTGTCAAGCTTCTCCCTCAATCGTTTCTAACGCCGAAGCTCTCCGCGAGTGACTAGCCCCTCCGAAAAAGAACCTCCGTGGGCTGCCCAGAGCAGGCCCGGGGGAAGTGTCGGCTACACACTTTGACAACTGGAGATTCATAGTGTGCACGCTTAGGGTATGGAACCAGGCTAAGGAGGCTACACATCCTAGACCTCCCGCTGGCGTAAGCCTTTCGAAGGAGGGGCCATTCGGCACCATGGGGCCCCCGAGCAATGAGAACCATATGACCCCGAGCCCATCATAGGTACCTCAAGCAGACCCACTCTAGAAGGATAGCACAACTCCTACTATGGTTAATCACAAGAAAAAGTGACTAGTCACACGGTCGGAGCGGTATGTAAAGAAAGCACGAAAAAGAAAGGGGCAATGTACACGATCCAGTTAATGTCTTGTCCGTACGCGTGTTCCTTCCGGCCCCAAAGTACTCAGTTGTAGCGCAGGGGAGGAAGTGCGACGAGCTTAGGGTACGGAACCAAGCTAAGCAGGTTGCGCGTTCTGGACTTCCCACAGGCGTTAACCTTTCAGCGTAGAGACCTTCCAGTGCCACGGGACCTAGGACAAGTATGTAGGACATGCTCTAGAAATGTCATTTATAGTTGATATGCATAAGTGAGCACGAACTATAAAAAGAGTACGCAGGGTAAGACAATTTTTTTCTCATTTCAGGCTTCCTTCAAAGGCGGAGACAGGCCGTAGAAGAAGGCAGCGACCCGCTCTGTATGACAAGAGTAGCAGGACTCCTCCGGAGTTTACCTGATCTAAGCGTTGTTCCTAGACACTATGACACCCTTATAGAGAAAAAAGAACCCTACGGCTGCGCTAAAGATAGAACTTACGTAGGTGTTCTATGTTCCATGAATTGGGTAGATGTACTCCATCCTCCGTGGCTAGGTGGACGCACCCGAGTGGCATACTTGTGTCACTCGAGAGGGACCCTTCCAGCTGGGGGAGAATTTGTTCACCCCTTCCCTAGAAATTATTCGCCGAAGCACCAGGTTGCCCACCTCGAGATGTCTACTCTGCACTAACCACTGCTGATATCGCCAAAGCGCTTGGCGGTATCGTGCGTTTCAAGCAGCCGCTAGCCACGTTTGCTCGTCGACGAGGTTGATGTCGTCACGCTGGATCTGGTCCTGCGTGGCTTTGTCATGTGACTGGAGACGGGATGAGCCCATGGTGGTTTCTGGGGGGAGGGCGGCCTCGACCCACTACACCAGTGTAAGAGGGCGTTTCCCTTGTCGCCTGATGAGGGGACGTGTGGCTAGACGTGGAGCGCCTTGCGTCGATCGTTGTCGGCACTGGAGTCGGAGTCGGAGTGGCCGTAGACAGCTTTCAACGCCTGCTCAGCGTCTTGATACTCCATCTCTTGCTTAGCGCTGGCGTCAGGTTTGGCCTTTTGTTTGCCCTCTCGCTGGCAGGAGGGTGCACCATCTTGACGCGGCCGCTGTTATTGCAGCTCACGGAAGTGCTCCGCAAGCTTCTTGATCCCATGACAGTCGCTGGCGTCGTGGCGGTTGGAGTTGTGCACCGGACACCACTGGCCATCATCGCTGGTAGACGACGCTCGTGGGTGCTTGTCGGTGTGTGGGGCTTGGCCCCCTCCGGCCACTGCAAAGGCGGCGGTAGGTGCCTCTCCCAAAGGCTTGTCCCTGCCTCCGGTCTTGTTCATCTTGCCGCTGTGCGGAGCAGCAGCTTCTCTGGCACTCCCCGCCGCGGAGGAAGGTCGTGAGTGCCAGTCTCAGCCTTCCGCCACTCTGGCGCACTTGTCGGCCAAGCTGAAGAGCTTGGAGACGTCTTGCACTTCGTGCGTGCCTAACTTCCCGGGCATCTTATTGTTGCGGACGCCTTGTCGGAAGGCGACGACGACAAAGGCGTTGGAGATGCGGGGGGTGGTGTTCCTATTGTAAAAGCCCAAGAAAAGGGACTTGCAAAAACTTTTCTTCACCTCACAACACCACAGTTTTTATTGTGGACACCTTAGGAAATATTGTGAAGAGCAAGTAACCTGCATCAAAAGAGTGATTAGAGGGGAAAGCCTTCACTTTCACAAAGTAGGGTTTCTACACATGAATATGAGAGGTTGAGCCCACCCCTAGAATTTAAAAGTCTTGGGAAGGGTCAGTCCAAATTTCATGCAAATTCAACACTGTTTGAGGCACTTTTGGGTTATTTCAAAAAGAGGCCAATTTGAATGTAGATTCAAATTACAGCAACTTTCATCACCCAAATTCAAAAGTTAGATCCATATCTATACTCAGCACATTTTTCTGAGTAAACCCACCAATTTTCATCTCCATTGGAGCTCATATTGTCAAGAGCTAAATTTGCAAGAATTCAAAACTGAATTTGAATTTCAGTTTAAATATGAAGCAAATTTAACCAAACAAAGTTTGAATTTGAGAACTCAAATTCAAACCAATACTTGGAGGCTAAGTCTCTCATTAAATGGAGAGTAGCTGAGATATTTGCAGCAGAATTTGGAAAAAGAGATTAGGGGGAGAGGGGGGCCCACAAGTCAGTGGGAGGACTGTTCTCCAAACCAAGCGTGGCCTGTTCCCCCCGACGCCGGTCGAACACAGGCTGCCAGCTCCTTCTCCCACGCCCGAGAGGGAGGGACACCGCACGAGCCAGCGCGCCGTGGAGGACCGACTGCAGCGGCGGTAACACGCGCGGCCACGTGAAGATCATCACTGCTCCCATGCCTCGCGCTGACCGACCCGACTGCCGCCGATCGACTTCCCGTGAGGATTCGGCCGAGCTCTCGCGTGCAGCACCCCCCCTAGCCAAAAACCACACCAGCTACTCGCCCTCTACCTCCTCCGGCCGAAGACAATCGAGTTTAGCTGCCCAGAACCTAGCCCGGAGACTATCGGCGGTGACCGAGAAGAACAGTCGGCACGGGCTCACCGTGGGCAGCTCGAACCCGAGGCTTTCCTGGCCAAGCTAGGCCACTCGGAGACGCGCCGGATAGCCACGCTGCTACTAGCCAAGCCACAGCCCCGACGGTGGACCATCGAGCGTCAATTTGACGTTTTTCTCCCGGCACATCCACTCAGACCTCCGGGTAAGAATCCATCGAATTCATCCTTAATCTTCGTTCTTAGGCCACCAAATCGTGCACACAGGACCTAGACTGGCTAGCGTTCAATTTCTCTTCGCAACCCTAGCTAGAAAACTGACACAGTTCGGGGTATTTCATGTCGTTCCACGCTCAAACGCGCGGCAGGAGTCGGGCGCACGGTGAGAACTCCTTTGGAGGTGTTGCCATGCGCTGGCCTTTACTTGCCGGGTTTCCCTAGCACCCACTGGTGCTCTAGAACGGATGGGCTGAGTCGTTGGCAGGATAGGACCACTGGGCGACGATGCCGATCGTTCCCCGAGGCCGCCGCGCGCTGCCGGCACCGTTCCGATCCTCTAGCGCCTAAACCGAGCCCACAAACATGTTTCCCGACCCCATAAACCCCCAGGCGGCGAGCCTCCGGCCGGGAGACGGCCGGAGACACTCAGCCGGTGAGGCGCCGCCTCGGTCCGGCGAGGTTAGCGCGCGCGCGGGAAGGAGGGCTCGGAGGAAGAAGAAGGGTGGGGCAGGCCCACCAGTCAGTGAGGGCGAGTTTAAAACGGGATCGAATATGGCCAGGATTCCATGTGGCTGTGCACAGGAAAAACCCAGTAACCCTGTGTGTTCTCGCTTCTCACTGGCTGCGATTTAAAGAGTGGGCCCGGGTTCTTTTCCAATAGTAAAACAATTCCAGTTTCCACTCAAAGTTTAGAAATCCATAACATTTGCTAGGAAGCTCCAAATTTAGTGATTCAAATTGGGTTGGACTCATATTGCCTAGCTCTGTCCAGATATACAACCCAATTTGTATGAAACCCATTAATTAATTCTGGAAATTCTTTAAAGCTTTTCAGCAAAAGAATTTTAGAGGGAGTTTGGTTCATCCAAAAATCCCCAAATTTTGCCAGAATGTTCTTTAGGACATTAGTAAACCCCTGTAAAAGTTTCATACCATTTGGAGTTGATTTGGTCAGAGGAATTCAAATTGGAAGGTGCTGTGTTCATTTGAATGCAGAAACATTTTCAGAGAATTTCCAAAACTTGGAAATTCAATTCTGGGCAAACCTTAACTCCAAAAATGCTCGGAAAATTCATGCAAACTCTAGGAGCTATAATTGAAATTGTAGTTCACTAAGTTGGGTATGAACAGGGGTCTGACCTCAGAATTAATTCCTCCTTGCTTATTTGCTAAGAAAATTATTCTGAGCAAACCACTCCATGAAAAGTGCTAAGGTTTGGTCCAGAGGGTTTTCTTGTGACAAGGAACTCACACGAAAATTCTCAGCTCCATTGGAGCTCTAGATCACCCCTGTCCTGTTACCCACTTAAGGGATTAAGATGGAAAAGGGGGAAAACCACTTAGCATTTAACCATGTGACTAAGTCCAAGCCAAACCACCAACACCAGTTCATCTTTAAATTCTTAAACAAAGTTCCAGGTGTTAGAGGCTGGTTATTAAAACTAATAACAGTAACCTTACAATAACATGTATGCATATAAATTAACATGTAGTATTTTATTAACGTGTAGCCGTTGAACAAGAAACTCCGGAAGTGCTGGACTTTCTCCTTCCGGACGAAGACTTAACTCCTGACCAGCAGCAACAAGGCAAGCCCCGGTTTGCATTAACCCTTTTATAAGTCTTACTTTGTTTACATGTGTCATATGAAGTATGTATGTGCATTAGGTATAGGATGAATGAAACTCCACTTGCATAACCAAAGGGTCCTAAAAGAGTGAGGGTAGTGTCAAGGACCTCGAGTAGACAGGCTATGCTTAATGAGTCATAGGACTTCGGTACAAGTCGAGTAGTTGGAATCTACTCGCGAGATAGGCACTGGGACGCACGGGTTCGGTTGAGTGATGTGAGATCACTATAGTAATGAAAATGAGACTAGGCAGGGGCTAGGGCGCAGCAAGAGGAAGTCTTGTGTGCACAGCCCTGTCCGTGTCGATTGAGGACCGATCCATGTGCGGCCCTGCTGAACAAGTATTAAACGTACCGAAGGCATATCGGATATATGGGCCCCGATAAACCGATGTAGCCTAAACCTCCGGGCGTCGAGGCATAGCACACCGATTTATAGGTGTAGGTTGAGGGCAGCAAGGTGGAAATCTGCCAACGGGCATAGAGAGATGCTCCGTGTGGGGAACCTCCTGCTCGTTTCGGTGTGACCGGTTCGACGTTTGGGCTGTTGGGTGAAAGGTTGTCCCGTACGACATCGAGTGAGCGTGCTGTGCAGCTCCACGGGTGGGCGTACGTGACGTGCTCTTTGGGTTTCCCTGCAGGTGTATATCGAGTCGATTCGCCGTCCCTCGCGGTGACGAGTACCGCTTGTTCACTACGTCGTAACGTAGACTAATGGATGAAATATGTTGATTCAATGATGCTGATTGATATAATTGTATTGCTACATGTGTGCCACCAAATACTGCTTACTAAATTTCAGATTTCATGAACTGTCAACTTGTTGCTAAAAGATGAACTAAGGATGAACTTGTAGGCGTGTCCTTTTGCTGAAATGTTACTATCCTATGTCCATGGTACCCCTCATGTAGAGTTTCATGCCTAGATGAGTCGGTTAAGCCTTGCTGAGCCTTCGTGCTCACGGTTGCTGCTTAAGTGTTTTTCAGGTGAGGAGCCACCCACGGACTCGGAGTACGAGTCCACCGGCGAGGGTTACCCTCCGTCGGGGACCACGACTGAGTGGGAGCCGTACACGCCGCGCTGAGCTGAGGAGTGCAGCTAGTGTGGGTTGCCCTAGGGCTGGGCAACCAACTTTTGCTAGATAGGCGGGCGTGAGTTGTATAGTGTAGACTTCCGCTGTGTAACATAAACAATAGTTGTAACTGAAGTTTGTACCTGTTTGTACAGTTTCAGTTGTTTTTCCCATGTAATATATTATGTTCTTATGACGTGTGCTGTCGGGTGTCGCATCGCGCGGCACCACCCTCTGCGGTCCTGGATGAGCGGATTCCGGTCCGCCACAGCCTGGTATCAGAGCCGCAGTGGGGATAGCACAGTACTAAAGGACTGCATTATGGGAAAAATTTAGGTTTACGGTGAGGATTCGGTAGTTGCCCAAGTAAGGACTATATTAGCATAGTTACTTAAAGTGGCAAATACTAACCTATGTGTTATAATTCTGAATTTCAATTATGTAACGACGCACCTACGCTCTGGTAAGTACGGTAAGGAACGCCACCGAAAGCGGTTCAATTTCGGTTAGTTCCCCCTGACGAGGAACGTGGCTCACGGATAGAGTCTCACAGCTTGGTGTGAGATGTCAATATGAACCTCTTGGACTCTTCATGTCCCTGAGTTCATATGAAATGCTGATCCCTAGCGTGCATTAGGCAAGTAAGTGGAGACCCCATCGCGTGGTCAGTAACGCGAGAGTGTGTTCGTCTGGAAATAGCCCAGGAGGACATACGCAGCGCTTGCCATCGGCGTGCCCTGCAGAGCAGTAGGTGGTATCTGTTGGGTTGATTACATTCCCAACCGTGACGACCCATTCATGACATACTCGGGTTCCCCGTCGTGTGGTGTTGAAACACGATCACGTGCCTTGAGACGTGACTTAGCTCAAGGACGGCCGTATGGAAATGATACGGGCGTTTGTATTTACTTTCAAATATGGAACTGCCTGAAATGAATAACCATTGAGTGAACCATTATTGTGTGGTCTTCTGCAGGTACTAACCACGTATGTATCCGTGTAGAAAACGTGTGCGAGAGACCGTTTAGTGCCACACTTGAGACGTATATGCCGGTATGATCCGGTTAGGATTTTCTTTTGTGAGGAACGTAGTGCCGAAATATTGTAGGCATATGCATGAAAATAATGATAACAAGAAATTAAAATCTATAGGTTCCACATTTAGGACCCTGGTTGGGTATAAGAATGGGATAGTGATGAGTGTAGTTCCAAAAAGACTGAAAAACAGAGTGCTCGGTTTTGGGACAGCAAGTTTGCTGATCCTCAACAGGGCATAACTCACAGGTATTTTAGCCGAGAGAGGTGTGCTATATATTTCTGGAAAGGTATTGAAGTACCCTACAACTTTGTTGTAGACTTCCAGAGCTGAAACTCCCCGTAAGATGGCTTAAATCCCAGAGGAATGTAAACTGTCCAGAATCAGGACAGCGTTAAACATTCTCTGGACTGTTCTGTTTTTCAAACATAACTCCCAGTAGAAAAATCTAAAATTGTCATATAATACATCCTTAGAAAGAGTAGAAGATGTGTGACATCTTTGCAATTCAAAGTTTCTGAAATTTCAGCACGGATTTCAGTGGAAACCAGGGTTGAAAACAGCCACTTCCAAGGGAGGTGCTGCTGAATTTGAATTAGCATAACTTTTTAACCAAAGCTGATCTGGGGGCAAATGAGTACTCGTTGGAAAGATAATGAAGTTAACTTTAACTTTGGTATTCAACTTGAGTCATGAAAATGCCCAGAACCAGATCAAAACTTGGAATAGGTAGAAACTGGTCATTCTGACAGAAGAATGACAGTTGAACTCATTGAAAAGGGTGTTGTACCCTAAGGGTGTTATACGTGATGACAACGCAATAATAATGTCTCGTAGAGACCAAATCCAGTTATGGTGAGCTTCCAAAGAGGGGGTTCATCAAGTTGGATTAAACTAACTTGTGTTTGGTCTGGTAATGGTGTAGCTTGTGCAAAGTTATTACATTATCTACTTACGAGATATTTCGCATGTTTTGTTGTCATAATGTTTTTACGCCCAGTTCTATTGGACTGCATGCAAAATGTTGCGGGACTGATGTTTAATGTCGTATGGTTGCAGATGGTTCGTACTAGGACCACGCACGAGGTTGGTGGCTCTAGCCAAGGGGGAGGCGATGACTCCCAGCCACCGGCCTACGACAGCACCCCGCAGCAGCAGCCACCACCGCCGCCTCCGCTTACTCTAGCAGATGTGATAGCGGCATTGGTGGGAGGTCGTGAGGAGCAGACCGACCTGCTCCGCACGATCGTGCAGAATACGTCCCAGGCGGGAGGACGTCAAGAGCGAGGGCCTCGTGAGCCCCGCGAAGTGTCGTACTCGGATTTCATGAGTACGCACCCTCCAGTGTTCACCGAAGCTGAAGAACCACTGGAGGCGGACAACTGGCTGCGGACTATCGAGTCCAAGTTCGGGCTGCTCCAGTGTACGGAGCGGCAGAAGACACTGTTCGCAGCACAGTAGCTCCACGGTGCCGCTGGTGCGTGGTGGGCAAATTATGTCGCCTCACGTCCGGCTGGCCATGCCGTGGAATGGCAAGAGTTCCGGGAGGCGTTCCGCGCCTATCACATCCCTCCCGGAATAATGAAGAGGAAGTTCCAAGAATTTTTGGAACTGAAGCAGGGCAGGAGGAGTGCCCACGACTACTCCCGTGCCTTCAACCATCTGGCGCAGTATGCGTCAGACTACATCTCCACGGAGGAGAAGAAGAGGGAGCACTTCTATCGGGGGTTACACCCCGAAATGAAGACCCACCTCGTACAGTGGAACCGCGACACATTCAACGACTTAGTCAATGCCGCGATCATGCAAGAGGATGCTCAGCGGGAGTTGGCAGCTGAGCAGCGGAAGCGCAACGCTCCACCCAGCGGTGGGAGTGGCGCTCCCCAGAAGTACCGTATGGTGTATCGGACACCATCCGGGCAGCAGTGGCGTCCACCGGCGCGACCTCATCAGTTCGGGGGACGTTCGTTCCAAGCACCCCCGTTCCGTCCGCTGATGCCACCACCAAGACAGCAGCAGCAGCAGACGGTACCCCGGGCGTTTCAACCGCCACAACGCGCCCCGGGTTTCCGTCCACCGAGTAGCGGGGGACCGCCCCGTTTTACCTGCTTCACGTGTGGCCAGGCGGGCCACTTCGTGAAGGACTGTCCCTAGGGGCAGCAGAGCAGCGGGCAAGCCCAGTTCCAGGGCGGTGCTCGAGGCCGACCTCCGGTGAAGAAGGTTGGTCAGCAGACTGGGGGCGTCCGCAACCTCGACAATGAGGACGCCCCAGAGGGAGACAACGTGCTGGCGGGTACGTTTACTCTCAACCATCAAGCCATCGTCATATTATTTGATTCTGGTGCAACCCACAGCTTTATAAGTGCATCCTATGTGGCTAAACATCAATTGCAAGTCTTCCCAACCGACTGCACTTATATGATCTGCTCACCGGGAGGGAAGATTTCAGCTAATATGATGATTCCAAAGGCACCTCTGTGCTTAGGTGGGAAACTATATCCCACCACCTTGATAATCCTTATGGGACAAAAGATTGATGCAATCTTAGGGATGTCATGGCTGCAATACCATGGCGCTGTCCTAGAGACTCGGACACGGATGGTTCACTTAAATTCTCCATTCCACCGTCCACATTCCATGGTATTAGACACGTCAGTCCGGGAAGTTTTAGCAATTAATAATGCTGAAGCTCTCAAGTTAGAAGACATCCCCGTAGTCTGGGAGTATCCTGATGTGTTCCCGGATGATCTTCCGGGCATGCCACCTGAGCGGGATGTCGAGTTCAAGATCGGGCTCGCACCCGGGACTACGCCCATATCACGGAGGCCATACAAGATGGCTCCAAATGAGCTGGCGGAACTGAAAGAACAGCTCAATGATCTGCTGAGCAAGGGTTTCATTAGGTCGAGTTCCTCGCCTTGGGGATGCTGCGCTATTTGTAAAGAAGAAGGATGAAACCCTGAGGCTGTGTGTGGATTACCGGCCGCTCAACGCCGTCACCATCAAGAATAAGTACCCACTGCCCCGTATTGACATCTTGTTTGATCAACTTGTGGGGGCAAGTGTATTCTCAAAGATGGACCTTCGCTCTGGATATCACCAGATCAAGATCCGGGCGGAGGATATCCCGAAGACGGCGTTCTCGACGAGATACGGCTTATACGAATATCTCGTCATGTCCTTTGGTCTCACAAATGCTCCAGCCCATTTCATGTATCTCATGAACTCGGTGTTCATGCCGGAGCTGGACAAGTTCGTGGTAGTGTTCATCGACGATATCTTGGTTTACTCCAAGACAGAAGCCGAGCATGCCGAACACTTACGGATCGTTCTTCAACGATTGCGAGACCACAAGCTCTACGCCAAGTTCAGCAAATGCGAATTTTGGATCAGCCAAGTGCCATTCTTGGGACATATCATCTCAGCTGAAGGCATTGCGGTTGACCCAAGTAAAATAGAGCAAGTGTTGAAATGGAAAGCTCCCACTTCAGTCCATGAAGTCAGAAGCTTCCTCGGGTTAGCGGGATACTACCGGAGGTTCATTCCGAGCTTCTCCAAGCTCGCTAAGCCGATGACAGAGTTGCTGAAGAAAGGGACGAAATATGTTTGGAACACGGCGTGTGAAGGAGCGTTCCGAACATTGGTGAAGCATCTCACAACAGCCCCGGTGTTAGCTCAGCCGGATACAACAAAGCCCTTCGACGTGTATTGTGACGCGTCCGGTATTGGGCTCGGCTGCGTGTTGATGCAGGAAGGACGTGTGGTCGCTTATGGCTCACGCCAACTTCGGAACCATGAGCAGCACTACCCGACTCACGATCTTGAACTTGCTGCCGTGGTGTTGGCGCTAAAAATGTGGAGGCACCATCTCCTGGGGAACTTGGTGCATCTCTACACCGACCACAAGAGTTGAAATACATTTTCACCCAGAAGGAGCTGAACATGAGGCAGAGGAGGTGGATAGAGCTGATCAAAGATTATGAGATTGAAATCCATTACCACCCCGGCAAGGCGAATGTGGTTGCCGACGCGCTGAGTCGGAAATCACATGTCCATCACCTCACCATTACACCGGTGGAGGAGGAAGAGCCAAGTTTATACTTGGTTCCTTATGGATCGCTGTACAACCTTGCCCTCATCCCTACTATTAGGGAGGACATCATTGCAGCTCAGAAAACGGATAAAGGCATGGCACATCTCCGGAGACGGATAGACAATGGAGAAATTAAATGTTTCCGGAAAGATGATGAGGGGACGCTGTGGTTCAATGACCGCATAGTCGTACCCCGAGATATGGAGTTGAGGAAAAAGATCCTCGATGAAGCTCACTTGTCTAAATACTCCATTCATCCGGGCAGCAACAAAATGTACCAAGATTTGAAAAAGAAATTTTGGTGCACACGGATGAAGCGGGAGGTAGCTAAGTACGTATCCGAGTGCGATACGTGTAGACGAGTGAAAGCTGATCACATGAAGAAATCAGGGCTGTTGCAACCCCTGAAGATTCCGGCATGGAAATGGGAAGATGTGAGCATGGATTTCATTGTGGGATTACCCCTAACAGCCAACAAGCATGATTCCATATGGGTAATCGTTGATCGGTTAACCAAGACGGCTCACTTCATTCCGGTGAATACACGTTACAATGCCGGCAAATATGCGGAGCTATACATAGCGAAGATTCTATGCCTATACGGGGTACCCAAGACCATTGTCTCAGATCGAGGTGCATTATTTGTATCTCGCTTTTGGGAGCAGCTACACGCTGCATTGGGTACTAAGTTGATCAGGAGCTCCGCCTATCACCCTCAGACAGATGGCCAGACAGAGAGGGTGAATCAAGTCCTAGAAGACATGTTGAGAGCATGTGCCATCCACCATGGTAGGAACTGGGATGATCACTTACCATTGGTGGAATTCTCATACAACAACGGCTATCAGGCGAGTATCAAAATGGCACCTTACGAAGCTCTCTACGGTCGTAAATGCCGCACCCATTAAATTGGTGCGAGTCCGGTGAAAGGGTCACATTCGGGGTTGATGTGGTGAACGACGCCGAAGAGCGCATTCGTACCATTCAAGCCAATTTGAAGGCCGCTCAATCCCGATAGAAGAGCTACGCTGATAAGAGGCGTAGGCCGTTGCACTTTGACGTCGGGGAACACGTGTACCTCCGCGTGTCTCCAATGAAGGGCGTGCACCGGTTCGGTGTGAAGGGGAAGCTCGCTCCCCGTTTTATTGGACCCTACGCTATCACCGAGAAGTGTGGACCAGCGGCGTATCGATTGGAACTACCGGCATCTCTGGCTGGTGTCCACGATGTTTTCCATGTTTCGCAACTGCGAAAATGCTTGAAGCATACAGCTGCTGTTCCTATCGAAGACATTGGCGAGTTGAAACCAGATTTAACATATGATGAGTATCCGGTGGCCATTCTTGAGGAGAAAGCCCGAACCACGCGTAGCAGAACGTTGTGGTTCTACAAAATACTCTGGAGTAACCACACCGCCGAAGAAGCGACGTGGGAGAGCGAGGAGTTCCTTCGCTCAAATTACCCGGAGTTCATGGCTTTCCAACACGGGTAAGTCCCTATTACATCGCTATCTCTTCTTTTATAATCTCGGGACGAGATTCTTTTAAGGGGGGAGGGATGTAAAAGCCCAAGAAAAGGGACTTGCAAAAACTTTTCTTCACCTCACAACACCACAGTTTTTATTGTGGACACCTTAGGAAATGTTGTGAAGAGCAAGTAACCTCCATCAAAAGAGTGATTAGAGGGGAAAGCCTTCACTTTCACAAAGTAGGGTTTCTACACATGAATATGAGAGGTTGAGCCCACCCCTAGAATTTAAAAGTCTTGGGATGGGTCAGTCCAAATTTCATGCAAATTCAACACTGTTTGAGGCACTTTTGGGTTATTTCAAAAAGAGGCCAATTTGAATGTAGATTCAAATTGCAGCAACTTCAATCACCCAAATTCAAAAGTTAGCTCCATATCTATACTCAGCACATTTTTCTGAGTAAACCCACCAATTTTCATCTCCATTGGAGCTCATATTGTCAAGAGCTAAATTTGCAAGAATTCAAAACCGAATTTGAATTTCAGTTTAAATATGAAGCAAATTTAACCAAACAAAGTTTGAATTTGAGAACTCAAATTCAAACCAATACTTGGAGGCTAAGTCTCTCATTAAATGGAGAGTAGCTGAGATATTTGCAGCAGAATTTGGAAAAAGAGATTAGGGGGAGAGGGGGCCCACAAGTCAGTGGGAGGACTGTTCTCCAAACCAAGCGTGGCCTGTTCTCCCCGACGCCGGTCGAACACAGGCTGCCAGCTCCTGCTCCCGCGCCCGAGAGGGAGGGACACCGCACGAGCCAGCGCGCCGTGGAGGACCGACTGCAGCGGCGGTAACACGCGCGGCCACGTGAAGATCATCACTGCTCCCGTGCCTCGCGCTGACCGACCCGACTGCCGCCGATCGACTTCCCGTGAGGATTCGGCCGAGCTCTCGCATGCAGCACCCCCCCTAGCCAAAAACCACACCAGCTACTCGCCCTCTACCTCCTCCGGCCGAAGACAATCGAGTTTAGCTGCCCAGAACCTAGCCCGGAGACTATCGGCGGTGACCGAGAAGAACAGTCGGCACGGGCTCACCGTGGGCAGCTCGAACCCGAGGCTTTCCTGGCCGAGCTAGGCCACTCGGAGACGCGCCGGATAGCCACGCTGCTACTAGCCAAGCCACAGCCCCGACGGTGGACCATCGAGCGTCAATTTGACGTTTTTCTCCCGGCACATCCACTCGGACCTCCGGGTAAGAATCCATCGAATTCATCCTTAATCTTCGTTCTTAGGCCACCAAATCATGCACACAGGATCTAGACTGGCTTGCGTTCAATTTCTCTTCGCAACCCTAGCTAGAAAACTGACACAGTTCGGGGTATTTCATGTCGTTCCACGCTCAAACGCGCGGCAGGAGTCGGGCGCACGGTGAGAACTCCTCTGGAGGTGTTGCCATGCGCTGGCCTTTACTTGCCGGGTTTCCCTAGCACCCACTGGTGCTCTAGAACGGATGGGCTGAGTCGTTGGCAGGATAGGACCACCGGGCGACGATGCCGATCGTTCCCCGAGGCCGCCGCGCGCTGCCGGCACCGTTCCGATCCTCTAGCGCCTAAACCGAGCCCACAAACATGTTTCCCGACCCCATAAACCCCCAGGCGGCGAGCCTCCGGCTGGGAGTTGGCCGGAGACACTCAGCCGGTGAGGCGCCGCCTCGGTCCGGCGAGGTTAGCGCGCGCGCGCGGGAAGGAGGGCTCGGAGGAAGAAGAAGGGTGGGGCAGGCCCACCAGTCAGTGAGGGCGAGTTTAAAACGGGATCGAATATGGCCAGGATTCCGTGTGGCTGTGCACAGGAAAAACCCAGTAACACTGTGTGTTCTCGCTTCTCACTGGCTGCGATTTAAAGAGTGGGCCCGGGTTCTTTTCCAATAGTAAAACAATTCCAGTTTCCACTCAAACTTTAGAAATCCATAACCTTTGCTAGGAAGCTCCAAATTTAGTGATTCAAATTGGGTTGGACTCATCTTGCCTAGCTCTGTCCAGATATACAACCCAACTTGTATGAAACCCATTAATTAATTCTAGAAATTCTTTAAAGCTTTTCAGCAAAAGAATTTTAGAGGGAGTTTGGTTCATCCAAAAATCCCCAAATTTTGCTAGAATGTTCTTTAGGACATTAGTAAACCCCTGTAAAAGTTTCATACCATTTGGAGTTGATTTGGTCAGAGGAATTCAAATTGAAAGGTGCTGTGTTCATTTGAATGCAGAAACATTTTCAGAGAATTTCCAAAACTTGGAAATTCAATTCTGGGCAAACCTTAACTCCAAAAATGCTCGGAAAATTCATGCAAACTCTAGGAGCTATAATTGAAATTGTAGTTCACTAAGTTGGGTATGAACAGTGTGGCGGACCGAAATCCGCTCATCCAGGATCGCAGAGGGTGGTGCCGCGCGATGCGACACCCGACAGCACACGTCATAAGAACACAATATATTACATGGGAAAAACAGCTGAAACTGTACAAACAAGTACAAACTTCAGTTACAATTATTGTTCTATTACACAGCGGAAGACTACACTATACAACTCACGCCCGCCTATTTAGCAAAAGTCGGTTGCCCAGCCCTAGGGCAACCCACACTAGCTGCACGTCTCAGCTCAGCGCGGCGTGTACGGCTCCCACTCAGCCGTGGTCCCCGACGGAGGGTAACCCTCGCCGGTGGACTCGTACTCCGAGTCCGTGGGTGGCTCCTCACCTGAAAAATACTTAAGCAGCAACCGTGAGCACAAAGGCTCAGCAAGGCTTAACCGACTCACCTAAGCATGAAACTCTACATGAGGTGTACAATGGACATAGGATAGTAACATTTCAGCAAAACGACACGCCTACAAGTTCATCCTTAGTTCATCTTTTAGCAACAAGTTAACAGTTCATGAAATCTGAAATTTAGTAAGCAGTATTTGGTGGCACACATGTAGCAATACAATTATATCAATCAGCATCATTGAATCAACATATTTCATCCATTAGTCTACGTTACGATGCAGTGAACAAGCAGTACTCGTCACCGCGAGGTACGGCGAATCGACTCGATATACACCTGCAGGGAAAACCCAAAGAGCACGTCACGTACGCCCACCAGTGGAGCTGCACAGCACGCTGACTCGATGTCGTACGGGACAACCTTTCACCCAACAGCCCAAACGTCGAACCGGTCGCACCGAAACGAGCAGGAGGTTCCCCACACGGAGCATCTCTCTATGCCCGTTGGCAGATTTCCACCTTGCTGCCCTCAACCTACACCTATAAATCGGTGAGCTATGCCTCGACGCCCGGAGGTTTAGGCTACATCGGTTTATCGGGGCCATATATCCGATATGCCTTCGGTACGTTCAATACTTGTCCGACCTTTGACAAAACTTGCCGCCTGTGCCTAACTCGACTCGGAGAACACGCTGGTGCCCTCACCGGAGCTCGGCAATGGCCGGAACTATGCCCGCGACGGCGACAGAGCCTCCCTCTGCTCCGGTGACGTCATCCGGGCTACTCCGGGCCTTATTTCTCAAGCGGTTTGCTCCTACAGCTCCACCGTGGCATGCTGCGCACGAATATGAGCTCGGTTGGCCATGGAAATAGCCGGAACTGGGACCTCACCGTCGACCTAGGCCCGATATCGACTGTTGCTCGAAAAACTTGGATATCAGCGCAAAGGCTCGATGGTTTTCGATGGTTTTGGATCCTAGGTGGCCGTGGGGGCGTGTAGAACCTATGCTCAGCTGGATTTACGCTGTGCAGGACCGATCGCCGCGAATTTCGGCATTTCTGCTCACTCGTTTTTGTTGAGCACCGAGGACTAGACGGGGAAATACTCCCCCTACAAAACATGGAAGAGGGTAGGGTCTTCACCGTGAGCTCGAGCAGTCCCCGGCGCGTGTCTTTGCTGTTGAACTCCGGTCGCGAGGTCGCCTGGATCAACGGCGCGACGAGGAGCCGAGGGGAGCGGCGGGTGTCGTTTTTCGTTTCGGGTAGGAACGGGCAGAGCGGAGGAGATGAGGCTGGCTCACGTGGGCTGGGAACTTAAACCGCGTCGGGCACGCGTGCGCTCGGTCGCCGAGCAGGAGGTGGCGAGGTGAGGCGGTCGGACGCCGGTGCTGTCCGCAGCTGGCGCGAGGTGTTCGACCGACGTCGGGAGAAAACAGCCACGCTCGGTTTGGGAAACAAGTTTCCCCCACTGACTTGTGGGCCCACTCTTCCCTAATCCTCTCTTCTCCATTTCTTTTGTAAATATCCCAGCAACTACACATTGAATGAGAGACTTAGACCCCAAGTCTTGGTTTGAATTTGAGTTCTCAAATTCAAACTTTGTTTGGTTAAATTTGCTTCATGTTTAAACTGAAATTCAAATTCAGTTTTGAATTATTGCAAATTTGGCTCCCGACAAGATGAACTCCAATGGGGATGAAACTTGGTGGGTTTACTCAGAAAAATGTGCTGAGTATAGATATGGAGCTAACTTTTAAATTTGGGTGATGAAAGTTGCTGCAATTTGAATTTACATTCAAATTGGCCTCCTTTTGAAATAACCCAAAAGTGCCTCAAAAAGTGTTGAATTTGCATGAGCTTTGGACTGAACCTTCCCAAGACTTTTTAAATTCTAGGGGTGAGCTCAACCTCTCATGTTCATGTGTAGAAACCCTACTTTGTGAAAGTGAAGGCTTTCCCCTCTAATCATTCTTTTGATGGAGGTTACATGCTCTTCACAACATTTCCTAAGGTGTCCACAATAAAAACTGTGGTGTTGTGAGGTGAAGAAAAGTTTTTGCAAGTCCCTTTTCTTGGGCTTTTACATCCCTCCCCCCTTAAAAGAGTCTCGTCCCGAGATTATAAAAGAAGAGATAGCGATGTAATAGGGACTTACCCGTGTTGAGAAGCCATGAACTCCGGGTAATTTGAGCGAAGGAACTCCTCGCTCTCCCACGTCGCTTCTTCGGCGGTGTGGTTGCTCCAGAGTATTTTGTAGAACCACAATGTTCTGCTGCGTGTGGTCCTGGCTTTCTCATCAAGAATTCCCACCGTATATTCATCATATGTTAAATCCGGTTTCAGCTCGCCGATGTCTTCGGTAGGAACAGCAGCTGTATGCTTCAAGCATTTTCGCAGTTGCGAAACATGGAAAATATCATGGACACCAGCCAGAGATGCCGGTAGCTCCAATCGATACACTGCTGGTCCACACTTCTCGGTGATAGCGTAGGGTCCAATGAAACGGGGAGCGAGCTTCCCCTTCACACCGAACCGGTGCACGCCCTTCATCGGGGACACGCGGAGGTACACGTGTTCCCCAACGTCAAAGTGCAACGGCCTACGTCTCTTGTCAGCGTAGCTCTTCTGTTGGGATTGAACGGCCTTCAAATTGGCTTGAATTGTCCGAACGCGCTCCTCGGCGTCGTTCACCACATCAACCCCGAATGTGACCCTTTCACCGGACTCGCACCAATTTAATAGGGTGCGGCATTTACGACCGTAGAGAGCTTCATAGGGTGCCATCTTGATACTCGCCTGATAACCGTTGTTGTACGAGAATTCCGCCAATGGTAGGTGATCATCCCAATTACTACCATGGTGGATGGCACATGCTCTCAACATGTCTTCCAGGACTTGATTCACCCTTTCTGTCTGGCCATCTGTCTGAGGGTGATAAGCGGAGCTCCTGATCAACTTAGTACCCAATGCAGCGTGTAGCTGCTCCCAAAAACGAGATACAAATAATGCACCTCGATCTGAGACAATGGTCTTGGGTACTCTGTATAGGCATAGAATCTTCGCTATGTATAGCTCCGCATATTTGCCGGCATTGTAACGTGTATTCACCGGAATGAAGTGAGCCGTCTTGGTTAACCGATCAACGATTACCCATATGGAATCATGCTTGTTTGCTGTTAGGGGTAATCCCACAATGAAATTCATGCTCACATCTTCCCATTTCCATGCCGGGATCTTCAGGGGTTGCAGCAGCCCTGATTTCTTCATGTGATCAGCTTTCACTCGTCTACACGTATCGCACTCGGATACGTACTTAGCTACCTCCCGCTTCATCCGTGTCCACCAAAATTTCTTTTTCAAATCATGGTACATTTTGTTGCTGCCCGGATGAATGGAGTATTTGGACAAGTGAGCTTCATCGAGGATCTTTTTCCTCAACTCCATATCTCGGGGTACGACTATGCGGTCATTGAACCACAGCGTCCCCTCACCATCTTTCCGGAAACATTTAATTTCTCCATTGTCTATCCGTCTCCGGAGATGTGCCATGCCTTTATCCGTTTTCTGAGCTGCAATGATGTCCTCCCTAATAGTAGGGATGAGGGCAAGGTTGTACAGCGATCCATAAGGAACCAAGTATAAACTTGGCTCTTCCTCCTCCACCGGTGTAATGGTGAGGTGATGGACATGTGATTTCCGACTCAGCGCGTCGGCAACCACATTCGCCTTGCCGGGGTGGTAATGGATCTCAATCTCATAATCTTTGATCAGTTCTAACCACCTCCTCTGCCTCATGTTCAGCTCCTTCTGGGTGAAAATGTATTTCAAGCTCTTGTGGTCGGTGTAGAGATGCACCAAGTTCCCCAGGAGATAGTGCCTCCACATTTTTAGCGCCAACACCACGGCAGCAAGTTCAAGATCGTGAGTCGGGTAGTGCTGCTCATGGTTCCGAAGTTGGCGTGAGCCATAAGCGACCACACGTCCTTCCTGCATCAACACGCAGCCGAGCCCAATACCGGACGTGTCACAATACACGTCGAAGGGCTTTGTTGTATCCGGCTGAGCTAACACCGGGGCTGTTGTGAGATGCTTCACCAATGTTCGGAACGCTCCTTCACACGCCGTGTTCCAAACATATTTCGTCCCTTTCTTCAGCAACTCTGTCATCGGCTTAGCGAGCTTGGAGAAGCTCGGAATGAACCTCCGGTAGTATCCCGCTAACCCGAGGAAGCTTCTGACTTCATGGACTGAAGTGGGAGCTTTCCATTTCAACACTTGCTCTATTTTACTTGGGTCAACCGCAATGCCTTCAGCTGAGATGATATGTCCCAAGAATGGCACTTGGCTGATCCAAAATTCGCATTTGCTGAACTTGGCATAGAGCTTGTGGTCTCGCAATCGTTGAAGAACGATCCGTAAGTGTTCGGCATGCTCGGCTTCTGTCTTGGAGTAAACCAAGATATCGTCGATGAACACTACCACGAATTTGTCCAGCTCCGGCATGAACACCGAGTTCATGAGATACATGAAATGGGCTGGAGCATTTGTGAGACCAAAGGACATGACGAGATATTCATATAAGCCGTATCTCGTCGAGAACGCCGTCTTCGGAATATCCTCCGCCCGGATCTTGATCTGGTGATATCCAGAGCGAAGGTCCATCTTCGAGAATACACTTGCCCCCACAAGTTGATCGAACAAGATGTCAATTCGGGGCAGTGGGTACTTATTCTTGATGGTGACGGCGTTGAGCGGCCGGTAATCCACACACAGCCTCAGGGTTTCATCCTTCTTCTTTACAAATAGCGCCGAGCAGCCCCAAGGCGAGGAACTCGGCCTAATGAAACCCTTGCTCAACAGATCATTGAGCTGTTCTTTCAGTTCCGCCAGCTCATTTGGAGCCATCTTGTATGGTCTCCGTGATATGGGCGTAGTCCCGGGTGCAAGTTCAATCTTGAACTCGACATCCCGCTCAGGTGGCATGCCCGGAAGATCGTCCGGAAACACGTCGGGATACTCCCGGACTACGGGGATGTCTTCTAACTTGAGAACTTCAGCATTATTAATTGCTAAAACTTCCCGGACTGGCGTGTCTAACACCATGGAATGCGGACGGTGGAATGGAGAATTTAAGTGAACCGTCCGTGTCCGAGTCTCTAGGACAGCACCATGGTATTGCAGCCATGACATCCCTAAGATTGCATCAATCTTTTGTCCCATAAGGATTATCAAGGTGGTGGGATATAGTTTCCCACCCAAGCACAGAGGTGCCTTTGGAATCATCATATTAGCTGAAATCTTCCCTCCCGATGAGCAGATCATATAAGTGCAGTCGGTTGGGAAGACTTGCAATTGATGTTTAGCCACATAGGATGCACTTATAAAGCTGTGGGTTGCACCCGAATCAAATAATATGACTATGGCTTGATGGTTGAGAGTAAACGTACCCGCCAGCACGTTGTCTCCCTCTGGGGCGTCCTCATTGTCGAGGTTGCGGACGCCTCCAGTCCGCTGACCAACCTTCTTCACCGGAGGTCGGCCTCGAGCACCGCCCTGGAGCTGGGCTTGCCCGCTGCTCTGCTGCCCCTGGGGACAGTCCTTCGCGAAGTGGCCCGCCTGGCCACACATGAAGCAGGTGAAACGGGGCTGTCCCCCGCTAATCGGTGGACGGAAACCCGGGGCGCGTTGTGGCGGTGGAAACGCCCGGGGTACCGTCTGCTGTTGCTGTCTTGGTGGTGGCATCGGTGGACGGAACGGAGGTGCCTGAAAGGGACGTCCCCTGAACCGTTGCGGTCGCGCCGGTGGTTGCCACTGCTGCCCGGATGGTGTCCGATACACCATACGGTACTTCTGGGGAGCGCCACTCCCACCGCTGCTAGGTGGAGCGCTGCGCTTCCTCTGCTCAGCTGCTAACTCCCGCTGAGCGTCCTCTTGCATGATGGCGGCATTGACTAGGTCGTTGAATGTGCCGCGGTTCCATTGTACGAGGTGGGTCTTCATTTCGGGGTGTAACCCCCGATAGAAGTGCTCCCTCTTCTTCTCCTCCGTGGAGATGTAGTCTGACGCATACTGCGCCAGATGGTTGAAGGCACGGGAGTGGTCGTGGGCACTCCTCCCGCCCTGCTTCAGTTCCAAAAATTCTTGGAACTTTCTCTTCATTATTCCGGGAGGGAGGTGATAGGCGCGGAACGCCTCCCGGAACTCTTGCCATTCCACGGCATGGTCAGCCGGACGTGAGGCGACATAATTCGCCCACCACGCACCAGCGGCACCGTGGAGCTGCTGTGCTGCGAACAGCGTCTTCTGCCGCTCCGTACACTGGAGCAGCCCGAACTTGGACTCGATAGTCCGCAGCCAGTTGTCCGCCTCCAGTGGTTCTTCGGCTTCGGTGAACACTGGAGGGTGCGTACTCATGAAATCCGAGTACGACACTTCACGGGGCTCACGAGGCCCTCGCTCTTGACGTCCTCCCGACTGGGACGTATTCTGCACGATCGTGCGGAGCAGGTCGGTCTGCTCCTCACGACCTCCCACCAATGCCGCTATCACATCCGCTAGAGTAAGCGGAGGCGGCGGTGGTGGCTGCTGCTGCGGGGTGCTGTCGTAGGCCGGTGGCTGGGAGTCATCGCCTCCACCTTGGCTAGAGCCACCAACCTCGTGCGTGGTCCTAGTACGAACCATCTGCAACCATACGACATTAAACATCAGTCCCGCAACATTTTGCATGCAGTCCAATAGAACTGGGCGTAAAAACATTATGACAACAAAACATGCGAAATATCTCGTAAGTAGATAATGTAATAACTTTGCACAAGCTACACCATTACCAGACCAAACACAAATTAGTTTAATCCAACTTGATGAACCCCCTCTTTGGAAGCTCACCATAACTGGGCTTGGTCTCTACGAGACATTATTATTGCGTTGTCATCACGTATAACACCCTTTTCAATGAGTTCAACTGTCATTCTTCTGTCAGAATGACCAGTTGCTACCTATTCCAAGTTTTGATCTGGTTCTGGGAATTTTCATGACTCAAGTTGAATACCGAAGTTCAATTTAACTTCAGTATCTTTCCAACGAGTACTCATTTGCCCCCAGATCAGCTTTGATTAAAAAGTTATGTTAATTCAAAGTTAGCAGAATTTCTGGAAGAATTTTAACAGCACCTCCCTTGGAAGTGGCTGTTTCCAACCCTGATTTCCACTAAATTCTGTGCTGAAATTTCAGGAACTTTGAATTGCAAAGGTGTCACACATCTTCTACTCTTTCTAAGTATGTATTATATGACAATTTTAAATTTTTCTACTGGGAGTTATGTTTGAAAAACAGATCAGTTCAGAGGATGTTTTACTCTGCCCTGGTTTTGGACAGTTTACATTCCTCTGGGATTTCAGCCATCTTAAGGCGAGTTTCAGCTCTGGAAGTCTACAACCAAGTTGTAGAGTACTTCAATACCTTTCCAGAGCTATGTAGCACACCTCCCTGGGCTAAAAGACCTGCGAGCTATGCCCTGTTGAAGATCAGCAACCTTGCTGTCTCAAAACAGAGCACTCTGTTTTTCAGTCTTTTTGGAACTACAATCATCACTACCCCATTCTTATACCCAACCAGGGTCCTAAATGTTGACCCTATAGATTTTAATTCTTTGTTATCATTATACTCATGCATATGCCCACAATATCTCGGTACTACGTTCCTCACAAAAGAAAATCCTAACCGGATCATACCGGCATATACGTCTCAAGTGTGGCACTAAACGGTCTCTCGCACACGTTTTCTACACGGATACATATGTGGTTAGTACCTGCAGAAGACCACACAATAATGGTGCACTCAATGGTTATTCATTTCAGGCAGTTCCATATTTGAAAGTAAATACAAACGCCCGTATCATTGTCATACGGCCGTCCTTGAGCTAAGTCACGTCTCAAGGCACGCGATCGTGTTTCAACACCACACGACGGGGAACCCGAGTATGTCATGAACGGGTCGTCACGGTTGGGAATGTTATCAACCCAACAGATACCACCTACTGCCCTGCAGGGCACGCCGATGGCAAGCGCTGCGTATGTCCTCCTGGGCTATTTCCAGACGAACACACTCTCGCGTTACTGACCACGCGATGGGGTCTCCACTTACTTCCCTAATGCACGCTAGGGATCAGCGTTTCATATGAACTCAGGAACATGAAGAGTTCAAGAGGTTCATATTAACGTCTCACACCAAGCTATGAGACAAATCCCCGAACCACGTTCCTCGTCAGGGGGAGCTAACCGAAATTGAACCGCTTTCGGTGGCGTTCCTTACCATACTTACCAGAGCGTAGGTGCGTCGTTACATAATTGAAATTCAGAATTATAACACATAAGTTAGTCTTTGCCACTTTAAGTAACTATGCTAATATAGTCCTTACTTGGGCAGCTACCGATTCCTCACCGTATACCTAAGTTTTTTTCCCATAATGCAGTCCTTTAGTACTGTGCTATCCCCAACCTGGCTCTGATACCAGGCTGTGGCGGACCGGAATCCGCTCATCCAGGATCGCAGAGGGTGGTGCCGCGCGATGCGACACCCGACAGCACACGTCATAAGAACACAATATATTACATGGGAAAAACAGCTGAAACTGTACAAACAAGTACAAACTTCAGTTACAATTATTGTTCTATTACACAGCGGAAGACTACACTATACAACTCACGCCCGCCTATTTAGCAAAAGTCGGTTGCCCAGCCCTAGGGCAACCCACACTAGCTGCACGTATGAGCTCAGCGCGGCGTGTACGGCTCCCACTCAGCCGTGGTCCCCGACGGAGGGTAACCCTCGCCGGTGGACTCGTACTCCCAGTCCGTGGGTGGCTCCTCACCTGAAAAACACTTAAGCAGCAACCGTGAGCACGAAGGCTCAACAAGGCTTAACCGACTCACCTAAGCATGAAACTCTACATGAGGTGTACCATGACATAGGATAGCAATGTTGCAGCAAATGGACACGCCTACAAGTTCATCCTTAGTTCATCTTTTAGCAACAAGTTAACAGTTCATGAAATCTGAAATTTAGTAAGCAGTATTTGGTGGCACACATGTAGCAATACAATTATATCAATCAGCATCATTGAATCAACATATTTCATCCATTAGTCTACGTTACGACGCAGTGAACAAGCAGTACTCGTCACCGCGAGGGACGGCGAATCGACTCGATATACACCTGCAGGGAAAACCCAAAGAGCACGTCACGTACGCCCACCCGTGGAGCTGCACAGCACGCTCACTCGATGTCGTACGGGACAACCTTTCACCCAACAGCCCAAACGTCGAACCGGTCGCACCGAAACGAGCAGGAGGTTCCCCACACGGAGCATCTCTCTATGCCCGTTGGCAGATTTCCACCTTGCTGCCCTCAACCTACACCTATAAATCGGTGAGCTATGCCTCGACGCCCGGAGGTTTAGGCTACATCGGTTTATCGGGGCCCATATATCCGATATGCCTTCGGTACGTTCAATACTTGTTCAGCAGGGCCGCACACGGATCGGTCCTCAATCGACACGGGCAGGGATGCGCACACAAGACTCCCTCTTGCTGCGCCCTAGCCACTGCCTAGTCTCATTTTCATTACTAAAGTGATCTCGCGTCACTCAACCGAACCCGTGTGTCCCAATGCCTATCTCGCGAGTAGATTCCAACTACTCGACTTGTACCGAAGTCCTATGACTCATTAAGCATAGCCTGTCTACTCGAGGTCCTTGACACTACCCTCACTCTTTTAGGAACCTTGGGTTATGCAAGTGGGGTTTCATTCATCCTATACCTAATGCACATACATACTTCATATGACACATGTAAACAAAGTAAAACTTTTAAAAAGTGTTAATGCAAACCGGGGCTTGCCTTGTTGCTGCTGGTCAGGAGTTAGCTCTTCGTCCGGAAGGAGGAAGTCCAGCACTTCCGGAGTCTCTTCTTCAACGGCTACACGTTAATGAAATACTACATGTTAATTTAGATGCACATGTGAGTTTTAGAGTAAGACTTCTACTATTAGTTCTAATAACCAGCCTCTAACACCTGGAACTTTGTTTAAGAATTTAAAGATGAACTGGTGTTGGTGGTTTGGCTTGGACTTAATCACATGGTTAAATGCTAAGTGGTTTTCCCCCTTTTTCATATTAATCCCTTAAGTGGTTAAACAGGACAGGGGTAATCTAGAGCTCCAATGGAGCTGAGAATTTTTGTGTGAGTTCCTTGTCACAAGAAAACTCTCTGGACCAAACCTTAGCACTTTTCATGGAATGGTTTGCTCAGAGTAATTTCTTTAGCAAATAAGCAAGGAGGAATTAATTCTGAGGTCATACCCCTGTTCATACCCAAGTTAGTGAACTACAATTTCAATTATAGCTCCTAGAGTTTGCATGAATTTTTCTAGTATTTTTGGAGTTAAGGTTTGCCCAGAATTGAATTTCCAAATTTTGGAAATTCTCTGAAAATGTTTCTGCATTCAAATGAACACAGCACCTTCCAATTTGAATTTCTCTGACCAAATCAACTCCAAATGGTATGACACTTTTACAGGGGTTTACTAATGTCCTGAAGAACATTCTGGCAAAATTTGGGGATTTTTGGATGGACCAAACTCCCTCTAAAATTCTTTTGCTGAAAAGCTTTAAAGAATTTTCCAGAATTAATTAATGGGTTTCATACAAATTGGGTTGTATATCTGGACAGAGCTAGGCAAGATGAATCCAACCCAATTTGAATCACTAAATTTGGAGCTTCCTAGCCAAGGTTATGGGGTTCTAAAGTTTGCACTAAAACTGGAAATTTCAAAAATGTTTAAATCCTGCGGGTGGGACCCACTCCTCGAGCCGGCCCACTCAGAAAGCGGCCACACCGCGGCCCACGGGGTTTTACCCGCGCTGCCGCACCGAATCCCGGCCGCAAACCCGATCCCTGCGCGAGATCAGATGCTGACCGGTGGACCCGGCCCCCCCTTCGTCTACCTCGCGCTCTCCCGCAGTTCCCGCGGCGGCGCTTCGCCGGAGCGCTCGTCGCCGGGCGTTTCCCCGCCCGACCTTTGACAAAACTTGCCGCCTGTGCCTAACTCGACTCGGAGAACACGCTGGTGCCCTCACCGGAGCTCGGCAATGGCCGGAACTATGCCCGCGACAGCGACAGAGCCTCCCTCTGCTCCGGTGACGTCGTCCGGGCTACTCCGGGCCTTATTTCTCAAGCGGTTTGCTCCTACAGCTCCACCGTGGCATGCTGCGCACGAATATGAGCTCGGTTGGCCATGGAAATAGCCGGAACTGGGACCTCACCGTCGACCTAGGCCCGATATCGACTGTTGCTCGAAAAACTTGGATATCAGCGCAAAGGCTCGATGGTTTTCGATGGTTTTGGATCCTAGGTGGCCGTGGGGGCGTGTAGAACCTATGCTCAGCTGGATTTACTCTGTGCAGGACCGATCGCCGCGAATTTCGGCAGTTCTGCTCACTCGTTTTTGTTGAGCACCGAGGACTAGACGGGGAAATACTCCCCCTACAAAACATGGAAGAGGGTAGGGTCTTCACCGTGAGCTCGAGCAGTCCCCGGCGCGTGTCTTTGCTGTTGAACTCCGGTCGCGAGGTCGCCTGGATCAACGGCGCGACGAGGAGCCGAGGGGAGCGGCGGGTGTCGTTTTTCGTTTCGGGTAGGAACGGGCAGAGCGGAGGAGATGAGGCTGGCTCACGTGGGCTGGGAACTTAAACCGCGTCGGGCACGCGTGCGCTCGGTCGCCGAGCAGGAGGTGGCGAGGTGAGGCGGTCGGACGCCTGTGCTGTCCGCAGCTGGCGCGAGGTGTTCGACCGACGTCGGGAGAAAACAGCCACGCTCGGTTTGGGAAACAAGTTTCCCCCACTGACTTGTGGGCCCACTCTCCCCTAATCCTCTCTTCTCCATTTCTTTTGTAAATATCCCAGCAACTACACATTGAATGAGAGACTTAGACCCCAAGTCTTGGTTTGAATTTGAGTTCTCAAATTCAAACTTTGTTTGGTTAAATTTGCTTCATGTTTAAACTGAAATTCAAATTCAGTTTTGAATTATTGCAAATTTGGCTCCCGACAAGATGAACTCCAATGGGGATGAAACTTGGTGGGTTTACTCAGAAAAATGTGCTGAGTATAGATATGGAGCTAACTTTTGAATTTGGGTGATGAAAGTTGCTGCAATTTGAATTTACATTCAAATTGGCCTCCTTTTGAAATAACCCAAAAGTGCCTAAAAAAGTGTTGAATTTGCATGAGCTTTGGACTGAACCTTCCCAAGACTTTTTAAATTCTACGGGTGAGCTCAACCTCTCATGTTCATGTGTAGAAACCCTACTTTGTGAAAGTGAAGGCTTTCCCTTCTAATCATTCTTTTGATGGAGGTTACATGCTCTTCACAACATTTCCTAAGGTGTCCACAATAAAAACTGTGGTGTTGTGAGGTGAAGAAAAGTTTTTGCAAGTCCCTTTTCTTGGGCTTTTACAAACAGGGGTCTGACCTCAGAATTAATTCCTCCTTGATTATTTGCTAAGAAAATTATTCTGAGCAAACCACTCCATGAAAAGTGCTAAGGTTTGGTCCAGAGGGTTTTCTTGTGACAAGGAACTCACACGAAAATTATCAGCTCCATTGGAGCTCTAGATCACCCCTGTCCTGTTACCCACTTAAGGGATTAAGATGGAAAAGGGGAAAAACCACTTAGCATTTAACCATGTGACTAAGTCCAAGCCAAACCACCAACACCAGTTCATCTTTAAATTCTTAAACAAAGTTCCAGGTGTTAGAGGCTGGTTATTAAAACTAATAACAGTAACCTTACAATAACTTGTATGCATATAAATTAACATGTAGTATTTCATTAACGTGTAGCCGTTGAAGAAGAAACTCCGGAAGTGCTGGACTTCCTCCTTCCGGACGAAGACTTCACTCCTGACCAGCAGCAACAAGGCAAGCCCCGGTTTGCATTAACCCTTTTATAAGTCTTACTTTGTTTACATGTGTCATATGAAGTATGTATGTGCATTAGGTATAGGATGAATGAAACTCCACTTGCATAACCAAAGGGTCCTAAAAGAGTGAGGGTAGTGTCAAGGACCTCGAGTAGACAGGCTATGCTTAATGAGTCATAGGACTTCGGTACAAGTCGAGTAGTTGGAATCTACTCGCGAGATAGGCACTGGGACGCACGGGTTCGGTTGAGTGATGTGAGATCACTATAGTAATGAAAATGAGACTAGACAGGGGCTAGGGCGCAGCAAGAGGAAGTCTTGTGTGCGCAGCCCTGTCCGTGTCGATTGAGGACCGATCCGTGTGCGGCCCTGCTGAACAAGTATTGAACGTACCGAAGGCATATCGGATATATGGGCCCCGATAAACCGATGTAGCCTAAACCTCCGGGCGTCGAGGCATAGCACACCGATTTATAGGTGTAGGTTGAGGGCAGCAAGGTGGAAATCTGCCAACGGGCATAGAGAGATGCTCCGTGTGGGGAACCTCCTGCTCGTTTCGGTGTGACCGTTCGACGTTTGGGCTGTTGGGTGAAAGGTTGTCCCGTACGACATCGAGTGAGCGTGCTGTGCAGCTCCACGGGTGGGCGTACGTGACGTGCTCTTTGGGTTTCCCTGCAGGTGTATATCGAGTCGATTCGCCGTCCCTCGCGGTGACGAGTACCGCTTGTTCACTGCATCGTAACGTAGACTAATGGATGAAATATGTTGATTCAATGATGCTGATTGATATAATTGTATTGCTACATGTGTGCCACCAAATACTGCTTACTAAATTTCAGATTTCATGAACTGTCAACTTGTTGCTAAAAGATGAACTAAGGATGAACTTGTAGGCGTGTCCTTTTGCTGAAATGTTACTATCCTATGTCCATGGTACCCCTCATGTAGAGTTTCATGCCTAGGTGAGTCGGTTAAGCCTTGCTGAGCCTTCGTGCTCACGGTTGCTGCTTAAGTGTTTTTCAGGTGAGGAGCCACCCACGGACTCGGAGTACGAGTCCACCGGCGAGGGTTACCCTCCGTCGGGGACCTCGGCTGAGTGGGAGCCGTACACGCCGCGCTGAGCTGAGGAGTGCAGCTAGTGTGGGTTGCCCTAGGGCTGGGCAACCAACTTTTGCTAGATAGGCGGGCGTGAGTTGTATAGTGTAGACTTCCGCTGTGTAACATAAACAATAGTTGTAACTGAAGTTTGTACCTGTTTGTATAGTTTCAGTTGTTTTTCCCATGTAATATATTATGTTCTTATGACGTGTGCTGTCGGGTGTCGCATCGCGCGGCACCACCCTCTGCGGTCCTGGATGAGCGGATTCCGGTCCGCCACACCTATCCTAGGAGAACCACTAGATGAAGGATCATAGTGACTCCCCCTCGCGCTGACGCACGGCGTGGAGGTCAAGCTCAGTGCCGGGGCGCGTGTAGGAACTGCCGAAGTTGGCTGTGAATCTCCAACAAAACTCTTTCTAGGACGAGATGGGGCCTATGGGAAGGTCCATGAGCCAAGACCGGGCAGTGCCAGTCAGGGCGACGGGGAAGTAGTTGGCCAAGACGGCCTCATCCCCTCCCGCAGCTAGGATGGAGGTGGAGTAGATCTGTAGGAACTCGACAGGGTTGACTGTCCCGTCGTACTTCTTCGGCAAGTGGGTCCGGAACTTGGGTGGCCAAACCACCATGCAAAGGTGCGGGGCGAGTGCCATGCAGCCCCTGACGGCCCCTCGAGAGGCAGGGGTCTGCGTTGCTCGTCTCACTGGTACGACACTCGTGGAGTCGTACTATCCTTCGAGGTTGCGACGCCTCTCGCGACGTTGCTCGATGGTTACGTGACCATCTTTGCTCGCGTGGCGGCGCTTTAGCTTGACCCTGAGGTCGGCCGTGGCCGTCATGCTCGTGGCAGCCGTCCCGTGAGCCATAGTCGGTGTACGCGACTGGGCCAGCGAGTTCTCAGCGCGCTGCCTTCGGTAGGCTGGCGTATTCATGGCGGCGGCGAAGAGGTGGTCGACGTCGTGTCGCTACTACTCTGCCGCCTCGAGGGTGGTGCCCTCGCCTGGAGAGTTGTGGAGTAGGGCGCACGCAGGTGCCAGCACGCTCTCCGTGCTTGGATGTGGTGGTACTGTCGCCACCGTTGGGGTAGAGGGCCGCCGGGAGGTAGCGGTTGTTGGCGCCGTAGGCGTCGAGGGTACACCGACCGTCCAGTCGCCATCCCCGCCAGACCTGGGCGCCGCAGGCATGCCGACCATCTGGTCACCGGCCCGGCCAGACCTACCCGCTCTCTGCAGTGGGGGGTGGCCTCATCGCCTCCTGCCTGCAAACGATGGCGAGTGGGGCGATAAGTCTCGCCGAGAGAGGTGATGTTCACAATGGTCGCCTAGAGAGCGTGAAACGCCCCCTATCTAGACGCCGGTAGAGCGAACCAACTTGAGAGAGCTGGTAAACACCGAGATTTACGTGGTTCAGGCTACCGGAGCATAATACCCTACGGTCATGGTGTGATTGTTGTATTGCTTGCGCGTATGAGTGTGTGAGGTTGCAGGGTTGCGAACCTTTTGTCGGGAGTACACCTCGGTCCTTTTATAGTCCAAGGTCGGGGTGGTTACAATGAGGCCCAGGGCCCGTGGCTATCTCAATCCTATACATAATCTATGGTTTTTACAACTCTGAGTAAAGTGGCTGCTGGGGGAATTAAGTCCCGCTGCTTGGCGCGCTGAGTGCCTCTGACCGCATGGCGGATGGTGATGATGACGCCGTCTTGTTGCCGCGTCGCCTCGCTCTGCAGGGCGACACTGTACCGTTGGGCAGCACCGTGCCACTGTCACGCCTCGCCGCTCTATCTTGTCACCATAATGGTGAACGGGCGGAGGACGGAGGCGTGCGCTGTGCGCCATGCTTCTAGAGAAGGCGCGAGCCTTGAATGCACGGCGTGACAACGCATTCCCTTGTCAACACATGGCCCACGACGGATCGTGGGGCACGTGGCGGCTCTGGAGCGCTCCTCAACGGGTAGGAGGCCCTGAGTGCCTGGCTTCACGTGGCAGCTCCGGACCTCACCTCAGCGGGGAGGCTTGGTCCGGGACGAAGGTCATGTGTCGGCTCCAGAGCCCTCCTCAGCAGGGCGGAAGTTCGGAGCCTGGCCGGTACACGTGGCAGCTCAGGACCTCACCTCAGTGGTGAGGCTTGGTCCGGGGCCAAGGGCACGTGTCGGATCCGGAGCCCTGCTCAGCAGGGAGGAGGTCCGGAGTCCGGGTACATGTGGCAGCTCCGGACCTCTCCACAGCTGGGACGCTTGGTCTGGGGCCAAGGGCACGTGTTGGGTCCGATGCCCTTCTCGGCATGGAGGAGGTTCAGAGCCCACATACACGTGGCAGCTCCGCACCTTACCTCAGTGGGGAGGCTTGGTCCGGGACCAAGGGCACGTGTCAGCTCCAGAACCTAGACACACGTGGCAGCCTCGGAGCTGACCCCGGGGCCAAGGACACGTGGCCTCGCTAGCACCCGCCTCAGCAGGGAGGCAGGGCCTGGACTGTCTTTAACCCTCCACGTGGGGGTACCCGATTTGCAGGGTACCGACAGTATGTATGTACACACACTATTTAACTCTAGTTTTGCTCAGCCCAAAGCAGTTTTTGCAGTCAAGCTCTATCATGCAGCTCATCATGTACGTGTGTGTACTTCCAACTTCCATCCATCCTGTCAAAGTGTTCGGTCGACACTTCCCCCGGGCCTGCACTGGGCAGACGGCGGAGGTTCTTTTTTCGGTGGGGCTAGTCCCTCGCGGAGAGCTTGAGCGTATGGACGAGTTAGTAAGAGCTTGACACGGCGAGTTTTACGTGGTTCAGGCCGCCGGAGCGTAAAACCCTACGTCCACGGCAAGCTATGGAGCTCGCTGTATTGCTTGTTGCTCAGAACCGGAGTCCTGAGCTTGAGGGTGAGTTACAGCTTGGGTGTGAATGGCTAGCGTATGAGCTGCTGGAGTGCGAACCCTTGCTAACGTTGCCTACCCGAGCCTTTTATAGTCCAAGGCTTGAGTGGCTTATAAGGGGTGGCCCGGGACCCGACAGGTGGCCCCAGGGTGATTTCCTACCAGCTATTATGTCTTAGCGCTGGCGTCGAAGTCCTCGTCTACCGCCCTACCCATGCCGCAGGCTAAGTGTAGCGTGTAGTCGTTGGCGATGGCAGGGGCGGCAGGGCATGTCTTGTCCGGTCTTGTCGCTGCCTTCAATGGCCTGCAGCTTCAGACACTATACGCCTGTCCTGACTGTGACTGGTCACAGCGCCTCCTGACAGGCGTGCGCTGCGCCTCTTCGTCTCGGGAAGGCGCGGGTCTTGAATGCTTTGTACGGTAAAGGCATGGCGCGCCTTTACTCCCGCTGCCTACCGCGCCGGTGGGCAGCACTGTTCTGCTGGCCACGTGTCGGACCCGGAGCTCTCCTCTTAGGAGGGGGGGCGCTCCGGCTCCGCTGGACACGTGGAGCCTTCGGAGCTCACTCCCGCAGAGGGGGCGAGTTCCGGTCTTCCGGGCCACGTGGCAGGCTCGGAGCTATCCTTTGAGGAGAGGAGAGCCCCGGGCCCTGCCGGACACGTGGTGCCTTCGGAGCTCGCCCTTGCGGAGGGGGCGAGGTCCAGCCTCCTGGGCCACACGGCAGGCCCGGAGCTATCCTCCGTGGGGAGGGGAGCTCCGGCCCCGCTGGACACGTGGCGCCTTCAAACCTCGCCCCTGCAGAGGGAGCGAGGTCCTTAGGAAGTTTTACCCTGTGCGCGGGGGTACCCGGTATTGAGGGTACCGACAGTGGCCCCCGGGCTCACCTTGGGGGAGGTAACGAGCCCGAGGTGAGGCCTTCTCCTACCCGTGCATGTTCTTGTCTTGAGTACTCCCTTTGCTGGCAGTGTCTTGACGGCCTCGGAGTTCAACCTCTGAGGAGGGGGTGAAGCCTGACATCGGAGCTCAGCCCTTGTGAAAGGGGGAGGTCCGGCTTCGGAGCTCGCCTCTGAGAAGAGGGGTGGTCCGGGAAGTCATCGGAGCTCAGGCCCACGAAGGGCGTGAGGTCCAGCATCAGGGCTCGCCTCTGAAAGGAGGGCGAGGGCTGGCCTCGGAGCTCGGCCCAGCTGCAGGGGCGGAGGTCCGGAAGTCATCGGAGCTCAGGCCAGCGAAGAGCATGAGGTCCGGAGGTCATCGGAGCTCAGGCCAGCGAAGGGCGTGAGGTCCGGCATCAGCGCTCGCCTCTAAAAGGAGGGCGAGGGCTGGCATCGTAGCTCGGCCCAACTGTGGGGGCGGAGGTCCGGAAGTCAATGGAGCTCAGGCCAGCGAAGGGCGTGAGGTCCGGAGGTCATCAGAGCTCAGACCAGCGAAGGGCGTGAGGTCCGACATCAGCACTCGCCTCTGAAAGGAGGGCAAGGGCTGGCATTGGAGCTCGGCCTAGCTGTGGGGGCGGAGGTCCGGAAGTCATCGGAGCTCAGGCCAACGAAGGGCGTGAGGTCCGGCATCAGCGCTCGCCTGTGAAAGGAGGGCGAGGGCTGGCCTCGAAGCTCGGCCCAACTGTGGGGGCGGAGTCCGGAAGTCATCGGAGCTCAGGCCAACGAAGGGCGTGAGGTCCGACATCAGCATTCGCCTCTAAAAGGAGGGCGAGGGCTGGCATCGGAGCTCGGCCCAGCTGTGGGGGCGGAGGTCCGGAAGTCATCGGAGCTCAGGCCAGCGAAGGGCGTGAGGTCCGGCATCAGCGCTCGCCTGTGAAAGGAGGGCGAGGGCTGGCCTCGGAGCTCGGCCCAGCTGTGGGGGCGGAGTCCGGAAGTCATCGGAGCTCAGGCCAACGAAGGGCGTGAGATCCGACATCAGCGCTCGCCTCTGAAAGGAGGGCGAGAGCTGGCCTCAGAGCTCGGCCTGGCTGTGGAGGCGGTGTCCGGCACTGCTCAGTGGTCCCCCCTTTCCTGTCCCTTAGTCTCATTTGGCTTACTGTCCCAGGCCGGAATACGGGGCTTGGGTAATCCAGTGCACTTGGTCCCGGAGGTCTGGCCCCAGCCCCAGTCAGGGTGTAACCGTACGGCCCCCTGGTACTCAGACCGTAGCGCCGGAGGCAGAGTGCGCATGCTTTGGGTGCAAGACCGGGCAAAGCAAGGCTCCTGACCCCCCGGTCTAGCGTAGGTCTTTTCTCGGAGAAGACCAACTGGCGGTACAGTACCCTTACAGGGGGAGATCCAAAAGGCCACCGGGCCTCTGGCAGGTACCCCAAGCACTACCGCCTTCGGCAGGACCGTAAATATCGACTACGCATGAGAGCAGGAAAGAGGAACCGAGTGTACAATGGACGCACACTGTCTAGAGCGTGGGGAGGTGTTCATATAAATTAATGCGTAATTTAAATAAACACCTAAGTAAGCATGGTGAACTTACTGGGGTAGCGTCGGAGCGCCTGTCTTCACGCAGAGCGGGTCATGCGTGGCTTCGTCGTACGTCGGACACGGGGGGACCCCCATGGTGATCTCAGGGGGAAGCATGGCTTCGGCCCTGCATACCATGTGGAAGGGTAGTTCCCGTGACCCGGCCCTGGGAAGTACGGCTGGCCCTCGACATGGAGGAGCCGGTCTCCCCCGACGGCTCTAGGTGCGCGCCTGCACCGGTTGTGTGGGTCTGCTTGGCGTGGACCTGGCACGCATTGCATCCCTAACCGGTTTGATGGCGTCCAGGTGGCTCTCGGTTAGTAGGAGCCATGCTGGGTGGCTTAACCGACCAGCGTGCGGGACGATGAGCGTTCCCAGCACTCGCCTCCGTGGACTACTGCGAGCTAGTCGCAGCCTTCCTCCCGGGTTATGCACCGCAATAGGATGTCGTGGCGCCACGCCAGTAAAGATACCAGCGCGTAGCACTTAGCCATCCGCACCACCCGTTCAGCGAATGCACGTTCATCAGGAAGGATGTCCTTCAAGGAGTCCCGGACCTCCGTGGTCCATGCATCGGGACTACTTGAGCTTCTAGATCTTGAGCGCTGGGTTGCACGGAGTCTCCAGTGACGCTTACGATCCTTTGGCGGCATCCATGGGTGCAGGGCCGCCGGGACTGCCTAGCTTCGAGGCACTGGTTCAGCCCCCTTCGCCCGGCTTGGCGGGCCGGGCTGTGGACCGCAGCAACGTCCTCTCGAAGACTCCTTCGGGCGCAGGGGCTCCGATGGAGGCCTTCGTTGAGAGGTCGTCAGCTGCGGCCTTGCCAGCGCGCGGTACATAGCGCAGGTCCAAGGCGAGGAAGTCTTTCTCCAACATCCGCACGTGGACAGATAAGCAGCTAGCAGTGGGTCATTGCAGGGGCATTCACCCTTAACTTGCTTGATAACTAGCTGGGAGTCGCCCTGCGCCAACAACTGGCGAGCGCCCAGAGACAAGACTGTCTTTTAGGCCAAAGATGAGTGCTTCATACTCTGCCAAGTTGTTGGTTGCCTTGGAATTGAGACGCACCATGTACCCAGACTGCTCCCCCGATGGCATGAGAAGCAGTACGCCGGCACCGGCCCCCCTGCTTTCATGAGGAGCCGTCGAAGAAGAGCGTCCAGTGAGGCCCGGTGAAGACCGGAGCTCAGTACTTTGGTTCACCGTCTCCGCGGCCCCCTGGGTCAGCCTTTGTTGGCGTCCACTCCGCCACGAAGTCAGCCAGTGCTTGGCTCTTGGCCGTCTGACGTGGTCGGGAGCTCAGCTTGAACTCCGCCGTCTTCGGGCTGTCTTCCGGCTTCGGAAGCTGGTAGTGAGTGCCAATTCCGCCCTTCGGCTGCTCTAATGCACTTGTCCGCCAGGCTGAAGAGCTCGGAGGCATCGCAGACCTCTCTGGTCGCAAGCTTCTCAAGCATCTTCTCGTCCCGAACACCCTGCCGGAACGCCACCACCACAGAAGCACTTCGAATGTGCGGGATGGTGTTGCGTACCTGGGAGAACCGCTGGATGAAGTAGCGCAGTGATTCCCCAGGTTGTTGTTTGATGGCGTGGAGGTCAAGCTCCGTGCCAGGACGGGTGTAGTAACTGCCGAAGTTGGCAATGAACTGCCGGCAGAGCTCTCCCTAGGAAGTTATCGAACCCTAGGGAAGGTTCATGAGCCAAGACCGGGCTGGGCCGGTCAAGGCGACAGGGAAGTAGCTGGCCATGACGGCCTCATCCCCCCCTGCAGCAAGGACGGCGGTGGAGTAGATCTGAAGGAACTCCGCCGGGTTGACGCTGCCGTCGTACTTCTCGGGCAGGTGCGGCCGAAACTTGCGCGGCCACCTCGCGAAGCGAAGGTGGGGCGCTAGGGCCGCACATCCTGCCCCTGTTGCTGTAGGCGTTGGTGTCGCGAACGCTTGGTTCACTGCTGGCACAGTGTACCTCGGTATGGGCAAAGCTGCTCCATAGACCGGGGACGCTGTTTGCAGGGCATATGGTTTTGGCATATGCTGCGCGGCGTATGCCTGGGGCAGAGTCCGCGTGGCGAAGATCTGCTCTTCAGGCTGGGTCGAGGCCGATGTCATGCTGTCGCCAGCCTCTTGGATGCGACGCCTTTCTCGACGTCGCTCGAGGAACACTCGGGCATCTTGGCCCAAGTGGCATCGCTCCAGCTCTGCCCTCAGGTCCGTCGAAGGAAGCCTGGTGGAGCTGGAGTCCGCCGTCTGCCCGTCAACCGTTAGCGTGCGCGTCAGCGAAACAGCCGGTTGACCGGAGTGTCGTCCCCGCCGAAGTCGAGGGTTTGCGGCGGCGACGACGAGGCGGTCTATCTCGCGTATCCACTGCTGGGTTGCTGAATGAGGTGCGTCCCCAGCAGGTGGATTGCGCAGTAGCGCTCTTGCTGCAGCTAGCGCACCCCCGTGGTGCACGCTCAGCACTGCAGAAGATCTGACGCTGGTTGGAGCCTGCATTGCCGGGGTCGGCGTTGCCGGAGTCGGCTGCTGGCTCCCAGCTCGCGCCGACACACTCCGTCCAGAGCGCGTCGACATGTACTATCCGCTGGTCACGGTTCGCCGTGAACGTGGAGGAGGAGAGTTTTCCGCTGAAGGAAGCTTGGTCATCTTCATCGGCGGAAACTCGTCACGCAAGGGAAAAGTCCCCTACCTGGCGCGCCAAATGTCGAAGTGTTCGGTCGACACTTCCTCCGGGCCTGCACTGGGCAGCCCGCGGAGGTTCTTTTTTTGGTGGGGCTAGTCCCTTGCGGAGAGCTTGAGCGTATGGACAAGTTAGTAAGAGCTTGACACGGCGAGTTTTACGTGGTTCAGGCCGTCGGAGCGTAAAACCCTACGTCCACGGCGAGCTATGGAGCTCGCTGTATTGCTTGTTGCTCAGAACCGGAGTCCTGAGCTTGAGGGTGAGTTACAGCTTGGGTGTGAATGGCTAGCGTATGAGTTGCGGGAGTGCGAACCCTTGCTAACGTTGCCTACCCGAGCCTTTTATAGTCCAAGGCTCGAGTGGCTTACAAGGGGGGGCCCGGGACCCGACAGGTGGCCCCGGGGTGATTTCCTACCAGCTATTATGTCTTGGCGCTGGTGTCGAAGTCCTCGTCCTACCGCCCTACCCATGCCGCAGGCTAAGTGTAGCGTGTAGTCGTTGGCGATGGCAGGGGCGGCAGGGCATGTCTTGTCCGGTCTTGTCGCTGCCTTCAATGGCCTGCAGCTTCAGACACTGTACGCCTGTCCTGACTGTGACTGGTCACAGCGCCTCCTGACAGGCGTGCGCTGCGCCTCTTGGTCTCGGGAAGGCGCGGGTCTTGAATGCTTTGTACGGTAAAGGCATGGCGCGCCTTTACTCCCGCTGCCTACCGCGCCGGTCGGCAGCACTGTTCTGCTGGCCACGTGTCGGACCCAGAGCTCTCCTCTGAGGAGGGGGGGAGGGCGCTCCGGCTCCGCTGGACACGTGGAGCCTTCGGAGCTCACCCCCGTGGAGGGGGCGAGGTCCGGTCTTCCGGGCCACGTGGCAGGCTCGGAGCTATCCTTTGAGGAGAGGAGAGCCCTGGCCCTGCCGGACACGTGGTGCCTTCGGAGCTCGCCCTTGCGGAGGGGGCGAGGTCCGGCCTCCTAGGCCACGCGGCAGGCCCGGAGCTATCCTCCGTGGGGAGGGGAGCTCCGGCCCCGCTGGACACGTGGCGCCTTCAAACCTCGCCCCTGCAGAGAGAGCGAGGTCCTTACGAAGTTTTACCGTGTGCGCGGGGGTACCCGGTATTGAGGGTACCGACACATCCTAAATTAAATAACTGGAATGATATTAATCTATTGCTCGCCTCACGCTTGATGCTTCCTCAGCCTTGTGGTTTTGCCCTCCCCTTGATCGTGGTCCTCTTCCAAAACGAGGTTTGCTAGCTATCGATCGCAAATAGATTTGTCACCAATTTTGCCAACTGTTCATCAAGAATTGAAGGTATTTAAGTAGTGGACTCTTTGTTTTATAGAGGGCGGGAGAGGAGGATGCTGGAGAGTATGAAAATTTGCAGCATTCAGTTCACACTAAAAGCTCAGATGTTGATGAATAACAAGATTTGCTTACAAATATCTATGATTTTAGGATGTGGGATAGCCTTGACAATGTCAAAGTGTGTGGTCGACACTTCCCCGGACCTGCTCTGGGCAGCCCGCGGAGGTTCTTTTTCGGAGGGGCTAGACACTTGCAGAGAGCTTCAGCGTTAGGGACGAGTGAGGGAGAAGCTTGACACGGGGAGTTATACGTGGTTCAGGCCGCCGGAGCGTAAAACCCTACGTCCACGGTGAGCAGAGGTGCTCGCTGTATTGCTTGCTGCTCAAAACCGGAGTCCTGAGCTTGAGGGTGAGTGATGTCTAGAGTGCGAGTTCACAGAGTTCGAACCCTTGCTAACGTTGCCTACCCGAGCCTTATATAGTCCAAGGCTCGAGCGGCTTACAAGGTGGGCCTAGGACCCGACAGGTGGTCCCGGGGAGATTTCCTGCCATATACCGTATCTGCAGTTATGCCGGTAGTTGTCTCTGGCGAAGGCTTCCGAGTCTTCGTTCTGCCGCCCTGCCCATGCCGCAAGCTAGTCGTAGTGGTTGATGATGGCAGGGGCGGCAGGGGATGTCTTGTCGCTATGTTAATTGGCGGGCAGGCTCTGACACGGCGCGCCAGTCTATGATGCGACTGGGCGCAATGACACCTGACAGAGGTGTGCTCCGTGTCTCCGCGCCTTGGGAAGGCGCGGGCCTTGAATACCTTGTACGGGCAACGCATGGCGCGTCTTTACTCCTGCTGCCTACCGCGCAGGGGCAGGCAGCGTTGCTCTGCTGGCCTCGTGGCGGGCCCGGAGCTCTCCTCTGAGGAGAGGGATGTCCGGCCCCGCGGGACACGTGGAGCCTTCGGAGCTCTCCCCGCTGAGGGGGGAGGTCTGGCTGCTGCTGGCCACGTAGCAGGTCCGGAGCTCTCCTCTGAGGAGAGGGAGGTCCGGCCCCGCTGGACACGTGGCGCCTTCGGAGCTCTCCCCCGCGTAAGAGGCGAGGTCTGGCCTTCTAGGCCACGTGGCAGGCCCGGAGCTATCCTCCAAGGGGAGGGAAGCTCCAGCCCTACTGGACATGTGGCTCCTTCGGAGCTCGCGCCGTCGGAGGGGGCGAGGTCCGGCCTTCTGGGCCACGTGGCAGGCCCGGAGCTATCTTTTGAGGAGAGGAGAGCTCCGGCCCTGCCGGACACGTGGTGCCATCGGAGCTCGCCCCTACGGACGGGGCGAGGTCCTTAGGCGGTTTCACCCTGTGCGCGGGGGTACCCGGTATTGAGGGTACCGACAGTGGCCCCCGGGCCCACCTCGGGGGAGGTAACAATCCCGGGGTGGGGCCTTCTTCTTTCCGCGCACTTCCTTGTCTTGAGTATTCCCTGTGCTGATAGGGTCTCGATGGCTTCGGAGTTGAGCTTCTGAGGAGAGGGTGAACCCTAGCATCGGAGCTCAGCCGTGCTGTGGGGGCGGAGGTCCGGAAGTCATCGGAGCTCAGTCCCACAGAGGGCGTGAGGTCCGGCAACAAGGCTCACCTCTGAAAGGAGGGCGAGGGCTGGCATCGGAGCTTGGCCCAGCTGTGGGGGCGGAGGTCCGGAAGTCATCGGAGCTCAAGCCCACGGAGGGCGTGAGGTCCGGCATCAGGGCTCGCCTCTGAAAGGAGGGCGAGGGCTGGCCTCGGAGCTCGGCCCAGCTGTGGGGGCGGAGGTCCGGAAGTCATCGGAGCTTAGGCCCACGGAGGGCGTGAGGTCCGGCATCAGGGCTCACCTCTGAAAGGATGGCGAGGGCTGGCCTCGGAGCTTGGCCCATCTGTGGGGGCGGAGGTCCGGAAGTCATCGGAGCTCAGGCCCACGGAGGGCGTGAGGTCCAGCATCAGGGCTCGCCTCTGAAAAGAGGGCGAGGGCTGGCCTCGGACCTCGGCCCAGCTGTGGGGGCAGAGGTCCGGAAGTCATCGGAGCTCAGGCCCATGGAGGGCGTGAGGTCCGGCATCAGGGCTCGCCTCTGAAAGGAGGGCGAGGGCTGTCCTTGGAGCTCGGCCCAGCTGTGGGGGCGGAGGTCCGGAAGTCATCGGAGCTCAGGCCCACGGAGGACATGAGGTCCGGCATCAGGGCTCGCCTTTGAAAGGAGGGCGAGGGCTGGCCTCGGAGCTCGGCCCAGCTGTGGGGGCGGAGGTCCGGAAGTCATCGGAGCTTAGGCCCACGGAGGGCGTGAGGTCCGGCATCAGGGCTCACCCCTGCGGAGGGGTGATGTGTGTCTTCATAGCTCAGCCCAGTGTAGGGCGCAAGGTCCGACTTCGGTGTTCACCCCTGCTGACGGGGTGGTGACTGACTTCGGAGATCGCCCCTGCGATAGGGGTGTCGTCCGGCATCGGACCTTAGCCCAGTGTAGGGCACACGGTCCGGCTTCGGTGTTCACCCCTGGGGGGTGGCGACCGGCTTCGGAGATCGCCCCTGCGATAGGGGTGTCGTCCGGCTTCGGACCTTAGCCCAGTGTAGGGCACACGGTCCGGCTTCAGTGTTCACCCCTGGGGGTGGCGACCGGCATCGGAGATCGCCCCTGCGATAGGGGTGTCGTCCAGCTTCGGACCTTAGCCCAGTGTAGGGCACATGGTCCGACTTCGGTGTTCACCCTTGGGGGGTGGCGACCGGCTTTGGAGATCGCCCCTGCGATAGGGGTGTCGTCTGGCTTCGGACCTTAGCCCAGTGTAGGGCGCACGGTCCGGCTTCGGTATTCACCCCTGGGGGGTGGCGACCGGCTTCGGAGATCGCCCCTGCGATAGGGGTGTCGTTTGGCTTCGGACCTTAGCCCAGTGTAGGGCACACGGTCCGGCTTCGGTGTTCACCCCTGGGGGGTGGCGACCGGCTTCGAAGATCGCCCCTATGATAGGGGGTGAGGTCCGGCGCTGCTCAGGGGCCCTCCCTTTCCTGTCCCTTAGTCTCATTTGGCTTACCGTCCCGGGCCGGAATACGGGGCTTGGGTAATCCAGTGCACTTTGTCCCGGAGGTCTGGCCCCCAGCCCTAGTCAGGGTGTAACCGTCTGGCCCCCTAGTACTCAGACCGTAGCGCTAGGGGGCAGAGTGCACATGCTTTGGGTGCAGGACCGGGCAAAGCAAGGCTCCAGACCCCCGGTCTGGCGTAGGTCTTTTCCTGGAGGAGACCAACTGGCGTTACAGTATCCTTACAGGGGGAGGTCCAAAAGGCCCCCGGGCCTCTGGTAGGTACCCCAAGCACTACCGCTTTCGGCAGGATGGCAAATATCTACTATGGATGAGAGTAGGAAAGAGGAACCGAGTGTACAATGGGTGTACACTGTCTAGAGCGTGGGGAGGTGATCATATAAATTAATGTGAAATTTAAATGAACACCTAAGTAAGCATGGTGAACTTACTGGGGTAGCGCCGGAGCGCCTGTCTTGGGCTCCCATGCAGGGACCGGTGGCGCCAGGGCGTCTGCCGGTACCGTGCGATCTGGAGTGGAGGATCGACGGCAGCAGTGTCGAGGTCGTTGACGTTGCGGATCCACTGCTGGGTGGCCCTGTGGAGGGCGTCTTCAGCGGGCGGATAGTCCGGGAGCGCTTCTGTGGCGGCTAGCGCGCTTGCTTGGGAGCCACTCGGTGCTGCGGCAGATCTTGGGCTTGCTGGAGTCGCCGCTGCCAGAGTCGGCTGCTCGCCTCCAGCTTGTACCGACATACTCCGTCCTGAGCGTGTCGAGACGTAGTGCCCACTGGTCACCGTTCGTCATGAACGCGAGGGAGGAGAGCTTGCCGCTGAAGGAAGCTTGGTCATCTTCGCCGGCAAAAGCTCGTCGCGCAAGGGAAAAGCCCCTACCTGGCGCGCCAAATGTCGAAGTGTGTGGTCGACTCTTCCTCCGGACCTGCTCTGGGCAGCCCGCGAAGGTTCTTTTTCGGAGGGGCTAGACACTTGCGGAGAGCTTCAGTGTGAGGGACGAGTGAGGGAGAAGCTTGACACGGGGAGTTTTACGTGGTTCAGGCCGCCGGAGCGTAAAACCCTACGTCCACGGCGAGCAGAGGTGCTCGCTGTATTGCTTGCTGCTCAGAACCGGAGTCCTGAGCTTGAGGGTGAGTGATGTCTAGAGTGCGAGTTCACAGAGTTTGAACCCTTGCTAACATTGCATACCCGAGCCTTATATAGTCCAAGGCTCGAGCGGCTTACAAGGTGGGCCCGGGACCCGACAGTTGGTCCCGGGGAGATTTCCTGCCATCTACCGTATCTGCAGTTATGCCATAGTTGTCTCTAGCGAAGGCTTCCAAGTCTTCGTTCTGCCGCCCTGCCCATGCCGCAAGCTAGTCGTAGTGGTTGATGATGGCAGGGGCGGCAGGGGATGTCTTGTCGCTGTGTTAATTGGTGGGCAGGCTCTGACACGGCGCGCCAGTCTGTGATGTGACTGGGCGCAACGGCACCTGACAGAGGCGTGCTCCGCGTCTCCGCACCTTGGGAAGGCGCGGGCCTTGAATACCTTGTACGGGCAAGGCATGGCGCGTCTTTACTCCTGCTGCCTACCGCGCAGGGGCAGGCAACGTTGCTCTTCTGGCCACGTGGCGGGCTCGGAGCTCTCCTCTGAGGAGAGAGAAGTCCGGCCCCGCGGGACACGTGGAGCCTTCGGAGCTCTCCCCGCGGAGGGGGGAGGTCCGACTGCTGTTGGCCACGTGGCGGGCCCGGAACTCTCCTCTGAGGAGAGGGAGGTCCGGCCCCACGGGACACGTGGAGCCTTCGGAGCTCTCCCCGCGGAGGGGGGAGGTCCGCCTCAGTTGGCCACATGGCGGGTCCGGAGCTCTCCTCTGAGGAGAGGGAGGTCCAGCCCCGCTGGAGACGTGGCGCCTTCAGAGCTCTCCCCCGCGGAAGAGGCGAGGTCTGGCCTTCTAGGCCACGTGGCAGGCCCGGAGCTATCCTCCGACGGGAGGGAAGCTCCGACCCTACTGGACACGTGGCTCCTTCGGAGCTCGCCCCGTCGGAGGGGGCGAGGTCCGGCCTTCTGGGCCACGTGGCAGGCCCAGAGCTATCTTCTGAGGAGAGGAGAGCTCCGGCCCTGCCGGACACGTGGTGCCTTCGGAGCTCGCCCCTGCGGAGGGGGCGAGGTCCTTAGGCGGTTTCACCCTGTGCGCGGGGGTACCCGGTATTGAGGGTACCGACAGACAACAATGCAAGAAACATTCTAGTTAAATATGGCATGCGAGCGAGTATTGTTATTAATTATTTTACATAAAGAAACACTAAAAATTTGTTTTTTATGGTAGTGAGAAGGTTGGTTTTCAAGTGGTGTGGTTGGTGTTTTTTCTATTTGAAGTAATCATGTTAGCTCAATATGAAGAATGAAATAATTGTTGTTAGAAATTATTTTTAATTACTTTTTAATATATATATATATATATATGTATTGGCGGTACCCTCGATATGGGGTACCCCCGCGTATAGGGGAAAATGCCTAAGGATCTCGCCCTTCTCCGCAGGGAGAGCTCCGAAGGCGCCACGAGTCCAGTGGCGCCGGACCTCCCTCTCCTCAGAGGAGAGCTCCGGGCCCGCCACGTGGCCAACAACAGCCGGACCTCCCCCCTCCGCGGGGAGAGCTCCGAAGGCGCCACGTGTCCCGCGGGGCCGGACCTCCCTCTTCTCAGAGGAGAGCTCCGGGCTCGCCACGTGGTCGGCAGAAGCCGGACCTCTCCCCTCTGCGGGGAGAGATCCGAAGGCTCCACGTGTCCCGCGGGGCCGGACCTCCCTCTCCTCAGAGGAGAGCTCCGGGTCCGCCACGTGGCCAGCAGGACGGCGCTGCCTGCCCCCGCGCGGTAGGCAGCAAGCGTAAAGACGCACCATACCTTGCCCGTACAAGGTATTCAAGGCCCGCGCCTTCCCAATACGCGAAGACGCGGAGCACGCCTCTGTCAGATGCCGTTGCGGCCAGTCGCATCACAGACTGGCGCGCCGTGTCAGAGCCTATCCACCAATAAACACAGCGACAAGACATCCCCTGCCGCCCCTGCCGTCATCAACCACTACGACTAGCTTGCGGCATGGGCAGGGCAGCAGAACGAAGACTCGGAAGCCTTCGCTAGAGACAACTACCAGCATAACTGCAGATACGGTAGATGGCAGGAAATCTCCCTGGGATCACTTGTCGGGTCCCGGGCCCTTTTGTAAGCCACTCGGGCCTTGGACTATAAAAGGCTCGGGTAGGCAACGTTAGCAAGGGTTCGAACTCTGTGAACTCGCATCCTAGGCATTACTCACCCTCAAGCTCAGGACTCCGGTTCTGAGCAGCAAGCAATACAACGAGCACCTCTGCTCACCGTGGACGTAGGGTTTTACGCTCCGGCGGCCCGAACCACGTAAAACTCGCCGTGTCAAGCTTCTCCCTCACTCGTCCCTAACGCTTAAGCTCTCCGCAAGCTACTAGCCCCTCCGAAAAAGAACCACCGCGGGCTGCTCAGAGCAGGTCCAGGGGAAGTGTCGACCACACACTTCAACATTTGGCGCGCCAGGTAGGGGTCTTTTCCCTTGCGCGACAAGTTTCTGCCGACGAAGATGACGAAGCTTCCTTCAGCGGCAAGCTCTCCTCCCCCGCGTTCACGACGGACCGTGACTAGCGGGGAATACGTGTTGACACACTCTGGACGGAGTGTGTCGGCGCAAGCTGGAAGCCAGCAGCCGACTCCGGCAACGCCAACTCCGGCAACGCAGGCTCCAGCGAGCGTCAGATCTTCTGCGGCGCTGAGCGTCCCCCACGGGGGCGCGCTAGCCGCAGCAAGAGCGCTACTGCATAATCCACCTGCTGGGGACGCGCCTCAGTCAGCGACCCAACAGTGGATTCGCGAGGTAGACTGTCTCGTCGTCACCGCCGCAAACCCTCGACTTCGGCGGGGACGACGCTCCGACCAACCGGCTGTGTCGCTGACGCGCACGCCAACGGTTGTCGGGCAGACGGCGGATTCTAGCTCCACCAGGCTCCCATCGACGGACCTGAGGACAGAGCTGGAACGATGCCACTTGGGCCAAGATGCCCGAGTGTTCCTCGAGCGACGATGAGAAAGGCGTCGCAACCAAGAGGCCAGCGACAACATGACGTCAGCCTCGACCCTGCCTGAGGTGCAGACCTTCGCCACACGATCTCTGCCCCAGGCATACGCCATGCAGCATATGCCATAGCCATATGCCCTGCAAACGGCGCCCCCGGTCTATGGCGCAGCCTTGCCCATACCGGGGTACACAGTGCCAGCAGCGAACCAAGTGTTCGCGGCACCAACGCCTGCAGCAACTGGAGCAGGATGTGCGGCCCTGGCGCCCCACCTTCGCTTCGCGAGGTGGCCGCGCAAGTTTCGGCTGCACCTGTCCGAGAAGTACGACGGCAACGTCAACCCGGCGGAGTTCCTCCAGATCTACTATTCCGCCGTCCTTGCTGCAGGAGGGGACGAGGCCGTCATGGCCAACTACTTCCCCGTCGCCTTGACCGGCCCAGCCCGGTCTTGGCTCATGAACCTCCCCCAGGGTTCCATAACCTCCTTGGGAGAGCTCTGCTGACAGTTCACCGCCAACTTTGGCAGTTCCTACACCCGGCCTGGCACGGAGCTCGACCTCCACGCCATCCAGCAACAACCTGGGGAATCGCTGCGCTCCTTCATCCAGCGGTTCTACCAGGTACGGAACACCATCCCACATATCCAAAATGCTTCTGTGGTGGTGGCGTTCCGGCAAGGCGTCCGGGACAAGAAGATGCTTGAGAAGCTCGCGACCAGAGAGGTCCGCGACGTCTCAGAGCTCTTCAGCCTGGTGGACAAGTGCGCCAGAGCAGCAGAAGGGCGGAACTGGCACTCCCTGCCAGCCTCTAAGTCAGGAGGGCAGCCAGGATCTGGCGCCGCTTCCTATGGAAGCGGCAAGGAGATCAAGAACCGGGGCGGTGGCAAGATGAAACCACCGGCCGCGGCTCCCGTTGCCGCAGCAGCGGCACCCAGTGGGGCTCTGGGGCCGCGCCCCGACAAAACATAGCGACAGTCACCAGCTCCAGATGGTGACCAAGGCGAGATCCAGAAGCTCGCGGAGCGCTTCCGGAAAGGGAAGCAGCTTCGAACTGATGCCCCACCCTACCATCAAAGGGAGGGCAAGCAGAAGGTCGACGCCCCAGACAACGTCGACCACCAGGTGGAGTTCCAGGAGCCTCAGCGCACCGTGAAGGCAGTGCGCAACCATGAGGACTCCAGCTCCAGTGATGACGAGCGCCGGAAGATGCTCTACGTCATCTACGGTGGGTCCGTTGACCCCTCGTCCCGAAGCGCGGTTAAGATCCTGCGCCGAGCGGTAGCGTCGGTGGCTCCCCTCCCGAGTGCCGTGCCGCACCTCAGGTGGATGGGAACCCCCATCAGCTTCGATGCCACCGACTGCCCCAGGAACATGGCTGGGGCCGGCCAACTACCGCTCTTGGTAGCTCCCACCATCACCAACGTGAGGATGTACCACGTTTTGGTGGATGGCGGGGCTGGACTGAACCTCATCAGTCGCACAGCTTTCCAGAAGCTGCAGATCCTGATAGAAAAGCTCACCCCATCGAGCCCGTTCTCAGGGGTAGGGCCGGGACAGGTCATTCCCTACGGCAACATCAGCCTTCCGGTGACCTTTGGGGCACCGGACAGCTATCGGACAGAGTACATTCTGTTCGATGTGGCGGAGATCGACCTCCCCTTCAATGCCATAATTGGCAGGCCAGCCCTGTACCGATTCATGGCAGTAGCCCACTACGGCTACCTCGTCTTGAAGATGCCTACACCAACAGGCGTCCTCAGGATTCGTGGAGACCGCACTGCTGCAGTGTCACCCTTGGAAAAGCTCCAAGCGCTTGCAACAGCCAGAGCACCAGCCCCTGGCAGTGCAGAACCGGACCGGCTCCACCCGAGTGCACGCCACCGTGCCTCTACCATAGCACCCCGTGTGCAACTCCTCAACTAGGGCGACATCCCCCTGAAGCTCGTCCAAGTCAGCGCTGATGCCACCCAGACCACCCGGGTAGCCGGGGGCCTGGATAGCAAATAGGAAGGCGCGCTAGTCACCTTCCTCCGGCACAACGTCGACGTGTTTGCATGGCAGTCATCGCAGATGCCGGGGATCCCTAGGGAGGTGATCGAGCACCACTTGAAGGTCTTCCCCGACGCCCGGCCAGTCCAACAGAAGCCCCGCAAGCAGTCCATCGAGCGGCAAAACTTCATCCGGGAAGAAATCAAGAAGCTGCTGGACGTTGGCTTCATACGGGAAGTCCACCACCCCTAGTGGTTGACGAACCCCGTTGTTGTCCCGATGGCCGGTGGGAAGCTCCGGATGTGCATCAACTACACCAGTCTTAATAAGGCATGTCCGAAATATCCATTCCCTCTCCCTAGAATAGATCAAGTAGTAGACTCGACATCGGGCTGCGATATGCTGTGCTTCCTAGACGCCTACTCGGGTTTCCATCAGATCCCTATGTCTAGAGAAGATGAAGAGCACACCTCCTTCGTCACAGTGGACGGCCTGTACTATTATGTCTCTATGCCTTATGGCCTAAAGAATGCTCTTCCCAACTTTTTACGTGCAATGCACAAAACCTTCGGGGAGTTAATAAGAGACTTAGTTGAGGTGTATGTCGATGACATCGTTGTTAAGGTCAGGCAGAGTTCATCCCTACTAGATAACCTGGCCTTAGTCTTTGACAAACTGCGCTCTACGCGCACCAAGCTGAACCCCGACAAGTGTGTGTTCGTCGTATCCTCTGGAAAACTCTTAGGATTCCTGGTCTCACACCGAGGAATTGAGGCTAACCTAGAGAAGATCAAGGCCATCGACTTGATGCGGCCCCCCGCCCGCATCAAAGAAGTCCAGAAACGCACGGGATGCCTAGCCGCGCTGAGTCGGTTTATATCGAGGTTAGCAGAGCGAGCGCTCCCCTTCTTTAAGCTCATGCGCAAGTCCGGCCCATTTGCTTGGACCGACGAAGCAGAAGAAGATTTCCAAGAGTTGAAGCAACTCGTGAAGACCCTACCCATCATGGTAGCCCCAGAGCCCGAAGAGCATTTGTTGCTCTACATCGCGGCGACAACTGAAGTGGTGAGTATGGTCCTCGTCGCAGAGTGGTCGGACCTCTCGTCGCCACAGCATGCTCCGATAGCAGGAGACAGGCGCCAGGAAACCCCGGAGGTCCAAGACGGCCTCCCAGACCTCCAAGACAACCCCCCGGAGGCCCAAGACGGACCCCCGGACCTCCATGACAACCTCCCGGAGGACCAACGGGACCTTTCGGAGGTCCAACGGGACCTCCCGGAGGCCCAACGGGACCTCTCGGAGGCCCAACGGGACCTCCCGGAGCTCCCGGAAAATCAGAGGGACCTCCCGGAGGTCCAAGGCGGCTTGGGAGCCTTAGAGTCTCAGCTCCCAGCAGCCTCCCTGGACCCACCCACCTCCGGTAGGCCTGAGCCAATGGATAAAGACATCTCTGGCCTGGGAGGAAGGGTCCGGACCATCCAGAGGCATGTCTACTACATCAGCGAGGTCCTCCATGACGCCAGGACAAGGTACCTGGAGGTGCACAAGCTGATGTATGCAGTGCTCGTGGCGTCCAAGAAGCTCCGCCACTACTTCCAAGCCCATCGGGTCTCGGTGGTCACCTCCTATCCGCTGAAGGCTATCCTTCACAGCCCCCACGCGACTGGCAATGTCGCTAAATGGGCAGCGGAGCTGGCGGAGTTTGAGCTGGACTTCCTTCCTCGTCATGCAGTCAAGAGCCAAGCACTGGCTGACTTCGTGGTTGAGTGGATGCCAACGAAGGCTGACCCAGGGGGCCACGAAGACGGTGAACCAAAGCACCGAGCTCCGGTCTTCCCCGGGCCTCACTGGACGCTCTTCTTCGACGACTCCTCGCGAAAGCAGGGGGCCGGTGCCGGCATACTGCTTCTCATGCCATCAGGGGAGCAGTTTGGGTATATGGTGCGTCTCAATTTCAAGGCAACGAACAACATGGCAGAGTATGAAGCACTCATCTTTGGCCTAAAGACAGCCCTGTCTCTGGGCGCTCGCCAGTTGTTGGCACAGGACGACTCCCAGCTAGTTATCAAGCAAGTTAAGGGTGAATGCTCCTGCAATGACCCACAGCTAGCTGCTTACCTGCTCCACGTGCAGATGTTGGAGAAAGAATTCCTCGCCTTGGACCTGCGCCACGTACCGCGCGCTGGCAATGCCGCAGCTGACGACCTATCAACAAAGGCCTCCACCGGAGCCCCTGTGCCCGAAGTAGTCTTCGAGAGGACGTTGCTGCGGCCCACAGCCCGGCCTGCGGAGCCGGGCGAAGGGGCTGGACCAGCACCTCGAAGCTGGCGGTCCCGGCGGTCCTGAAGCCATGGACGCTGCCAAGGATCGTAAGCGTCACTGGGGACTCCGTGCAACCCAGCACTCAAGATCCAGAAGCTCAAGTCAGACCCGATGCATGGATCACGGAGATCCGGGACTACTTGAAAGATAACATCCTCCCTGCTGAACGTGTATCCGCTGAACGGATCGTGCGCATGGCTAAGAGATACGCGCTGGTAGAAGGGGATCTCTACCGGCGTGGTGCCAACCACGTCCTATTGCGGTGCATAACCCAGGGGGAAGGATGCGACTTGCTCGCTGAGATCCATGGAGGCGAATGTGGGAGTCACTCTTCCTCACGCACGCTTGTCGGTAAAGCCTTCCGGCATGGCTTCTACTGGCCAACAGCACTCCAGGATGCCGTCAAGCTGGTCGAGAGCTGCAAGGCGTGCCAGTTCCACGCTAAGCATATCCATACACCGGCTCAGGCAGTACAGATGATCCCGCCCTCATGGCTCTTTGCCGTATGGGGGTTGGACATCCTAGGACCATTCCCCAGAGCCATCGGGGGATTCCGGTACCTCTATGTCGCCATCGAAAAGTTCACCAAGTGGCCGGAAGCCACACCAGTCGTCACCATCAACAAGCAATCCGCAGTAAAGTTCATCAAGTCGATTGTCTACCGGTTCGGGGTCCCGAACAGAATCATCACCGACAATGGGACCCAGTTCACCAGCGCAGCGTTCCAAGACTACTGTGAAGACCTCGGCATCCAGGTGTGCTATGCCTCTATTGCTCACCCAAAGAGCAATGGGCAAGTCGAGAGGGCCAACGCTGAGATTCTTTGGGGCCTCAAGACTCGCACCTATGCCGACCTGAAGAAACATGGTGCCAATTGGGTGGATGAGCTTCCAAGCACACTATGGGATAACTGGACATCCCAGAGCCGGGCCACCGGGGAGACACCCTCCGGTTGTGCTTCCCCCAGAGATCACCATGAAGTCTCACCGTGTCCGAGCTTACGACGAAGCCGTGCAGGACAACCTCCGGCGTGGAGACATCGACCTCGTCGATGAGGTCCGATTGCATGCAGCACTCCGTAACGCACGGTACAGACAAGCGCTCTGACGCTACCACCAGAGGTCTGTGCGTGTCCGGGAGCTGCAGGAAGACGACCTGGTGTTGCGGCGCATACTTTCTCGTGAAGGGACCCACAAACTCTCCCCTAGCTGGGAAGGTCCCTTCCGAGTCACAAAAGTGTGCCGTCCCGGGTGCGTATGCCTTTCCATCGATGACGGGGACCCGCTCCCGCACCCTTGGAACATAGAGCACCTCCGTAAGTTCTATCCCTAGGGCAATAGTAGGACAACCTCTTCCTTTTGTAATAGATTCCATAGAGCCCAGGAATAGTGCTCAGAGCCGCTAAGTCTCAGGGGACGGTCCAGGACTACGTTCATCTTTGCCTGGTTCCGACCCTAAGCGCTTAGAGTCTTGCTTCCCTTTTTAATGGGACGGGACATGGCCTCCATGTTTAACCTGCCTTCCTCCTACGGAAATTTATACGAAAAGAAACCTGTCCTACTTTGCCTTTCCCTTTTGCTCATTTAAATTACGTATTAAATTTTTATGACCGCACTTCCGTCGCATGCTCACCATGCGCTCAGCTCCCTCTTCTCATTCTCACCTCTAGTCGGCATTTGCTGCCCTACTGAAGGTGGTTGCGTTGGAGGTACCTGCCAATGGCCAGGGGGCCCCAAGCTCCTAGCTCTTCGTGCACGTAGTCCCCAAACACCGTACAAGGGGATGGGGACCGTAAGCCAAATAAGACTATGAGATACGGAAGGGGGAGCCCCCAAGGAGAATTACGTTTCCTTTACTTGTGTGCAGGACCTCTCGGCCTCAGCTCCCCACAGGAGTATGGTAGGAGCACCCAACCAATGGGACACACCTACCAGGGGGCCGCTACGGTATCGCGCAAGACCGGAACTCCAAGGTAAGACCGAAGAATCCGGATGTGTCCAGCGGGGCCGGACCTCCCTCTCCTCAGGGGGGTGCTCCGGGTCCGCCACGTAGCCGGCAGAAACCGGACCTCCCCCCCCCCCACCCCCCCGGGGGGAGAGCTCCGAAGGCTCCACGTTTCCCGCGGGGCCGGACCTCCCTCTCTTTAGAGGAGAGCTCCGGGCCCGCCACGTGGCTAGCAGGTCCGGACCTCCCCATTCTCATGGGGCGGGTCCTAGAGACCTCCGGGGCCCTTAACACAGTAAGGACCCGGGGAAGGTGTCTGTGTAGAGCTTCGAGATTGGTCAAGGCCTCTGAGTACCTAGCGGAGCTAAGGGCTCGGCCAAGCAAAACCAAGAAGAAGACTAAAGCACACAGACGCAGAAGATAACAAGAGTCTATTCACACAAGGCTTCATGAGCTGGGCTACAGACTCAACAAAAATAAAAAAGAATAAGAAGGAGGTACAAGGCCTTTTAGCCACGGGGGCGGATTCCTAAGAGTCCCCGGACTCCCGTTGGAACCTAGAGGCCACAAGGGCGGCCACGTCCTCGACCTCGGCCCTGGCAGCTTCCTCCCGCTCGGCGACAGGCCCTAGACGGACTGGCTCCAGAGAGAAGGAAGGGTCTTGGCTCCGGAAGCACACCAGCACATGCGTAGTGACCTCCTTCGCCAGGCCCCGTCCCTCCACCTCAAGCTCGTCGGCAATCACTGCTTCGAGCCGGCCCAGCTTGCCGCCGATGGACTCAAGCGTCGGGATTGCCTCGGACACCTCCTGCACTGGAGCCTCCATCCGCACCGGGCTGAAACCAAGAGGAACCAAGGCGAACCCCGCCTCGGTAATAAAGCCCCAGACCGCCTGGGCCTCGGCAAACCGCGAAGACTGGAGCTTCTCTACCTCTTGGTGAGCCGCCAGCTCGCGATCCAGCGCCACCTGGAGCTCTCGGGAGGATTGCTCGTCCCTCGCAGCGGCAGCCGACTCGCGGAGCTCCAGCTCCTCGGCCCGAGCCCTCAGCTTGCCCTCTCTGGCCTTCAGCCGTGCGGCAATCTTCTCCTCCTTGGCCGCCGCAGCACGTTCCCGATCGGCGACGGCACACTCTCGACGAACTACCTGCAGCCGCAACTCCTCCACGGCAGCAGAGCGCGCCTCGGCCTTGACTTCGACCTGGGCCAGGGCTTCACGGTAGGAAGCGCGGAGCCGCCGGGTCTCTGAGTCCAGGCGGCTGACGGCTTTCTTCTGAGCGTCGAGCAGAGCACCCATGGCCTCAAGTCTCGGCTGCCTCGAGTCAAGCTCCGCCTTAGCCTCCTGGGTCCGCTGCTGCAGGAGGTGCTCCCAGCTAAGAAGGCGTTCCCTCTCTCCAGCCAGCGCCCCACGCTCCCGCTCAAAGGCGGCCTGGAACTGTCGGGCGCCGGTCTGGACATGCCCCAGAGCATCCCACATGGGCGCCGGAACAACGGGGGCAGGAGTCGTACCCCTAACCTCCCCTGTCGCGTCTAAGACCGGCGGAGGTGCTGGTGCCTCAGCAACCGGAGCAAGACGCTGCCCTGAGGGAGCCAGGGGGCCAGCAACTGCACCTACAGCGGCCTTTCCAGCCTCAGCACCGGACTTCCAGGCTGGTGAAGGAGGGCGAACAGGTGCTGCCGCAGCCACCGCAGAGGGCGAACCCGCCGGCACAAAAGAAGCCCCCGCCAACTTGGGGGTCGTTGGAACCACCGCAGTTCCCAGATGCTGTGGCTCGGAGGCTCCGCCAACTGGAGATGGCCGGGTAATAGACCCGCGCCCGGCAGCCGGTCGGTCCCTGCAGGAAAAGAAAGCTCTCACGCTAAGAGAGGAGAAGAGAACGCTACTCCTACAAGCCAGAAAGAGCAACACTTACTGGGCGACATGAGCGCTCCAACGGGCTTGTAGCCCCGGCCTCTGGGCCGCAGTTGAACCGCCAGGACCTGCGGCCAGGATGGTCGCGGGCTGTGGCGTCTGGACCCCCGGCACACTCCCCGGCGTCGCCCCACCGGCGTCCATCGTAGAAGCCCCTCCACCTGAGGAAGGATGGCGGGACGCTTGGGGTTCTTCGGACTGCCGCTGTCCGGGAAGAGACCCGCTGGAGTGGCACACCCGGGGTCTCTTGGGGACGCCACCCGATGGACCAGCGCCTCCGGGAGGTGGGTGCAAGGGTGCACCGGCCCCCTGACTCAGCGCAGGCGACGCCCTCGGAGGAGACCGGGCGCGTTTCTTCTCCGGCTGCCCAGGGGCCGGCTCCTTCCCCTTCCCCTTGTCAGCGGCTTGAGTTCCGCTGGCCCTTGGGGCGGGTTGGGCAGCGACAGACGCCTCGCGCTCTGATCTGGAGCGCTCGGTCCCCGGGATCGAGATACCCCGGAAGGTATCCCCAACCTGACGGACGGCGATCCCGATGTCATCGAGGTTCGGCATTTTCCGCAGTAGCTCAGACCTCCTCTGCGGCTCTAAGAAGAGGGGAGTGGCAGAGGACAGGAAGGCGGGGTCGCCATTGGGATGAAGTCGCCGCTCACCTTGCCCACCATCTCGTACAGCTCCTCATCGGAATTATCAGAGCCGAGACCCCTCTCCAACCTGGTACAGTCCTGCTCACCAGTGTAGTACCATGCCGGGCGATTGCGCTGCTGCAAGGGCGCAATACGGCGTGACATGAAATCCATTAGCACCATCAGGGACGTTAGCCCCTCGTTGGCCAAGAATCGGATCCGCTCCAAGACCGGTGCGTACTCCTGCTCCAGCTCTGGGACCTCCTCCTAGAAGCGACGCTCGGTGGTTGGGCCGATGGTTGGGAGCTGCAGGTGATCGTGCTCGTCGGTCTGCACGATCACCCAGCTCTCCCTCCAGTTTTCCCACCTCGACGCACTGAAAGGTAGAAGGTACCCAGAGACCTTTGGGTCCTTGCAGCGATGCTGGAAATAGTACGCTCCCATCTGGGTCTTCGAGCCGCACCGGTCGTCCGCAACACGAAGAAGTAGCGGAAAAGCGTCACTGAAGCGTGCACCCCCACAAACATCTCACACAAATGGACGAAGACAGCGGCCATTGCGAAGGAGTTGGGAGAAAGGTGGTGGAGCTGGAGACCATACGTCTCCAGCAATGTGACGAAGAAGGAAGAAATTGGCATGACGAACCCCGCCAGGGCGTAGGCAGTAAAGAAGACCATCTCCCCCTTTTCCAGGAGCAGGGGGAGAGATCCCCGATGGAGCCGGTGTTTCTGCTCCTCCGTGTGCCAGCTCAGCAGCCTGCGCACTGGCCCAAGCTCGGCAGAACGAGCGAGACACGTCGGGAGCAGGTTGGAAGCCATGGCGGGGAGAGCTCAAGGACAGGAAGACAAAGGCGCAAGAGTTCAAGGAAGGTGCAATCGTTGGGAAGTGCAAAGGGAAGCCGCGATGCGGGTAAGATCCCCTTTTAAAACTTTCCAGGAACGATTCGAAGCGATTCGAAACTCTTCGAATACACCGGCTGCGGGATCACAAGTTTTACGTGAAATTCAGCAAATGCGAGTTTTGGATATTGCAAGTGCCTTTTCTCGGGCATATCATCTCAGCGGAGGGTATCGCTGTAGACCCGAGCAAGATCACTCAAGTGCTGAATTGGAAATCCCCGAGGACTGTTCACGAGGTACGGAGTTTCCTCGGACTCGCGGGATATTATCGGACGTTCATTCCGAACTTCTCGAAGATTGCCAAGCCAATGACAGAGCTGCTGAAGAAGGCTATCAAATATGTTTGGAGTCCAGCATGTGAAGCAGCATTCAAGGCTTTATTCAAGCACCTGACATCAGCACCGGTTTTGGCGCAGCCAGACACAACAAAGCCGTTCGATGTGTACTGCGATGCATCCGGCATTGGGCTCGGGTGTGTGCTGATGCAAGACCGAAGGGTGGTCGCGTATGAGTCACGGCAGCTTAGAAACCATGAGCAAAACTATCCAACTTACGATTTGGAGCTCGCTGCCTTGGTACTTGCACTAAAAATGTGGAGGCACTACCTACTCGGTAACCTCGTACATTTATATACCGACTACAAAAGCCTCAAGTACATATTCACTCAGAAGGAGTTGAACATGAGTCAGCGAAGATGGTTAGAATTGATAAAGGATTACGAAATAAAGATTCATTATCATCCGGGCAAGGCAAACGTAGTGGCTGATGCGCTGAGCCGCAAGTCACACGTCAACAATCTGACCATCACACCGTTGGAAGAGAGCGAACCATCACTACATGTAATTCCACATGGAGCTCTCTACAACCTAGCTTTGATCCCCACCATCCGTGAAGAGATAGCGGCAGCTCAGAAACATGACAACGGCATGTCGCATTTGCGGAGACGTGTAGACAGTGGGGAGCTGAAATGTTTCCGGAAGGACGGAGATGGCGTCCTATGGTTCAAGGACCAAATCGTCGTACCCCGTAACCCGGAGCTACGGAAGAAATTTTTTGATGAGGCTCACTTATCAAAATTTTCTATTCACCCCGGAAGCAACAAAATGTATCAAGAACTCAGAAGTAAGTTTTGGTGGACACGGATGAAACGAGAGACTGCAAAATACGTGTCCGAGTGTGATACATGTTGAAGGGTGAAGGCAGACCATATGCGGAAACCGGGACTGCTGCAACCACTGGGCATTCCTGCCTGGAAGTGGGAGGATGTGAGCATGGACTTCATCGTCGGCTTACCCACCACCTTGCAGAAACATGATTCTGTGTGGGTGATCGTCGATCGGCTCACCAAAGTTGCCCATTTCATCCCGGTCAACACCAACTACAACGCCAAGAAGTACGCTGAACTATACATCTCACGGATCCTATGCTTGTACGGCGTACCCCGTACCATCATATCGGATCGGGGCACTTTATTTGTGTCCCGTTTTTGGGAGCAGCTGCACGCTGCCTTGGGGACGAAGCTGATCCGTAGTTCAGCCTACCACCCGCAGACGGACGGGCAAACGGAGCGGGTAAATCAGATCTTGGAAGACATGCTACGAGCGTGCGCGATCAACCACGGCAAGAATTGGGATGATCACTTGCCGTTAGCCGAGTTCTCGTACAACAATGGGTACCAAGCCATCATAAAGATGGCGCCTTACGAGGCGCTATACGGGCGGAAATGCCGCACACCATTGAACTGGTGTGAGTCTGGCGAAAGTGTTACCTTCGGGATTGACCTTGTCAACAACGCGGAAGAGAAGGTTCGACTGATTCAAGCGAACCTAAAAGCCGCCCAATCCCGTCAGAAACAGTATGCAGACCGGAGAAGACGCCCATTGCAGTTTGAAGTCGGAGATCACGTTTATCTACGTGCATCTCCAATGAAGGGCGTAAAAAGATTCAGGGTGAGAGGAAAGTTAGCACCCCGATTCATCGGTCCATTCCAGATTGCCGAAAGATGTGGATCAGTAGCATACCGGCTGAAATTACCAGAAGCACTTTCCGGTGTGCACGACGTCTTTCACATTGCCCAGCTGAGGAAGTGTCTTAAGCTATCGACTACCGTTCAGCTGGAAGATATTGAAGAACTGCAACCGGATCTCACCTATCGGGAGGAACCGGTGCAGATTATCGATGAAAAGGCCCGAACCACACGCAACCGTACGTTGTGGTTCTACAAGGTTCTATGGAGTAATCACTCCATGGATGAAGCGACATGGCAGAGCGAAGAATTTCTTCGCGCCAACTACCCCGACTTTTTAACGTCGCATATCCGGTAATTTTCCACCGTCCTCTCTCTCATTTTCACCTTATAATTTCGGGACGAGATTCTTTTAAGGGGGGAAGAATGTAAGGGCCTCAGTTTTTGACACATATTTGAAGTGTTCATCACCACACCACACACCTCATTTGAGGAAAGTTGATGAACACAAATGAAGAGCAAGTAACAACCATCAACATGCTCATTAGAAAAACAAACTCACATATTGCAAAAGTGGTATTTCCCACATGTGATATAGGTGGGCTGGACATATGAAAACTCCTACACATTGTTAAGGATGTCCATGCCAAGTTTCACCCAAATTCAAAACCTTTTTGAGGTCATTTTGGGTATAGTTAGAAAGAGGGCAGTTTGAAACCATATTCAAATTAAAACTGTTTTATCCCATGAATTTAAAAGTGGGAGGCATATTCTTATTCAGCACATTTTTGTGAGCTCACATACCAATTTTCACTCCATTTGGAGTTGATCTTGACATGAGCTAAGTAGGACAAATTCAAACTTTATTTGAATTCAAAACTGAACTTGTGCTGAAATTCATTCAAACCAAACCCAATTTGAATTCTAATCAATTCAAATGGCTCATGGGTGGATAATTTGAATCACCAGGGGTATTATGGGGCTCACTGTTTACAACAGTGATTAGGAGTAAATTTCAGAGGTTAAAACCCCGGGTGGGACCCACATGTCATAGAGGAAAGGAGGAGAAACTTGCACCCAAAGTCAGAGTCTCGGTGGGAACTTCCACCGAGCAGCTGCCGACTCCACGCTCGGTCGGAGAACCGCGAAACCAGCTCGCCTTCTCCCTCCCCGAGCTGCTAGATGGCCACCTGAGATCGCACTCCACCTCCCCAATGCCAGAAACCCCGAGCTCCGACCTCCTTTGCTCGAAAACGATCGCCACCGCGGTGACCTAGCCTTAGCCGAGAATCAGGTGCCCGTGGACAGCGTTCCACAGGCGTTTTCGTGGTCCAGCAAGAGAGGCAACAGGAGCGCGCAACCACTGTGCTGCTCTCCTCCAAGTTTGGAAGCAAACCGTGAAGAATCCACGGAGAATTTCCAGTTTTTGCTCCGGCGACCGTAAACCGAGCTTCCGGTATGGATTCTTCAAATTCTCGCTCTATGATCTTTTGGTGGTTATCAAATCTTGCACATAGACGCTGGACTAGCCGGCGATCAAGTTCTTTTCTGCATCCATGGCGTGAAACTGTCTAGGAGTGACGGGTTTTGAGCTCGATCAAGGGCAGTCATGGCGGGCACGATCGGTCACACGGTGCCGACCGACTTGCCGCCATCCCTGAACCCTTTTGACACCTTGTCGAGCTTCCCAGAGGTACACTGATGCTGTAGGACCATTTGTTCGAGGTGTTGGCGGGTTAGAACCCACGGTCGACGGCGCCGAACCTCAACCGAAGCCGCGGCACGTCGCCGGGCTATTTCCGGTCACCCCCAGCCCGACCTGACACCACCGACGTGTTCCTCGACGTCGACAACCCCCTGGCGGCGAGTTTCAGACCATGGGAGGTCCGGCAGCGGCGAGCCAGCGAGCTCCGGGTCTGCTCCGGCGAGGTCAACGGCGCGGGCGCGAGAGAGCGGCGGGAGGAAGACGAAGTCGGCTGGCCCACGTGTCAGCGGCTGTAGAATTTAAATCGGGATCGGGTGTGGCCGGGATCGGCTGTGCTGGAGAACAAATACCCTGTGGGCCTCAGTGTGCCGTACACCTCCGCGCTCAACACGTGTCCCCGCGGGCCCCCGAGGGTTTAAACTTTTTCCCCCGATTTTCAGATTTCTTGCAAACTTCAAATCCTCATAACTTTGGCTAGAAAGCTCCAAATCGAGTGAACCAAATTTTGTTGGATTCAGCTCTCTGAGCACTTTCCAGCAAATCAAGTTTCGCTTCATGAAATTCCTTATTTCTCCAGAATTAATTCATCAAAATATTTAAACTGTTTGGAATTTTAACTGGAGAATCTTTTGGAGGAAAATCCTGAAATTTTGCTGGGATGTTCACCAAAATATCCCTGAACTACTATAAAAATTTCAGACCCATTTGAGCTCATTTGATCCACCTAATGGTGTGATTAGTGAAACTGTTCCAGCAAAAATAGAAAATGTTCAGAAACATTTTCAGAACTTTCTCTGAAATTGTTTAGCTCATATCTTTAGTCAGGAACCTTCAAATTAAGTGAGACTAACTCCATTAGAACCCTCTGAAAATCTAGTTTTCAGAAAGTCATAGTTTGTTTCATGAAAATCCTTAGAACACCCTAAAAGCCTTTAATTAAAGTCAAGTACATGATTAATTATGGAGGGCTCAAATGAGCTTTGCTGCAACTAAAACTTGACCAAGTCTCTGTTTAGGTTGTAACCCAGCCACAGTAAAAGTTTCAGTCATTGGGTTTGTCTAGTGAGAGTTATAGACTTCACAACTTCAAACTTAATACAAATGCATTTAAATTGATACATGTACCTCTTCTATCATGTAGTCGCTAAGGTCGAGGAGGAACCCGAAGTCCTAGACTTTGTTACTCCAGAGGAACAGCTAGCCTACGACCAAGAGCAGCAAGGCAAGCTCCGGTTTGCATTAACCGTTTTACGAATTTTCATTGTTTTGAGCACTTACTTGAGTATTATGATTCTTTGCATTAGAGTCTTGGTTAGAAACCCAAATGCATAGCCAAGAAAACCATGGGTTGGGTTTAGGATTGCAAACCCCGTTCCCTACTGCAATGCTAAGATAGAGTAGGATTCGGTACAAGTCGAGTAGTTGGAACTACTCGCAAGAATAGGCTAGAGGCACATCGCTCGGGTAGTGATAGCACATGAAACACATGGCAAGAAAATGAGACCAAGCGGAGAATAAGGGCAGCAGGACTTTGGGGCCTGTGTGCTGTAGCTCCGCTTGTGTCGATTGAGGACCGAGCCGTGTGCGGGCCTGTTGAACAAGCTAGAACAGTACCGAAGACCTACCGGCTATATGGGAACCGGGAAACTGGTGTAACTCGGGTAGCTGGGTGTTGAGGCATAGCTGGTCGTTTAGAGGGTAGGTTGAGAGCTCGAGGTGTAAATCAGTTGGTGGCACTGAGATGCGCGTGCAGAGACCTCTTGCTCGGGACGATTGGACCGGTTCAACATTTGGCTAACGGGTGAAAGGTAGTTGCATACGGCGTCCGTGATGGTTGTTGTAGGCAACATCGAGTACGGGCGTACGTGACGGGTTGTTCGGGTAACCCTGCAGGTGTAAATCGATTATAATCACCGTCCCTCGCGGTCAGTGAGTACCACTTGTTCACTGTACCGTAACGTAGAAAGAACAGGCTAGTTACATGTTAAAATGTTGCTGATTGAAAGATGGACTCTGATTGCTAATGATTTGTTGTAGTTTAGAGCTAACTAAAGTTCTTTTCAACTTTGGGCAAAGTACATGAGAGAAATGCGTTTCTTGTTTGATTGCGGCTCTCTCATGTGCCTTAGCGTAAGGTTCTCCACAACCTGCTGCTAAAACTTGAAAGTAAGGTTCTACTAATTAGGCGAGTCCTTGCAAATGATTTTTACCTCATGTAACCCATCACCCCTCATGTAGAAGTTCCATGTTTAGGTGAGACGGGTCAGACTTGCTGAGCCTTCGTGCTCACTGCTTGTGTTTGAAGCTTTTGCAGGGTTCTATGAGGAAGGGACTCCCGAAGAGGAGACAGAACCCCAGGAGGGGAACCCCGTCGAGTGGGAGTCGTGCACGCCACAGAGTTAGTGTGCGTGTGTGCTAGCAAGGACACGTTCAAGGGCTGAACGTGAACTTGATGTGTAGTCTACGCCCGCGAGTGTAGACTGGACATATTTTGTTGTAAACATGTTCATAAACTTGTTTATGTAATAAAATTTCGCTTCTGCTTTGTACCTTTGACGCGTGTTATCCGGTGCTGTGCAACGCAGCACCCCTCAGCGTGATCCTGGCTCGACAAGACCGTTGGGGTCGTGTCATCCGGCAACGGTCAACGCGGGACTTAGAGAAAATGTGCGGAACAGAAGAGATGGAGGCCCCACCTCGGACTCGCTATCTCCCCCGAGATGGGCCCGGGGGCCACTGTCGGTACTCTCGATATGGGGTACCCCCGCGCACAGGGGAAAATGCCTAAGGATCTCGCCCTTCTCCGCAGGGAGAGCTCCGAAGGCGCCACGTGTCCAGCGGGGCCGGACCTCCCTCTCCTCAGAGGAGAGCTCCGGGCCCGCCACGTGGCCAGCAGCAGCCGGACCTCCCCCCTCCTCGGGGAGAGCTCCGAAGGCGCCACGTGTCCTGCGGGCCGGACCTCTCTCTCCTCAGAGGAGAGCTCCGGGCCCGCCACGTGACCGGCAGAAGCCGGACCTCCCCCCTCCGCGGGGAGAGGTCCGAAGGCTCCACGTGTCCCACGGGGCCGGACCTCCCTCTCCTCAGAGGAGAGCTCCGGGTCCGCCACATGGCCAGCAGGACGGTGCTGCCAGCCCCCGCGCGGTAGGCAGCAGGCATAAAGACGCACCATACCTTGCCCGTACAAGGTATTCAAGGCCCGCGCCTTCCCAAGACGCGGAGCACGCATCTGTCAGGTGTCGTTGCGGCCAGTCGCATCACAGACTGGCGCGCCGTGTCAGAGCCTGTCCACCAATAAACACAGCGACAAGACATCCCCTGCCGCCCCTGCCGTCATTAACCACTACGACTAGCTTGCGGCATGGGCAGGGCGGCAGAACGAAGACTCGGAAGCCTTCGCTAGAGACAACTACTGGCATAACTGCAGATACGGTAGATGGCAGGAAATCTCCCCGGGACCACCTGTCGGGTCCCGGGCCCCTTGTAAGACACTCGGGCCTTGGACTATAAAAGGCTCGGGTAGGCAACGTTAGCAAGGGTCGAACTCTGTGAACTCGCATCCTAGGCATTACTCATCCTCAAGCTCAGGACTCCGGTTCTGAGCAGCAAGCAATACAACGAGCACCTCTGCTCACTGTGGACGTAGGGTTTTACGCTCCGACGGCCCGAACCACGTAAAACTCGCCGTGTCAAGCTTCTCCCTCACTCGTCCTTAACGCTTAAGCTCTCCGCAAGCGACTAGCCCCTCCGAAAAAGAACCTCCGCGGGCTGCCCAGAGCAGGTCCGGGGGAAGTGTCGACCACACACTTCGACATGTATGTATATATATATATATATATTCTAAGTGAAGTATATATATGTACATAGCAAGGGTCCCAAGAATTGAGTTCACGCGAGGGCCTTCGAAATATAGAGCCGGCCTTGATCGATGGAGGATGTTTGTCAATTAATAATTACTAGTAAATACAACACTCGTATTGAGTCTTGAGACTCGAACTTAAGTGCCTGTTTGGGACAGCTTCTCAGCCAGTTTTTTAGTAAATTTAAGCACTTAAGCTGTGACACCCGGTTCCAAAAATGAACCAAGTGAATGCATATGTGTGCCCAGGATGTTCATCACACATACACAGCTTTATCACAAACTGAACTCAGAATATAACCACGTAGAAATGATGTTTAAGTACTTTATTACATTGACTCATTGTCTCACTCATGAATATCTAACTCATTCTTGCAGCGAAAGACTCTAACGACAGCGGAAAATGACTAAGATAGCAGGCTCCAACTTCAACTTCAGAGGCATGTTGACGGTAATGGGCACGCCTAGTACTCCACCTGTTTCTCGAAATACTCTTTTCCTGTAGCTGATGTATATGTAGGAACGTAAGAGTGAGTACATGTCATACTCAGCAAGTGCGGAAATATTATGACATGTAGCTAACAACAAGGTAGGAAATAAAGAGGTTCATTACAGCAAGAGAATTTTATTTCACAAACATGTTAAAAACAGCAACTATTTCTAGGTGAGTTAAATACCAACATAACCAAGTAATCATCATCCCTCCATCATAATTCATCATTAATGAAGTCTCAACCAACCAATGCTCTTTCTCAAGTTCATCTCATATTCATAAATACTCATAACCATCTCATTTTCATAGAACCGAAACAAAACTCATTGTCATGACCCAAAACAATTCAAAAACAAATTCAAATGACCATACCCGAATAACCATCCCAAGTTTTCCCTCTAATCATGGAAGCTGGTCAGGTGCTTGTGACCGGAAGCACGGCTATCATGATAGTTTTACACTCTGCAAAGGTGGCACCACTTTACCTACAAGTTCGTGATTTCGTCACCCGTCAGCGACTAGAGAAAACCTCCATTATACCAGTACACAACCATCGGTATATAGCCAATAGATCACAAAATAGCCTTTACAAAGGGGCTACTAGGATGTACGGACCCACTGAGGTTTCGCCGGCAGGCTCGAATCTCCATTCTCCCACCCACGGGCCCCCTCGTGTGCTATGCAGTTCCCAGGGCAGTCCTCCTCGACTCCCATTCCCCACGCCATCCATTGGTCCATAAAAATCTAGCAACACGGCTAATTAGTCAGCTAAGCCGCACCCATATTTGTCCTTGTGGTGGCACTGTTTTTCTGGCATGTGCTCGCATGAACCATTCCTTATATCAACAGCAAGCAAACCACCATCTCATTCAGCAACATCCACGAACCAAGCTCGCCTAGATCTCCCTGATTCCATGCTCATTAACATTATCAAGTTCTCATTATCTTTATTCTCATGAGTGCAGTAGCTAACAAGTTTTATTTCAGCTTCCCGTATCCTGTAAGTTAAGCGAAGCAAAAAGAAAAAAACAACCATACCCGACTCATCAACTTTCCCGGCGACAAGGATGGCTAACAAAACTAGTAAACTCCTATAAAAAGGGTGTCCCATCAAGTTGACACAGCATACAAGTTTTCGCAAGCAAAACAGTTTCAAGAACATAGGATCAATATGGTCAAGGGACACTTGCCTTGCTCCCGTGGTTCGTGTTGCTCAAACGTCTCGAAGTCTTGGTGTTGTAGTTCCTCGTAGACGGCCTCTTGAGTGTGTCCTTCTACTCACGACCACGCACATACAAAGATTACAGCAATCAATTATCATGCACAAACTTTACTCAAGATGTAATGAGGTGAATGAATACAATTCCTATTGTGCAGTTTATAAAAATCAGTTTGCACGTGTTCTTGCAAGTTTTAGTAGGATTCCATGGAGGCACTACCTACTCGGTAACCTCGTACATCTATATACCGACCACAAAAGCCTCAAGTACATATTCACTCAGAAAGAGTTGAACATGAGGCAGCGAAGGTGGTTAGAATTGATAAAGGATTGCGAAATAGAGATCCATTATCATCCGGGCAAGGCAAACGTGGTGGCGGATGCGCTGAGCCGCAAGTCACACGTTAACCATCTGACCATCACACCGTTGGAAGAGAGCGAGCCACCACTACATGTGATTCCACACGGAGCTCTCTACAACCTAGCTTTGATCCCCACCATCCGTGAAGAAATAGCGGCAGCTCAGAAACATGACAAGGGCATGTCACATTTGCGGAGACGTGTAGACAGTGGGGAGCTGAAATGTTTCCGGAAGGACGGAGACGGCGTCCTATGGTTCAAGGACCCGATCCTCGTACCCCGTAACCCGGAGCTACGGAAGAAAATTTTTGATGAGGCTCACTTATCAAAATTTTCTATTCACCCCGGTAGCAACAAAATGTATCAAGAACTCAGAAGCAAGTTTTGGTGGACAAGGGTGAAGGCAGACCATATGCGAAAACCGGGACTGCTGCAACCACTGGGCGTTCCTGCCTGGAAGTGGGAGGATGTGAGCATGGACTTCATCATTGGTTTACCCACCACCTTTCAAAAACATGATTCTGTGTGGGTGATTGTCGACCGGCTCACCAAAGTTGCCCATTTCATCCCGGTCAACACCAACTACAACGCCAAGAAGTACGCTGAACTGTACATCTCACGGATCCTATGCTTGTACGGCGTACCCTGTACTATCATTATCAGATCAGGGCACTTTATTTGTGTCCCGTTTTTGGGAGCAGCTACTCGCTGCATTAGGGACGAAACTGATCCGTAGTTCAGCCTACCACCCGCAGACGGATGGGCAAACCGAGCGGGTAAATTAAATCTTAGAATACATGCTACGAGCTTGCGCTATCAACCACGGCAAGAATTGGGATAATCACTTGCCGTTAGCCGAGTTCTCGTACAATAATGGGTACCAAGCCATCATCAGGATGGCGCCCTACGAGGCGCTATACGGGAGAAAATGTCGCACACCATTGAATTGGTGTGAGTCTGGCGAAAGGGTTACCTTCGGGATTGACCTTGTCAACAACGCGGAATAAAAGGTTCGACTGATTCAAGCGAACCTAAAAGCCGCCCAATCCCATCAGAAACAGTATGCGGACCGGAGAAGACGCCCATTACAATTTGAAGTCGGGGATCACGTATATCTACGTGTGTCTCCAATGAAGGGCGTAAACATATTTGGGGTGAGAGGAAAGTTGGCACCCCGATTCATCGGTCCATTCCAGATTACTGAAAGATGTGGATCAGTAGCATACTGGCTGAAATTACTAGAAGCACTTTCCGGTGTGCACGACGTCTTTCACATTTCCCAGCTGAGGAAGTGTCTCAAGCTATCTACTACCGTTCAGCTGGAGGACATTGAAGAACTGCAACCGGATCTCACCTATCGGGAGGAACCGGTTCAGATCATTGACGAAAAGGCCCGGACCACATGCAACCGTACGTTGTGGTTCTACAAAGTTCTATGGAGTAATCACTCCGTGGACGAAGTGACATGGGAGAGCGAAGGGTTTCTTCGCGCTAACTACCCCGACTTTTTCACGTCGCATATCCGGTAATTTTCCACCGTGCTCTCTCTCATTTTCACCTTAGAATCTCGGGACGAGATTCTTTTAAGGGGGGAGGAATGTAAGGGCCTCAGTTTTGACACATGCTTGAAGTGTTCATCACCACACACATACACCTCATTTGAAGAAAGTTGATGAACACATTTAAAGAGCAAGTAACCACCATCAACATGCTCATGAGAGAATAAACTCACATATTGCAAAAGTGGTATTTCCCACATGTAATATATAGGGGCTGGGCATATGAAAAACTCCTACACTTTGCTAGGAATGTCCATGCCAAGTTGCACCCAAATTCAAAACCTTTTGAGGTCATTTTGGGCATAGCTAGAAAGAGGGCAGTTTTGAAACTACATTCAAATTCAAACTGTTTTATCCATGAATTCAAAAGTGGGAGACATATTCTTACTCAGCACATTTTTGAGAGCTCACGCACCAATTTTCACTCCATTTGGAGTTAATCTTGACATGAGCTAAGTGGGGCAAATTCAAACTTTATTTGAATTCCAAACTGAACATGTGCTGAAATTTATCCAAACCAAAACCAATTTGAATTCTAATCAATTCAAATGGCTCATGGGTGAATAATTCGAATCACCATGGGCATATTGGGACTTACTGTTTACAACAGTGATGAGGAGTTAATTTCAGAGGTTAAACTTGAGTGTGGGACTCACATGTCATAGAGATAAGGGGGAGACTTGCACCCAAAGTCACAGCCTTGGTGGGAAATTCCACCGAGCAGCTGTCGGTTCAACGTCACCGAGAGCTGCCCGTGCGCCACTGAGGGGGAGCAGCGCCACCAGCTGCTTCCCGCTTCCACACGCGAGCCCAGGGTCGGTCCGGGGTCCTCTTAAGGCGTTCCACCGCGGCGATCATCGCTCATTTCCCTCTTTTCAGTGCGCACCGAGTCCCCCGGCTTCCGCCTCTCAGCTCGATCGGGAAACCGCGAAAACATCACGCCCCCTCCTTCCTCGAGCTGCTAGGCAGTACCCTGAGGTCGCACTCTACTTCCCCGACGCTAAAAACCCCGAGCTCCGGCCTCCCTTGCCCGAGAAAGATCGCCACAGCGGCGACCTAACCTCAGCCGAAGGTCAGGCGCTCGTGGACAGCGTTCCACGGGGGCTTTCACGGTCCAGCAAGAGCGGCAGCAAGAGCGCGCGACCACCGTGTTGCTCTCCTCCAAGTCTTGAAGGAAACCGTGAAGCAACCACTACGAATTTCCAGATTTTGCTCCGACGGCCTTAAACCGAGCTTCCGGTACGGATTCTTCGAATTCTCGCTCTATGATCCTTCTTTAGTTATCAAATCTTGCACATAGGCGCTGGACTAGCCGGCGATCAGTTTCCTTTCTGCATCCGTGGTATCAAACCGACTAGGAGTGACGAATTTTGAGCTCGATCGAGGGCGTTCATGGCGGGCACGATCGGTCACATGGTGCCGACCGACTTTCCGCCATATTTGAACACTTTTGGCACCTTGTCGAGCTTCCTAGAGGTGTTGGCGGGTTAGAACCCACGGTTCCAATTGCTCGAGGTTTTGGCGGGTTAGAACCCACGGTCGACGGCGCCGAACCTCAACCGAGGCCGCCGCACGTCGCCGGGCTATTTCCGGTCACCGCCAGCTCGAACTGACCCCACAGACGTGCTCCTTGACATCGACAACCCCCTGGCGGCGAGTTCCAGACCATGTGATGGCCGGCAGCGGCAAGCCCGCGAGCTCCGGATCTGCTCCGGCGAGGGGAGGCGGCGCGGGCGCGAGGGCGCGTCGGGAGAAAGACGAAGTCGACTGGCCCACGCGTTAGCGACTTAAAAATTCAAATCGGGATCGGGTGCGGCTGGGATCTGTTGTGCTGGCATGCAGAAACCCCGCAGACCACGGTGTGCCGACACATCAAGGCGCAACACGTGTCCCCGTGGCCCACCCGCAAGTTTAAATTTTTTTCCCGATTTTCAGATTTCATTCAAACTTCAAATCCGCATAACATGGGCTAGGAAACTCCAAATCAAGTGAACCAAATTTTGTTAGATTCAGATCTCTGAGTACCTTCCAGCAAATCAAGTTTCACTTCATGAAAATCCTTAATTCTCCAGAATTAATTCCTCAAAATTTAAACTGTTTGGAATTTTAACTGGAGAATCCTTTGGAGGACAATTATGAAATTTTGCTGGGATGTTCACCAAAATATCCCTGAACTACCATAAAATTTCAGATCCATTTGAGCTCATTTGATCCACCTAATGGTGGGATTAGTGAAACTGTTCCAGAGAAAATAGAAAATGTTCAGAAACATTTTCAGAATTTTCCCTGAAATTGTTTAGCTCATATCCTTAGCTAGAAACCTTCAAATTAAGTGAGACCAACTCCATTAGAACCCTCTGGAAATCTAGTTTTCATAAAGTCATAGTTTGTTTCATGAAAATCCTTAAAACACTCTAAAAGCCTTCAATTAAGGTCAAGTACATAATTAATTGTAGAGAGCTCAAATGAGCTTTGCTGCAACTAAAACTAGACCAAGTCTCTGTTTAGGTTGTAACCAAGCCACAGTAAAAGTTTCACAGTCATTGGGTCTGTCTAGTAAGAGTTATAGACTTCACAAGTTTAAATTCAATCAAATGCATTTAAATTAACACATATACATGTATATCATGTAGTCGCTAAGGTCGAGGAGGAACACGAAGTCCTAGACTTTGTTACTTCGGAGGAGCAGCTAGCCAACGACCAAGAGCAGCAAGGCAAGCCCCGGTTTGCATTAACCTCTTTACAAATTTTTATTGTTTTGAGCACTTTTTTGAGTGACACTTATTTCGTGCATTAGAGTCTTGGTTGAAACCCCAAATACATAGCCAAGAAAACCATGGGTTGGGTTTTGTGGCGGACCGGAATCCGCTCATCCAGAATCGCAGAGGGTGGTGCCGAGCGATGCGACACCCGACAGCACACGTCATAAGAACACATTATATTACATGGGAAAACAAACTGAATGTACAAAGTAGTACACTTCTCAGTTACAAACTAGGGTCTTTTATTACACAGCGGAAGTTTCTTTTGTACAACTCACGCCCGCCTATCTAGCAAAAGTTGGTTGCCCAGCCCTAGGGCAACCCACACTAGCTGCACGTCTCAGCTCAGCGCGGCGTGTACAGCTCCCACTCAGCCGTGGTCCCCGACGGAGGGTAACCCTCGCCGGTGGACTCGTACTCCGAGTCCGTGGGTGGCTCCTCACCTGAAAAACACTTAAGCAGCAACCGTGAGCACGAAGGCTCAACAAGGCTTAACCGACTCACCTAAGCATGAAACTCTACATGAGGTGTACCATGACATAGGATAGCAATGTTGCAGCAAATGGACACGCCTACAAGTTCATCCTTAGTTCATCTTTTAGCAACAAGTTAACGGTTCATGAAGCTGAAATTTAGTGAGCAATATTTGGTGGCACACATGTAGCAATACAATTATATCATAACAGCAATATTGAATCATAACATTTCATTCATTAATCTACGTTACGACGCAGTGAACAAGCGGTACTCGTCACCGCGAGGGACGGCGAATCGACTCGATATACACCTGCAGGGAAACCCAAAGAGCACGTCACGTACGCCCACCCGTGGAGCTGCACAGCACGCTCACTCGATGTCGTACGGGACAACCTTTCACCCAACAGCCCAAACGTCGAACCGGTCGCACCGAAACGAGCAGGAGATTCCCCACACGGAGCATCTCTCTATGCCCGTTGGCAGATTTCCACCTTGCTGTCCTCAGCCTACACCTATAAATCGGTGCGTTATGCCTCGACGCCCGGAGGTTTAGGCTACATCGGTTTATCGGGGCCCATATATCCGATATGCCTTTGGTACGTTCAATACTTGTTCAGCAGGGCCGCACACGGATCGGTCCTCAATCGACACGGGCAGGGCTGTGCACACAAGACTTCCTCTTGCTGCACCCTAGCCCCTGCCTAGTCTCATTTTCCTTACTAAAGTGATCTCACATCACTCAACCGAACCCGTGTGTCCCAAGCCTATCTCGCGAGTAGATTCCAACTACTCGACTTGTACCGAAGTCCTATGATTCATTAAGCATAGCCTGTCTACTTGGGGTCTTAGACACTACCCTCACTCTTTTAGGAACCTTTGGTTATGCAAGTGGGGTTTCATTCATCCTATACCTAATGCACATACATACTTTACCCTAGGTATGTAAACAAAGTAAAAACTTTATAAAAGGGTTAATGCAAACCGGGGCTTGCCTTGTTGCTGCTGTTCAGTAGTTAGTTCTTCGTCCGCAAGAAGGAAGTCCAGAACTTCCGAAGTCTCCTCGCCTTCAGCGACTACACGTTAAACAAAATACTACATGTTAATGGATATGCACATGAGTTTAGGGTAATACTTCTGCTATTAGTTCTGCTAACCAGTCTCTAACAACTGGAACTCTGTTTAAGAATTTAAAGATGAACTGGGTGTTGGTGGTTTGGCTTAGACTTAATCCCATGGTTAAATGCTAAGTGGTTTTCCCCCTTTTCCATATTAATCCCTCAAGTGGTTAAACAGGACAGGGGTGATCCAGAGCTCCAATGGAGCTTAGAATTTTTGTGTGAGTTCCTTGTCGCAAGAAAACCCTCTGGACCAATTATTAGAACTTTTCCTTGAATGGTTTGCTCAGAATAATTCTCTTAGTAATTAAGCAAAGAAGAATTAATTCTGAGGTAACAACCCTGTTCATGCCCAATTTAGTGAACTAAAATTTCAATTATAGCTCATAGAGTTTGCATGAATTTTCCTATAATTTTTGGAGCTAAGATTTGCCCAGAACTGAATTTCCAAGTTTTGGAAATTCTCTGAAAATGTTTCTGTATTCAAATGAACACAGCACCTTCAAATTTGAATTGCTCTGACCAAATCAACTCCAAATGGTATGAAACTTTTACAGGGGTTCACTAATGTCCTAAAGAAAATTCTGGCGAAATTTGGGGATTTTTGGATGAACCAAACTCCCTCTAAAATTCTTTTGCTGAAACGCTTTAAAGAATTTTCCAGAATTAATTAATGGGTTTCATACAAATTGGGTTTCAGATTTGGATTGTTCTCTGTTACAGGAGTCCAACAAAATTTGTTTCATAATTTTTGGATTCTCCTACCCCAAGTTGTGGTCCTCCAAAGTTTGAACTACAAACTTGACATTTCAAATTGTTTAAATGTTTGCCAGTGGGTCCCACCCGGCAGGTCTTCCCCTTCCTCGCGCCAAACAGGGGCCCGCGGCGGCGCACTCCGGCGAGCGTCGCCGGAACCGCTTTCCTGACCGTCTCCCGACCTCAGACTCGCCCCCCCCCCCCCCCCCCGTAATTTGTGGCGCTGAACTCGTCTGTGGTGTCGCCGGCGGCCGTAGATCGCCGGAAATGGGTACGCGGCGGCGGCAGTGATTGCTAGGGTTCTGGTGGCCTCGGACATCGCCTATAACGCCTCAAAATGGTCGGGCAACGATCGGAGAGCACCGTGGGAGCTCGGGGGTGACGGAAATGGCCGCCAAATCCCATGAAACGGTCGGCAACCTACGGCTCCGCGGTGACCCGAGCTATTATTCCATGGCGGCCCGAAAAACAGCGAGAACCTGGCCATTTCTGGACCATACCGCTTGATTCTTGGATGAGGAGGGCCGCTAGGGAGTAAGGAAGGTGCTGACAAGCCGGCGCGGCCAATAGCTAAACGAGTAGCATGAATTTTGGGGTAGACCGCGCTCTATCCGAACACACTACGTTTCGGAAGAACTGGAAATACTCTTCCTCTGGTGGATCAACCGCTATACAGCTTGCATCTACACAATCTAGAGAGCACGGCGCACCTTTTTCGTGTATGAGAGGAACGGTGAAAACGGCTGTGGAGCGCTGCCCACGTTGAGCCGGTTGCGGTTCGCCGGTTGCACCTCGGTGCTTCTCGCCGACGTTCAGTTTGCAGCCAGCAGAGACACCGAACACCGGCGCTGAGCAGGGGAACACCTGTGTGCACTTTCTTTTCGTGTTGGTGGTTCGAGCGAAGGCCGATCGCTGCCGGGGTGCAGTGGAAAAGGTCGCGGAGCGGCGTCGGGGGGGGGGGAGGGACCGAGCTCGGTGCGGCGCTGTTCGGGAGAAGGAGGCAAAACACGATCGGCTCATGCTGTGCAGAACGGATTACGCCGAGTGAAGAGGGGATAATCACACGGCAGCCAGCGTGAGCGGGAAGCAGGAGGTGGCTGCGCGAGGAGGTCGGCGCCGGCGCTCCCGTGCGCTGTCTCGGCCGTGAGAGGAAAATCAGTGGGAGACTTCTCTGTTAAGTCTACTGACATGTGGGACCTCCCCTCAATTTCTTTTTCCAAATTTCCTCAATTCTGATGTGGCAAAATATCCTCAGCTACTCACAATTTAATGTGAGACTTAGTCACCAAGTTTTTGCTTGAATTTGAATCCTCAAATTTGAACTGTGTTTGGCTAAATTTGCTGCATGTTTAAACTGAAATTTAAATTCAGTTTTGAATTCTTGCAAATTTAGCTCTTGACAAGATGAACTCCAATGAGGATGAAAATTTGTGGGCTTACTCAGAAAAATGTGCTGAGTTTGAATATGAAGCTAACTTTTGAATTTGAGGGATGAAAGTTGCTGCAATTTGAATTTACATTCAAATTGGCCTCTTTTTCAAATACCTCCAAAAGTGCCTCAAAAAGTGTTGAATTTACATGAAATTTGGCCTGAACCTTCCCAAGACTTTTTAAGTTCTAGGGGTGAGCTCAACCTCTCATGTTCATGTGTACAACTCCCCCTTTGTGAAAATGAAGGCTTTCCCCTCTAATCACTCTTTTGATGGAGGTTACTTGCTCTTCACAATATTTCCTAAGATATCCACAATAAAAACTGTGGTGTTGTGAGGTGAAGAAAAGTTTTTGCAAGTCCTTTTTCTTGGGCTTTTACATCCCTCCCCCCTTAAAAGAATCTCGTCCTGAGATTACAAAAGAAGAGATAGTGATGTAATAGGGACTTACCCGTGCTGAGATGCCAAGAACTCCGGGTAATTTGAGCGAAGGAATTCCTCGCTCTCCCACGTCGCTTCTTCGGCGGTGTGGTTGCTCCAGAGTATCTTGTAGAACCACAACGTTCTGCTACGCGTGGCTCGGGCTTTCTCATCAAGAATTGCCACCGGATATTCAGCATATGTCAAATCCGGTTTGAGCTCGCCGATGTCTTCAGTAGGAACAGCAGCTGTATGCTTTAAACATTTTCGCAGTTGCGAAACATGGAAAACATCATGGACACCAGCAAGGGATGCCGGTAGCTCCAATCTATATGCCGCTGGTCCACACTCCTCGGTGATAGCATAGGGTCCTATGAAACGGGGAGCGAGCTTCCCCTTTACACCGAACCGGTGCACGCCTTTTATTGAAGACACGCGGAGGTACACGTGTTCACTGACGTCAAAGTGCAACGGTCTACGCCTCTTATCAGCATAGCTCTTCTTCCGGGATTGAGCGGCCTTCAAGTTAGCTTGAATCGTCCGAACGCGCTCTTCGGCGTCGTTCACCACATCAACCCCGAATGTGACCCTTTCACCGGACTCGCACCAGTTTAATGGGGTGCGGCATTTTCGACCGTAGAGAGGTTCGTAGGGTGCCATCTTGATACTCGCCTGATAGCCGTTGTTGTACGAGAATTCCGCCAATGGTAGGTGATCATCCCAGTTCCTACCATGGTGGATGGAACATGCTCTCAACAAGTCCTCCAGAACTTGATTCACCCTCTCTGTCTGGCCATCTGTCTGAGGGTGATAGGCGAAGCTCCTGATCAACTTAGTACCCAATGCAGCGTGTAGCTGCTCCCAAAAGCGAGATACAAATAATGCACCTTGATCTGAGACGATGGTCTTGGGTACCCCGTACAAACACAGAATCTTTGCTATGTACAGCTCCGCATATTTGCCGGCATTGTAACGTGTATTTACCGGAATGAAGTGAGCTGTCTTGGTCAACCGATCAACGATTACCCAAATGGAATCATGCTTGTTGGATGTTAGGGGTAATCCCACAATGAAATCCATTCTCACATCTTCCCATTTCCATGCCGGGATCTTCAGGGGTTGCAACAGCCCTGATTTCTTCATGTGATCAGCTTTCACTCGTCGGCACGTATCGCACTCGGATACGTACTTCGCTACCTCCCGCTTCATCCGTGTCCACCAAAATTTCTGTTTCAAATCTTGGTACATCTTGTTGCTGCCCGGATGAATGGAGTATTTAGACAAGTGAGCTTCATCGAGGATTTTCTTCCTCAGTTCCATATCTCGGGGTACGACTATGCGGTCATTAAACCATAGCGTCCCCTCATCATCCTTCCGAAAACACTTGATCTCTCCATTGTCTATCCGTCTCCGGAGATGTGACATGCCTTAATCATTTTTATGAGCTGCAATGATGTCCTCCCTAATAGTAGGGATGAGGGCAAGGTTGTAAAGCGATCCATAAGGAACCAAGTATAAACTCGGCTCTTCCTCCTCAACCGGGATAAGGATGAGGTGATGGACATGTGATTTCCGACTCAGCACGTCGGCAACCACATTCGCCTTGCCGGGGTGGTAGTGAATCTCAATTTCATAATCTTTGGTCAGTTCTAATCACCTCCTTTGGCTCATGTTCAGCTCCTTTTGGGTGAAAATATATTTCAAGCTCTTGTGGTCGGTGTAGAGGTGCACCAAATTCCCCAGGAGATAGTGCCTCCACATTTTTAGTGCCAACACCACTGCAGCAAGCTCAAGATCATGAGTGGGATAATGCTTCTAATGGTTCCGAAGTTGGTGTGAGCCATACGCGACCACACGTCCTTCCTGCATCAACACGCAGCCTAGCCCGATACCAGACGCGTCACAATACACGTCGAAGGGCTTTGTTGTATCCGTCTGAGCTAATACCGGGGCTGTGGTGAGATGCTTCACCAATGTTTGGAAAGCTCCTTCACACGCCGTGTTCCAAACATATTTCGTCCCCTTCTTCAGCAATTCTGTCATCGGTTTAGCGAGCTTGGAGAAACTTGGAATGAATCTCCTATAGTATCCCGCTAACCCAAGGAAGCTTCTGACTTCATGAACTGAGGTGAGAGCTTTCCATTTCAGCACTTGCTCTATTTTGCTTGGGTCAACCGCAATGCCTTCAGCTGAGATGATATGTCCCAAGAATGGCACTTGGCTGATCCAAAACTCGCATTTACTGAACTTGGCATAGAGCTTGTGGTCTCGCAATCGTTGAAGAACGATCCGCAAGTGTTCGGCATGTTCGGCTTCTGTCTTGGAGTAAACCAACATATCATCGATGAACACTACCACGAACTTGTCCAGCTCTGGCATGAACACTGAGTTCATGAGATACATGAAATGGGCTGGAGCATTTGTGAGACCAAAGGACATGACGAGATATTCATATAGTCCATATCTCGTCGAGAAGGCCATCTTCGGGATATCCTCCGCCCGGATCTTATCTGGTGATATCCAGAGCGAAGGACCATCTTGGAGAACACACTTGCACCCACAAGTTGATCAAACAATATGTCGATGCGGGGTAGTGGGTACTTATTCTTGATGGTGACGGCGTTGAGCGGCCGGTAGTCCACACACAGCCTCAGGGTTTCATCCTTCATCTTTACAAATAGCGCCGAGAATCCCCAAGGCGAGGAACTCGGCCTAATGAAACCCTTGCTCAACAGATCATTGAGCTGTTCTTTCAGTTCAGCCAGCTCATTTGGAGCCATTTTGTATGGTCTCCGTGATATGGGCGTAGTCCCGGGTGCAAGTTCAATCTTGAACTCGACATCCCGCTCAGGTGGCATGCCCGGAAGATCATCCGGGAACACGTCGGGATACTCCCGGACTACGGGGATGTCCTCTAACTTGAGAGCTTCAGTATTGTTGATTGCTGAAACCTCCCGGACTGGATTATCTAATAGGAGGGACTGCGGACGGTGTAGTGGAGAATTGAGGTGAACCGTCCGTGCTAGGGTTTCCAGGACAGCGCCATGGTAGCTTAGCCATGACATTCCCAAGATTGCATCAATCTTCTGCCCCTCAAGGATAATCATAGTGGTGGGATATATCTTCCCACCTAAGCACAGTGGTGCTTTCGGAACCATCATCGTTGCTGAAATCCTTCCTCCCGGTGAGCAGATCATATAAGAACACTCGGTTGGAAAGGCTTCCAGCTGATGCTTAACCACATATGATGCACTTATGAAGTTGTGGGTTGCACCAGAATCAAAAAGTATGATGATGGCTTGATTGTTGTGAGTAAACATACCCGCCAGTACGTTGTCTCCCTCTGGGGCGTCCTCATTGTCGAGGTTGCGGACGCCCCCAGTCCGCTGATCAACCTTCTTCACCGGAGGTCGGCCTCGAGCACCGCCCTGGAACTGGGCTTGCCCGCTGCTCTGCTGCCCCTGGGGACAGTCCTTCGCGAAGTGGCCCGCCTGGCCACACGTGAAGCAGGTGAAACGGGGCGGTCCCCCGCTGATCGGTGGACGGAATCCCGGAGCACGTTGTGACGGTGGAAACGCCCGGGGTGCCGTCTGCTGCTGCTGTCTTGGTGGTGGCATCGGCGTACGGAACGGAGGTGCCTGAAAGGGACGTCCCCCGAACCGTTGAGGTCGCGCCGGTGGATGCCAATGCTGCCCGGATGGTGTCCGATACACCATACGGTACTTCTGAGGCGCGCCCCCACCGCTGCTAGGTGGAGCGCTGCGCTTCCTCTGCTCAGCTGCCAACTTCCGCTGAGCATCCTCTTGCATGATCGCGGCATTGACTAGGTCGTTGAATGTGCCGTGATTCCACTGAACGAGATGGGTCTTCATTTCGGGGTGTAACCCCCGATAGAAGTGTTCTCGCTTCTTCTCCTCAGTGGAGATGTAATCTGACGCATATTGCGCCAGATGGTTGAAGGCACGGGAGTAGTCGTGGGCACTCCTCCCGCCCTGCTTCAGCTCCAAGAATTCTTGGAACTTCCTCTTCATGATCCCGGGGGGAATATGATAGGCGCGGAATGCCTCCCGGAACTCTTGCCATTCCACGGCATGGCCAGACGGACGTGAGGCGACATAGTTCGCCCACCACGCACCAGCGGCACCGTGGAGTTGCTGCGCTGCGAACAGAGTCTTCTGCCGCTCCGTACATTGGAGCAGCCCGAACTTGGACTCGATGGTCCGCAGCCAGTTGTCAGCCTCCAGTGGTTCTTCTGCTTCTGTGAACACTGGAGGGTGCGTACTCATGAAGTCCGAGTACGACACCTCACGGGGCTCACGAGGCCCTCGCTCTTGACGTCCCCCCGCCTGGGATGTATTCTGCATGATCGTGCGGAGCAGGTCGGTCTGCTCCTCACGACCTCCCACCAGTGCCGCTATCACATCCGCTAGAGTAAGTGGAGGCGGCGGTGGTGGCTGCTGCTGCGGGGTGCTGTCGTAGGCCGGTGGCTGGGAGTCATCACTTCCCTGTTGGCTAGAGCCACCAACCTCGTGCGTGGTCCTAGTGTGAACCATCTGCAACCATACGACAATAAACATCAGTCCCGCAACATATTGCATGCAGTCCAAATGAAATAGGCGTAAAAAAATAATGACAATGAAACATGCGATACATCTCGTATGTAGATAATGTAATAACTTTGCACAAGCTACACCATTACCAGACCAAATACAAGCTAGTTTAATCCAACTTGATGAACCTCCTCTTTGGAAGCTCACCATAAATAGGTTTGGTCACCACGAGACATTACTATCGCGTTGTCATCACGTAAACCACCCTTTTATCTTCAATACGACACAAACATGGTCTCTAATAAAAGAAACTTGAGTGAGACCTATACTCAAATATTTTACTAGTTGAAGATAACTTCTCATGAGTATGGCAGTACTCAAACCCCCTCTAGGGTACAACAATTTTTCAAATGAGTTCAACCGTCATTCCTCTGTCCGAATGACCAGTTTCTACAAATTAACGGTTTTGATCTGGTTCTGGGCGTTTTCATGACTCAAGTAGCATACCAAAGTTAAAGTTAACCTCAGTATCTTTCCAACGAGTATTCATTTGCCCTCAGATCAGCTTTGGTTAAAAATTTATGGTAATTCAAAGTCGACAGAATTTCTGGAAGAATTTTAACAGCACCTCCATTGGAAGTTGCCGTTTTCAATTCGAGTTTCCACTGAAATCTGTGCTGAAATTTCAGAAACTTTGAATTGCAAAAATGTAACACATATTCTACTCTTTCTAAGTATGTATCATATGAAAATTTTTGATTTTTCTACTGGGAGTTATCATTGAAAAACAGAACAGTCCAGAGAATGTTTCACTCTGTCCTGGTTCTGGACAGTTTACATTTCTCAGAGAATTAAGCCATCTTAAGGTGTGTTTCAGCTCTGGAAGTCTACAACAAGGTTGTAGAGTACTTAAATACCTTTCCAGAACTATATAGCACACCTCCCTGGGCTAAAAGACCTGTGAGTTATGCCCTGTTGAAGATCAGCAAACTTGCTGCCCAAAACAGAGCACTCTGTTTTTCATCCCTTTGGCTATCCTGCTCCACTATCCCATTCCTATTCCCAACCAGGGTCTTAATTGTTGAACCTACTGATTTTAGTTCCTTGTTATCAATATTTTTATGCATATGCCTACAATATCTCGGTACTACGTTCCTCACAAAAGAAAAACCTAACCGGATTATACCGGCATATACGCCTCAAGTGTGGCACTAAACGGTCTCTCCCACACGTTTACTACACGGATACCTACGTGGTTAGTACCTGCAGAAGACCACACAATAATGGTGGACTCAATGGTTGTTTTCATTTCAGGCAGGATTCATATTTAAAAGTAAATACAAACGCCCGTATCATTGCCATACGGCCGTCCTTGAGTTAGGTCACGTCTCAAGGTACGTGATCGTGTTTCAACACCACACGACGGGGAACCCGAGTAGGTCATGAACGGGTCATCACGGTTGGGAATGTTATCAACCCAACAGATACCACCTACTGCCCTGCAGGGCACGCCGATGGCAAGCGCTGCGTATGTCCTCCTGGGCTACTTCCAGACGAACACACTCTCGCGTTACTGACCACGCGATGGGGTCTCCACTTACTTGCCTAATGCACGCTAGGGATCAGCGTTTCATATGAACTCAGGAACATGAAGAGTCCAAGAGGTTCATATTGACGTCTCACACCAAGCTGTGAGATCAATCCCTGAACCACGTTCCTCGTCAGGGGGAGCTAACCGAAATTGAACCGCTTTCGGTGGTGTTCCTTACCAAACTTACCAGAGCGTAGGTGCGTCGTTACAATAATTGAAATTCAGAATTATAACACACAGGTTAGTCTTTGCCACTTCAAACAACTATGCTACTATAGTCCTTACTTGGGCCAACTACCCATTTCTCACCGTAAACCTAAGTTTTCCCATAATAAAATCCTTAAGTATTGTGCTATCCCCAATGCAGCTCTGATACCAGGCTGTGGCGGACCGGAATCCGCTCATCCAGGATCGCAGAGGGTGGTGTCGGGCGATGCGACACCCGACAGCACACGTCATAAGAACACATTATATTACATGGGAAAACAAACTGAATGTACAAAGTAGTACACTTCTCAGTTACAAACTAGGATCTTTTATTACACAGCGGAAGTTTCTTTTGTACAACTCACGCCCGACTATCTAGCAAAAGTCGGTTGCCCAGCCCTATGGCAACCCACACTAGCTGCACGTCTCAGCTCAGCGCAGCGTGTACGGCTCCCACTCAGCCATGGTCCCCGACGGAGGGTAACCCTCGCCGGTGGACTCGTACTCCGAGTCCGTGGGTGGCTCCTCACCTGAAAAACACTTAAGCAGCAACCGTGAGCACGAAGGCTCAACAAGGCTTAACCGACTCACCTAAGCATGAAACTCTACATGAGGTGTACCATGACATAGGATAGCAATGTTGCAGCAAATGGACACGCCTACAAGTTCATCCTTAGTTTATCTTTTAGCAACAAGTTAACGGTTCATGAAGCTGAAATTAAGTGAGCAATATTTGGTGGCATACATGTAGCAATACAATTATATCATAACAGCAATATTGAATCATAACATTTCATTCATTAATCTATGTTACGACGCAGTGAACAAGCGGTACTCGTCACCACGAGGGACGGCGAATCGACTCGATATACACCTGCAGGGAAACCCAAAGAGCACGTCACGTACGCCCACCCGTGGAGCTGCACAGCACGCTCACTCGATGCCGTACGGGACAACCTTTCACCCAACAGCCCAAACATCGAACCGGTCGCACCGAAACGAGCAGGAGGTTCCCCACACGGAGCATCTCTCTATGCCCGTTGGCAGATTTCCACCTTGCTGCCCTCAGCCTACACCTATAAATCGGTGCGTTATGCCTCGACGCCCGGAGGTTTAGGCTACATCGGTTTATCGGGGCCCATATATCCGATATGCCTTCGGTACGTTCAATACTTGTTCAGCAGGGCCGCACACGGATCGGTCCTCAATCGACATGGGCAGGGCTGCGCACACATAACTTCCTCTTGCTGCGCCCTAGCCCCTGCCTAGTCTCATTTTCCTTACTAAAGTGATCTCACATCACTCAACCGAACCCGTGTGTCCCAAGCCTATCTCGCGAGTAGATTCCAACTACTCGACTTGTACCGAAGTTCTATGATTCATTAAGCATAGTCTGTCTACTTGGGGTCTTAGACACTACCCTCACTCTTTTAGGAACCTTTGGTTATGCAAGTGGGGTTTCATTCATCCTATACCTAATGCACAGACATACTTTACCCTAGGTATGTAAACAAAGTAAAAACTTTATAAAAGGGTTAATGCAAACCGGGGCTTGCCTTGTTGCTGCTGGTCAGTAGTTAGTTCTTCGTCCGGAAGAAGGAAGTCCAGAACTTCCGGAGTCTCCTCGCCTTCAGCGACTACACGTTAAACAAAATACTACATGTTAATGGATATGCACATGAGTTTAGGGTAATACTTCTGCTATTAGTTCTGATAACCAGTCTCTAACAACTGGAACTCTGTTTAAGAATTTAAAGATGAACTGGGTGTTGGTGGTTTGGCTTAGACTTAATCCCATGGTTAAATGCTAAGTGGTTTTCCCCCTTTTCCATATTAATCCCTCAAGTGGTTAAACAGGACAGGGGTGATCCAGAGCTCCAATGGAGCTGAGAATTTTTGTGTGAGTTCCTTGTCACAAGAAAACCCTCTGGACCAATTATTAGCACTTTTCCTTGAATGGTTTGCTCAGAATAATTCTCTTAGGAATTAAGCAAAGAAGAATTAATTCTGAGGTAACAACCCTGTTCATGCCCAACTTAGTGAACTACAATTTCAATTATAGCTCATAGAGTTTGCATGAATTTTCCTAGCATTTTTGGAGCTAAGATTTGCCCATAACTGAATTTCCAAGTTTTGGAAATTCTCTGAAAATGTTTCTGTATTCAAATGAACACAGCACCTTCAAATTTGAATTGCTCTGACCAAATCAACTCCAAATGGTCTGAAACTTTTACAGGGGTTCACTAATGTCCTAAAGAACATTCTGGCAAAATTTGGGGATTTTTGGATGAACCAAACTCCCTCTAAAATTCTTTTGCTGAAAAGCTTTAAAGACTTTTCCAGAATTAATTAATGGGTTTCATACAAATTGGGTTTCAGATTTGGATTGTGCTCTGTTAGAGGAGTCCAACAAAATTTGTTTCATAATTTTTGGATTCTCCTACCCCAAGTTGTGGTCCTCCAAAGTTTGAACTACAAACTGGACATTTCAAATTGTTTAAATGTCTGCCAGTGGGTCCCACCCGGCAGGTCTTCCCCTTCCTCGCGCCAAACAGGGGCCCGTGGCGGCGCACTCTGGCGAGCGTCACCGGAACTACTTTCCCGGCCGTCTCCCGACCCCAGACTCGCCGCCCCCCCCCCCCCCCCCCGTAATTTGTGGTGCTGAACTCGTCTGTGGTGTTGCCGGCGGCCGTAGATCGCCGGAAATGGGTACGCGGCGGCGGCAGTGATTGCTAGGGTACAGGTGGCCTCGTACATCGCCTATACCGCCTCAAAATGGTCGGGAAACGATCGGAGAGCACCGTGGGAGCTCGAGGGTGACGGAAATGGCCGCCAAATCCCATGAAACGGTCGGCAACCTAGGGCTCCGCGGTGACCTGAGCTATTATTCCATGGCAGCCCGAAAAACAGCGAGAACCTGGCCATTTCTGGACCATACCGCTTGATTCTTGGACGAGGAGGGCCGCTAGGGAGTAAGAAAGGTGCTGACAAGCCGGCGCGGCCAATAGCTAAACGAGTAGCATGAATTTTGGGGTAGACCACGCTCTATCCGAACACACTACGTTTTGGAAGAACTGAAAATACTCTTCCTCTGGTGGATCAACCGCTATACAGCTTGCATCTACACAATCTAGAGAGCACGGCGCACCTTTTTCGTATAGGAGAGGAACGGTGAAAACGGCTGTGGTGCGCTGCCCACGGTGAGCCGGTTGCAGTTCCGCCGGTTGCACCTCGGTGCTTCTCGCCGACGTTCAGTTTGCAGCCAGCAGAGACACCGAACACCGGCGCTGAGCAGGGGAACAGCTCCTACACCTGTGTGCGCTTTCTTTTCGTGTTGGTGGTTCGAGCGAAGGCCGATCGCTGCCGGGGTGCAGTGGAAAAGGTCGCGGAGCGGCGTCGGGGGGGGGGGGGGGGGGGGAACCGAGCTCGGTGCGGCGCTGTTCGGGAGAAGGAGGCAAAACACGATCGGCTCATGCTGTGCAGAACGGATTACGCCGAGTGAAGAGGGGGATAATCACACGGCAGCCAGCGCGAGCGGGAAGCAGGAGGTGGCTGCGCGAGGAGGTCGGCGCCGGCGCTCCCGTGCGCTGTCTCGGCCGTGAGAGGAAAATCAGTGGGAGACTTCTCTGTTAAGTCTACTGACATGTGGGACCTCCCCTCAATTTCTTTTTCCAAATTTCCTCAATTCTGATGTGGCAAAATATCCTCAGCTACTCACAATTTAACGTGAGACTTAGTCACCAAGTTTTTGCTTGAATTTGAATCCTCAAATTTGAACTGTGTTTGGCTAAATTTGCTGCATGTTTAAACTGAAATTTAAATTCAGTTTTGAATTCTTGCAAATTTAGCTCTTGACAAGATGAACTCCAATGAGGATGAAAATTTGTGGGCTTACTCAGAAAAATGTGCTGAGTTTTAATATGAAGCTAACTTTTGAATTTGAGGGATGAAAGTTGCTGCAATTTGAATTTACATTCAAATTGGCCTCTTTTTCAAATACCTCCAAAAGTGCCTCAAAAAGTGTTGAATTTACATGAAATTTGGCCTGAATCTTCCCAAGACTTTTTAAGTTCTAGGGGTGAGCTCAACCTCTCATGTTCATGTGTACAACTCCCCCTTTGTGAAAATGAAGGCTTTCCCCTCTAATCACTCTTTTGATGGAGGTTACTTGCTCTTCACAATATTTCCTAAGATATCCACAATAAAAGCTGTGGTGTTGTGAGGTAAAGAAAAGTTTTTGCAAGTCCTTTTTCTTGTGCTTTTACAGGTTTAGGATTGCAAACCCCGTTAGCTACTGCAAAGCTAAGTTAGGGTAGGATTCGGTACAAGTCGAGTAGTTGGAACTACTCGCGAGCATAGGCTAGAGGCACTCGACTCGGGTAGAAATAGCACATGATACACATGGCAAGAAAAATGAGACGGAGCGGAGAGTAAGGGCATCAGGACTTTGGGGCCTGTGTGCTATAGCTCCGCTTGTGTCGATTGAGGACCGAGCCGTGTGCGGGCCTGTTGAACAAGCTAGAACAGTACCGGAGACCTACCGGCTATATGGGAATCGGGAAACCGATATAACTCGGGTAGCTGGGTATTGAGGTATTGCCCGTCATTCAGAGGGTAGGTTGAGAGCTTGAGGTGTAAATCGGCTGGCGGCACTGAGATGCGCGTGCAGAGACCTCTTGCTCGGGACGATGGGACCGGTTCAATATTTGGTTGATGGGTGAAAGATGGTTGCGTACGGCGTCCGTGATGGTTGCTGTAGGCAACATCGAGTACGGGCGTACGTGACGGGTTATTCGGGTAACCCTGCAGGTGTAAATCGATTATAATCATCGTCCCTCACGGTCAGTGAGTACCACTTGTTCACTGTACCGTGACGTAGAAAGAATAGGCTAGTTGCATGTTAAAATGTTGCTGATTGAAAGATGGACTTGATTGCTAATAATTTGTTGTAGTTTAGAGCTAACTAAAGTTCTTTTCAACTTTGGGCAAAGTACATGAGAAAAATGTGTTTCTTGTTTGATTGCGGCTCTCTCATGTGCCTTAGCGTAAGGTTCTCCACAACCTGGTGCTAAAACTTGAAAGTAAGGTTCCACTAATTAGGCGAGTACTTGCAAATGATTTTTACCTCATGTAACCTATCAACCCTCATGTAGAAGTCCCATGTTTAGGAGAGACGGGTCAGTCTTGCTGAGCCTTCGTGCTCACTGCTTGTGTTTGAAGCTTTTGCAGGGTTCTATGAGGAAGGGACTCCCGAAGAGGAGACGGAACCCCAGGAGGGGAACCCCGTCAAGTGGGAGTCGTGCACGCCGCCGTGTTAGTGTGCGTGTGTGCTAGCAAGGACACGTTCACGGGATGAACGTGAATTGATGCGTAGTCTACGCCCGTGAGTGTAGACTGGACCTATTTTGATGTACAAATGTTCATAAAGCACTTTATGTAATAAAAGTTTCGCTTCCGCTTTGTACCTTTGATGTGTGTTATCCGGTGTTGTGCAACACAGCACCCCTCAGCGTGATCCTGGCTCGACAAGACCGTGGGGTCGTGTCAGTTTTGTGATATACAAGGCTGCTGGGATCAAGTGTGGACATGGTTATGTTCTTGACACACTTTGTAGATCAATTCCACCGTCAAAAACTGACCAAAACATGGTTTGTCCACACGCAGAAATTTCTGCTCACAAGGGGTGGGGAAAATGGGTGCGTAGAAACATTGGCGACGTGGTAAGAGGGGTAACGAAAATGACCTCACTTCTTCCTTGCAGCAGGGCCTTCTCCTTGCAATGGCAGCAGCTGGAGATTTTCTTGGAAAATTATGCAGCTGCGGCTAGGGCAGAACGTCGGGGGCTTCTTCTCCGGCGACGGCGAGGCGTGACGGAGCTTCGACGGCGGCCAAAATTCAGCAAGGGCGGTGACCTGAGCTTGGCAGTAGGGGGGAGAGGGCGGCGGCCAAAAAGAGGGCTGGGGCTGGCGGCTAGGGGGGTTTATTTATAAGGGGGGAAAGTGCTAGTGAGGCTAGGATTTTAGCAACTCAATTATCCAAGGGATGAGATTTAATTTTAAAAGAGGTGGGAGCTAGGGGCTGTGATTTTATTATTTATTTTCCACCAATGGCTGAGATTATTTGGGAAAATAAAAGCCCACCAAAAAAACAAAGGGGGCAGCTAGGCCCCCCCTAATGGGTTGCGGCAAAGGGGGAAGGACCCACTAGGGTTCCCCCCCCTAAGTGGTGCGGCCAAATTAGGGGGAAATCCCCCCCCCAAATGTGGGGGAAAATTCCCTAGGAGATTTTTGGGGAATTTAGGGAAGATCAGGAAAATTTGGGAAATTGGGGGGAGGGGAATTTGGGGGGATTTTGGGGAAAAATTGGGGTGGCCAAATTTGGGTATTTTATTTATTTTTTTCTTTTTCTTTTCCTTTTTATTTATTTTTATTTCTTTTTATTTTCTATTTATTTTCATTAGTTTCTATTTTTATTCTCTTTTATTATTTTATTTGCTTCTATATTTCTCTCTTTATTTTCTTCTCAGCCAGTTTTTTAGCAAATTTAAGCACTTAAGCCTCCAAACACCTAGCTTTTCATCCAACTTTCGTAAAAAGTACTTCTCCAAATGTACTAGCAAACCGCGTTAGAGAAAAGCGACCTCGCACCAGCTTATCGTCGCTTCTGCGCATTCGAGATACGGAAATACCCCTAAAGTTCAAAGATATTTACCCACAATTTCCATCATATAAATAGCTTATCCAGGACCCAGCTCGTCACAATTCCTGCGATGTGACCTCCACCTACGCCGTGAGCTTCCCTCCGTCACCTCCGTCCTTGTCCCGTCGATCTCCCCAGCAAGCGCCACGCGATCCCCTCCCCCCGGTGAAGGTCATGGCTGAGGCAGTCCCGAAGGCGGCTAGGTATGTTGCCCTCCCCCCTCCCCGCCCCCTCGCCAGCCATGGCAGAAACTCGGCGCGGCCCACACCTCGCCCGACCATGGCAAAACTCCCCTGCCCCCCTCCCCGCCGGCCATGGCAGAGGTGCCTCCCAGCACACGGTGGTCATGCCCCCTTTGCTTGCATCTATTGTAAAGTTCAATCTATAGGTCTTAGGGTTCAAAGTGCTATTGCTTTGGATGTGTTGTCCTGACACTATGAACAATATGCAGGTTTTGAGCAGATTCATGTGATTTCATTGACATACAAGAAAGATCGAAGACTTGTTTTTTCAGAAGGTAAAAAACGTCATGCCTTATTTGGGAAGCGTAGGTTGAACCGTTCTTGTGATAATAGTAATGTAAGAATAAAACTACATGTCAAATAATGCTTGATGATGTGCTTATGCAAATAGTGTTTGTAGATGGAAAATGCCTCAAAGCCTAGGAAACCCAATGCACATTGGGATGCAAATGCAAGTAAAACTTTTATTGAGTTATGTGTGAAATAAATACTTTCTAATAACAGGCCACATGGTTGCTTGAATGCCAAAGGTTATGACAATCTTATTGCTCAGTTTAATGAACACACGGGCAGGAACTATACTCGTGATCAAATGAAAAATTGGTGGGGTTCCTTGAAAGCCGAATATGTGACATGGAAGACATTACTCAATCATGCCTCGGGGTTAGGAAGAGTTCTGAAGACCGGTTCAATTGCAGCTAGTAATGAATGATGGGAAGAAAAAATTGTGGTATGGAACCTTGTCCTATATTTTGTTTTATGACATCTTGTATTATACAACTAATGGGCTAATTGTGTTTTTGTTTTTTAGGCTATGTTGGGATGCAAAAAGTTTAGACTTGTCCCATTGGAAAATGAAGAAGCTTTAGAAATCATGTTCAGTGGTGCAACCTGTACTAATGCACCCGCCACGGTTCCAGGTGCAACTGAGGGAGTTGTTAATGTTGATGATGATAATGATGATGTTGAGGAGGTGTCTTCATTTGTTGCACCTCTCATGGATAAGCAATCTAGAAAAAGAGTTACTCAGAAATCTCCTGTCATGAAATCAAAGAAGAATTTTAGAGATGTTCAGTTTAAGCGACTTGTGGATTCCTTCGTGGAAAGAGCTAGCTCAAACAAGTCTTCGGCGGCATCTTCGCCTCATGATGCAGCACGCCAAAAGATAACTGAAATGTTACAATCTGTTATTCAGGCTGGTGCAGAAGAAGGAAGTGAAGAATATTTTTATGCCACTGAACTTTTTTATGAAAAAGGAGTACAGGGGTGTGTTTTCGACTCTGACGAAGCCAGAAGGGAAACTATTATGGCTTAGGAGGGAATGGGGAGAGGAAGAAGCACTAGATAGGAGTAGTTGCTTATGTATATTTATCGTTATGTTTTTCATGAACCTCTTTTATTTATGTATGTGAACTTTGTGTGTTTCACATACATCTATTTTTTAGTATATTGAACTTTTATTATTTATGTATGTTCAACCTTGTGTGTTTCACATACATCTATTTTGTATTTTTATTATTTATGTATGTTTTGTTGGTAACAGATATTAAGTGATTCAAGTGACTCAAGTGACGTTGACAGTATGGTGTCCAAATAAAAAGATGATTGGTTGATGATGGCTGCTGGGATTGCAGCTTATGCAATGCTTGATTATGGTAACACATTTGTAAAGAAGGCAAGAAAAGTACCAATTGAGACAAGTTTTCAAGGGGTTTAAAGACATCTTACACATTATAATAATTGTTATGATATGTTCAGAATGAGAAGGTCAGTGTTTCATAGTTTACATGAAGTGTTAGATAATGACTACAGCTTAACATCATCACATGAGATGCACTCAATAGGAGCACTAGGCATGTTTTTGTGGATGTATGGTACAACTCAGTCAGTTCGTCAGACAAAATATATTTTTACACATTCTATAGAAATAGTTAGTCGGAAGTTCACTAAAGTTTTAGAATATTTAACAAAATTGGCTGCTCACAACATCAAGCCTAAAGATCCTACCTTTGCTGTTGTGCACTTAAAGATTAGAGAATATAGGTCTTGGCCACATTTCAGAAATTGTATTGGTGCTATAGATGGCAGACATATTCAAGTGGCAGTGCCATAATCAGAGCAGACGGTGCATATCAATCGACATGGATATTGTAGCGAAAATGTCATGGATGTATGTATTTGACATGAGGTTCATATTTGTGGTTGGCGGGTGACCTTGATCAGCTCATGACACACTTTTATAGTGGGATACTTTGGTCAAGTACAAGGACATATTTCCACATCCTTCTGAAGGTGTTTTTTAACTTTATCATTCTTATATAATTACTAGCTCATACTAACTCTTTTTTATTTATTTTTTACAGAGAAGTACTACCTAGTTGATTTAGATTACCCAAATCGAAAGGGCTATTTAGCACCCTATACAGATCAAAAGTATCATGCTCCAGAATTTCAAAATGGCAGTCAACCAGTTGGATTGAAGGAAGTGTTTAACCATGCTCGTTCGTCCCTTCGAAATGTTATTGAACGTTCATTTGGTGTTCTAGAAATGAAATGAAATGGTGCATTCTCCTAATGTGTCGAGCTACCCAATCGAAAAGCAAAAGAAGATTATAATTTCTTACATGACATTACATAATTTTATTTAGAGATAGTAATTTGAGAGATGTGGGTTTTGATACTCTCATATCAGATGAGGCATATGTTTATGATGATATTGGACCTAACCTTACAGATGAAGGAGATATGGGAGACCTACAGTGATAATGTTATAGAATAGAACTTTGATATTAGAAGTTTGTCTCTATGGTGTAATTATTCACGTATTTTATTTATTTGATAAAACTTTATTTTATAATATTAAAAACTTATGTCTTATTATTTTGTCATGTAAATGAATGTTAAATAGTTCTAATTCCATGGCAAATAAAATACAACAAAGAAAGTAACCCAAGGTTTAGTTTATATACAAGTCAGAAAACCATCATTGGTAATTTAGACATTTTTCACTTTAAAACAACAAACTAGCACATTAAAAACGTGGACCGTCAAATAGCTAGCTTCTCTAGCCAACTGCTTCTCCAGCCAGCTCCTTCCCACTCTAACTAGAAATAAGGTAGCTTCTCAACAAGTTTCAGCTGTGCCAAACAGTACCTAAATATGTTTTTTTTAACGAGTTGAGCTACACTTAGTTTGCTTGAAGATAACATCATGATATTGAGGCCTCTAAGTTAATTCCTTTAACAAAATAGATATTAATAAAGAAAACAACCGCATGATTATTTTTCTAAACATGATGCAACTTATTTATGTCGCGTCAGATCTTCTGTATGTCATTTGTTTCTCCACTGGTTCCCTATTGTTAGCTTAGGACTATTCGATACACCGAGTCACTACCAAGTACCAACGTGGCAACAGAAAGAGAGAGGGGGGAGAAAGGGGAAAAGAGAGAAATCGGCAGCCACCGCGTGTGTTCCTTTCCAGATTCTTCTCTTTTTCTACTCTCTCTCTCTCTCGACACGAGCCGGCAGGTGGAGCACCGATTGAGAGAGCAGCCTGAGGCGTAGCTCGTCGGTGTGGCAGCGCAGCGCTGAACGGATAGGCTCGAGGCAGCTAGGGCCCACACGTCTTCGCACTGCGGAGGTGCGTGATGGACGACAACGACAGGTAACCGTGCATACCAACCCATGTACATACTGTGTATACGTATAAAGAAAAGAAAAGACAACTGGACAAGCAAAGCAATGTGAGTTCACTGTATGCGACTGCACGGCACGCCGGCAAGACGGCAATGGCGACTTGGTCGGGGACGCGGCTTCTGTACTCCCGTCTCCCCATACGTGGCACACCGGCCCCCTTCTGTTTGCGAGACCACAGACTATAGAAAAACTAAACATCCTGGGACGATTTTTGCCAGAGTCGCGTGAAGCTAGGTATTTTTGTGAGAGCCAGTCGTGTCGCCGTCACAGTAGGGATGGTAATGGGTCGGGTTCAGGTTGGGTGGAGCAAAAACTCGCCCAAAACAAAAAAGGTTGCGGGTGGAATTTGAGACCCGCACCCGCGGTTGAAAATTCGTACCTACATCCGCACCCGTCGGGTCTCGGGCGGGTTTCGGGTGCCCGTCGGGTTTGACTTTTTTTTATAAACATGCTAGAACATTTAATAAAATAAGTCTAAAAATCATTCATTTTGAATGATAATACAACAAAAAATATTAAGTTACTTATAAAGATTATAAATATAGGTCTTGATAAGTAATATGAAATAATTAAATACTATAACACAATCGAATTTGATTTTAAAATTATAAACATAAATCATTTCGAGTGTCCGTCGGGTACCCGCGGGTACAAAATAAAACCCGCATCCGCACCCGTGGCAAGTCGGGTCGGATGCGAGTTAGACCCGCGGGTGGAAAATCCCACCCGCACCCGTCGGGTGCAAAACCCGTCAGGTACCGCACCCGCGGGTGCAATTGCCATCCCTACTTCACAGCCATCGTGCTGCTCCCGTCGTCGCTGTCCCTGTAGCTCCCATCCTCCCCGCGTGCCCACTCCCGCCTCTGATCCCGTCGCCGGCGAGAAATGTAGGAGGAGCTTGGAGGCTGCGGCCATAGGGACTCCTCAGCACTGCCGCGGTCGCTCACCTGCTGCCCCCGTCGTCCTTGATTTGTCTCTAATTTGTTTGTCGGCCTAGCACCGAGGGAGGCCTTCTCCATGTGGGAGTGTGGTGTGATGGCTGATGGGCCAAACAATCGTAAATTAGGTGTTTTAAATGTCATATACTTTAATATATAGAGGAGGCAGATATGAAAATTATAGTTCTTAACAATGTCACATATATGTATATCATCAATAAAGTTCTTACTCATAGAAGCATTTGTTTAAACTCAATGTCACCCTAGCTGCCTGGTCATTGACCGTAAAACAGCCTGCTCGCGTCCAGGGTTCGATCTGAGTTGGGGTGACAAACACCCGACTCAAAAAGAAATGTAACGTGATATTCACTGTTTTGTTTTATTCCACGTTAGTTAGTTTATTTTTAAACTAACACAAAATAAAAGGAACAAAGGAGTATTAGATGATTGCGTGCTTTATCCATATTTTTGCCACAGCAAAGTTTCGAGTGCACATGAATACCGATTTCTTCTACCTTATTGTTTCGCTTCTGCCCTTGATAAGTACAGACAAAAAGGAGCCATCACAATTATTACATTCCTTAAACGGAGCAACCAGCGTTATTGCACAAGCATAAACGGAGCATCACACCTCTTATTCTTCATGGCACTAGCCACTTAATCTTTGGATCGTTACGCGACACATCTCGCTGCTGTACTTTTTAGGAACATTATTTATCTTTTGAAGTATTGAAGTATTTTGATATGGCCAGGATATATATTAGTAGCTGTAACACCGACGGTTCTTCGATGAAATAACCAGAGTATATGTTGTCCTTACTGGGTCAACTGAGTGGGTCCTCGTCCCTAGAAGGGTGGATCTGTCTTGGCTCTTCTCTTCCTTGAAGCAGTAGCCCCGCTGGAACTGGTCAGCAGCACCCCTTGTCCCTCCTGCACTCCTAGCTTGAACCCAGAAAACACGGAAATGCTGATGAAGCAGGCAGGAGACAAAGGTCGTCAGGCTAAAATATGTTAGGGGATTGAGCCTTTTAAGTTAATTGAGCAACTACTTTTAAGTTAATTTGTAATAGCCTATTTTACACATGACTGTTTACCTTTCTATGTTTGCAAAGTGCTTACTACATGTTAAAAAAAGGACCACCTGATTTAGATCTCATTTAGTTTCCCATAGAACGTTTTTGCTTCCGTTAAGGAACAAAACAAACCATACCAAATGATTTAAAGTTTTAGCTGCAGATTCATATATGAGTGTTTTTCTTGCAGAAACTGAAACCCATCCAAACGTTGCTTTACTCCGGAAGTCCGGATCGTGCCAGTTTCGCGTAGCGCAATTTGGACTGTTTATTTGGCTTTGCTCGCAGGCACGAAATCTACTGTCCTTGAAAAAGTGCTAATAGCCATCACATCAAGAAATGTGGCATACGCTAGTTTTACATTCTTAAAAGCACATGAAAGCTCTCTTTGTAACAGCGACTAACGTCGCACGAGCATAAACGAGCAGCACACCTCTTATTCGCCATGGCACTAGTTAGCCACTTATTCGATCGTAAGGTTAAAACACTGCTGTCCCCATCATTATCCGGGCCGGCCGGGGATCAGCCAAACTTCCTCTGGCGGTAGCAGTCGAGGTTGCTCCCGTACCCGACGCGGAGCATGTCGCAGTAGCGCTTGTAGAAGCCGATGCGGTCGGCACCGGAGCTGTTGGGTCCCATGCCGCACTCCACCCCGCCGTTGATGATGTTGGTGATCACGCCGTACCCCACCGGCGAGCGCCCCGCGGCGCGGTCAGCCGCCGACGGCGTCCACCGGCCCGTGGCAACGGCGTGGCACGACGGCTTGGGCGACTGCGCCGTCATCCAGAACCAGATGGCCGTCTTGAAGGCCACCACCGCGTCGGTCGCCACCAGGTCCGGGTTGCCCACCAGGTTGAGGCCCAGCGCCTTCCCGGCAGCCTCGTAGTTGTACCGGCTGTGTAATAACGTCGTCGCAAAGCGTCAGATTTTTAAGGTGTCTTTTGTCAAAGCAGCAAAGACCAGCTGGTGGTGATGATCAGTCCACCAGATAAGATTGTTAGACCAGGCTTTGTACTGCAGTACTTTTCAGGAAGGTTATTTTAACTTTTAGATATGGTCAGGTTTTGCGTTAGCTGTGACATTGACTGTTAGTATATGTTGTGCTTACTGCGTCAACTGAATGGGTCCTCGTCCGTAGAACGGCGGATCTGTCTTGCTCTGCTCTTCCTTGAAGCAGTAGCCCCACTGGAACTGGTCGGCAGCACCCCTTGTCCCTCCTGCACGTCCCAAAATTAAGGTGCTGAAATAGAAGAAAAAAAACTTGCACGTGGAGTAACTTATCTCGATCTCAGGCTGCCAAAGCTACGATGGCGGTGCGACCGTACCGGTGGTCTCGTGCGAGGTCTGGCCGAAGAAGGCGGCAAGCTCGCGCTTCCGCGTGGCAAGGTCGCCGGTGTTGCCGAACGACGGGAAGGCCCTGGCGGCGGCGATGAAGGCCTCGTACGTGTAGAACCCCTTGGCCGGGCACGCCCCGTTGTTGCGCTGCTTCAGCATAGTGTCGAACACCGAGCGCGTGATGATCGATCCCACCCCTTGCTGCGCCGCCGCGCCGCCCGCCCACGCCGCGAGCAGCAGCGCCGCCGTGGCGCACACTGCCGCTGCTAACCGCGAACTCGCCATTTCCAACTTGTCACTCTTCCTCTTGCAAGTGAAGTGTGGCGCCGGTGCTGCGTATATATAGCCGTGCCAGTGCCGGAGGAGCCGGGGAGGTGTGCAGCGCGCATGGTCTGGCATGTTAACTTTGAAATTTTTCCGTGGATTTCTACGGGCTTTTGAAATTCTCCGTGCATTTCCACGGGCAATGTTTGATTTGGGAGCGCCTACGCGTGAATTCAGCTACGTGTCTCTCGATAGCAATGTCCATGATAGGGGCGTGATGCATGCGTCCATCGATGGCGCGGCGTCGTGTCGCGCATAAGATACGATTGGTCATGGCGCACGTCCGCGAGCACGAGGACTTCCACAGGTAGGCTGTCCGCACTTCCTGGCGGCTACCGGCGTGCTCAGGACAACCGTTTCGAGTACCCTCCATGGACGATCCGCATCAGGCTCGTGGTACTCGTGTGATGCACTCGATGGCGTCGTCGTTAAGAGTCGGCCGGGCACCGCGCGCGCGCGGGTGGATCAGATAGGATTTTATTTTCCGTGCTGCAGCTAACAATGCGCCAAGCGCCGTGAGGTCTTCGGCTGATGGGAACGCTCTCGTACGTAGCGGCAAGCGTGGCCATGGAAGATTTGTCATTTCAGCCGAGTCCGGACGAAATCAAAACCAGCTTGCACCGACGCTATTGGCTGATAAGGCTGACTCAATCAATCCAATGTCTTTTAGATAGATAAAACTAGAGAGAGACAAATATCTGACATCTTCACAAAAATATGCAATTTCTCTCACTGACAAGTGGACTATAAAGAAATGCATATGAAGAAAGAAGATTCTTATTTTAGCTACCCTCTCTTCATATTTAAAACAGTTGTCACGTTTGCATCTCCTGTTAGAGACTGTTTGAGCTGTTGCTTAATACTTGAATTGAGTTTGGGTTGCGTGTTGAAGGTAGACTAAGGTGACGGATGACATGTGGACGCTGGAATGACTTAAACAATCAAATTCTACGTCCAACTTGGTCTGTATTACGAGATGTATAACGTTGGTAGAGTTTAGCAATGAGGGATAGAACGTTTCTGAGTCGATTTTCGAAAAAAAAAACGTTTCTGAGGGGGAAAGTTGCGTATTTATAGGCGAGATACCGTTTGGTCGTGCAACGTCATCGGCACGTTATCTTACTTGTTCACCAATTTCTCAGATCTTCGGAGCACGTTATCTTCAAGCCACGTCATCGGCGGGCCTCCTAGGCTTCGGGCTGCGCCATCTTCGTCATTGCCAAAAACTGAGGTATCCACACCAACAACGGTGCAAGTGTATTATTGCATACCAGTACTACGCATCATAGCGGAACACAAACACGAAGTACTGGGTTCTCTGTTCCAGAGGCCAGACTGATGGTGGCTGGGCAGATACGTAACATCATCTCAGCAGTTCTGTTTGCCACACAGTAAGGCATTAGTATAGACACCAGTAGTTCACATCTTTTTTGAAGTTTTTTTAAGGTTATATCAAGTACACAGCAACTTAACTCTGTGTCAATGGAATCGATGTCCATCAAAACGGTTTTGCACGAACAAGATTTATTAGCTTCGGCTACACCCCTTCTGAACAACCAGCGCCGTACCTATATCAAATTTGAACTCCCATGCAACAGAATGTTATATACGTGGGCCCAAAGAAATTGCAAAACCTATCACAGGGCTCCAGAGAGAATCTTCTCGGGAGGTTTCTTAACTTTCTAAGTTCTAACCGCACCATATATTAAGCACTTTCTACAAGAGAATAGGTTGGAGAATATACTGCATAGCGTGAATCCATGTTTCTACTGGGGGCTGCTTCTCTGAACTGATGATACTCTTCAAGAACCTTTCATGCTCTTTTGCCTCTTCGCTTCGAGCTGTGACGCCTCATTCAGCATGTCTACAGAATCACTCTGCATGTTTAGCTTGGATAATGCAACTGCTTGCATGTAGAAAGCCGTTGGCCAATCAGGATAGACCATCTGTGCTTGCATCGCATCACGGAGGGCAGCGTCAGGTTGGTCACACATAAGGTAGCACAGGCTCCGTCTAGCAAGTACAGTTGGCGACACCATTGTCCCCACATCAACAAACTGTGAAAAAAACACATGGAAAGGATGAGTCGGCTGCCTTAAGAGTGATTTCTGAGGACACTAAGTGCATTTTCTGAAAATAAAACATTTCCACCTGACTATAGCAATTGATTGCTGCCTTAAAATCTTTGTCTCGAAAGGCAAAGTCACCACATTTCCTTGCATCCAACATATCCCTCATCTGTTGTGTCCATTCTTGAAAAGAAAGCTGCAGCAAATAAAGTGAAAAATAGATGCCATAGGTGCCATGGAACAGAACGGATGGAGCAACAATGCACTGATTTTCTTTCATTTACCTCATTGGTCCCTTCATCATCTCTGTAATGTGTCGTGAAAAGGATCTGATGGATAGCAGTTAAGTCCATCCTGGAACAGGCTTCTCCCATGGGAGAAAGAGGGTGCTGTGGAGTAGGAGCCTGTGGTTCTTCCACGGGCTTTGGAATTCCAAGCATCACATAGGAAGGTACCTGTTGCAAAATAGCAACAATCATCAGTGCCAGTGAAACTTTGTAGTAATCAGGACAGTTTAGAATGGGAACATAGTGTGTTGCAATTCCAGCCCCAAAAACTTCACTGTTCTTGCTGTAAGAACTGGTCTGCCCTTAGCAGATTAATCTGACCAGGCTTTTATGGTGGCTGAACCAAGCCTGGTGGCGGCTAGGGTTGAGGAGGGAGGCAGCAGCTTGGGGAAGATGATGCCCTAGGCAGCAGTTGGAGCAGCACCCTTGAGGGGCGGCTGGAACAGCAGCGGGCGGCGGCTGGAACCCTAGGATCAGGTGGCGGCTAGGGTTCTTAAGGAAGGAGGCGCCGACTTGGGAGAAAGAAGGGGGTGGCGGCAGCAGCAAGGGGGACAGATGGAGGCGGCTAGGGTTTGAGGAGGAGGAATTCTTCTTTATTGATCTCTCTCACAAATTGGGGTATTTTGGCTTGTTTATATAGCCCCCCTTACAAGAGTCCTGATCTATTACAATAGAATCTATTAGTCTATCTCTAAAAAGACTAAACTCAGATTTCTTCTAGAAGGGGACCCGGCCTGGGCCAGGGCAGACCAGCCCACTCGGCCCAGTTCTGGCCGCCCTAGGCCAGGGGCAGATCAGCCCATATTCTCCTCCTGATCTTGACACTGGCCCACGTCTAGGATCCCGATCCTTCTCCTCATCTCCACGAACTTCTGTCTTCCAAGGACCTTGGTCAAAATGTCCGCCATCTGGTCTTGTGTGGAGATTTGCTCAAGCACAAAGTGCCGCTGTCCACACACTCCCGTATGTAGTGGTACTTGACATCGATGTGCTTGCTTCTGTCATGGTGTACCGGGTTCTTGCTCAAGTCTATAGCTGACTTGTTATCAACCCGCAGCACCGGCGCCTTCGATTTTTCAGTTAAGTCCTCCATCAGCCGTGCCGTCCATACACCTTGACATGCTCCTTGAGCTGCTGCGATATACTCTGCTTCACATGAGGACAAGGCCACCACCTTCTGCTTGCAGGACTGCCATGAAACGGGGTTGTTTTCAAGACAAAACAGCACCCCGCTTGTGCTCTTGCGGTCCACCACATCTCCCGCATAGTCACTATCCGAGTACCAAATAAGCTCCATGTCTCCTCCTCTTGCATAGAAGACTCCATAGTTGATTGTACCCGCTATGTAGCGTATAATGCGTTTGACTGCAGCAAAGTGATCCTCCTTGGGCTCCTCCAGAAACCGACTCATGTACCCGACCGAGTAGGCGAGATCGGGACGTGTGTTCACCAAGTATCGCAGCCCTCCAACCAAGCTCCTATAGTCCGTTGCATGCACCAACGGGCTATCACTTGTCTTATAAAGCTTGAGGCCTTGCTCCATAGGGAGTGCATAGGGGTTGCATCCTTCTAGACCAGCTTTAGTGACAAATTTGGAAGCGTGGGCCGTCTGCCCAACGCTTATCCCTGCATCAGTCTGCCGCACCTCCAAGCCAAGATAATATGACAAGAGACCCAAGTCGCTCATCTTGAACCTCTTCATCATCTCCCCTTTGAACTTCTTGAGATCGCCTCCTCCTGTGATCACAAGAGCATCTTCTCATCTTCAGCTCCACGGAAATAGATCTCGTGCTCTACTCTTCTGGAAACCAAGCGATAGCAAGCTATCGTTGAGCTTGGCTTTCCAGGCCCTGGACGCCTGACGAAGTCCATATAAAGCCTTCTTGAGCTGATACACCTTGTGTTCGCCTCCGTCGATGATGAATTCAGTGGGCTGGGAGACGTACACCTCCTCCATCAAGTCGTCGTTCAGGAAGGCGCTCTTCACGTCCATGTGGTGTACATCCCACCCCTTGTGCGCAGCAACTGCAAGGAGCAAGCGAACAGATTCGAGACGAGCTACAGGAGCAAATACCTCGTCAAAATCTATTCCTTGCCGTTGGACATAGCCTTTTGCCACCAATCGAGCCTTGTGCTTCACCACCTCCCCATGCTCGTCCTTCTTCACCTTAAACACCCATTTGAGTCCAATGGGCTTGTGTCCTGCAGGAAGATCAACAAGTATGGACTCCATCTCCTCAAGCATGGCCCATCTCCAGCATGGGTGTTCCTCAGCATCGGCGAAGGACGTGGGCTCCTCCGCGGTGGTGAACATAAGCTCCCCCTCCTCCAAGCTTGGTGGACGCTCAGCCCGACCAGGAGGGGTGAGGGTTCCAAGCACGTTGCGCATCGTGCGGAACCGTAGTTTCGCGCCATCGTCGTAGTAGGCGTCGACGACGTTGCTGCCGAGGTCCGACAGCGGTGTGGCAAAGCAGATGGGCCGTGGAGGGTTTCGGGGCGTGACGAAGGTGCTGGAATCCTCAAATCCGGAACCCCCACTGCTGCTGACCCCCGTGCAGGACTGTCCCAGCCCTGATTTACGTTGGACAGCCCCTGCAGGGGCCCTTGGGGCGACGCTGCAGGTGCTGGACTCTCTCCAGCAGGTCTGGAGGCTAGCGCAGGAACTTCTAGGATCTGGACAGACCCTTCTGTGCCCCTCCTGGGCACCTCTGGGGTGCTGTTCGGCCCCTCCGGACCCCGCAACACCTCTCCGAGTGCTGAAACAGCAGGTCTCAGCAGGTGTTGGGCCTAAGGAGTCGACGCGGAAGGCGGTGTAGTCCTCTTCTCCTGCTCCTTCTCCCCAGTCCCACTTGGCCGCCTCGTCTCACGTCACGTGATATGTGTGTGCTCCCATCAGCCGGATTATACATCCGATAGCCCTTCGTCCCTGCAGCATAGCCAAGAAAAATCATCGGAGTACTCCGGTCTTCCAACTTTTTCAGGTGGGGGCGCGTGTTGACATGCCCCACGCATCCAAAAGTTTGGAAATAACTGACGGTTGGTCGCTCTCCATGCCAAGCTTCATATGGCGTCTTCCCGTCGAGGCCGCGGGTGGGGTATCGATTCAAGATATAGACAGCCGTGATAACTGTCTCACCCCAAAAAATCCCGAGCACACCCTTCGCCTTCAAAATGCTCCTCGCCATGCCTACCACCGTCTGGTTGCGCCGCTCCACAACCCCGTTTTGTTGCGGCGTATACGGGGTTGTGAGCTGACGTTGTACTCCGTGCTGAGCGCAGTACTCGCCGAACTCCTGTGAGGTGAACTCCCCTCCGCGATCAGTACGAGCTTCAGCCTCCTCCCGGACACTAATCGCGCCGCCAAGGTTGCTTGGGGAAGCTGGAGCGCCTCTGCTTCCCGACCAAGCAAGCTTCGCATAATTGATCGATGTGATCAATTTGTGGAAGCCCGAGCACCATCTCCTCTCGTGCCAACTTCCGAAGCGCTTGGAAGCCGGCGTGTCCGTAGCGTTCGTGCCAACGCCATGCAACGTCATCACGCCTCGCGGTTAGGCAAACCGGACGTGTGATGTTGAGCTTGATGGAGTACAGCTTGTTGTCATCGCGATGAACTCGTGTGAGGAGACGTTGCTGCTCATCCCGTATGTGCATCACTCCTCCGTGCACCGTGATGTTGTAGCCATCCTCATCCAGCTGGCCGACGCTGATGAGGTTGGTGGTGAGGCGCGGGATGGTAGACGCCGGTGAGCCTCCTGTGCTCACAAGTCTTGGAGGCGAATATGACTGTACCCTTCCCCTGGATTCGCACTACGGAGTTGTCGCCGAACTTAATGGTTCTGACAACGTTTTCGTCGAGCTCAGAGAAGACGGCGCGCAAACCCGTCATGTGGTTAGTCGCGCCCGTGTCGAGGTACCAACGAGTGTCATCAAAGTCGTCGTCGTTGCTGCGGTGAGCGAAGACACGTCCCTCCACTATCTCCAGTGAGCGCGTAGGACGTTCCTGTACAGGCTCCTCCTGTACAGAGGCCACCCTTGTCATAAACAAGGCGCCCTCCTCCTCCGCCTTCGCCACGAAAGCCTGCTGTTGCGGCTCCTCATTCGGCTTCGATCGACACTCCCTGGCCCAGTGGCCCTTCTTCCCGCACTTCCTGCACTGGTCCCGCGGAATATCCTTCTCGAAACCTCCCTTCTTGCCTCTGTTCTTCTTGGGCGGGCCATTTCGGCCGCCCCTCTTAGAAGAACCTACGGACTAGGTAGACCGCTCCTCCTTCCGCTGTGCCTCCCACTCCTCCCGAGTGAGGTACAGCTGGCCGTTGTGTACTCCTCCCTTCCGCTGCGTCGAGTCGAAGGCGTTCTCAGCCACCCTGAGACGCCCCGTCACCTCCGACAAGGTGAGGGTCGACACGTCCAGCAGTGTCGTGATCGCCACCACGATCTGTTGGAAGCGTTCTAGAGCGCTTCGCAGGAGCTTCTCCACGGCCCTCTCTTCTCCTATCTCCTCCCCTAGCGACGCAAGCCGTGATAGCAATACCGCTCAGGCGGAGGAAGAAGTCATCCACACTTTCACCATCCTTGAAGACAACGTCTTCGAACTCCTTCCGGAGTTGTTGTGCTGTTGTCTTCCTCACGCGGCCGTCCCCGACCCGCATGATGGCGATCGTGTCCCATGCCTCCTTCGTCGTCCTCTTTTCTCCGATCATCGTGATCATCTCCGGCGGGACAGCGCTGACCAAGATGTCAAGCGCCATCATATCTTCCTGCTCGCTCACGTTCCCTTCCTCCACGGCCTTCCAAAGCAGCCATGACTTCAGCTTGATCTTCATCATGACAGCTCACTCCGCGTAGTTGGTCTTGGTGAGCACGGGGAACCCCGTCCCGGTGTTCACCTCACGAGCTGCCGGTGAGAGTGTGCCATGGCTGATGGCGTTGCCGCTGCTTGTAGGTGTAGACGACATCTTGCAGAATTCAGCCTAGGGTTGAAACCGGCTCTGATACCACAAATGTTGCAATTCCAGCCCCAAAAACTTCTCTGTTCTTGCTGTAAGAACTGATCTGCCCTTAGCAGATTAATCTGACCAGGCTTTGATGGTGGCTGAACCAAGCCTGGTGGCGGCTAGGGTTGAGGAGGGAGGCAGCAGCTTGGGGAAGATGATGCCCTAGGCAGCAGCTGGAGCAGCAGCCTTGAGGGGCGGGTGGAACAGCAGCTGGCGGCTGGACAAACCTGGGCGGCGGCTGGAACCCTAGGATCAGGTGGCGGCTAGGGTTCTTGAGGAAGGAGGCGCCGACTTGGGAGAAAGAAGGGGGCGGCGGCAGCAGCAAGGGGGAGAGATGGAGGCGGCTAGGGTTTGAGGAGGAGGAATTCTTCTTTATTGATCTCTCTCACAAATTGGGGTGTTTTGACTTGTTTATATAGCTCCCCCTTACAAGAGTCCTGATCTATTACAATAGAATCTATTAGTCTATCTCTAAAAAGACTAAACTCAGATTTCTTCTAGAAGGGGACCCGGCCTGGGCCAGGGCAGACCAGCCTACTCGGCCCAGTTCTGGCCGCCCTGGGCCAGGGGCAGATCAGCCCACATAGTGTTCCTATCAGCAGCACTAGTAAAACAAATAACTAACAAAAGTGTAGCAGGATGGAAAGCATGTAAAACATCAGATTTTGTATATTGAAAAAAAATAATAAAGTAAATATAATCAACAGGTGATTGATAGGGTTTATATTAAGTTACAGCTTTACAAGTCAAGAAGTACGACGATAATACACAGTAATTGTGAAGATTTAGTCATTAGCAAGGATCATGACTTCAACAAAGAGAGACATAGTCAATAAAGAGATATCATCAATAACTATCAGAATTCAGATCATGAAACAACACCTCAGAGACAGAGACACATATAACCAATAAGTGATTGAGCACCAAAAATATTAAATTACTGCTTTATACGGCAAGGAGCTAAGGATAGCCATACACAATAATGGGGAAACTGCAATCACTAGCATGAGCCATTTATGAAATGTACTCATAATGCACAGTGATAGAGAATTAATATACTTCACAAAGACTGAAACAAATTGAGAAACGGAATATAGATATGTTTACCTCTAGTTTTGTCTGCAGAGGCTCCAAAATGGAAACCAGCTTTTTTATATCTGGCCGATCTCTTGGCTCATACTGTAAACATTGAGAGGCAAGGTTCACCAATGTAGTAGCCACCTCTGTCGAGTAATTCCCTTCTAAATGTGAATCCATTAGGGCTTGGATATCTCTGGATCTCATGATATCAAGTGCCTGTTTGAAACGAATGCAGATACTCACTATTACTAGTGTGCACACAACCTTCGTAGGTAACATTTGGTTGTACTCTTGGATAACAAAATTTTGCAGGTTTTTTAGTTTTCACAGTGCAGGTTACATAACAAATTCTTGTAATGCTCAAGTTGTATGAGCTAAGGATACACTGAGGATTTGAAAAAAAAACTGCAAGTTGAATGGCAAGAATGAATGTTCTACTGCTTTCTGAAGTAAGATTATGAGTTAATAAGCCTTTATATTTCTGTATTTGTAGAGATAGGCCTAAAATTTAAAGCAGCTAGGACTGTTGTAGCTAGTAACTTACATGGGAAGGAGGTATGCGCTTTCCACTAAGAAGGTCGAGGAGTACAGTCCCAAAACTGAATATCACGCTTTCTTGAGTAACCCTGCCTAGAAGAATAAAGAATACATTGAAAGAATGGTCATTCCAAGTGTTTCATACTGTATGGTTAGGTCACTACTTCAGTAGCATACTGGGAAAAAGAAGTATAACTTGCTGAACAAACCATATTATGTCACTTGGTAGGGCACTACATGCAAGTTTAAAAGTATTAAATGGATTACGAAAAAACAAATTGGGTTGCTGGTCCTTCTAAAAGGTTATTTATCTAACACTAGTAAGGGAACTCTGATCATTGTAACAGCAACAACAAAAAGGTTTTGGCCGTCGCCATTTCTATCAAATAATCTACCAGGTGTTGAGAGAATGGAGGAAAGTAAATTTTCCAAACATAGCAGAAGAATTGCAGGCAGCAAACAGTTTAAAAATGCTAAACATTTCATTACTAAGGCATGAAAGTTAAAAAAATAGCAGAACACAAAATGAACATGAGAAAACATGTACCATTTTTCAGGTATTCAGGAGGTGTATATGCTAGATTTGTGCTATAGCTTTTCCCATCCCTGCTGTTTTTCATCAGACCAAAGCATGAAAGACGGGGATTGCCATTCTGCAATCAGAGAATTCATAAGGCGGTTCTTGCTTACAATTTACAAATAAGATGATTGGTACAGAGTAACGTATTCAACTTCTGGATACAATTAAACATCATATTACAAATCCTATTCGATTACACTGTTAACAGAAAACCAGAATCCATAACATGTTAAAAATTCAATTGTAAGTTACAGTACACAGTTCATCTATAGATTTTGTAAGGTGTTTCTATGTCCTACTAGTCAGCAAAACAGAGGGGTCAGATGGCATTTTTTACTGCCCTAAACCATAGTTGTAACAAGTGGATGGAATAAATGGCAAACAGATGATAACTGGCGTCCCAGCTTTATTTTTATATTTTGTGACAAGCAGATATCAAACCTTGCAGGCTACAATTCCATTATAATATAATGTCTAATTGTACTGCCAGACACAATGAAAAACTTTTAAAATCTAAGCAGCAAAATAATCTTAGACACATGGGACATGGTCAACAACACAACATAATAATACGGGTCATGTACTACTTGCACTACTATATATTATTGAACAAACTGCAGCGATAGCCCTTTTACCTCATCAAAGAGGACCCTATATGCATTTAGGTCATGATATAAAGGCCGTCCTTTGGTGCTGCAATATTCTAATGCTTCAGAAATGTAGCACGCAACCCTCAGGCGCATAGCCCATTCAATAGCCTGGTTTTCCCCTGCACATAAGCAAAATCACGATTTGTTTTAGAATAGAATACTCAACTGTTGTTTCTAATACCATGCTTGTTCATGTCCACGTCATCTGATAATTAAATATTTTGAACCAAAGTCTGAATAAAGAAAACAAACTACCACGCTCCATATCAACTCCGGAACCCACAAATTTCATAATAAATAAATCCTTTGCACTGAAGCAATCAGCCAAATCAGAACAAATGCCACGGACAACTGCAGCGGGAGTACAATCAGAGAAGAAAATTTTGCCTCTTGCCTACCGAATTCCCCATTTAATACACAACAGTCAACACAACCCGCGATTGCAGAGTTTTAGCACCAAGAAGTGACATACTATGAGAAATGATCAAGCGGTACGGACTAGAGAGACGCGATGAATTGCAAAGCACGGAAGGGTACTCACAGTGGAACAGGTGCTTGGCAAGGGTGTCGTTAGGCATGAACTCGGCGACGAGCAGGCGCTCGTCACCATCGCAGCAGTAGCCGATCAGGTTCGCCAGCCTCGGGTGCCGGAGCCCGCCGACCCCCTTCGCCTCCTCCTGCAGCCAGATCAACTTCCTGTTAGTACCCGCGCCTCCCGGGGCCCCGATTCCTCGAAACAACGAAACCGCGAGAACTCGTCCTCGCCTACCGCGAACTGTTTGGTGTCGGGCCAGGCGAGCTTGGCGAACTTCTTCACGGCGATGGTCGCGCCTCCGGGGCCCTTCAGCTGGCCCCTGTAGACGAGGTTGGGCGCCTTCTCGCCGCTCTCGGAGACGATGTTCTCGGCCGAGAACCCGCCCGTCGCGGCGCGGAGCTCCGCCAGCGTGAACTCCGCGAACGCCGGGGCATCCCCTCCGCCGCCACCGTTGGCGCGGCCCGGCGGCGCGGCCTGGTGCGCGTGGAGCGAGAAGGACGGCCGGTGCGGCGGCGGCGGCTTCTGCGCGTGGGGCCCCGGTTCCGGCCCTGCTACCCCCGCCCGCAGCGAGGAGCGGCAGCAACCCATCGAGCGTGAAGGAAAGGTATGCGGCCGTGCGGTTCGGGCCGGTCCCTTCTTTTTGGCGGACGCGCCCCGTGCGCGTGGGCGAGGAGACAGTTGTTGTAACTTGCTCCGGATCTTTTGGGCTTGGTTCGCACGGTCCCGGGTTTCTATGTTTGCTCGCCCTGCGGTTCGTGTCCACCGTGGGACTGGGTAGGTGGCTTCGTTGAGGTCCATCGTTTTCAGTTTTGTAGCAAGGTGATATGTTGTTTCAAACTACAGTCATACTGCCCCACCTCCTATTGTGAAAAGAACATATTGTCCAACCAAAATTTAGCAACAGACCATAACATTCACCGAAATTCGTAGCTACAACTTTATAATTTTTTTTGCCTCACTTTTGTTGCCACTCGAGAAACAAATAACAAAATAGTTATTACTTTCCTTTTTACTAAAAAAACAAGGAGTTATCATGATCTAATCTTTCTTCTCTACACTATTCCTAGTCAATAATTTGTTTCTAGATGAAGCCACAACCTCCAAACAAACTGCTGTGGGGAGTGGTTTAACTCCTATAAAATCAATTACTTTGTTTAGTTATTATGGGCAATAGACTTTAAAAATGAGTTTAGATGGCAAATAAAAGATTTTACCTTGTGAAAAAATAGATGTGGAAGATATCAGAACTATCGCCTCTTTTCCTCGTTAACCTTTCTCCTACACGTCTAGTAATGGTGCATTTGAGATCCACCCCTCATAAAATTGCATTTTTGAAGTGTTCATACCTTCTTTTGTCTACTGCAGCTTGGATACAGCGAGTTGTAGTCCAGCTGGTAGGCCTAGTGCTACCTTGTCTTAATGTCTTTTGGGCCCAAAATCGTTTGCTCCACGACCCACGCGGAAAGCACATAAAACATGCCTATGCTCTTACCATCTAGATCCACGCATGCTCTATTTTTTATGAGAAATATCATGGACACGAGGTACACGCATCAATGTTATACAAAATCGCAATAATCTATATACTACTCTATAGTATCAAAACAACACTTGGATCCATCTAATCCACTAACACTACAGCGTTTTACAGGATAAACTGTATTAGTCTAACTTTAGAAAAAAAAAATACTGTTCATCTCTCTAATTTCGAGCAATGGATGCGGACAGGCTTAGGTGACGCAGCCCAAAAAAGCCTATGTGGAAGCTTGATGACATTATTCACGTGGGTGGACATGATTTTCGAGAATACAAATTAGCACGTAAACGAAGCACTTGCCCTGCCGATGTTTCGTACTGTTTCTCTCTAGTAAACAATGAAGATGCAGATGTTATTAACTCAGAGGGATTACACTCTGCATCAATGAGAAGCGTCGCAAATGTATGGTCATCAATGAGGTTTGCCACTACGATGTTTTCAAGTATAGTTTTCTGTTTTCTCGATCGAGTCCCAAGAAAACAAGCATAGTTTTTCTCGATCAGATGTGTTGTCCTCTCGTGCAAAAGTTTCGGAAACCTGGTGCAGCCAGAGCGGTTGTTAGAACTCCATTCACTGGCCGTTATCGTGGTGTCAGGATGAACAAGGTTCGGTAGTACGTTCGTGTGCCAGAGATAACGTGCAAAACCAACGTGGGCCAGGCGATCAGCGGCCGCCGCCATGCAGTGAACCCGCTGACATTGTGTTGCAAGACGACCACGAAACGGACGCCAGCGACCCGAAGTCGACGGAATCGACGTCCGAGAAGACGATCACGGCATCCTCTTGCACGTTTGCCTCGCCGTCCAGGTACTGGCAGACCAGCCGCATACTGGGCCGCGCTTCCGGCCGCGACTGGCAGCACATCAGGCCCAGCCACAGCACCAGCCTCGCCTCCTCCTTGTCGTAGCGCCCGTCGAGCCTGTCGTCCACAGCGCGCAGCAGGTCGCCCTTGGCGCCGTGGTCCCGGACCCAGCGTATCAGGTTCTCGCCAGTGACGGGGTCGATGGGCCGGCGCCCGCATGCCACCTCCAGGAGCAGCGCGCCGAAGGCGAACACGTCGGTGGCCGTGGTGGCCTTGGCGGTCACGATGAGCTCGGGGCCCATGTAGCCCAGCGTCCCGACGATGCGCGTCGTGGCGGGGTCTGCGCCGTGCTCGTAGAGGCGTGCGAGGCCGAAGTCGCCGAGCCGCGCGCACATGTCGGCGCCGAGGAGCACGTTGCTGGCCTTCACGTCCCGGTGCACCACCACCTGCTCCCACTCCTCGTGCAGGTACACCAGCCCCGCGGCGACGCCCCTGAGGATCCTGACGCGCTGCTCCCAGGTCAGCAGCGGCACCTGGGGCTTTCCGGCGCCGGCGCGGCCGAAAATGTGCGCGTCAAGGCTGCCGTTGGGCATGAACTCATAGACCAGGAGCAGGTCCTGCCCGCGCTTGCACCAACCGCGCAGCTCGACCAGGTTCCGGTGACGCATGCGCCCGAGGCTCGCCACCTCGGTTACGAACTCGCGCATCCCCTGTGTCCCGTTGTTTGAGATCCGCTTGATGGCCACCATATCGCCGGATCGTCGGAGCACGCCTCTGTACACCTGACCGAAGCCGCCGGCGCCGAGGAGCTCTGTTGCTTTGAACCTCTTGGTTGCCTTGTAAAGCTCTTTGTACGGCAACCTGTGCGGGTGGTCCAGCTCCCACTCCTCGAGCGTCTCGGCGAGGACGGCTCTCCGCTTCAGCCAGAGTGCAGAGACGAGCGCCGCGACGATGACGGTGAGCGTGACCACGCTGGACACGGCGACGATCTTGATGACGGTGGATCTGGAAGGAGGGGGAGCCGGCCGCTTTGGAATTCTCGGTAGCCGGGAGAGGTCGATGACTTGTGCCTGCCCGCCGGTACGGAAGCTCCATGCGAGGATGTAATGAGAGCTCGCCAGCTTCCCGGTCGCCGCCGAGAAGCCGACGTACATGTCTTGCTTGAAGATCGGCAGAAGGTCGATGGTGTGCGATATGAGCGGCCGGCGAGGACGGGTAGTCACGGACACGGGGGCGATGGTTACGTTGAGGACCTTGGTGCGGCCGTCGTAGTCCACCCACGCCTGAATCTTCTGCGCGCTCTCGAGCGTCACGGAGACGTTCTTGCCGTCGTCGGTGAAGTACGCGGCCGGCTCCGACACGTTCGACACGAGGCTGTTGAGGTCGACGCCGATGTGGTTGTCGTTGGTGTCGTTCAGCAGCGTGAGTGCCTGCACAGTGTCGAATTCGATGGCAAAGACGTGGTTGCTGGAGTTGCCAAGAGTGCTCTCGCCGAGGAGGCCAAGGAACTGCTCGGCGCTTGCACCGGGGAGTACCTTGGACGCCGCCATCACGAAGGCCAGGCCGTGGCCGCCGGTGCGGTCAATAGTCACGATGTCAAAGACAAACGCCGTGCTGAAGGAGACGACGGCGTCGTCCCGGACAGCTTGCACCGGCGAGTCGAAGAAGGCGTGGCCCATGAGATTGTTGCTGTCGTTGGTCAGCTGGAGCTCGCCGCCACCCAATATGGACGCCGAGCCGTCTAGGCTCAGGTTGGCGGCGTGCTGGAAGCCGTTGTAGAGAAAGTCGACGTCAGCAGAAGAACGCAGGAGGCAGTGAGGAAGGAGAAACAGCACGCCGAGGTAGCCAACTAGAGCCATGGAAGTGGGAGATCTAGATGAAACAGACTAACAGAGGCGTGCCTCTGTTTCTGTTCTGTCTCTGTGTAGATTTGGTGGTTCTACGGAGCAGTATATAGTCCATCGGTTTTCCGCTAATAATGATGTAAAAGCTCTCGGCAACGCTACTTGTACGAATCAATTAAAATCATCTTGATACATGTGTAATCATAATCACATAATGTATGCTGACTTCATAACAAAAGAATCGTATTGATCAGACTTTCTTCTCTTTCGACGGAGTAATATCGGTTACAAGAGCAATCTCAAATTATAACCAGACAGTCAGAAACAACAAAATGCAAGTCAGAAGTGGATGAGTGAAAAACACAAACACCTTTTTTTATGGCTCTTAATTTAAGAGTTGTTTAGCTTATCGTCAACCAAACAAAAAACAGTGAAACTACTTTTTTTTCTACTCCTAACTCTTTAGTTAATTTTGTATACTTACTTTATAGAATTGGTATAGTTTCATTGGTTTTGCCTGAGAACTAGCTTTGTGAAGCTGTGTCCTCAGATACAAACATGTGATTATCTGAGCTGACCGAGCATGCCTGATTACCTGACAAATGGTGCAGATCAATTTTCTAATTTTTCATGTGACTATGTTGTGTTTTCTTTTTAGTTACCATCCTATACCCTTGGACCGACACCAACTAACACAACGCACAACTCTTTGAATATCGGCCCAAGGGCATTCCGAAGGTTAAAAAAAAATTGATTTCAAGCACATAAAAACAATTCTCAATCATTAATCCTGTTCGCGCAAACTGGGCTAAAATTTTTACCTCCGCGTGTTTGAAAATGACTTCCACCCCTTCGAACACGGCAAGCGTCCCATCCGTCCATGTCCATCTTAACAAAAGATAAGGCTATTATGACTTATCAATTCAGGTTCAGGACATTCATTAGCCAAGCGATTGCTGCGACAGAGTGGCACGGATACAGTGACGTACTGCGGTCTTCTAGACACCCACAGAAAATCTACCCAGCCACCATATCATCCCTCGGATCAAGTTTTTATCTTTTCATCAAGCCATTCATCGTGTGATCGGTCCCACCTGTGTCACCACTGTTTGTGTCACAAGTAGTTCGAGTGTTCGACACTTCACATGCTAAACGTCACCTTCACCTTTGATTTTTCTCACCTGCGCATGGGCTAGCCCCCACCTTTACCCACTCCATATCACTGCCCATGATTTACGCATGAAATCTTTTTTTCTGTGCCGTCTCCCAGTTTCCTTCCCCGCCGCAGACGCAGACCTCATTGCGGAGATCGAGTTCTGCATGGTCGCGGAACTGTAAAGACTGAGACGCCCTGCCATGGAAAAGAAAACGTAGAATTTCCACGTTCGGGACGGGACAGTAAACTTCGACCGTCCTAGTTCCAGACGCCCCTAAAGCATCGAGTCCACTCGCGAAATCCCACGGTGCCAAAGACCGGGAGAACAAACTATTTTCCGAACCTTACAGAGTGATCATCAAAGGGGGTTAGGTTTCTCTAAACCTCATGTTCAATGACAGTGCTGGCGACAAGTTGACTTGACTGCTTTCGGGACGACGACTGGACTCGACCAGAAGTCGCCGGGCTGTGGTGATTGTCCCGCCAGTAAACGATGACGTTACGGACGGACCAACGGACGTTACGGACCGGAGTGCTCGGTGCTGAACAGTTGAGCACCCCCTAACCAAGTGACGCACAACCCGGATATCATGTAATTTCTGACAGGCCCGAACCCCACGCTCAAGCGATCAAGCCTCAGGGACCTAAACACGGCCTAACCCAAAACTACCTGGGCCTGAATGGCCTTTAGGCTTCCGAAGGCCTCCAGAACCGGACCACGAGCACAACCACAAGAACTGAATCGAAAAACGTAAAGGGCGCCGCGTGTTTTTGCACCACACTTTCACACGACTAGTCCTTTCCCCCAATACGTAGACGTGGTAATTGCCAGCGGTGCATCTCACGCGAGAGAGAAAAAAAAGCAATTGCCATCAGTTACAAAGCCCCCCCCCCCCCCACCCCCCGAAAGTCGCGCTGGGCTCGTCCATCTATCTCCATCTCCAGTTGGACCCAAAAGCACCACGAAGCGAAAGAGAGAGAATCATCGGTGCATGAGTGGTTCCCTTTTCCTTCCACTTTTTTTTAGAGACAGGGCTCTTGGATCCGACCTTTTCTGAATGTCAGTCCCCACACAAAAATGATGCCTTGCATCCTCAACTTGAACATAAAATAATTAATCTCTAAGTTGAATGTGACAAAAAAATGTGTGCCGGTTGTTTTCACCTCTCCGTGCGGTTAATGTTCAATTTTTTATTTTCCTCTGTCACACATGTCTACCATGCTTACATGGCGTATCTATGTTGAGTTAGGGGCACCACGTAGGCTTAGTGACTAAATCGAACCTATAAGTGTAAGTTGAGAGACTTGATTGACAGTATTGAAAGTTGAGAAATAAAATTTAACATTAAGTCAAAAATGGAGGATCAAAATGGCTATTCCTCCTTTCAAAAAAAATATTATATCCCCTTTACTCCTTCCTTTCCATATCTTCACACTCGCAGCCGATCGGCCGCGAATTGTAAAGTTCGATCCTTCTCCACATTAGTACTTTACTGCACCAACATCACTTAAAAAATTAGTACGTACAGGCGAAAGTAGCCGGCGATGAGAAAGAGGTTCCGGACGCGTCGCCATCGAAGCTTCACATTCGCGGCACCACTATAGTTTAGTCCCACCACTCGGGTGCGCGCGCGCGCGTGTCCGTGTACGGACCGCGCTATCCCAAGGAACTGGGGTCGCTAGACAGCCGCCGTAGTCGTCGTCTTCCTCCGGCAAGTACGGTCGCACGAACGCGCGCGGGCGTTGGATCGCATCCACATGGCCACGCGAAATCCTGACCAAATGATGCGGCAAGACGGTCGTCTACTCTGCCGTCGGGCCAGCTCGATCAACCGCCATGGCTTGGATCCAGAGCGATTATTCGGTCCGAGATCAAGACGCGCTCGCTGGCTGGCTGGCTCGTCGTCTTAGATTCTCAGATTTCCCCGAAGCCCCGGACGCCCGGCGGGTCCGCGCGCGAGAACATGGGGGGAGGTCCGTCGTCGACGGACGCGTCCAAAGACTGTCGACCCAATCATATCGGACATTCGGACCGCATTATTCCACACATCTCGCGATACATATGCATGTCACGAAGCGATCGAAGAACCCTCGCAATTATTTGCGTCCAGTTGCAACGCAGGAAGGGCCTCGATTATTCCTGGCAAACCACATTGATTCGGCTCATGTGATCATCGACCAACCAATCCATCGAGCTCCACTGCATAATACTCCTCCGTTTTTTTAATTAAACAACGGAGGAGTATGTATGTTGGATGATCATTGCGGTCCCGGCGAGCCAACCGCACCGACGCGCGCGCGCGATCCACTGATAATGAGTGTACTGGATAATCAGTTGGTCATGTGTGATTAGAATGGGATGCCCTACTCCGAAAATGGAGCGCCAACTTGCCATGCCACTTTTTCCTTGTTATTATTAAGCCGAGAGTTCAGACGAGCGAGAACTTGGGTAATGGGTTGCTTTCGCCTTCTTTTTTCGCGAGTACGGTGATCTTTGTGGCCAACTGATAGTTTAATAGTCGATCTTCCTGGCTGTTCGGTAGCACCAGCTCTGCTCGTAGTAGCTTGTCTGTATTAAGAAAACGGCGAGAAGTTTCTGTGTCCTGCATGGGATGGGACTATGGTTGAAACGGAACGGAAGTTCTGGATGTCTGATACGCCTATGCACACGAGAGAGAAGTTAACAGATGTGATCGAGCCCAGACGGCATTGATACGAATTAGGCGAGCGACGTTTCGATTCGTTATTGGGCACACGCTGGCATTGGCGACAGAGATGCTAGCAAAGGTGTACCATAGCTTAAATGGTGTGCGGGACCAGATGTCGATCTCGCTACAGGGAGATAGAGGTTGGCGATTGCATCATGGAAAAGGGTTTGGTCACTCGTCATTCACAGCGTGGGACATTAAAATCTGCTGATACAAGTCCATGTGACACCGATCCGAATCGAACCGAAATGATCCGGGAAGTGCAAAAGAATTCGGCCCATCCTGTCTCTATACATGGCAACGTTCCATTTCAATGTTATATATGCATGCACCCCAGAAACACAAAGAACTGGCTCAAAACTGTGAAACAGCATTCCTCACTTCGCACGATATGGAAATACAAGTCTGCTGAATTTCTCGACGAATACATTGCTCTCCTGTTAAGGAGAACAGATAAAAAGAGAAAGTTCAACTGAACTTTGGGTATGCTGCACTCTTGAGGTTGCAAAGGCAAAGCCGCACAATTAGAAGGGGGAAGTGAAGGCGCAAAATCAATCAACAGGGCCTTCAGCTAACTGGAACTAACCTTACAATCCAAGCTATACACCCGCTCTATTTTTAAATTGGTATTGTTAGAACAACAATTTTAGTTAAATTATAAACTAGATTTGTTGTTCTAACAACATCAATTTAAGAAAGACTAGAGTACATCATTTACACGCCGCAAACGAATCAAAATGAAATCTTGGGCAACTCTAATCTCGCGGGAAAAAAAAACACTCTCGATCCGTCGAGAATGTCACGAGGCCGGCCAGGCGTCAGAATGTGGGCGTGAGCAGGTTGAGCAGAGAGACTCTGGCGTTCACCAGCGCGCGGTAGACCTCCTCGCACCCGCCCTCGGCGGCGTCGACGCATTCTTCGAGCCCGCGCACCTTGGCCATGGCCGCCTTCCGCTCCTCCTCCTCCTCGTTGCAGTAGTCCTCGAAGGACACAGTCCTCCGCCGGCGGAGGAGATCGGTCACCAGCCACATCGGGCTGGCTGGGGCGCGGGCGGGTGAGTACGGCGTCGGGGTCCTCGGGGACGGCCCGGCGCTGGCGGCCGACTCGGAAGACGCTGTCGACACGCCGGAGAAGACCGCAGCGGAGGCGGCGGCCACGGCTGCCGTGGCAGAGGCGAAGGATTCGGCGAGCGTGGTCTCGTCAGACTCGTCGTCGGGCGCCGCGCGGTGGGAGAGATCCCGCGCGGAGGACGCGAGCCGCGACACCTCCCGCGCGGACCGGCGCTGCGCCCGGAGCGAGGCGGCGAGGCGGGGCCCATCGCGGCGGCGTAGCGCGGCGTGCGTCTCGGCGAGAAGCTGCTTGAGTGCGACGAGCGACTCGCGGAAGCAGCCGTGGAGGTCGGCGAGGATGAGAAGGTCGTCGAGGAACTGCTCCGTCCAAGGCCGGCGGAGCGCGTCCCGCGCCTGCGGGTGGCGGAGCAGGTCGGCCAGGGCCGCCAGCACGCCCCCGGTGCGGGCAGCACCCTCGGATACCCACGCGGGGCCCGTCTTCGCGGGCGCCTCCGCCCACGCCAGCAGCGCGCGCGCCGAGTCGTGCAGCGCGGTGGCGAGCGGGTGCAGACGCGCAGGGAGGCTCGTCGACCGCACCCGCGCGTAGGATAACTTCTTCGGCCGCGCGCAGTCCAGCAGGAACGACGACGCCATCGACTTGGGAGACGTCAGCGTGGAGAGCGTCCGACGGAACCCCACAGCCATCGCTTCGCTTGCTCTGCTTCTGCTCTGAGGGGGCTCTTTCGTCTGGCGCTTGGATGCGGTTGTGGTGACTTGGTCTGCTGGCGAACAAGGAGAGGCGGTATTTTATAGGGGCGTATGCGTATGGTGGTGTGTCGTGACGTGGAGGCGCGGTAGACAGGTGGAGAGCGGAACGCGCACAGTTGGGTGCTGTGAGAGTGGAACACATTTGACTCGGGGACTGCAAAGGCCTTCTGCTGCCGGTAGGGCTGGTTGTTGGCTTGAGGACCAAGAGTCCAAGATATTTGTAAACACAACCATTTTACTGGACAAGTACTAGCATTACTTAAAAAAATCTATTCAACAATGTTGTAAATTCCTTCTTTTACAACACTTTTGATATTTTTGTCACGGGTCTCTTGTACAAACCTTAGAGCAGATAAGAGAAACAAACTAATCGGTTAGTGTTCGCTATCATCCTCCTCATGTGCTTTAAGATTCCCGTGCGAAATACGTAGAAGGAATCTGAGAGGTGTTACACAAAAAAGCATTTTTACAATATTGTTGCATAAAAAGTTTTTTTAACGGCTACTAGCTACTCTTAGGTTTAGACCATTCACAACAGATACTAGGACTCATGTTTGACGGGCAAATAAGCGCGAAATCAAGACGAAATTAGGGTGTGGCAACGTGCGGGATGCCCTCCATATGACTCAATGTGCTACAGTAATCCGCTTCAAAATCTAGACGAAATTGATACGGGAGCGACTAATTCATGAGATAGAAGCTTCGGCTATGCTCGAAGTAGCGGGGACGCGGAGAATAGGGAGAGGGGCGGTGGCATGAGCTCGTGACATGGCCACGCAGCTGAACCGAGAGGTGGGGAAGAAGAGGAAAAGAGGGAAAGGAAGAAGAAGTGACGGTGTGGCCTGTGTGGGATAGGAAAGGAAAAATAGATAAAAAGGTTAAGAGAACAAAAGGAAGAAAAAGAAAAAAAATAAGAACCGAGGAGGAAAGAAGAAAGTAAAATAGGGAAAGAAATACAGAAATGATTTGGATGGATTTTCAAGTAATGAATGTAATATTAGAAGTAGTTGTATAATTTAATATAAAATTTTCGGTAATTATATTATATAATAAAAATGGTGACAATTGTTATAGAGTACATGTTTAGAGGATGACTGTCATGTGAAACTGTAAAATGATGCGAGAATTTTTAAGAGGAAACTGTAAATGGGTGAAAATCTTCTTTTAGAGGGCAGATTAAGAGGATCACCACTCCTATCAGTCTTAATAACTGGAAGGGAAAGGTGCTAGCCAAGACACTAGGCTTGCATTTTGAATCTTCTAGTTACTACTTGTCAATATCAACAGATATTTGATCCATCGAGGATAGCAATATGTGCAAGAAAAATCTAGGGCACTACAAGTTTATATTGGTTTTGCCTCTTAGGAGGGAATAACCTAAGTCCAGTTTGGTGTTTATTAAGAGGTGCGTCGTTTGCTTGCTAGGGGTCTATCAATATGCACCAGGAATATATATATATATATATATATATATATATTAAAGAGAAGAGTTACATATTTATAAGCAGGGCCGTGAGATTAACGATAAAGACTTTATCTAATCTAACTTTATGGTAACGAGGAGTCTTCCTCTTATTTTTTTACATGTCCACCAAGTTTTCAGATTTTCAGAACATGATATCTTCAGGCCGCGTCATTAATGGACGTGATGTGCCTCACGTCCCTTAGGCTTTCCGGCCTTCAGCCGGGCTGCTCTACCTTCAGGAATGCCAAAAAAAATAAGGTACGGACACTACTGTATATGATGAGGGTTGTTTGGTGACTTGGACATCGTTCAATATAAGGGAAAGTAGTACCAGTTTATGCGGCCGGAAAACGTGATGGCCAGTGAACCACAAGACCTAAGACTACCACTGTTCTGGCTCAGGATTTCACTGATGTGAATGTATGTCATGTGCGGATTGCTGGTCAAGTCACACATTATTAAATTTCCAATTGTAAAAGTTGCCAACTCCTGGATTACTACTGGGAGTTCTGCAGTCTGCACCGAGTTGCTTCAAGATTTGTTATTTTAGTCATGTTTCGAGAAGTGTTGCAGATGGCAGACGAAGGAGGAGCCTCATTTCGAGAAGTCGATCTTTCTCAAAGGAGGAACTAATCAGGTGTAGTGTAGATACGTATACATCCAGAAAAACATAAATGGGACAGCTTAGCACCTGGTGATGAGCTCATGAGCAGGTGACCCGTCGCTAGATCGGCGGTGCACACGTGGCTCGGCTCGGCGCTCGTCGTGGCCGGCCCCTGCGTCGGAGCGCGGGTCCCCGCCCCGCTCGATCGCCCACCCCACCCGCCGTGCCCGTGCCGCTGCCAGCCCGCTCGGCCGCCGATTGATTGGCACGCCAGTTCGGTCCGCATCTCGACCGCCCGATCGGTGGCCTGTATGTAGGCCGCGCGAATTAAATGGCGCGGCGCGCTGTCCCCTTCGTTTCGTCCTCCTCCGAACCAATCCAGCCATGTTCATCGCCTTCGAGCGCAATTGCAGTTGGTGGTGGTGGTGTCCCCCGCGCCCGGCCCCGTTCGGCGAGGACGCGACGGGTGCGGCGCACAGAACAACGAATCATTGGTCCTCCGGTCAGGCGGGGCCCGCCTCGCCGGCACTTGAACGATCGCGACGCCAGTGCGCGCGCTTGCTTCGGCTGATCTTCGCTTATAACTAAACCGCTTTTCTGATGACGATGATTAAGGCGCCCGATCCCGGTCCATCACGTGTTTCCGGTGCGCGTTTCCTGATGGCGGAGATGCGAGCGCATCTTGGGTGGACCAGGGCGTGGGGAGGGTAGTACGGATCCATGCATGACGCGACGCGTTGGAGTCGGCCGCGGCGCCGTGCATGCATGTTAGCCAGAAGTATATTTTCTATCTTTTCAGTCCACTCTAAAATATTTTTCACTTTTCAGCAAGTAGTATCGTACTCGTCGTTTTCTAAACTTCTACTCTATATCAACTATCATCAATCCTTTATCCCCTCGCCCTTGCGTCCGGTCACCGTGTCGACCTCGCGGCGGCTCTCGCTCCCGCGCCGCTACGCCTGCTCGCCGCCTCGTCCTCATGTCGTGTCGACGTTGCGTCGTCCGGTCGTCTCCTTGTCTGGTCGCCACGTCGACGTCGCCTCGTCCTGTCGCCGCCTCGTCCGGTCGCCGCCTCGCCACGCCGGCTCTCATTCCCCCACCGCGCCCGCTCACTACCTCGTCCCCGTGCCACCACGCCGCCTTGATCCCACGCCGGCTTGCCGCCTCGTCCGCGCGCGAAATCAGCTGTCGGGTGTTTGGCGTGGATGCTCAGGAGGCGCACTACTGTCGCGTGCGGGCGTTTGGCGCACGTCTTCCGACACGCCGGTGCGGCTCGCTAGGGAGGACCGGAGCCCCGCACCGGATCCAACACCCGGTGCGGACAGCCTTACTTGCGATCTCAGATATTGTTACAGTGTACACATTCATTCACTGAACCGATGTTCTAGTAGTACTACTACCACGCAGGAGCCGGTCTCACCACTTGGACCCGTGGCTTCTCTTTTGTGGACAAGAGAGCAGTCGAGACCGGTTCAACCCACGTCATCATCGGTCGTTGTCGCTTGAATTGAACTCGCTCGGTTCACCGTCAGCCGCTACGTAACCTATTCAGGCTCAAACTGCGCACATGATTCTTCTACTCTATATTTAGATTACAGAAACCCCACGATACTTAGTTTAAAATAGGGGATGAATAATATTCTTTCTAAAATTAAAGTAGCAGTATTTATCTCTCTAAAGTGTAGCCGTGTGGTTATAAGCGAGTTAATGTTAACGAGCACGAGATACTGTATTATAGAAGGATTAATCTTTCATGGTAAAGAATGGAGAATATTTTTTAAAAGAAACTTTTAGGATAAAACAGTGCGGTTCACCAGCACCGGCATCACCAAAGGTCATTGCTGACATACTCGTATTTGGTAACCTGAGGCCCAGCCAGAGTTCGCTCCGAAAGAATATGATTTGGACACGAAAGCGATAGGTGCAGAGAAAGGCTGAATCTGGACGCCAAGGCCGGGTAGTCTGATTAAAAATAGGAGCACCGGCATGCAACCCCAGTCCAGTTGGTCCTTTGTAAAATCAACAGGTCCTATGCATCCACCCGGGGAATACTCTACTTGTACACTGATCTCATTGGTTACTTCAGGTGCTCTGAACTCATCAGCACGTACGTCACCAGTCAATATATATAGTTATTCAGCAATGTCGATTCTTATACATATGAAATTAACATATTTTTCAATATCCCAGTCGTTAGATCTATTTTAAAACTAACGTGTTTTTATCAGTTATTTTTTCACGATTATGTATTGGCTGATATAAAAATATTGATGTATTGACTATAAACAAAATTATAAGGCATAGCGGTTCAATCTATATCAATGACTCAGAGTGTAGGTTGTTTTACAGATGCTAATTTAGGTGTTTAAAAATCAGCAACTCTTATAGTTAGTTTGGTTGCCGATGGAAAGCAACAGGTGCATTGGTGCCAAAGCAAGTCTGCTGGTACAAACGAACTCCCACAAGGTTAATCCGGGCGCATTGTTGCGCTGCGCACCTTTTTTTTACGTTATGTGGCTCGGGGACGACAATTTTCAGTCTCAATTCGAGCTTGGGCCTTGTGATCGTGCAGTCGGGATGTCGGAGACTTGGAGTTGAGCTCATAATATGACAACGGGCCACAGCTGCACGAAGAAATGTGGCGGGCGGAGATATCGGTCTGGAAGCTCCACTGGCTACGGGCTGATCCATCTTTCAAGGCCGTGGGCTCGACGTAGCGCGGGCTACGTATAATACGAGGTCCCAGATTTGATTTGACGGCGCCCTTGAACCTTTTCTCTAGTGAGAGAAATACCATGTCAATTAAAATATATTGTATGGTTGAGAGAGGAGTGAGATAGAATAGGAATTGACTGTTTTACCCTTTTGATTTTTCCCTCATTTTTTGTGGGGAGCTCACGGAGGCGAGGGCAGCCCGTCGACACGAAGTCGTGCCGCCGGGTGCCACGTCTTCGAACCACACCGCCTGGAGCGTGAACTTCGTCAGCGCCTCGTAGTTCCCCGCCGCGGTCGCAGTCGTTAGCTGGAGCCTGTTGAGCCTGAGCCACTCCAGCCGGATGGACGCCGTCCTCCCGTGGCAGGGCAGCTCGATTGCCAGGGGCGGAGTGGTCTCGCGGGTTTGTGACCTGCAGGTGGTGAGACAGGTGGAAGGACTTCACGACGCGTTGCGCGGCGTAGCGCAGCCACCTGTTGACCTGCTCCGACGACCACGGCGGCGCGCCCTGACGACCAGAGGACAAGACGGCACGGGCAACCCCGGCGCCGGCGGCAAGGCATTGCGGGCCACCTCGATGGCACGACCCTGTACGCCAGAGCGGACGACCCCACTCAACCGCCCTCTTAGCCGAGCTCCACCGAGTCCTGTTGTGACAGCAGATGGAGGCGGGCCTTCCATATGGAGGTGGGGCTTTGGACGGCGAGCACGCAGGACTTACGGCCGGTCTGGCGGCTTGGAGCAAGCGGCCGGCGGCGGCTTCGAGCGAACGAGCGGCGGCCTGGTGCGTGTGGTGCGGTGCGGCCTGGGGATCGAGATGGAGGGCGGTGCAGCTGGGGCTAGCCAGTGCAGTTTGTGTCCAGGGCTGCAGTTGATGCCATTTAGACAAAAATTCTCTCAGCCAATTCAAAGGAAACACTATTATATGTGCGGCAGTGTGTTTCAGCAAATAATAGTGATTTTACATGTGTTCTGGCAAATTTGAAAAGTTCAGTGTGAACTAGCCAATTCCACAAAAAATCAATGTCACCCAGCAAAATTCGGCAACTGTTAAACCTCGGCCTCAAAATCCGCCAAACAATTCCGGCACCCTCCGGCCGCGTGATCTCGCTTCATCCTCGTAACGCCGGCGTCACTGCCCATTCTGTTGCATCGGGAACGAGTGGCCCCGATGCGCGCGCACGGAGCTGAAGTGGACGCACACGTCGTTCACGACTAAAACCATCATGGCAGCACTAATTGAAACCGGCGCCCACACCCCATGAATCTGCGCGTCGAGCACCGTACCGCATTGGAGAAGACAACAAAGCCAAACCAAGTCGCAACGGCACGTTTGACCTTTTCCGCAACTCATTCATCATTCCATTCCCATCCGCACACCCAAAAACAAATGGCTTCGAAAAATTAAACAGAAAAGAAGAACAAAAAGGCAAAAGAAAAAACTGTACAATCCCAAATGCGGGCTGTGTCACCGCCACCCCTGCGCGTCGCAGGGGTAGCAGCCTTCCTGCGCGACGTCGGTGATCTGCACCCCGGCGTCGTACGTCCGGCCGGCCTCCCACCGGCGCGGCAGCACCTCCCGCTCCGCCCACACCCACTTGCCGTCGTAGCCGCCGGTCACCACCAGCCTGAACTGCAGCGGCCCCGCCGGCGCCTGGCTCGTGCTCCACGCCGGCCCGTGGTCTCGCGTCATGAACCGCCAGTTCGACGAACCCGCCTGCTCAAATAGCAAACCCCACAGAAAGTCAGGCACCGCGAGCTCCGTCCCGCAAATCCAATTCGAGTTCAGCATAGTACACGCGAATAGACACGCGCTCTTCGAACGTTGCTTGCTGTGTGGTGACCTAACTTTTCGTTTAGACTTTGCTTGGAAGAGAAAAAAACGATAGAAGCAGAGGAATTGGTTTACCGTTGCGACGTCGACGGCGACAATGTCAGTCTGGCCGCTCTGGTACAGAAACCTGATGGCCAGGGTGTTCGACAGGCGGCTCCTCTCCTCAACGCGTATCGTCAGGTTGCGGTTCGGGTACTGACACGGTACCCTGCACACGTATCGGAATTGATGAGCCGTTATTCTTCCACAAGCGAAAAAAAAACTGTCACGGGACCGCAGCACTGTGCTGGACCGACACCGTACTTCCGCACGCCACCGCGCGTGCGGGCGCGCACAGCGAGCGGACGGACAAGGGAGCAGGCACCAACCTCTTGTACTCGACGTCGACGATCCTCCGCTGCCTGAGCCTCCCGGCGGCCTCGCCGGCGCGCGCCATGGCCGCGTACGCCGCGCCGCTCAGCACCAGGTCCGTGCGATTCCCCGCCGCGCGCGGCGCCTGGCCCGTCACCACCACCCGCGCGCCGGCGCCGCTGCAGAGCTCGGCGTCCGTGCACCGCACCTGGTAGCAGGCGCCGCAACCGACGCCGCCCCGGTACAGCGCGGGCCCCGCCGTGGCGGCGAGGAAACCGCCGACGCCGCCGGAGGACTCGGCAAGGGAGCCGTACCCGCACGAACCGGCTGCACGAACACAGTTGTTCCATCAGCAACCCCAAGAAAATCAACCGATACGGTCTTGCAAACAAAATATACACGGAACCAGTTAACAGAAGCGTGAACGCCGGCGGACGGCTTGCGTACCGTTGAGGGCGAGCGAGGAGGCCTGGTATGTCGCCTTGGACCGGCGCACGCAGCGGTCGCAGCCATGAATTGGAGACAACAGCACCACGCAGGAGAAGAGCAAGACCAGGAGAGAGCAACAGGACGAGGTGGCAGCGGCCATGGATCGGATCAAGAGCTTGCAGACGTGCTCGATCGAGATGAAGTGGTTTACTAGGGAGAACAGAACATAACAGGGGGTTCTTGCACGCGGCCGAGCCCGGCTTTTATTTATGCCCCACCCACACGGCACGACGCGGGCGCAGGTTGCTAGCAGCTGGGGTTAACTGGCCACAGCGCACGGGCAGGCACTGGTAGCTACAGGTACTACTCCGTGGACAGAAACTTGGAGCGGCCGCAGGGTGAGCGGGACGCAGAATGTTTGGGACACGGCTTGCCGGACGCGGTTGGGAGATAAAGAGGGGGCGGGCGTAGCAGCCGGGATGGCGTCCGATTGGGCGGCCACCCACCGCCTCCCATGGGGCCTGGACACGCGTGCCGCGTCAGCGAGGCGTGGGACGAACTCTTGGCGTGCACCGGCTGCGGCAGCCTGGCATGCGGACGCGGTACATCAGTAAGTAACCTGGTGCTGCTTCTCCACCAGTTTAGCGCTGAAAAGGAAGGACAGCACCTAATCGCCGTGTGGGTTATTATCTTGCAGTTTCTAAAATCCTGCACGGCTAATAGGATGAGTGAAATCTTTTTCCAGCGACGGGCTGCTGGGTTTGAGGAGAAAAAGGCAGGAGACGATATTGGAGGACGGGTGGGTTTCAGAGGGGATAAGAACGGGAGTACCATCCAAGGCTCGGTGATGTGGAGCTAATGATTCAAGCTTATCATCGCGCCACCGTCCATTCGCTGGGTTCTCCCTCGGACCCGCCGCGGACGCATGGTCCATTGCACGGGGTTCCTCTGTTCCAGGGCCCCCGTTTTTCTAATTCTGCCTGTGGACAGCGCTTGATTTAAAACTGATCCAGTAGCTCACACCGGTCATGGTCGCGACACATCAGACGTGTCGTCCATCCACGCCCGTTGCCTGTTTCGGATAACTACCTCGCGTGCGTGCATAGACGTGTCCAAATTCAATCGAAACACCTTCTCTATTATGCCATTTGAGAAGGATTTCATAAATTCTTTACGATCAATTGGTTGTAGTAGGCCACGCTGTGAAAGGCATGTGCTTACCCGATTGCTACTATATGAGCGGTCCTAGTACAAGTCTAGAAAATCTTCTTCCGTCGTGTCGTCTCGTTTTGGAGCAAGTCATCCGTGCTTTCTTGGCTCCCTATGCTTATGGAGTCTCTCTTTCAGCCTAAGAAGCTCCAGCAGTAGCAGGCGGCAGCAAGATTACACTTTCCACTAGGGAATTTTGGAAACGGCACCCTTCTTTGATTTTAAATTATTTGACGCTGGCTAGTTAAATTTTAAATTAAACAGCGTCAAATAATTTAAAACAGAGTGATTATAAAGTTTTGAGTGACGAGGTTCACTAATAAGTTTGCAAAGTCCCAGTGAAGGAGACCTTTGTAGTTTTCCCTCTGAATTTCCATACATGAAACAAATAAAGAATTAGGCGGCCGCTGTCATGGTGCTCGCGGCAGGCGCTGCCGGTGTCCCCTACAATGCTTATGGAGATTTTTTATTTAGCTTTTCTAAAATTGATAATTTTATTATTAGTATATTATTAAGCTCTATATTTTTAGAATCTAGTTTTTTTTGTCGCTTCTGGATAGCATAGTCAGTGTCCTCCCAATCATGCTCATAATCTCATCATAGTTGTAGGTCCTTATCCACTTCTTAATACAAGACGACCTTATCAGGACTCAGGATCGCCCTCTGTGATCGAATCGTAGACGTGGACTCCACGGGCGTAATCATTTCTCCGGCAGCTTGCTTTTATTTTTATCCGAACGATTGATGTGCAGGATGTAGCTAGTGAGCATGCTTTATAGTACTGCTACTACTGTAGAAATTGTCGACCAAAAGGCATAATGTAGCCGTTGGGAGAAGTGAACCACATTCTACATAGAGCAACACATTTTCTGCTACAACCAACCATCTCTATAAATAACACGACTTTAGAAGGTTGGAAGTAGGATGCAATTATTCCTTTTTATTCGGTAAGCATGTCGGCTATGCTGCTTTTGAGCCGTGTTTACGCTGGTGGTAGCTAAAAAGGCCATTATAAAGAGGAGGAGGGGCGTGCACGATAACAACAGGAGATGCAAAAGATGGGGATATCAGGCGCCTGGTTGAGTATCTCATTGAAGATAGAGTAGAGGACACAATATGAAGGAAAAAGAGATACATCTAGAAAGGAGGGAGGCTTAGGCCCTGTTTAGATGGACTAAAGATGATTGTAGCCTAAATTAATAATTAGTGGGTTAATAATTAGTTAAATGTCTTTTTGGAGCCAAAACTTGTTAGTCTAAATTGTACATTAAATCCTATTCTGCCTCAGACTAAAGTTAGGGAAGTGAAAAATAAAAGAAATAAGAGGTATTATGATCATTTCGTGATTCGTTAAATCTATTATTCTTTGTTAGCTACGTTCTCCTGACTAACAAGAAAACAATCAGTTCACCGTTAAGCTAATCCTATTTGGATGGATTAGTGCTCTATCTGCACTACAGGAAACGTAAAAGATTACGACGACCAAGTTATTTACGACGGCTAGTTTGTAAGGATCGAAACGCCCAAGAAGGGGGGTGAATTGGGCTTTTTAAAATTTTAGAGCAATTTAAAACTTTAATGGTTGAAGCCCAATTCCCTATGCAAACTAACTACGCCAGCAAGAGAGTTAAGTGCGGAATAGTAAAAGCGTAATAGTAAGGGGTGAGGAGAAAAATGCAAACTCCCGCGGAGACTCGGAGACACGGCGATTTTTCCCGTGGTTCGGTAAGATCACAAAAATCTTCCTACGTCCACGTTGTGGCACCCACCAAAGGGTACAACCACTCCCAAGTCACCAAGACGAGGGAATCTACTATCTTTCTCCGTTCGCCTTCTCCGGCAAGGTGGAGCTCAAGCCTTGTACAACGGTGATCTTCCGGGCTTCCACAAACACCTTGGTAAGCTCCGGAGTGATCTCTTCTTCCTCCAACGTTTACAAGGTGAGAGAAGTCACCAAGACACTCTCTCTCACTAGCCTAGAGATTCCAATCACCAAGAATGGACGCACACAAGCTTCTCTCTCGCTAGATATAACCTATAGTTGGAGTACAAGAGATTTTGAAGTGTGGAAGTGGTAGCTCTTGGTCTTGAATGCTTGAGAATGTCTAGAGAGGCTCTGGTGATCAAGACTTGTCGAAATGGCCGGTTGGAGGGGTATTTATAGCCAGCCCACACGAGATAGCCGTTGGAAAAGTGGGCAGACTTTTTCAGTGAACATCGGATCCTCCGATGTACCCCTTTATATGAGCATCGGTCGAATTCCAAATTAGCTGATGTCACGTGTCAGATGTGACCGTTGGATATAACCGTTGGATCTTTTAATCGACCGATGTTACTTCAATTTATCATCGGATGATCCGGTGAGTTGATCTTCAGAATTGGGTCAGAAATATTGTCTCTGTTGAATTTGACCAATGTACACTTACTTCATCATCGGATGATCCGGTGAGTTGATCTTCAGAATTACTCAGAAATTATCCTTCTGTTGAAAGCAACCGATGTGCCACTTCCTTCACATCGGATGATCCGGTGTTTACTGGGCTCTGAGGTCTTCTTCTTCTGCCAACTCAAACTCGACCGATATAGTCATTTTGCAAGACATCGGATGATCCGGTGAATGCAACTTGTTTGCTTCGAGTGGTTTTGAGTTGATCTTTTAGAATCTTCTTGAGTGACCTCTTTGACACTTGTTTGAAATGATATTACGATGAAGTGTAAGCTCCTTGTGTTGCCAATTTTGATAAAGTAGAGTCGTTGTATGAGTTCTTCATTTAGTTTTCATGAGTATCGAATAACCCCTTAGAATGGATCGTTGAGGGGTCTCCATTTGTATCCAATGAGCAGTAGATGGTGTGAATAGATAGTTCATTTAATATTTGATGTGATGTACGTGAAACCTTGCATCCACAAACTCATTAGTAATAACGAACAGTTGTCATTAATCACCGAAACCATATCTCACGGGGGCCTAGATGCTTTCATAGTTGTCGTAAGTAACCAAACTTACTACGGTCGCTTTGCGCCGTCGTAAATACACTAACCTACGACGGCCATGGGACTAAGACCGTCGTAAGTTAAGGGGTCGTCGTAAGTTACACGTACTTACGACGGCTGCATCACTAAGCCATCGTAAGTTGAATAGATGTCATAAACTAAACCAAACTTACGACTGCTTAGGTTACAGCAGTCGTAAGTTGCGGGTTTTAACCGCCGTCCCGGTCCGAGCTCGGGCTCATTCAGCCCGAGCCCGTCGCCGCGCCGCGCCTGTGCCCCGTGTTGTCGTCGCCCCAGCGTCGCCGCCGCCGCCCCCAGCACCGCCGTTGCCGCCGCCCCGCGCCGCTGCTGCCACCGCCCCGCGCTGCCCCGAGCGCCGCCGCCGAGGTCCCCCGGCCCCCCGCGCCGCCCCTGTTGTGCGTCGCCCTGAGGTCCCCCGGCCTCCCCACGCCGCCCCGCCATTTGCGCCGCCCAAGCGCCGCCGCCACGCGCCTCCCCGCCAGCCGCCGCTAGGCCCCAAGCCCGCCCCACTTTGCCGCCACTTTGAGGTACGTTTTATTTAGTAATTAATTTAGTTTGTTTAGGAATTAATTTAATTAATTTAGTTTATTTAGTTCATTTAGTAATTAATTAAGTTCGTGTAGTAATTAGTTGAGTTTATTTAGTTCATTTACTAAGTAATTTAGTTCATTTGATTTTATTTAGTAATTAATTTTGTTAATTTAGTAAGTAATTTAGTTCATTTAGTTTTTTACTAATTAGTTTAGTTAATGATTTAATTTATTACTTAATTAAATTACTTAATTTTTATTTAGTTGAGTATTAAGTTAGTTTTATATTTCTTTTAAAATTTTGAGTTAGTTGATTATTAAGTTAGTAATTTTAGTTTATTTTGATTGCTTGAGTGTATATAGTAATTTTAGTTTCGGGCCGACTCAGCCCGACACAACCCATATATGGCTTGACACGGGCCATTTAAAGGTCAATGGCCATGGCCATGGCCATCGCCGAGACAACCGTTGAGAACCGTGTGGTTTCGATCAATAAGTGTCGTTGGTACGACGGTCAGAACCTTAGCCGATGGAATTTAATGTATAATTTACGATGGTCGGAACCTTGGCATCGTAAGTAAGTAAAACGTCGTAATTTAATCACTATTTACGACAGCTAAAACCTAAACCGTCGTAAGTTAAGAAGCCATCGTAAATAAAGAACATAACCCTACATCTCGCGGGTCGTGCGCGCGACCCGCCGACTGTCGTCGCCACCGCTCCGCCTCGCCCTCGCCGAGCCGCCTCCGCCCCACCCTGCCGCCGCCACTGCCGCGACGCCTCTTGGGGCATAACTTAGGATGGCTGACTCACTTCTATGTCTCTCTCTCGTTCTTTCCTTCTCTATTTGGTTCTTTCCTTCTCTCTCCCGACTCAAAAATGAAAGATTGACGTAAACCTATACAATATGCGTCACCCGTTTTGATCTGGTCCGTCTCACATGTGTTACGCATGTGAGGTGTGTAGGTTCGGAATTGTCCCTTTTTGCACAACCTGGGATTGACCGAGAGGGTGTGATTATGATGAGACGCGGGGTCTGGATTTAGACGTAGTTTCGACAGCGTAACCCTAATGTTCTCTGATGCACTATTTTTGAGCGTGTAGTTGGAGAACAGCAGGGTTCTGCTGTCGAAATTTCATGTGAATATAGACCCGTGTCTTGTCATAAGCACGTCCTTTTTGTCACTCTTGGGTGGGTTTAGGACCTATCCTTTCCAATAGATGTAGGACCATGACATAAATAAATTATAAAGTAACTATAACTTCCTTGACATTAAACTGTAGATTCATACATAGGTGGGAACCGTAGTTGGATGTATACCGGTTGGAACAACAGTTCTGGTGGTCACTCAGATGAGTGGTTCGTCAAGATATATGCTTTTGTAGATCGAGCCTTTTCATTGTCAAAGATCGCTAAGGTGTCGTGCCCATGTACGAAATATTGGAGTACCAAGTTTTTGGACAAAATGACGGTCTCGATACACTTGTGTCGAAAAACGGTTACGTGCCACATTATAAGGTGTGGACCTTCCACAGCGAGACAACTTCTCAAACTGTACAAGAAGTGAAAGAGGAAAATGATGATAATATGGGGGTTGATAGGATAGATGAGATGCTTGAAGCTACACAAGCAGAGTTTACGGAGGATCCTCCTACAACGGAGGTTGAGGCGTTCTTCAAACTTCTCAAAGCTTCAGAAGAGCCGCTGCATGAACACACTAAAATGACCCTCCTCACTTTTATTACTAGACTTATGGCAATTAAGTCTAAGTACTTCTTTTCTAATAACTGCTACAACGACATCATCAAATTGATCAGCGATATCCTTCCACAGCCTCATAAAGTAACTAAAGACATGTATCAGGCGAAGAAATTATTTTCCGGTCTCGATATGAAATATGAGAAGATTGATGTGTGTCCATACAATTGCATGCTTTTCTGGAAAGAGCATGCAAAAGAGAAGAAATGCTTAAAATGTGGTGAATCAAGGTTTGTCGAAGTTGTTAATAACGATGGTGATAATGTGAAGACAAAAGTCGCACGTAAGCAACTTTTTTACTTATCCATGACACCTCGGTTGAAGCGGTTGTTTCTATCAAAAAGAAGGGCTAGACACATGAGATGGCACAAAGAAGGTGTACGTGAGAACAATGAAGTCGTGATACACCCGGTCAACGGTGAGGCATGGAAGATGATTGACCGGTTCTATCCAAACTTCAGTCGTGATGCGAGAAATGTTCATATCGGGTTAGCGATAGATGGATTTTCACCGTTCAGTACAAACTCCACACCATACTCTGTGTTGGCCCGTCTTTGTCATTCCGTACAACCTACCACCAGATCTTTGTATGAAGTACGAGTTCATGTTTCTTAGCCTCATTATACCTGGGCCGAATCATCCTGGGCCGCGTCTCAACGTGATGTTGAAACCGCTGATCGAACAATTGAAAATTTTGTGGACACAATTCGAAGCGTACGACTGTTACAAGAAGCAGAAATTCAACCTTCGAGATGCTTATTTGTGGTCCGTCCATGATTTCTCGGCATACAATATGTTTTCTGGATGGAGCACTCATGGTCGTTTGACGTGTACGATATGTGCTTCTGACACGAACTGTTTTTGACTTACTCATGGAGGAAAGATATGCTACTTCGATTGTCACAAACGTTGGCTGCCTCCGAATCACATGTTTAGGCAACAAGTAAATATCTTTAAAAAAGACACCATTGTCACTAAAGGATCACCGAAACGTCTAAACGGATTAGAAATATCTGATATGCTAGACAAACTGGTGCCACATAAAGGACGTCCTAAATATTTTCTGTTACGGAGAGGATCACAATTAGACTCATATATGTGTACTATAGGAGCTAACATATGTGAAGTCGTTAATATTAATGCACAACATTGATGTCATGTATCAAGAGCATAATATGGACGAATGTATCATAAGCACATGCATGGACATGGCGGGCAAAACGAAAGATAATATAAAGGCTCAAAAGAACCTGACATGGCTTTGTAACCGTCCAACTCTTAAGCTCTCTGGAAGTGGTGCTAAACCACGTGCTTCTTTCTGTCTTCAATCTAAAGAAAAGAAAGAAGTACTCAAATGATTGAAAAATTTGAAATTCCTAGATGGTTACGCATCTAGTGTGAAACGAGTCGTGAATATCAAAACGGGAAAGTTGACAGGGTTGAAGAGTCATGATTATCATATAATTATGGAAAGACTTCTACCTATTATGTTTCGGGGCTATTTTGATGATGCGGTGTGGAAGGTGCTAGCCGAGCTTAGTCACTTCTATAAACAACTCTGTGCAAAAGAAATCACGATAGATATGATGCGTAAATTGGAGGAGATAACAATACTATTATGTAAAATGGAGAAAATTTTTCCTCTAGTATTCTTCAATCCAATGCAACATCTCATGATCCATCTTCCATTTGAAGCTAAAGTTGGAGCTCCCGTGCAGTATAGGTGGATGTATCGTATTGAAAGAGAGGTAAGATATCTCAAACCAATGGTTCATAACAGGGTAAAGGTAGAAGGATGCATCGCCGAAGCATTTACTATTAAAGAAGTAGGATACTTTTCAAGTGGTTACTTTGCAGAGATAAATAATGTCAACACTTCAACAATGCGGTACAATGTGGATGAGCAACCTCCTTGTAGCGATCTATTTATTTTTGCAACAAGATGCACTATTGTTGGTAGTTCCACTTCCTACAACTCTACCGCAGAAAAAAGGAGTGCTGCTTTTCTCTACATGTACGCGAATATAGACGAGATGGACAAATATTTTGGATAAGTGTTTGTCTTACATTTATGCTAATCGGCGTATTTTGTAACACATCTATTCTAAAAAGTTTTCTTTTTCTTCAAGTGAGTTCCACAAGCAAAATTTGACACATAGGTATCAACCTACAATCAAACAAGTAGAAGTGATGCGACGGAAAGGAATAAACGGAGCACCTAATTTCCTATCCTAGTTTCAAGATCATGTAGCATTTTCTCGTTAACTTAGCAATATTTACAAAGTATTCTTATAACTTACGAGTATTTACAAAGTTTTCTTATAAGTTCATCTTTGAAAAGTGCATGAAAGATGTCGACGTTCATTAATACTTGCGACAACTATCCTATGGATTGATTAAAGTTTGGAGCTACTGTCCATATGATGTCAATGGCTTCTAATTCTGTACAACTCAATTTGAATCTCTTCGTCCTCTCGCGGCAACATCTAATACCGGAGTTGTGACGAGGGCAGTCGACTCTCAAGGACATGAAACTAATTATTATGGAATCATTAATAAAATTCTTGAATTTGCTTTTATCGGGAATAAGTATCTTCGAGTAGTATTATTTCACAATGATTGGTTTTATATCAATCATGGAACTCGACTAAACTAATTTGGCATGGTGGAAGTCAAACACAACGAACGGCTATGAGGATACAATTCATTTGTTCTTGCACACCGAGTGTAGCAAGTGTATTATCTATCTTATCCATGCAAAAAACTCAAAACTTGGTAGGCGGTACATAAGGTGAATCCTCGTGTACACTCTAGAAGATGATGGTTACCATGATACTGATGAGGTTAACGATGTTTTCCAAGAAGAAGAGTTGCGAGACTCGTTTATCGTCGAGCTTGGTGTAGGATTCAATGACTTAGTTGGAGACGCTCAAGATGTCGAGACTTCTGATATGCGTAAACGGAAACGAAATCCTGTCAAGACGCTCACGAAAGAAGATCGATGGTCTGGTTTAAGGAGTAGGGTACATGATCATGACGTTGATGAATTTTGAAATTGATGATGTAACATTTTCTTTACTAACTTAACATGAATTTTATATATATTATCATAGCATATTTATCAATTATTATTTACAATAGGATGTCGTCATCAAAGGGAAGGGGGCACGAGGGTTACTCAGTCGGTCACGTGATCTCTTTTCAGGTAGCTTGTCAGGTGCGAGCAGATGCTCTCAGCTAACGAGGCACCTTTCAGACTTTGTGGGTCGAGCTGTGGGCTTACAGCGCAAAGAGGTAAATTTAGTTGTCAATCACATTATTTAGATTGCACTTATAAATAATTTATTGTTATCAATCCTTTAATTTTGCAGTCTGACTCACAGTCGTTAGAGTCAGAGTTAGAGGTTAGGGCGCCGCCACAGGCAAGCGAGCCCTCGGAGCCGGCTACCCTCCCTTCGGAGCCAGCGAGCGTGAAGCCTTTGGGCTCTAGTGGTGACCAGCCTTCCGGGTCACCGGACGTGGTGCCCGCGCAGAGGCGACGGACGAGGAGGACCCACTTTGCGGCTCCTCCTGCTGTTCCTCGTGAGCGGGTCACTATTCGTCTAGTTAGAGACAGGTAAAAAACATATACTATTACATATTTCATGATGTATACCGTTACTTACTGAATTAACAAATTTTGCAGATCTTAGTACGACTGTTTGTTCATGGGTGAGGGACACCACAGGCAGGTTAACAGTGTCATCGGAGCTTTAGTGCGTTTGCAGTATTCCGGTGTCATCGATGGTGTCACTGCTTTGTCGTGGGACGACTACGCTCGTGTCTCGCACGACACCCTTCAGGGGGCCGTGTGGAACGTTTTTATGGTAAGATTAAATGTTTACATTCTTCAAATCATTTAAATTGTTAATGCAAATTGATTAAATGTTTGTTTATTTAAAGGTGAGGTGTCAGTTAGAGGAAATGAGCGAGAGCATGATGGAGCACGTGATAGTCGTGTTCCACAAAAATGCTCGGAAGCTCGTGACACAGGCGTTGTCGTACGCATGCATACAGACCGTTAACGACTACCAGAAACGGTATCAGCAGCAGCACGAATGGGGTCTCTTTAGAAGGGACTCCACCACGTACTTTACAAAGGATCAATATGGAGAGGTAAGTTCTAATTGTTAAAAAAATTCAATAGTTACTTATGTTAACAGTTAAATGATATACTAAATATGTGCATATTACTATTTCCTGGTTAGAGGGTCAACCCGACATATTCCGAGCTCTCTGTCGGTATTGGGCTAGCGATGAATTCAAAGCTAAGTCCATGAGGGCTAGAGGATGCAGAGGGTCTGACGGGAAGCACAACTATGGCGCCGATGGTCATTTGCGTTTGGCTAAACGCGTGATAAGTGTACTATAAGTTCATTTATGTATTCATAATATATTTATTCTACTAACACATATTTACAAGAGTGAGAGACCGGTCAGAAGCCTAGCACGACTCAGGTTTGGAAGAGAGGTCACAAGGGAAGTGACCTGTCGCAGACGGGGCAGTGCAGTCACGTTGTGACCGATTGACTGGTAAGTTTTCAAAAATCTTCAATTTAATTATAACTAATATTATTATTTACATGCTTACACCATTTCTATGTTTTTTAGGAAAAGTACGGGCAAGAAGTCGTCAAAATACACGGTGAAGGGTACGATTGGGAAAATACGCCAATCGACCCTCAAGTCGTGTATGCAAGCGGCGGCGAGAAGGCCCATGACCGGTGAGTTTTCTTTGATTTATATTTTTAACTCTTCCTTCTTTTAGTTATTATTTTTCTTTCTTTTGTAGCTTTGCCATTTTCGATGGAGTTGTCGACTCAAGGTCGGCGTGACCTGCGAGAGGTACTTAATCGACGCAGGCTTCGTCGGTTGGGCCGTCGAGTGGCCGTCTCTCGCAGAGGGACATGGAGTTTCGTGCCATGCAGGAGAGGCTGACGCGGACCCAGGAGGAGCTCGACATGACGAGGGCTATTCAGGAGTACCAAGCTAACTACATGACCTAGATGCACGCAGCGATGGAGGTAAGTAATTTAAATTACTGTAGTTTACTTTCATAGCATTTAAGTAATATGTATGTTCTAATATTTCACAATTATAGACCTTAGCTCGATAGAACGGCTAGCAGATCACGATTCCTGCGTGGCAGCCGCCACAGGCGACCCCGTCACAGGAGCCCGCAGCACAGGTACCTCTGGTACTGGTAATATACTCTTTAATATTGTATTATTCATTTAACATAGGGAGAGAGGGAGATAGAGAGAGATAGAGTGGTACAGAAGGAAGAGAGAGGGAGTACGAGAGAGGGTGAGAGTGAGATGGAGAGACAGAGTGTTACAATAGAGGTAGAGAGAGTGCAGAGAGAGGGTGAGAGTGAGAGTGGTAGAAAAAGGGGATAGATGGTATAGAGATAGAGGAATAGAGTGAGAGAGAAGGTGAAAAGTAGAGAAAGACGAAGAGAGTGAGAAAAAAGAAAAACACATAGATATTTGAATCCAAAATATGTCTAACTACTCATGTGCTTTACAGGGTTCGGCGACGGAGGCTTCGACTCCGTCGCCACAGCTACCGGTTCCGAGAGGGACGCGCGGAGACGGTTTATTCGGTTCCGGAGGTAGTCGAGGGGATAGTGTGTAACCCTATGACTATATATTTCTATATTGTTTGTTTCTTCCGCTCTGGAGACTGTTTAGCTGTTATGACTATATATTTTATCTATATTTTGTGTTCTGTGAGCTGGCCATCGAGTCAGGTTAGTCAGTTTCTGTTTTTTTAGTTACAAACATAATTTACAACGACCACTGCCTAGAAGTCGTCGTAAGTTAGCCTCTGCTACTTATGACGGTCACTGAAACCGTCGTAAGTTAGCCTCTGATACTTACGACGGCGCTGAGCAAGCCGTCGTAAGTAAAGTGGCTTGGGCCACCACGTGGCCTTGGCCGTTACTTACGACGGATGCGCGATGCCGTCGTAAGTTACTTAACTTACGACGGTAGCCGTTGTAAGTTAACTTATTTACGACAAAATAAGTACTTCAGCTCGTCACCGTCGTAAGTAACGAAATATCATCGTAAGTTAGCTACTTACGATGGTTTTTGACTTACTTACGACGGTTCCGGCCGTCGTAAGTCAGTCGTATCCCTGTAGTGCTGGTAGAGCTTTTTGCTTGTTAAAATGATAATTTATTTAAAAGGTTGGTGAAAAATAAATTATGCTTATATTTATTTTTAATTTATTCTTAGAAGTAGCTCAATTTATAAGTTGTTGTAAAAGTCTGTTGTTTGATACAACTTCTGCTTATTTTTATAAATAAGTCATGCTTGAAGGTGTGTCAATCTGGGCCTAAGGATTAAAATTAGTTAGCTAGTAGAAGCAATTAGTCAAGAGTGTCTCACATGCAATTACTGTATAGGTACAATTTTGTAATAATTCATGAGAGTTGCTAATTTTTAATTGTCCGAAATTATTATCCCCTTTCAAGAGTTATTGGATCTAGAAACAACAAATACTTCTTTTGTTCTAAAATAAATGATGTTTAGAATAGTTAATTTATTTTAAATTGAACTAAATTTCTTGTCTTAAATGAAATTTATTTCAAAACGGAGTGAGTACATCTTATAAAAACAGAAAACAACTGATAATGAGCCTATAAAATTTAAAATAGATCAAAAATCTTGAAATAGATTAGATAACTAGCGATATAGTTTGAAAATGAGATGCTAATTTAAGAGAACTCAAATATAACACCCCGATAACCAAAAAAAATATGACGCGACTGATCCAGTGTCAACCACTGCTCGTTAACGCGTAACTGACACCTCACTTCCCACTACTGCTGCTGCTGGGTTCAAACGCTTGCAGTACATGCCTCCAGCTTGTGAGTGGAGCAGCGACCCTAGTTCCTGCGAATCCGCTGACTTCCTTTGTCAAACATTAAACGATGCTTTGACGTCAGTCGCGAACTCAGCGTCAGCGCCCCATGCCGTACTATTCACTGAGTCGTTGACTCATCGTGTGACAGCTGTTGCCTCGCGGCGGTTGAGCAGCTGGCAACGCGGCTGCTTTACTCCGGTGGGGGCTCGCCAAGCCATGCGGGCGGCCTGCTGTTTCCGCGCAGACAACTTCGGCAGGCACCTCGGCGCGACGTCGTAGCTGCGATATTAATGCGTCCCAGCGTGGCGTCCTCGTGCCCGTGTCGTGCGCCCGTCTGTCTACATGCATTTGCTGTTGCCTCGCTGCATGCGCCACAGCGTGGCGACACCGCCCGTAAGCGCCCAGGCTACGCGGTGTCGCCTCTCACCGCCACCGCACAACGGCTTTGCTTCTGCGTTGGCCAGGAAGGAATCCGCTGCTGTAGACGTCGGTCAGAAAGGGCCGCGGCTGCTACCGGACACTAGCACTTATATCGTTGTGTCGGGGTCAGAGATAACAGTGATATCTAGCAGGCCGCACCTCGAAATTCAGAGTTGATTATTTTAACCGACGGAATTTTAGTTGCTGGTGACTTTCAAACTGAAAGGGAGTTGCACTGGGCCGATCAGGCGCGTTCTGCTTCATGTCTCCGCTGGAGAGACGATACTTTCAGACCTAGATACCATAGTGCCCAGAGGCAAGGTATCTTTCGACACTGTCCAATTCAGTTAGTCTCATTTACCTAAAAGAGGGTCTTGTAAGATTTGACCACGAAAGAAAAGGGAGATTGAATCGGTTGCGATCGCAACCGACTCAATCTCTAAGAAGTCTTGATCAAAGACTCCTCAACCGATCCGGCTGGGAGGCCCCCTAGGGCATGTCTTCATCTATAAAAGCAGAGCCTTTTGCTCATCGGGTAATAGAAGAAAAGGGAGAAAAAGAAGCGAAGAAAGACAATAGATTAGACATCACCCGAAAGAGTTAATCATTAGAGAAGAGAAAGCTCCGGGAAGGTTCTCCCTCTTCGGCGAAGAAGCAACAACCACCGACAAGCATCAATGGCAGTAAACGCTTCTGCAAACGAAGGTACGTGTGCGTAAGTTTAATTACTAATACAATTTGATTAAGTATGACTTGATGATTGAATTGATACATGAGATAAGAATTAGACCGAAGCAATTGAGCATACAAGTTCAGATCCAAATATTTCAGAAACTATCAATGGTATCAGAGCCAACTTGTTTAGCTAATTGCTCTCGGAAATAATTAGAAAGTCAAATCAGGATTAGGATCTGTACACCTCAAATCAGATCAATCCGCATCCCAACAGAGATCAAATTGATATAGATCTCGATTTAAAACCTTAAGCAAACTTAGAAAACCGAAAGGGGATTAGAACGGGAACTTATCTGTTTTCCTGATTCTTATCGGCACCGAAGGGACCACCATAGAAAACTCCATTTAGCTCGCTAAAGAAATCCATCAGAAACTAGGGTTGAGGAACCCTAGCTGTCGGCACGGGGACTAGGGTCCGCCACCGGCACAACGCCTGAACCCCCCTTCCGCCGTCGATACTCAGCCCCGCCACCACCGAACCCTAGTCGCTGTCCACCGGCGTCGTGGGTGCTCAACCCGACCACCGGCGCTTAGATCTGTGTGTGGCTCGCCGCCTGCGCGTGGGCTCGACCACCTTCCCCCACTCAGCTCTCTCCGCCACCAGCACTCAGCGCCTCCGCCACCGGCGCTCGGCTCGTCGGTCCTCAGTTGCCGGCGAACGTCGGCGGACGGGCACCGACCCTCGCTCTCTCAGCCGTGGCGCGAGGAGAAAGCAATCGGGGAGAAGAAGAAATGAGCTAGGGTTTCGGCGGATCGGATTTTTATACTTCGTGTGATTCACTTGCAGCCGCCCGATCGTGAAACAACGGCTCAGATTATTTAGACGGCGTGTACCTGAAAATCTGTACCGTCCATCGCAGATCCAACGGCCCACAACGAGCGGCGCTGCGAGCGGGTCGCGCCCGGCCCTGGCGGGGGTGAATCGGGCTGCTTGGGCTGCCCTTTCAAATTTCCTTTTGATTTTCAGAATTTAGTTAGCGGGCCGTGGGCCCAATTGATTTGCGGGCTGAGTCTTCACCTGAGTGCTTTTGGGCCAGAAATAGTTGGGCTATATATATAAGCATTTTTCCCTTTTGAAAAAATACATAAGGGGCTATTAAATTTTGTTAAAACCCACTATAATTAAGTTTTTGGCATATGAAAATTTCAGAAATATATGCATTGATATTTTGTTACTTTAAATATTTCATTGTTGAATTTTAGTATTTGTATGCCATAAACTTGATTAAATTGGGGAATTTTGTCTAAAGAAATCTTAGAAAAAAAATGCCCAAAATTAATTTTTGCTTCCGCTGTGATTAAATGAAATATAATAAAATTATTGTTAAGTAGCAAAGTGAACAACAAATTTTTTATTTAAGTTTTCATAGTAAATAAAAGTTTAGTAGCCAACGTGAAAAAACTCTATTTGCTATGTCTTGTGGTAATTTCTTTATTTAGTAGCCAACGTGAAAAATAAAAAGATTACCATAATTTATAAAGAGATCATGTTGCATTTCATTAAGTAGCCAACGTGAAAAATGAAATATAACATTTTGCATATTTAAGTTAACAAGATGCATGTTTTTGCTTAGTAGCCAACGTGGAAAGAAAAACATGTCTTAATTTCATTTTTCTATGCACTTAATTTTTATGTATTTTTTTGCATAAACGAAGGTTCCTCCGGGATCAACAATTCACTTAGTTATATCTCCTCCATTGAACATTTGAATGGGAACAACTATGGTTCATGGAGGGAGAAATTAGAAATAGCATTAGCTATCTCAAAGATCGACCTTGCGATCGTAACACCTCGTCCTACTGAGTCTGAGGTCCCACCTTCTCGTGGGGCAATGGAATCTCAATAAGAATATAATGAAAGGATGAATGCCTTTCATAAAGAACTCAATGACTTTTATGAGGCTCGTGCCAAATGGAACACTTCCAACATGAAGTGTGTTATGGTTATTAAGAGCGCTATTATTGAGCCAATTAGGGGAGCCATTCCCGACTGTGAAACAGCAACAGAGTATCTTCAAAAGATTCAAAGTCAGTTCACCGGCTTCTCTAAGGCAACAACAAGTACTCTAATTAAGAGACTTGTCATTGAGAAATACACTAGAGGCGGTGTTCGTAAACATATACTTAGGATGTCAAACATGGCTTCAAAACTCAAACCTATGGACTTGGGGATCAAAGATGAATTTTCGGTTCATCTCATTTTTGCCCCTCTTCCTAGAGAGTCTGAGGCTTTTGTCATCAACTATAACTCATAGCCAGAAGAATGAAATTTAGAGAAGCTCATTGCTATGTGTGTTCAAGAGGAGGGGAGAATTAAGACCTTCCGCGAAAGTGACACTGTCAACTACGTGAAAGGAAAAGGAAAGAAAAACTTTAATAAACCAGCAACAAGGAATTTCTATGCCCCTCAAAATGATAAAGGAAAGCGTAAGGTTAACAATGAGCAACCTTCAAAAGAAATTAAGGTGTCAAAAGATCAATGCCTATTCTGCAAGGAGAAAGGACACCGTCAGAAGGACTGCATAGGTTTTCTCAAATAGTGCAACAAGAAAGGTAATGATTTCATTAGTCATTTTGATGAATCTCTGTACTTAAAAGATTATTCATACATGTGGTGGATTGACTCATGTGCCACTCTGCACGTATGTAATTCGTTACAGGGGTTAAGTACGAGGAGGACACTTCAAAGAGGAGAAAGGAAAATTAGAGTCGCAGACGTTCATGAAGCACAAGTTGAAGCCATAGGAGACTTCTCACTAAAATTCAAAAATGGCTTTACTCTTACACTTTATGATGTTCTTTATGTTCCATCAGTTAGGTGGAATTTAATTTCGGTTTCATGTTTAGACGATTATGGGTTTGCATGCCATTTTGGCAATGACAAGTGTGTCATAAAGTTCAATAATAAAATTGTAGGTCTTACCATCAGACAAGACAATGTTTACCTTTTGTCTATACATGATAATGTTAATGAAATAAGTGATGTTCAAAATTCCTCACATAATAACTCAGGTTTTAACAAACGGAAAATAATAAATTGTGAAACTTATTCGAAATTATAGCATTGTCTTTTAGGCCATATATTTTGGGGTAGAATTGAAAAATTAGTTTCACAATCAATTCTTCCTAACTTAGAATATTCTGAATTAGAAGGGTGCATAGATTACATAAAAGGAAAATTCACTAAGAAAATTAAGAAAAACGCGAAATAAAGTACGAGAATATTAGAATTGGTCCACACGGACATTTTCGGTCCTTTTTCCACGGACTCAATAGACGGTTTTGATTCATTCATAACCTTCACAGATGACTATACTCGTTATGGGTATATTTTTCCAATTAAAGATCGTTCCGAAGCATTAGACAAGTTTAAGATATTTAAAGCTGAGGTTGAAAATCAGCATAACATTAAAATCAAGGTGGTAAGATCCGATGGTGGGGGGCAGTACTACGCTCGTCATACCCCATATGGCCAAGTTCCTGAACCATTTGCACGATTTCTACAGGAACATGGCATAGTTGCCCAATACTCAATTCCGGGAGAGCCTCAACAAAACGGAGTGGCGGAGCGACGGAACTGTACATTAATGGATATGGTTAGATCCATGCTTAGCTTCTCAGAATTGCCTGTTAATTTATGGATGGAGGCGTTAAAAACCGTCATTCATTTACTTAACAGAGTCCCTTCAAAATCGGTGCCTAAAACTCCATATGAAATGTGTAAGGGACGCAAACCTTCGCTTAGTTATCTACATATTTGGGGTTTTCCCGCTGAGGCTAAAATCTTTAATCCAAACATTGGAAAGTTAGATCCTAAAACTGAAAGTTTTTATTTCATTGGCTACCAAGATAAGAGCAAAGGATTTCGTTTCTATTGTCCTAATAGATATACTAAGTTTGTGGAAACGAGAGATGCAATTTTCTTAGAAGACGATATGATTAAGGGGGGTAAGGCAAGACGAGAAATCGATTTTGAGGAGAAAAGGGTCTCTGTGCCCATTCCAATGATTCAAGAACCATATTTCACTCTGCCTACTGCTGCAGGATCAAAATCATGTGATTTTGATACTACACCTGTTGTTAGTTCTACACCAGTAACTGAAATTAGTGAGATTCCTGTCTTGCAAGAATCACCTCGGCATTCAGAGCAAAACGACAATATTGCTATAAATGGTGAAGAACAACAATTGCCTCAAACTGAAGATGGTGCACAACTTAGAAGATCTCATAGAGTTAGAAGACCGGCCATACCGGACGACTATGAGGTCTATATGAGTGAAGAAGTTAAAATGGAGGGTGATCCCACCTCTTATGAAGAAGCTATGAGAAGTCCTATGTTGGTTGAATGGCAAAAAGTTATGGAAGAAGAGATGGAGTCTATGGATGCTAATAAAGTCTGGAAACTAGTGGAAATTCCCAAAGGAGCTAAAACGGTAGGCTACAAGTGGGTCTACAAAATTAAACGTGACTCCAATGGAAAAATAGACAAATTTAAAGCCAGACTTGTAGCGAAAGGATTCACTCAAAGAGAGAGAATAGATTATAATGAGACATTCTCACCTGTCTCAACTAAGGACTCATTCAGAATAATTATGGCATTAGTGGCGCATTATGACTTAGAATTACATTAAATGGATGTAAAAACAGTGTTCCTCAATGGAGATCTGTATGAGGACGTTTACATGACACAACCAAAAGGTTTTGTCACCAAAGGAAAAGGACACATGGGATGTCATTTAAGAAAGTTCATCTATGGACTTAAGCAAGCCTAGAGACAATGGTATCTCAAATTTGATGACACAATTAGACAGTTTGGATTCAAAGAAAATGAGGAGAATAATTGCAAATATTCTAAGTTTAAGAATGGGAAATTTATTTTTCTCATTTTATATGTAGATGACATACTATTGGCCAGTAGTGATGTTCATCTACTAATAGAAACTAAGAAATTTTTATCCTCTAACTTTGATATGAAAGATCTTGGTGAAGCCTCGTATGTTTTGGGCATAGAAATTCATAGAGATAGATCCAAAGGGGTATTAGGACTCTATCAGAAAACATACTTGGAAAATGTGCTAAAGAAATATTGTATGCATAAATGTAAGCCATCGTCTGATCCTATAGTCAAGGGTGATAAGTTTGGGAATTTTCAATGTTCTAGGAATCAGTATGAGATTGATCAGATGAAAGTAGTCCCATATGCTTTAGCTGTCAGAAGCTTAATGTATGCTCAAGTATGCACTCGCCCTGACTTAGCTTATGTTACCGGGATGCTTGGCAGATATCAGTCCAATCCAGGTGTGGATCACTGGAAGGCAGTGAAGAAAGCTTTAAGATACATACAAGGTACTAAGGGTCTCATGTTGACATATAAAATCAGATTCACTAGAAGTAGTGGGATATTCAGACTCAAATTTTACGGGTTGTGTAGATACCAAAAAATCCACGTCGGGATATATATTCACTCTCGTAAAAGGAGTCATTTCATGGAAAAGTTCTAAACAAACTGTTACTGCATCATCCACAATGTATGCAGAGTTTGTTGCTTGTTATGAAGCCACTGAGCAGGCAATTTGGCTTAAGAAATTTTTACCCGAACTTAGAGTGGTAGACATCATTGAAAAACCACTTAAGCTATACTGCGACAATGAACCAGCAGTATTCTACTCTCACAACAACAAGTTGAGTGGAGCCGCCAAACACATCGACATTAAATTTTATGTTGTGAAAGAACGAATCCAGGATCATACTATTATTCTTGAGCATATTAGAACTGAGCAAATGCTCGCGGATCCGTTAACATAAGGTCTTCCACCCAGCGTGTTTAGAGAGCACGTGACCGGTATGGGTTTAAAGGAGAACCTATGATTTCCTGGATACTTAGAGGTCAGACTAAGGATAAGAACATATTTATAAGTGTAAAATGTGACGTGGTCGTCGAGTCAAGCAGCGCGTAATTGGCTGTCTTCGATGCGTCGTACTCTTCACATGGAGCATAGTGAAATATGTGTAAGATTAAACAAAAGGATTAATAAGTTCTTAGACCGTGGTCAAGGGGGAGAATGTTGGAAGATTTGACCACGAAAGAAAAGGGAGATTGAATTGGTTGCGATCGCAACCGACTCAATCTCTAAGAAGTCTTGATCAAAGACTCCTCAACCGATCCGGTTGGGAGGCCCACTGGGACATCTCTTCATCTATAAAAGCAGAGGCTTTTGCCTCATCGGGTAATAGAAGAAAAGGGAGAAAAAGAAGCGAAGAAAGACAATAAATTAGACATCACCCGAAAGAGTTGATCATTAGAGAAGAGAAAGCTCCGGGAAGGTTCTTTTTTCTTCGGCGAAGAAGCAACAACCACCGACAAGCATCAATGACAGTAAACGCTTCTGCAAACGAAGGTACGTGTGCGTAAGTTTAATTACTAATACAATTTGATTAAGTATGGCTTGATGATTGAATTGATACATGAGATAAGAATTAGATCGAAACAATTGAGCATACAAGTTTAGATCCAAATATTTCATAAACTATCAGAGGGTACTTGTTTCCCTTATACGGCAGCACATTCATTCATAAAAGTAATACCCAGAAATTTCCTCTCAGTAAACAATGCTTGTTGTTGTTGCGTTTCAAGTTGCCTCAATAACCAACAATGGCAGTAAGAGTTACAGGAAATACAAATGCAATTTCTTTTAAATATGGCAGGAGCACTATCCTTCATTGAAGATACAAAATCTGTTTACAAATTATAACCTGAAATTTCAGGCTTCTTATTCCTGGAATATTCTGTTCCCCTGGGAGGCTGCACGCCAATTTGCTCGTGTCTACTCCAATGTGCACCATGACCATGAAACTTGTATTCCATCAAGCCTTAGACTCTGAAACTTATTGGATCCCGCTTCTTCCAAACGATTCATCGGACTTATAGGACTCCAGCTTGTTGTCTCCACTGCCTCTCTGTTGTCCATGCCATAATTTCCAGTAAACAGTCAGCCACTCCATCCTTGCTTGCCTATTTCATTCACTAATCACCCATCTTCAGCCAGGAACTCAAAAAGTTCAGAACTTCCTTCGCCAAACTGCATTGTACCGCTAGGTATATTAGTGTTTCCTCGTCCAGAATGAATATGCAGCAGACAGGCACATGCCCGATCCCTACTTGGCTGGTTGCCTGCTGTCAGCAGTTTTTGATGCATAGTAATCCAAGCAAACTGGATCACTTCCAGTTCAGCTGCCCTCTCAATGGTATCCAGAACTGAAAGGTTGAAGAGAGCCAATCATCTGTCTGGTAGGCAGATTTCAATGTGTACAGGCCGCTGATCATCCATCTCTAATGTAGCGAATCCTTTCTATCAGTGTGCAGCATGGCACTTTGTTCTGACACCTCTTGAGCAGTTTTGTATCATCCGGACCAGCTTACAGTTGCCACTCTGCAACTCTTTGCTTTGCTCATGTTTTTTTGTTAATCTGGGCAGCATGTCATACCGGTGCAGTCAGATAAAAAGTAGTATGAGTGATATGGATTTCAGATGCCTTTTGAGGTTTCTGCAAAAGTATCACTACATCACTCTGCTAGAGGAATTTCTCAAACTTATGTCGAGCCCAAAGCTTCATTCTGACTGAAACCCTCAGCATGGAATAGAATAATCACTGACAGTTCCAAGTAATTCATCTTGCTCAGATGCACTTCCCTCTTCATCAAGCTCAGTAAAATAAGCTGAATCAGGCTAATATCCAGAGTTTCATCTCACTGATCAAATCATTCAACATCTCATACAGCTCCCTCGATCTCAGATGGACTTTATCTCCTACAAGGAAACCATGCATCTCGCTGTGTACTTCAGTCCAGCTACAACCAGGTTCCTTTTTAAGCCGTCCCTGTCTCATTAGCCTTCTTGTGCTTGGAACACCAGCCCATTTCCATGATTCAGCATATACGTTTGAGAGAAGAACGTAAACTGAAGAATCATCTGGATCCAATCATAGAACATTGTTAGCAGCAAGTTCAGCCACTTCAGTATCTTGACAGATCTTGCAAAGGCTCAGTAGAATTTTCCATATGACCACATCTGCTTCAAAAGTCATGCTGCTGATAAATTTCAGAGCTTGCTGTGGCCCCTTAGAGCGTCCTAGTATGTCCACCATGCAAGCAAAGTGTTCCGGCTGCGGTTCCAATTTGTAGTGGGTGGTCATCAAATGAAGCAGTGGCATCCATCATCTAGCAGTCAAACATGGCTGCAAGCTCGAAGAACTGCAATAAAACTTGCATGATTTGGCACAACATTCTCATTCTGCATCATCTCAAACATCTGTAGGGCTTCCAATCCTTGGCCATGGAGCGCATAGCCACATATCATAGCATCCCATATCACAAAATCCCGTTTCTGTGCCTTTTCAAACATCTGCAATGAATATGGCGTATTCCTACACATGGCATACATGTCTACAAGAGGGCTAGATACGTATTCATCTCCAAGCATTTCTTGCTTGATAATCTGACCATGGGTCTGTTTTCCCAGCTCAATTGTAGCCAGATTAGCACAATATCAAGAATGGTTGCATAAGTAAAATGATCAGAAATTAGTCCCATATCTAGCATCTTTGAGAAGCATTTGTGAGCTTCTTCACTCTGTCCGTTGACTGAAAATCCTGATATGATGGCGTTCCAGGAAACAAGTTCCTTCCTTCCAATTCTGTCATGGAGTTTCCGAGCCTCTACAATCATGCCACATTTGCAATACATATCAACAACAGTGCTTGCTATGAAAGCATCTGAACCAAGCCCGACTAGATTATTTTATCATGAACCATCAATCCATACTCCAAAGATTGTAAACTTGCACGTACCTTAAGAACACTACCATATGTGAAATCATCAGGTTCCATACCGGAGCGCAACATTTCATTAAAATGACCTATAGTATCCTCCTATCGCTTGTTTTGCTCAAGAGCCGCTATAATAGCATTCGAAGAGATCGAATCTCTTTGCTCATCTCCTGGAATATAAGGTATGCTTCTGCCAATGCTTTGCACTTCCCATAAAAGATCCAAATCATTTCTAACACAAACATCCACATAAAAATCTGATTTATTGCTAAGCAGTGGATTTGTAACCCTTGAAAGTACCCCTTAACCCCAGCACAAGCACTGAAAACACCAGATAAGCTGACAGCATCGAAACCAATGCCAGACCTGGTCATGAACTGAAACAGTTCCATAGCTTCAGCTCCTAATCCTGCACGTACAAGCCCAACCATCATGGCGTTGCATGTCTCCACAGTATGGCTGGGCAAACAAAAGAATGCCCTTCTAGCATCAACCAAGCTATTAGCCTTAGCATACACGCACAAAATGGCTGTCCCAACAACACGGTTAGAATTAAACTTATTGTTTATGGCCTGCATGTGTAACTGCTTACTTAGCAGTGCTCAGGCATGACAATGCCGCACAAGATCTAAAGGCACTGGAATAATCTGGCTGGCTCACCCCCAGTCCCAAGCCCCAACCTCTGCATCTCTGCAAAGGCAGTGGCGGACCTAGCTAGGATTTTATCAATGGGTATGCCATAAAAGTTTTTTACATGCAATCTAATAAAATTATTTACTAATTTAGAAAAAATAATATTTACGTAAGTATAGCAATCGATATATAGGTATAACTGTAATATAATAAAAGTCATGTGTGACGATAGAAAACTTACTATATTATGAAAATATATATTATTAATGTTTATATTAGATGAACCAATATCTAATCTAGTGATACTATTGATGTCCCTCTTGTTGATACATAAATAAATACTAATAAGAATGCACAGAATGAGAAGAACACGAATGAAGATAAATCTAAAACCAAACAAATTTCTTGTTCTATTCAACAAATTCAAACGGTTTTGTCCATATATATGCGACAACATCCATGATTATCTCGAAGTTATGAAAACGGGAACAAAAATGGTGAGTATGTTGTGTACATCCGCGAGTGAGTGTTGTGATAGCACGAAGACGTGCACTGTGTGCAGTTGAGGATGATTCGTCTGTTTGTTGTCTGATGCAATCACCGCCTCATTGGACGCTAGAAAAAATCACGAGCAAATCATGCTTACTTAAAAAAAACACGGTCACTGCCAGTCTCAAAGCACTAGAAGAAAATCATAACAGAGTTGATGAGTGCCATAAAAATGGGACCAAATTCAAAGCTACCATAAAAAACGTGAGCTGTCATTGCAGTGATAAAATCAATTGAACAATGGCTGATAGCATGCACGATCGTGTTTATGTTAGAATTAATTGTACCAAGGTACGTCTAATCACCTCCATGTTTGCTGGCCCAAAGGGTATTGCCCATGCCCACTGGCATACCCTTTGGGTCCGCCCCCGCTGCGAAGTGCAAACAGCTCCAGCCCACGCGTATACTGCTCATTCTGAACGCATCCAGCGGGCAATGCACCCCACGAGACCCAGTTCCTCTCGTCCATTCTATAAAAAAAGTGCAGGGCGTCTTCTATACTCCCGCACTTGCCATACATGTCCACAAAGAGCATTTCCACTTCGGACACCAACCTCTAAACCCGTCTTTACTGCCAATGCATGGATTTGAACACCGAACGCCAAGTCCTCCAGACCACCGCATGCCATGAGAAGGACAGCAAACGTCGTCCGGTCGGGGGCGACACCACAACACGCCATCTCCAGGAACAGGCCCAAGGACTCCCGGAACATGAAGCATGGCAGTAGCTCGAGACGAGCGTGTCCTACGACACGACGTACGGGTTTGCCATCGCGTCGAACAGCGCGAACGCGGCGTCGATGTTTCTCGTCTGAGAGTACGACGTGAGCATGGTGTTCCACGAGACCGTGTCCCGGTGGGGCATCGTCTCGAACATCCTGCGAGCGCCTGCAGCGCCTCCGCAGCGTGAATACATCTGGAGGAGGCAGATGGAGACGAAGGCGGCGGGGATGAAACCAGACACGAGCATGCGCGCGTGCGCGGCGCGGCCTGCGGTGAGGAAGCGCGGCCGCCGTTGACGCAGAGCTGGAAGAGGTCGGATAAGTTGGCGAGGGCCCCCGCCTGCGCGGGGGACGGCCGCGACATTGGGGCCCCGGGGAGGGCACGAAGCCGGAGGTCAAGGTCATGCGCTAATGGCCGGAGGCGACGCGACGGGCGGTGGAGGAGAGGGAGGGACCTTGCTCGCAAGGGCAAGGGGCACAGACATGAATTACACAACTCTTAAAGTTGACCTTTGTTGGAATAACTTATCTCATAGCTCTTTTTAACAGAAAAATAGAAAAAAAATTAAAATGTGTTCAACTCTCTTACTCATATCACTCACTTGAAAACAAAGCTATGACAATCAGGTGGGCTGCGCCTCGGGGGGCGGCCGACCGTCGGGGAGGGGGGGGGGGTTGGGGAGCGGGGGAGGGCGGGTGGGGCGACCGGCCGTCCGAGGGGTGGAGCGGGGGAGGGCCGCTGAGGCGGCCGGATCCCATGCGGCGGCAGCGGCGCTGTATTGTTTTGAAGGCAAAGTAAGGGCTAGGTAAAAAAATAAAAGAAAGATTTAGACGAGGGTAGTTTTGACTTTTTCATCTGTTGACTAAAAAATATATATACGGATGGTAAACGAGTGAACTAGTTATAATTATAATAATATTTTAGCGAGTCATCTGTTGAGAATAGTATTATGACGACGCCTAACGTTGAAAATGATATAATTTCAATTGTTTCTAACACTCATGCGGACGGACCAGCTATTGCGCTGGCTGGGGTGTCGATATGCTACGGCCCACCTCACTCGGGGGATGAGCTGCGCTATGGGCCATTATTACGCCACATCAAGACCCAGCCCAAGCCCGAGGCAGCCCAACACCAAGCAATACATATGATCAGAGCCGATGCCTACTAATCTATTGCTTAAGAGGGCCCAAACATCACAGTAACTAGCTTCAAATTTCACGCAAAACTGAAAATAAACCAACCTACCATCGCGATTGTTTCTTCCTCCTCTCCAAACAACGTTCGTCCACCGTTGATCGCGTTTGGGCAGAGCTCGCCCGTATATTCCGCGGAATACCGTCGCATAATCCAAACGGAGCAGAAACGTGGCCGTTCCACAAAACGAAAGGACCCTTCCCCGTCACTGCCAGCAGCGCGGGGCTAGCCAGCTAGGCCTAGAACCTTCCCCACGCCGGCCTTCACGCGCCCGGTCCACAACCGTCCAGCCGGCCCCACTGTACAGAGATACACACCTCCACGTCGCACAGTGCATCGAGGCCGTCCGTCACCCCGACCCCGCAAAGGCGCAGTCCGTTCCGCCGTCAAATCCTTCTCGCGTCACACTCTGTTCATTCTTCTTCTTCTCTCGCAAGTAGAGGGGGAAGGAAAGAAGAAAAAAAAAGACAGAGAATCTCGCCGCTCACGCGAGAACCCAATCTGAGCCGCGGCCGCCAACGCGACCGGATCGTGCTTAGCCTTTGACGGCATGTCGGGCAGCGGTGAGGGCGTTGGGAGCGGCGAGTCCCCGCCTGCTGCCGCGGCGACGCTGCACATCCGGTGCGCGAACGGCTCCAAATTCACGGTGCAGGCGGACCTGGGCGCCACGGTGGGGGCGTTCAAGGAGGTCGTGACCGGGAGCTGCAACGTGCCGGCACCGCAGCAGCGCCTGATCTACAAGGGCCGCATCCTCAAGGACGAGCAAACCCTAGAAAGCTACGGTGCGTGGCACGCTGATCCTTAGGCTAAAATAGCTAGCGATTCGGTCCTGTTTGGTGGAATCGGACGGTACGGAACATGAATTTTGTGGTGTGGTAGTGAGTCTGCGCGGTTGGGGGTGTCCATGCAATGCCTGTTTTGGGTGTCATTACTCACTAGCGTATCGACGGTTGCTGGATTCTGCATTTGGTTTCCCTGTGCTCTGCATGCTATCTTGTAGTAGATTTATCGCATATCGTGCTAGACCGTTAGCTGATACACGTGTGATTGGGTGATGTGTGTAGCTTAGTGCGTCGATGGTAACGTATGCTGCAAATGTTGATAATATTAGTTACTTGTCGTATCAGTAGGCGAAAAAGGTGGAAACTTTTCTTGCCGTGACTCGCGAGTAATTCAGTTCTTCATGGACCTGCAGTCGGTACTGCTGGTTGTGCATGTATCTGTCGTATATTGATAAGTAAAGCAGATATTTCCCTTGGATGGACTGGGAAGAATCTTGGTACATTAGCTTGTATTGCCATGTGTGAGTTATTTTACTATTGTTAGTTTGTCAGTGAACTTTGCTATAGTACACTTGATTCTCCAAAAGTGACAGCAACCGTCTCATGTTTCCTCAGGTATCATATAACATAGGACTGAGTAAATTTTAGATAACCTGTTAATTCACTATATTTGGATGCTGCCGTGGGATCATGCTTAAACAACCTTTCTGTTTAAAAGCAGCTGTACAGCTGATGGATTCTGTGGTTGTTCAAGTGCTGTTAGTAATTCTAAATGAGGGGTCGATATCACCTACACTGTTCTCTGCTGTTAATATCCTTGCCATATACGTTAAATTAGTGTCACCTAAATACTGAAAAATTGTGACATTCAGATTTAATAAGATCCGTTTTAGTGCTATAAATTATCATGATTATCAGGTTCACAGTGTAGTGACTCTTTTTGCAGCTCCATATTTATTGCCAAAATTCATTCTATATACATTCTCACGTGGAGTTCACTTGCATTTGTTCATATTGGGGGTAGAAGCATTCTCTTTCTTTCTATATTAACGTTGACATACTGTTTCAGCTTTGGATTTATTAAGCATCTTAGTAATTCATTACTTCTGCTTCTTGTATTCTGCAGGGGTTGAGACCGACCACACAATTCACTTGGTGCGTGGTGTTGCCCAACCAGCTGCATCAGGCACACCTGCTGCTGCTAGCCCCAATGCTTCATCTACTCCTAGCAGTGACCCAGCAGTTGGCCTGGGAAGCCTATTTCCAGGTATTGGTGCTCCAAGATCTGGCAGGCCATCGGGTATATTTGGGCCAGGATTTCCAGAACTAGAGCAAGTAGAGCAACATTTAAGCCAGAACCCCAACATAATGAGGGAAATAATGAATATGCCAGCGATGCAAAATCTCATGAATAACCCTGAGTTAATACGTAATATGATCATGAATAATCCACAATTGCGTGAGATCATGGATCAGAATCCAGATCTTGCCCATGTTCTCAATGATCCAAGTGTCCTCCGCCAGACCCTTGAAGCAGCTAGAAATCCTGAAATTATGAGAGAAATGATGCGAAACACAGACAGAGCTATGAGCAACATTGAATCTTCTCCTGAAGGATTCAATATGCTTCGACGCATGTATGAAACTGTCCAGGAGCCTTTCATAAATGCAGCTACAACGGGTGGAGAAAGCAACACAGCTTCAAACCCATTTGCAGCTCTCCTTGGCGATCAGGGGTCTAACCAACCCAGCCAACCTGCAACAAATGCTCCAACTCCTGGCTCAGAGTCGACAACTGGAACCCCTGTTCCAAATACTAATCCACTTCCAAATCCCTGGAGCACCAATGGTAGGTTTATAATTCCTCCAATACCTTTGAATGTTTTCATGTTTTTGTGTTGATGGTTGCATGTGTTATATCTTTATATTTTCATCTGTCTACTCAAATCAGCAGCTGGGAATGCACAAGGAGCAACACGATCAGGTGCTGCTGGCAATGCAAGAACTGGCGCCACCGGTGGCCTAGGAGGGTTAGGCTCACCAGATTTGAGTAGTTTGCTTGGTGGTCTTGCTGGCAATGCAGAGACCGGTGCTGCTGGCGGTGGGCTGGGCCCACCAGGTTTGGGGAGTTTGCTTGGTGGTGCACCTGATGCTTCTCTTTTGACTCAGATGTTGCAAAACCCTGCAATGATGCAGATGATGCAAAACATTATGTCGAACCCACAAACCATGAACCAGGTCCAGTTTGTTTCAACTTGAGCCAACCTTTTCTTGTATGATTATTTGAATTATAACATTGGGTTCTGTAATTTCTGCTTCACAGTTGCTTAACTTCAATCCAAACACCCGTAACCTGATGGAGTCAAACACTCAGCTGAGGGAAATGTTCCAAAATCCGGAATTTCTTCGCCAGTTAACATCTCCAGAAACTCTACAGGTACTTTACTTATATCCTTTAAGTGGGTAGCCCTGTCTCACTAAGGCTGACACTTTTCCTCCTTTCAGCAATTACTCTCATTTCAGCAGAATTTATTAGGACAGCTTGGTCAACACCAACCCAACCAGTGAGTATCTTTGACTGGACAGCACCTAAATTGCTAAATTCCATCTATCCTATTATTTATTCTTTTCATATCTATATGAAATGAAAATTGTGAATTGTTATTCAGGGGTGGCAACCAAGGAGGCAATGCTACAGGTATTTTCTTGGTTACTTTAAAATACCTTTTTTTGTTGGCTTGTAGCAGTATAGATGTCGGGTTATGATCTTAATGTTTTGAATGGCCCTTTTGCGTGTTTTTCTTGTGCAGCTGCAATTGCATTGCTGTACATATGGTGCTTGGTTGACTCTTTATTCCTTGATGTTTCAGCCCTGCTATGAGTTAAGCTATGAATTTAGACCAGTAATCATTGCTAAACTGCTGAGATGCACAGAATAAGGTTAACAGTTATCCCAGCAGTCACTTGAATTAGCAAATATCCTGTGATACATAAATGTATGGAAATGGAAATAGTTTGTGTATGCCTGAATACTGTCGCACTTATACGGATGTGATTACCGGGAAGCATGTGGAGCCCTTTAAGTGAATTTGTTACATGGTGAACATGCCTGAGCTACTTTTACATCTGCTTTATTGTGCCGTCCTTATAGTATAGTGGACAATCAAATCCATTGATACTGACATCAAGTGAGTTCTCCTTTCTGTAGCAGTGTTAGATGTGCATCTGTGCACTGACGATATCTTTCTAGTTCTAGATAAATGATAGAAATTATTTCGAGTTCAATAGTGACTATGAAACATTTACTTATAGGTATGCAAGGAAACACAAGTCTTGATACCTTGGTGAGCATGCTGAGTGGGCTTGGAGGCAGTACAGGTGTGCCAAATACTTCCAATGGTTAGTATACATAACTGAATGAATGCTCACATTGAGTCCTATTTCGTAGTTTGAAGCGATTGATTATATTCTCAACCTTTTCCAAATTTTCAGTGCCACCCGAGGAGCTCTATGCAGCACAGCTTGCTCAGCTCCAAGAAATGGGTTTCATTGATACTGCTGAGAACATTCAAGCCCTGGTCGCTACTGCTGGGAATGTAAATGCTGCGGTGGAGCGCCTTCTTGGCAATCTGGGCCAGTAGTGAAAGCGAGCCAGACGCTTGGTCACCATTCGGCACATCCTCAAGAGTGTTTTGGCTTTGATGTTTTCCTAGCCCTAGGCCCCAAATTGGAAGGCAGTGTCCATAGTCCGATGAACAAAATAAAAAAGAAGTCAACCATTAACTTCCGCTCCCATACATGGTCGTCGTGTCTTTGTTTTTTACAGTGTTCTATTTGCATTTTGGATTAATGTGCATACATATCATCAGAATATTTACCGCATAGAATATTCTCCAGTTTTTCAACTGTTGATTCCCCATCTATCTGAATCTGATCCATGTATCTGATGGTTCTCTCTGAAAAATGTATTGATGCTTTCTCGTGTTGATTTGGACGGCATCCGTAGTTCCAGGCATGTTTGATCTATGAGGCTGTTGATTTGTGAAATTTTCTTCGAGGCATTTAGGGTATGCTTGGTCTTGGCGTAATGAGGAGTTAACAAGATTTGCAGCTTTAAATAAAAATACTGGAAGGCTCGTCCTGCCATGTCCTGAGTTGTCCTGCAGAGAATGCAATTGTTTTGTAGCAAACAAGCATATAGGTGGCCTGACCCGGCCTAAGTCTGGCTGGGCTCGGGCACCTCGGCGCGGCACGGTCTGGAAAAAATCGTGCCGGGCTGGCCCACGGCAAGAGGTCTAGGCTCGGGCACGGGCTGAATTCATTTTATGCGGGTCGGGTCGGGCTGACCCGTGACCTGTTTATTTTAAAATATATTAAAAATAACGAAGAAATATATTATTCGAGCTTAAATGGGCCTCACCACTGGGCTGACGGGCTAACTTTAAATGGGCCGTGCCGGGCTAGCCTGACGAGCTAGAGGTTAAGGCTCGGACACGGCCCACACCAGGCTTCAGGCCAGACCGGGCCTATTTTTTCGTGCTGGGCCATTTTTACCGGGCTTTGTGCTGGCCCAATTGGCACGGCCCATTTGGCCACCTATAAACAAGCACCACCTCATGGCCGATTGCTTTTGACCCGGCAGCGCGGTAATCCCCACGGCGGCGCCGAGGTTTGGGAACGTGGAGACCTGCCTGGCTGCGTCGGTGCCAAAAAGGTCTTAGATCTCGCTCGGAACAAGTTCCGCTTTCGTTCATAAAAATGCACTGCCGCGGCGAGAAACCGTCGAAACCTACATCTTTCACGGAAGCTGATTGCCGACAAGTGGGCCCAATCTGAAGGGACACCAGCGAAGACAAGCCCGGCAGCCGCCTCTCGCTCCTGTCTCCTCGCGCGCGCCGCGAGCCATCGACCAGTTGAAGGCTTAAACCCTAGCCTGGGCCACCCCGGCGCCGCCTCCACCGCCGACACCATGGACACCCTCAAGCGAAAGGCTATGGACGGCCCCGCCGCCGACCACATCTCCCCTCTTAAGGCTCCGCGGACCGATCCTACTCCCACCCCCGCTCCCGCGGCCACCCTCGCCGCCGCGGAGCCCATCGCCTGCGTGCATGACGTCTCCTACCCCGAGGGCTACGACCCGTCCGCCTCCGCCTCCCGTGTGCTCGCAGGCGGCGGCGATGGCTCTGAGCCCGCCAAAACGTTCCCGTTCGAGCTCGACCCCTTCCAGACCGAGGCCATACGCTGCCTCGACAACGGCGAGTCTGTGATGGTACGTTCTCCGAATTTATCTTGCTTTATTCTCGATAAGCTTCACAAATATTCTTAGTGCAACATCTTCTGGCGCCAATATTGCTTTTAGTTCAAGCGATCCATGAACTAGAGCAGGAACATTCTCAAATTAGGTTCAATTTTGGTGTCCATTTTTTCTTAATTCTAGCGCCCCAGGGTTAGGTCAGAAACCTTCCCTAATTAGGTTCACTCAACGCAGTGTTGGTTTTATGTGTTCTCCCCTAACTTCGTAGAGGTTTTGCTGCCACATATTGTGTTTTGCATTGTCTTAAAATTCTCCTGTGCTCACCTATCCACTACTATTCTCTTTTGATAAGTATGCATGATTGATGATTGCAAATTTGTCCCTCTTTTGAGCTATTACTTTGTATGTACGGACAAACTATCTCTCTTTTGTCAGTTAAATTGTTTGTTTTTTCTATGTTCTGCTTTCTTGGGATTTTCCAGGTTTCAGCCCATACATCAGCAGGAAAGACTGTGGTCGCAAGTTATGCAATAGCAATGTCATTACGCAATCAGCAGCGGGTCATTTATACATCTCCAATCAAGGCGTTGAGCAACCAAAAGTACAGAGAGTTCAAATTAGAGTTCTCTGATGTTGGTCTCATGACTGGCGACGTCACAATTGAGCCGAATGCCTCTTGCTTGGTACTAGTTCCTTTCCTCATTATTCTTTCAAATCAGTTATTGTATATATTTATACCTGGCACTTAAAGCACATACCCTGAGAATGCAGGTCATGACCACGGAAATTTGGCGTAGCATGCAATACAAAGGATCTGAGGTAATGAGGGAAGTCGCTTGGATTATATTCGATGAAGTGCATTACATGCGGGACAGAGAGAGAGGAGTCGTGTGGGAGGAGAGTATAGTAATGGCTCCCAAGAACTCACGGTTCGTGTTCCTCTCAGCAACTGTACCTAACGCCAAGGAGTTTGCTGATTGGGTAGCTAAGGTTTGTTTCCATGCTTCCCTGACCCCTCCCCCCTTTTCTGTTGGCATTTTTGCATTTTTGGTTACTGAGCAAACTTTCACCGTTTTTTTCTCCAACTCATCTATTTGTTACAAACATTTTCTGCTGCATATCATTGAACATTCATTTATATTGTCAGCAGATGATGTTTTTGTCAATATCAGAGTTATTATTATTATTATTCAGGTACATAAGCAACCTTGTCATATAGTATACACCGACTACCGGCCTACACCTCTTCAGCACTATGTATTTCCTTCTGGAGGGGATGGACTATACCTGGTAGTTGATGAGAAGGGCAAATTCAGAGAGGATAGTTTTCAGAAAGCATTGAACGCCCTTGTCCCTGCTAGTGACAGTGACAAAAAGAAGGAAAACAGAAAGTGGCATAAAGCTATCATGGCAGGCAAACCTAGTGAGGAAAGTGACATATTCAAGATGGTGAAAATGATAATTCAACGTCAATATGATCCAGTCATACTTTTCAGCTTTAGCAAAAGGGAATGTGAATCTCTCGCTATGCAGGTTGTCCTTTTTGTAAATAATTACTCAAATTGCAGAACATGCAGTTTATTATTTTAAAAAGACAAAATTAAGTTAAAGAAGTTGTTTTTTCTTACCTCTGTGTGGTGTAGATGGCTAAGATGGACTTGAATGGGGATGATGAGAAGGCGAACATCGAATTGATTTTTTGGAGTGCTTTGGATTTGCTTTCTGATGATGATAAAAAGCTCCCTCAGGCAAGCTCCTTCTTTTTCCTGATCAGTTTTTACAGTTTAATAATGTCTCCTGGTAATTGTAAGTCCTATAGTTCTTCCAAGATCAAGCAACTATCACAACCCAAGGAAACTAACACACTCGTATGTGTAGACGCTATAGGTATTTTGCGTTTATTTGTTCTGAGCTCGCAGTCCTGTGGACTGATTTTTGAAGCCATCTACAATGCCGTATGTTAACCATTTATTTCTTTTTCAAGCCATCGCATTTTAGTATGACTAATATTAATACCTTTTTCTATTCTCCCTGTCTCTTGGTGGACCTTTAAGTTTTTTTCTTTCTGTTGTGTTAATTGTTATTATGTAATAAACTAATGAACCGTGTTTAAAAGGCGTTGCCTAGGAGACACCTAGTTGGTGCCTAAGCGTCCAGGCACCCTGGCCTGGACACCATAGCTGGTCGACTCGCTTGGTCGGTGCCTGGCCACTGCCACCTCACAGGCTGCCGCCTCCATGGGCGCCATGGCCGGCTGCCTAGGCGTCCAGGCGCTGTTTTAAAACACCGCTAATGAATCTATAATTACTCTGAAAACTGAGCTATTGGGCTTTCTCAGGTTTCAAACATGCTTCCTTTACTGAAGCGGGGCATTGGTGTGCATCATTCTGGCCTGTTGCCTATTTTGAAGGAAGTGGTTGAGATACTCTTTCAGGAGGGCTATATCAAGGTTAGCATCTTTTACAACTCAGATTTTATCTTGTGTTGCTGTAATTTCTTAGTGCCAACAGTAGCACATTGATAGAGGTATATGCATTCTGGACTTCTGCTTCAAACATGAAGTCCATGCCTCAAAAGAGTGTGATAATGGCACTTGGTGTAGCAGTTAAGTCTAGTGTTTATTTGCTCTGTAATAAGAAGAAGTTTTTCAGTCGACAGTTTCTAGAACTGTCCAAGTAGTGGTCTGAACTGGTCCTAAACCGGTTCAGCAGTTAATCCTGCATGGCAGGAGTTAGTCAGTAGTTATCCCTGCATGGCAGGAGTTAGTTAGAAGTGATCCTGTAATCTAGGAACCGATGGCTATGACCTGATTCTCAGTTTTCACTATAATAAAAGGCACAACGCCTGGTTCACAGTGCGCAACACAAAACAATCTTTCAGTCTTTGTGAGTTGTGGGCTGATCTGCCCCTGGCCCAGGGCGGCCTGGCCCAGGGCGGTCAGAACAGGGGGACCGAACCAGGAGCCCCCTGTCAGGCGCGCACCTAGAAACAGGTCCGGATCTCCTTCTAGAAGATATTAGAGTTTAGTCTTCTTAGAGATAGAATTAGAGATAGACTAAAAGATTGAGTTGTAATAGGTCAGGACTCTTGTAAGGGGGGCTATATAAACAAGCCAAAACACCCTAGTTTTAGAGGAGATCAATAAAGCAAAATTCCTCCACCTCAACCCTAGCCGCCACCTCCCTCTCTCCTTGGAGCAGCCGCCGCCACCAGGGTTAGAACCCTAGCCGTCGCCCCTGATCTCCCTGCTCTGCGCCCCCTGTTCCCATCTGTTCTGCGCCTCCAACTCAGGAACAGGCGGCAGCTCTCCCCTCTCCCTGTTCTGATGTATCTCTCTCCCTGCTTCTGTTCTGTCCAGAACAGAACCAGAAGCTTCTGTTTTTCTTCTGTTCTAGCCTCTGTTCTTGCTGTAGATCAATTCTGGTCTGTCTCCTTGGAGGGCAGATTGATCTGCTAGTTCAGATCTGATTATACATCAAGATCAGACGCTGTTTTAGCAGGAAACAGGACCGGAGTTGCAACATGAGTTGGAGTGAACACACCTGGGAGAGGAATTGCCAACAATTGGCACCAGAGCTGGGTTGCCTTCTTTGACATGGCGTCTTCCCCGCGTTCTCCATTCCCTGCTGCTGATGGCGCTGCAGTTGGTGCAGCTGCTCCGCCCCAAGGACTGAGATCGCCAAGAAGGAGGCCACCGTCACCTTCTCCTGTTCGCCGCCGCGGGCGCTCTGGCTACAGAGAGCCGAGCATTGCACCAGTGCGAGTAGTGAGGGAGGTGAGTGGGCAATTCCCATTACTCACTAAGACAAATTATGCAGATTGGTTGTCCATGATGCGTGTCATGCTCCGCGCAAGGGGGCTGTGGACTGCCATCAAGGAGGGGACTGACAATGAAGTGGAGGATCAAATGGCCATGGAGGCCTTACTTCGCGGCGTCCCCCTCGAGATGGCATCCACCCTTGCGGCGAAGTCTTCTGCCAAGGCTGCTTGGGAGCAGCTGGAGGCATCTCGGCTCGGATCAGACCGAGCCCGCATGGCGGCGACACAGCGAGTGCGGAGGCAGTATGAGAACATCAGTTTTTAGGATGACAAAACACTTGATGATTTCACACCGCGTCTCGCCAAGATGGTCTAAGAACTGGAGATTCTTGGAGATCCAGAGGAGCCATGCAAGGTGGCTGCCAAGTACCTGCGAGTTGTGCCCAAGAAGTTCGCGCCCGTCGTCGTCTCCATTGAATCGCTTCTTGACATCTCAAATATGTCAATTGAAGAGATTACAGGCAGCCTGAGGGTGGTTGAAGGCAGAGGAGACGACGACGTTCCAGCAGCTGACGACAAGCTGCTGCTCACAGAGGAGTAGTGGCATGCGCTAATGAAGGAGAAGCAGAGTGCAGATGGCACCTCCAAGCGCTGGATCGGCAAGGGCGGATCCAAGAATCCCCCTCGAGGTCAGAGGAGGAAGGATGAGAAGGATACCTGCCATAATTGCGGCAAAAGGGGGCACTGGGCAAGGGATTGCCGTGCACCCCGTAAGGAGCAGTCACAACAGTCTCATCTGACTCAGCACGAGGAGGAGGCTCTTCTGATGGCATAGGAAGATCAGATGATCATCTCCGCATCACCTCCACAGGAGGAGCTTCATCTCCAAGAGCCAGATGCCCATGCGTTCATCAACGCCACTGACATGAATGAATATGTCAAGGGCTGGTACCTTGACACTGATGCAACAAGCCATATGACAGGAAGGGCTGAAGCCTTCTCAGACCTCAACCGCTCATTGCATGGCACGGTTAGATTTGGTGATGGATCTCTGGTGCAGATCCAAGGTCGTGGTGTGGTGAAGTTCATGGGCAAGACAGGAGAAGAAGTCAAGCTCGGCGGGGTTCTCTTCATCCCAAAGCTCAGGAACAACATAATCTCAGTTGGACAGCTTGATGATAATGGCTGCAAGGTTCAGATTGCAAGAGGCATACCATGCATTTGGGATCACCGACAACGTCTTCTTGCGAAGATCAGTCGTGGACCAAAAACCGGCTGTACATACTACAGTCGGATGTCAGACACGACATATGTCTCAGTCTGCGTCACCAGAGCGAGACAGAGCGTTGGCATGCTCGGTATGGCCATATAGGCTATGACGCGCTGCGCATGCTCTGCTGTCGTGAGATGGTGACAGGGATACCGGAGATAGGAGAGAAAACAATATGTGATACCTGCATCATCACTAAACAACGCCAAGCGCCATTTCCAGTTAAGGCCAAGTACCGAGCTGAGGCACCACTGGAACTGGTCCATGGGGGCCTTTGTGGGCCAATTACTCCAGCGACGCTGGGTGGGTGACGCGTTCATGTGGGTCTGTGTGATTACAGCCAAGAGTGATGCTGTGGAAGCCATCAAAAGAGTCAAGGCAATGATAGAAAGGGAGGTTGGAAGGCCACTCAAGGTGCTAAGCAGCGTTTTCAAGTCGTCGCCTAGGCGACGCCTAGTCGGCGACTAGGCGTTCAGGCGCTCCAGCCCGGACGCCATGGCCGGGCAACTCGCCTGGCCGGCGACTGGCCGCCGCAGTCGCCGCTGCCGGGTCGCGCCACTACCGGGTCGACGGGTCGCGCCTCGTCAACCGCCGTCGGGTCGCGCCTGTTAGTATCTGAAGTATTACTCATGGAGAGGATGACACTAAGAGTTGGGAATTTTTTTTTATTTTATTCCACACACAATGCCATGCTCAACCTAGGGGTTGGGGTTACATATTTATAGCTGAGGCAGCCAAGCATATACCTAGATGCTAGTCTAAGATGCTGTCCTACCAAATGACTAATATGCTGTCCTAACAAGGACTGAGATGTTGTCCTCTTGGTCTAAGATGCTGTCCTACCAAAGGACTAATATGCTATCCTAACAAGGACTGATATGTTGTCCTCTTAGTCTAAGATGCTGTCCTAACAAGGACTAAGATGCTGTCGTACCAAAGGACTAATATGCTGTCCTAACAAGGACTGAGATGCTGTCCTAACTAGGGGCCACACAGACCAAGAGTACAAGACTTATTCCATCATTCTCCTCCTAAGTCTTGTGCGTTGTCTTGTGGGAGAGTTGGACCATCCCGATCCTGGAGCAAAGCTCAAGCAACGTGATCCTCCCAAGGATCACGTTCATGAAAGACGGGGTTCATGAAAGTAGCACGCCTTGATGCTCCCTTCCTCCAAGCAGCCTCGGGAAAGTGGTACCTCACCCGGATGTGCTTGCTCCGTTCATGAAAGACGGGGTTCTTTGCTAGAGCCAGAGCGGACTTGTTGTCCGCCTTGAGTTCCACCGCTCCGGTGTCTTTGTCGAGGAGATCGCCAAGCAGTCAAACTAGCCAGAGCGCCTGAGTCGAAGCGGTAGAGGCCGCTATGTACTCGGCCTCGCAGCTGGACAGGGCCACCACCTGCTGCTTGACTGACTGCCAGCTAACGAGGCACTTGTCGAGGAAGAAGAGAATCCCGCTCGTGCTCTTGCTAGTGTCGATGTCGCCGGTGTGGTCGCTGTCGCTGTACCCGACAAGGTGTGCCGCCCCAGGGCACCTCGGGTAGTAGAGGCCGTGGTCGAGAGTCCCCGCAAAGTAGAGGATGATCCTCTTTACAACCTACTGATGCTTCGTCGTCGGTCGCTGCATGAACCGATTGACGTAGCCGACAAAGAATGCCAAGTCCAGCCATGTGTGGTCGAGGTAGCGAAGGCTTCCCACAAGAAGCCGATACTGCATGGCGTCCACCTCCTCCGTCGTGCTGTTGCGGCTCAGTTTTAGGCTCTCCTCCATGGGAGAGAGCTGGGTTGCAGTCTGTGAGCCCAACCAGCTCAATAATGCGCTTAGCGTAAGCAGTCTGTCGAAGCATGATCCCGGAGTCGGCCTGGTGCACCTCGATCCCTAGGTAGGAGAGAGATCCTAGGTCACTCATCTGGAAGGTGGCTTTCATCGCTTCCTTGAACGCTGCCACCTCCGCATCCTTGGTGCTGGTGATCACCAAGTCGTCGACGTAGACACCCACCAGTAGGGCATTTCCTCCATTGCCTCGCCGGTAGATGGCCACCTCGTGCGGGCTTTGCTCGAAGCCCATCCCCTTGAGCGTGGAGTCCAACTTGGCATTCCACACCCTTGGTGCCTGCCGCAGGCCATAGAGGGCTTTGCGCAGACGCAACAACTTGCACTCCTTGCCAGGAATCATAAATCCTGGCGGCTGGTGCACATAGACCTTCTCCTTTAAATCGCCGTTAAGAAACGCTGACTTGACATCCATGTGCTGAACCCGCCATCCTCCCTCAGCAGCCAGCGCAAGGAGTCGCACAGATTCCATCTGCGCCATGGGCGCGAAGGCATCGTCGAAGACCATCCCCTCCTGTTGCACGAAACCGTGTGTCACCAAGCGAGCCTTGTGCTTGACGATGGCGCCAGCTTCATCCCTCTTCAGCTTGAACACCCACTTAAGGGTGATCGCGCGGTGATCATGAGGGAGGTCAACAAGCTCCCAGGTGCGGTTGTTCTCAACCGCGTCCATCTCCGACTGCATCGCGGCACGCCATGCTGCGTGTCTCTCAGCCTCCGCGAAAGACCGAGGCTCGCTGTCGCCGCACGCAAGATGCAACTGCGCCTCCAGATCGCGAGGGACCAGTCCTGGCGCCGACTGGTCGCCGAGAAGATCCTCCATCGTACGATACCGCAATGGCTCGACGTCGTGGTATGCGTCGATGCGCTCCTCGTCGTGGCAGAGCGGAGTAACGAGCTCCACCGGTTTGTGCTCGACACGAGCTGGTGTCGGAGTGGACGTACCCGGAGGGATGGCAGTCGGTGCTGGAGTGCGTGGGGTCGTTGGCTGTGGTGGTGGAGAGGTCGTCGCAGCCGAGGTCGTGACTGTGGAGCGTGGCGTTGAAGTCGGTGGAGAAGAGCTGCCTACTCCCCCAGTTCCCTTGAAGTGCACGTACTCGACGATGAAGTTGTCGTATGTCGGAGTCGAGCCGTCGTCTACCGCCTTGTCCCATGCCCATCCCCGCCCTTCATTGAACACTACATCGCGTGCCGTGCACACGCGCTCTGTTCCTGGGTCGAGAATGCAGTAGGCCTTCGAGCCCTCCGCGTAGCCGATGAACACCCCTGGAGTGCTACTGTCGTCGAGCTTGCTGATGTGGCCAAGCTCCTTGGCGAACGTTAGGCAGCCGAAGACCCGTAGGTGAGAGACTGTCGGCTTGCTGCCCATGCCAAGCCTCGTACGGCGTCCTGCCGTTGAGAGCCTTGGTGGGCGAGCTGTTGAGGATGTAGACCGCTGTCACCACCGCCTCTCCCAGAAGATAGCCGACATTCCCCTCTGCTTGAGGAGGGCTCGAGCCATCCCCACAACCGTCTGGTTGCGTCGCTCGACGACGCCATTCTGCTGCGGGCTGTACGGCGCGGAGTAGTGGCGCTGAACACCCTCATTCGCGCAGTACAACGCGAATTCAGTTGCCGTGAATTCGCCGCCGTTGTCGGTGCGCAGCACGCGCAGCTTGCGGCCACACTCCGCCTCCGCAATGGCCTGCGCATGCCTGATGGCGTTCGCAACCTCTCCCTTGCTGCCGAGGACCATCACCCACATGTAGCAGGAGAGGTCATCGACAAGCAGCAGGAAGTAACGTCGTCCTCTCGGTGTAGCCGGTGTCACCGGGCCACACAAGTCCCCGTGCACGAGGTCGAGCCGCTCCTTGGCTCGGAAGCTCGAGTGCTGGGGAAAGGGGAGCCGCCTCTGCTTTGTCACTACGCAGACATCGTAGAACTGCTCCACATGGTCAAGGCACGACAGGCCCCGTACCATCTCCTTGGCACTGAGCCGCTTTAGGGCCTTGAAGTGAAGGTGCCTAAAGCGCTCATGCCACTGCCACGCCTCGTCACCCCGGTGAGTAGCAAGGCAGAGAGGTGCTACCTGCACGTTAAGGACATAGAGTCGATTGGTGCCTCTGGTTACCTTGGCACGAAGGCGACAATGGCGATCCCAAATCCTCATGACTCCATCCTTGATCTCCACGCGCGGACCGTTCTCATCCAGCTGGCCTAGACTGATGATAGAGTTCCTCAACGTGGGGATGTAGTAGACTCCGACGAGCAGCCTGTGCTCACCAGACTCGGCGGTGAGGATGACAGAGCCGACGCCCTTGGTCTCCACACCAGAGGCGTCCCCAAACTTGACGGAGCCTCGGACATTGGGGTCGAACTCAGTGAAGAACTCCCGTGGACCAGTCATGTGATGGGTGGCGCCAGTGTCGGGGCACCATTCGTCAGTCTTGTCGTTGCTGGAGCCGTCATCGAGAAAGGCGTGTGCTCTCGGCTCATCGATGTGGAGGAGAGCCGCTGCGGCCGATGCCACTGGAGGTGGCTCGATGCTTGCGTGCGCCAGGAGCAGAGCCGGCTCCTCCTCCTCCTCCACCTGTGCGACGTGGGCCTGGCCACGTCGTTGCTGTCGACACCCCCTGGCCCAATGACCAAGCTTGCCACATTTGTGACAGGTGTCGTCTCGTGCTGGCTTCCGGTTGCTGGCGGCGCCGCCTGGGCTCGTGGACGCCACCCTAGGCACGTCTCTGCGCCCCGGCTTGGGCACCTCCGCGCCCCTTGCTTGGCATGCCGTGCTTGCGGCCACCTTTCGAAGAGGAGGGCTCCCCCTTCTTCCCGTCACCTTTGCAGGCCTCCCACTGCTCCCGAGTGAGATGTAGCTATCGCCTCTTCGATCGACATCGTGGAGAGGTCCAGCAGAGACTCGAGCGAGCGATCTGCTTGTACTTCTCGGGGATGCAACGGAAGAGCTTCTCGACGACCTTCCCCTCGTTGTAGGTGTCACTGCACCATCTTCTGCAGTAGTGTGTTGAGACAGAGAGCAAAGTCATCAACATCCTCACCTGGTTTGAAGGCCAGGTTCTCGCACTCCTTGCGGAGTGCCTGCGGTGTGGTCTTGCGGGCGTGGTCGCTGCCGATGCGTGCCGCAGCGATAGCGTCCCAGGCCTCCTTGGCAGTCCGCTTATTGGAAAACGAGAACTGCATCTCGGACGGTACTGCAGCAATGAGAGCATCCAACGCCCGTCGATCCTCGTAGTAGTCGACGTCGCCGTACCGGATTGCTTCCCACATGTGCCGCACTTGGAGCCGTATCCTCATCACCGCGGCTCACTCGACGTAGTTGGTCTTGGTGAGGGTAGGCCACCCACCGCCGGGACCAACGTCCCTGACAATGGTCTGGATCCCGTGGTGACCATGGTACCTGTTCGGGGAGGGAGAGTCGCGCCGCCTGTAAATGCCTCGATCTCCGTCGACCCAACCACCCCTGTCGGGAGCATCACAGGCGCGTCCGCGCCCGTCTGGGCCGCAGCCGCCGTGCTCATGGGGGTGCGTGGCTGCCCACTGTGGCGTCTGTGGTCGTGCTACCTCCCCCGCCAGCCTGAGGTCTTCGTTGGTGCCGCCGTCGGTAGAATCAGAGTCTCTGTCGCTACTTCCGCCTTCGCCGCCGCCAGTTTCGCCGCCGCCAGCCTCGCCGCCCTCGCCGCCCTCGCTGCAACCTCTGCTGCTGCTCGCTCGCGTTCTTCTGCCGCGGCGACCTCGGCCTCCTGTCGATGCCGCGCGCTCGAAGCGACCGAGTGCTGAGACCATCATTCGGACATGGCGCGCTAGTGGGGCAGTGTTGTGTGGGGAAGAGGCTATCTCAGACAAGCTGTTGCTCGTCTATGCAGAAGAGGAGGAATGAGTTGAAACATCCGGTGTTATTGCTGCCGGTTGAAGACGAAGAGAGGCGTGGGAAGGAGATGAACAGGAGATATCTAGGCTACATGATAGAATGACTCTGGTACCACTTGTTAGTATCTGAAGTATTAATCTCATGGAGAGGATGACACTAAGAGTTGGGAATTTTTTCTTGTTTCATTCCACACACAATGCCATGCCCAACCTAGGGGTTGGGGTTACATATTTATAGCTGAGGCAGCCAAGCATATACCTAGATGCTAGTCTAAAATGCTGTCCTACCAAAGGATAATATGTTGTCCTAACAAGGACTGAGATGCTGTCCTCTTAGTCTAAGATGTTGTCCTACCAAAGGACTAATATGCTATCCTAACAAGGACTGATATGTTGTCCTTTTGGTCTAAGATGCTGTCCTAACAAGAACTAAGATGCTGTCTTACCAAAGGATTAATATGCTGTCCTAACAATGACTGAGATGCTGTCCGAACTAGGGGCCACACAGACCAAGAGTGCAAGACTTATTCCATCAGCGCCGCCTCAACCGTCGTCCGGTTGCGCCGCCTCAGCCGCCGCCGGGTCACGCCTCCTCTGCCGCCGCCGATTGGGAGAAGGGGAGAAGGGTTTGAGTGGCTTTTTTAGGGTTAGGGGTGTTATATTTGTGATCTGGACATATCGGGCCTATTCCCAGCCCGTCCCGCCGCCGCCCCTCCTCGCGCCCACCTTCCCATCAGGCATCCTCGCCCCGCCACCGCCTCCTCCTCCCCCCGTCCCACCGCCGCCCTTCCTCGTGCTCGCCTTCCCATCGGGCATCCTCGCCCCGCCGCTGCCTCCTCCTCCCCTCGCCCGCTCGCCGCCGCCGGGTCCTCCTCCCCTCGCCCCTCGCCGCCTCCTCCTCCTCCCCTTGCCCTGCCGTCGCCGCCAGGCGCCTGGGCGTCCGGAAGGCGTGTAGGCATCCGTACGGTGATTCACAAGCCTGGTGCTAAGGACTGACAATGGAGGGGAATTCACAGCAAGAGAATTTGCTGCTTATTGTGCAGATGAGGGGATTCAGAGGCACTTCTCCGCTCCGTATACTCCACATCAAAATGGAGTGGTAGAAAGGAGGAATTAGTCAATTCTTGCTACTGCAAGAGCTCTGCTCAAGGAGAGAGGCATGCCAACATGCTACTGGGGAGAAGCTGTTAGCACAACTGTGTTCTTGCTGAACAGAGCCCCCACTAGAGCTCTGGATGGGATGGCACCCTATGAAGCCTACTATGGGAGGAAGCCAGCTGTGAGGTTTCTCAAGGTTTTTGGTTGCTTGGTATTTGTCAAGGACAAAAGACCAGGGCTGAAGAAGCTAGAAGACAGAAGTCACCCCATGATGTTCATTAGCTATTCAGATGGGGCCAAATCCTACAAGCTGCTTAATACAGCCGCAGGGCGTGTAAGTGTATCCAGAGATGTAGTCTTTGATGAGGACATAGGCTGGAACTGGAAAAAAGAAGAGGAAGGCATAATGTTACAAAAGGCGTTAAAAGGCGCTCGCCCAAGCGCGCTTAGGCGCTGGGTGAGGCCCCGACGCTGCACCCAGGGTGGTAGGCGGAGGCGAGGCGGTGGCTGCGCCTAGGCGGCGCGCGACGCTCGCGCAGGCGTGCAGAGGCGGTCCGATGGAAGCGCGGAGGCGAGCGGGCGGCCGACTGATTTTGGTGGAGAAAAACTCTTCTTCGCGCGCGCGCTCCCGCCCGAGAGGAGTCAGCCGCCATTTGTTCCCGCGCGCTTGACTCGGTCAGCGACTCAGCTCCCATTTGTTCCTGCGTGCAGCAGCTTCCCCGTGATCTCCCGTTGAGTCCCACGCGTCGCCTCTGAATCCTAGGCTCGAGAGACGAGAAGAGATGGAGGACGGAGGCAAAGCGGGCGACCTGGGCACGCTCCGCATGGTGCTCGCCATCTTCCAGTGGTGGGGCTTCAATGTCACTGTCATCATCATGAACAAGTGGATCTTCCATGTCCGAATCACTTCTTCACTCATCCTCCCATTCTTCTAATTCATTCGGTTCCTGCATCCCGTTTTCATTTGGGGTCGGATCTAGTGTGTTAGGATGCCAAAGGTGTCTCCTTTCCCAGCAATAGCGAATGATTCGGTATTCGGGGATGTGATTTGACAGTGCCGACAGAGAGAGGAAGCCGGACCAATGCTAGTGCTGCCTTCCGAGAAAGGCCAAGCCAGGGAAGACCAGCCCAGGAGACAAGACACATACACTAATTTTTTTTATCTATTACTACTAAAGTATCTAACGCCTAGACACCGCCTTAAAACGCCTAGACACGCCTAGGCTCTAGGCGGAGGGTCACCGCCCGCCTAGCGCCTAGCGCCTTTTGTAACCCTGGGAAGGCACAACATTGCAGCAGGATTTTTCATTAAAGTTCTATACAGTGAGTGTGCCGGCTACCCAAGAAGAAAGGACAAAATCACCAATTTCTCTCCCAGCTCCTTCTCCATGCTAGGGGACCATCAACCTGAGCCCAGAACTCCAACTCCAGAAGCTCCTGAGTTTGTGACACCACTCAATGACGATGAGGATCGTCTGGACGCCTTTCATGATGAGTCCTCGATCCGCTATCGTCGCATTGACAATGTTATAGGCTCTAGAGAGCCTGCTCCAGGACATGCTTTGCGGCAGTTGGCACATAGGCCATGTGGACATCCTCCAAGAGTTCAGGAGGAACTTCAGTTGGCAGCAGAAGGGGAGCCAGAGACTTTCTTTGAAGCTGAGAAGAGTGATTCCTGGCGCAAGGCAACGAAGAGCTGAACTCCATTCAAGAGAATCAAACATGGGAGTTAGCAGTTTTGCCAGAGGGTCATCATGCAATCAGCCTCAAGTGGATCTTCAAGGTCAAGAGAGATGAATCAGGGGCAGTTGTGAAGCACAAGGCACGTCTCGTGGCCAAAGGCTATGTCCAAGAACCAAGGGTCGACTTTGAAGAGGTATATGCTCCTGTAGCTCGTATAGAGTCAATACGGCTGATACTTGCTCTTGCAGCAGATGAAGGCTGGGCAGTCCATCATGTGGACGTTAAGACAACCTTTCTCAATGGTGAACTTGCTGAAGAAGTGTATGTTCATCAGCCACAAGTGTTTGTGGTCCCTAGCGAGGAAGATAAAGTGCTACGGCTTCATCGTGCGCTCTATGGGCTGAGGCAAGCACCTCGCACATGGTATGAGAAGCTGGACAACCCCCTAAGGAAGCTTGTTTTTCAGCAAAGCCAACATGAACATGCCATTTACTGCAGAACAGGAAGTGGAGGTAAACTCATAGTAAGAGTTTATGTTGATGACTTGCTGATCACAGGGACATCTCCTGAAGAAATTCCGAGGTTTTTCAAGATGGCTGATCTTGGGTTGCTGACATTTTACCTCGAACTTGAGGTACAACAAAGCTCAGATGGAATTGCTCTATGCCAGACACACTGCACAGAAGATATTGCTGGTTGGAGGCATGGCACACTGCAACCCTTCACAAACTCCAATGGAGCATCACCTCAAATTAAGCCGCAACAGTGAAGGGGAGGAGGATGGAACTCTGTACGGAAGGTTGATTGGCACCCTTAGATATTTAATCCACACCCGGCCTGATCTGAGTTTTGTGGTTGGATACCTCAGCAGGTTTATGTAGAAGCCAACTTCTGAACACATGGGAGCACTGAAGAGAGTACTGCGCTATGTTGTAGGGACAATGGAGTATGGGTGTTTCTGTAAGAGAGGTTCAGGGGGAGCAAGGCTAATTGGCTACTGTGACAGTGATTATGCTGGTGATGTTGGTACAAGTCACAGCACTTCAGGAGTTCTGTTCTTCCTTGGAATAAGTCTGATAAGCTGACATTCACTCAAGCAAAAGGTTGTGGCAATGTCTTCGTGAGGCAGAGTATGTGGCTGCAACAAGTGCCTCCACCCAAGGACTGTGGCTGGCATGGCTGCTAGCTGATCTAAGGAAGGAGGAAGTCAAGACAGTGGAGCTGAGGGTTGATAACAAGTCTGCTCTGGCTCTGATGAAAAACCCAGTTTTTCATAAGCGCAGTAAGCACATAAGAATTCGTTATCACTTTGTCAGACAGTGTGTGGAGGGAGTATCAATGCGGAGTTTGTCAGCACCAATGACCAATTAGCTGACATTGGGACAAAGGCTTTGGGAAGAGTCAGATTTAAGGAGCTGTGTAATAGAATTGGACTGACTCAGATCAAGTCCAAGCTGAAACACAAGACTTAAGGGGGAGAAATGTAGCAGTTAAGTCTAGTGTTTATTTGCTCTGTAATAAGACTGAAGTTTTCCAGTCGACAGTTTCTAGAACTGACCAAGTAGTGGTCTGAACTGGTCCCAAACCGGTTCAGCAGTTAATCCTGCATGGCAGGAGTTAGTCAGTCGTTATCCCTGCATGGCAGGTGTTAGTTAGAAGTGATCCTGTAATCTAGAAACCGATGGCTATGACCTAGTTCTCAGTTTTCAGTATAAGTAAAAGGCACATCGCCTGGTTCACAGTGCGCAACACAAAACAATCTTTCAGTCTTTGTGAGTTGGAGTGAACACACCTGAGAGAGGAATTGCCAACACTTGGTTCCCACTAGAGAGCTGTTAATTTATCCTGTTCAGTTTCATAATGAAATAAAGATTTATTTTCAACATAGGAGATGCATAAAAGAAAGCCTTTATCTCAAGCACGTTGAGGTAGGCTAGATATGAAAGCTAAACTGGATTTCATATCCATAGGAATGGCTGTTTTTGATGTTGGCTCGCCAAGCCTATCACAACTCCCCTCCTTCACCCGGGCTTAGGACCGACTATACCTAGAAAGGCATAAGCGGAGTTAGGAGATGCATATATTAGGTTTATGTAATTCTAAGCATCTATACTCTGTTGCACTTATACATTTAATGGGAGGGAGGGACAAGTTGTTTAGATGAGACTAGGTGCTGAGACTCGTAATATCATGTACTGTCTTTACATTAAGACATCTGTTCACATTGTGTTCTTTTATACTTGTTCTCACCAATGACGGTGTGCTTCTCCTGAATGTATTTATATTTTGTTCCTTTGTATTACTTTGTCATGTGCTGTTACATTTTATATTTTGCTGATTGCACCTGGTGTTATAGTGTTTGTTTGCCACAGAAACATTCAGTATTGGTTTGAACATGCCTGCAAAGACTGTTGTGTTTACCAATGTGCGAAAATTTGATGGAGATCGATTCAGATGGTTATCGAGTGGAGAGTACATTCAGATGAGTGGCCGTGCTGGTCGGCGAGGTATTGATCAGCGAGGTATCTGTATACTGATGGTAGATGAGAAAATGGAGCCAGCAACTGCCAAAATGATGCTGAAAGGAAGCGCTGATAGTTTGAACAGGTATGTATCTTGGATTTGGTGATTTTCTTTCATCTGTTGAACAAATCATTTTATCCACCCTATCCGATGAATTTCTTTGTTGATATTGTGCTTAAGATGGACGGTAGCCAGGTCTATACTGATAACTATTGTAGATAACAATCCATGTGTATGTCTGTCCCTTGTATTCTCACAAAAAAAGAAAAAGAATGTCTGTTCCTTGCATTCTGAAATGCACCTTCCTTTTGGTAGTTGTTTAATGTGCACATTTTGTTGGGTTCTGCGTGGATCTCACTTGGCCGCTCTTCTGTTTATTAGTGCCTTTCACCTGAGCTACAACATGTTGTTAAATCAAATGCGCTCTGAGGATGGTGATCCAGAAAAGCTTCTTCGGCATTCGTTTTACCAATTTCAAGCTGATCGAGCTCTCCCTGATCTTGAGGTTTGTTGATGTTGTCTACAACTTCCTTTCTTTTTATCGAAGGTGGAAATCGTTACTCATACACTTGAGAGTTTGTTGTGGTTATTCTACATGCATCACATTTTTATCACAGGTGACAGCCATGAACTCCATGTTTCATGTATTTATTAATTTGTTGCCTGAAACTTGTATTATCATGATGCTTTCCTGTATCTGCTTCACTTTCCATATGTTAGATACATATCAGGGTGACAGTTCTATCCAGGCGGTAACATGATTTTTAATGTAGTAACATGATTTTAAACTTGTATTATGATGATTTGATGTGTTAGATACATGTAGGTAACAAGGATTGAGAGTAAAAATACTCTTACACTCCTTAACCCTGGAACTAATTTTAATGGGCCACTTAGATGTTTTATTTAGTGAGTGTTGGTAGCGGTCAAAGGGGGGCAAAGTTGATGCTTCTGTTCTATAATGTCCAACGATTGCAGATTTTTGTGTCAATGGATTCCCATGTCCCCATTAGCGATTTTTGCATCTGACAGTGCTTGGAAAACTTGTCAAAAAACCATGTATGTAGTAGATATAAACTTAAAAAGGTCATTTGTATGGTAAATATGGACTTAAAAATCGTATGTCTAGTAGATATACTATATTTTCCTGGTTTATGATAAAGAGCGTACTCAGTGCTGGAAGCTCCCACACATTGTGGGGTCTAGGGAAGGGAATTCTAGGCAGCCTTCCCCTTGCTTATTTTGCAAGGAGGCCGATTTGAACCCAGAACCTCCCGGACACAAGTGGAGATACTCTAGCACTGCACCAGACCTGCCCTTCCTGTTTATGATGTTGCATATCAAAATATTTATATGCATAGTCACACATTATTTAATGCCTTCCTGAGTGCTTCATATATGCATCCATGCAGTAAGGCTTTATTGGATGTGCATTCATGGGAGTTTGTGACCACAGTTAACTGCATAACATTACAACCTAACAGATGAATTAGTGCTGGTAGTCTGGCTGGCTAAATGTTGTCACTGGCTATATTGGTACCTTTTGGTTACTACTACAAGGATGTTTACCAGCACAGAGACACAGCAAGGCATTTCATGAAACTTATTAAATTATAACTCCTTTTGGATTTTATGCAGAAGCAAATAAAGGAATTGGAATCAGAGAGAAATTCCATAGTTATCGACGAAGAGGAGAGCTTGAAGGATTACTACGATCTCTTGCAGCAGTACAAAAGTTTAAAGAAGGATGCCCATGACATCGTCCTCTCTCCAAAATATGTTCTGCCTTTCTTGCAACCTGGAAGACTTGTCTGCATTCAATATAGTACAAATGAGTCAACCGTCTTCTCAATTGATGAAAATGTGACATGGGGAGTCATAATAAATTTTGAAAAAGTGAAATCCCATGGTGAAGGTACAAATCTAAACTGTGAACCTCATTTAATCTAGTACTCTGACTCTTAGCACAGTGTTGCATCTGTTTACTTGGTTAGGATACAAACTGAATATTACCCAAAATTTGTCGGCAATGCATTCCATGTCAGGATTCATTAAGGGATTTTAGCTCAAGCAGCAGATATGCCTGCTCACTGATATGTTCTTCTAATAGTTTCTCATTTGTGGTAGCTTTTGTTAATTGTGGCATGTGTCTTTTTTCCCTTGTCAATTCAATAGGTCTCTTAACCATGCGAATGAATTTGCTTGCAGCCAAAATGCCTACTTATTTTCAGAGTAGGATCTCGAATGATCAGGACTTTGCTTGGTTCGAGCTTAAATTGGTTTAATATCCATATTTTCGGACAAAACTGATCCAGACAACTGGAATTTTGTTTTATTTGTATCAACTGTTCCTAGGAATCCCTGCCACCTGTTTTTGTTTATATTGTATATTGTATTACTTAGTGGCAGGTCTCTCCAACATAACTTCATCAGCTGGAGTTGCTGAACTTTAGGCCTCCTGTAGCCTGTACTGCTGTAACTGTGCACAACTCAGACAATTTTGTTCTTGATTTTATTTTGACAAAGTACATACCATGCTTGTCAATTTCTCAACCAATTGTCCCAGTTTCATCTGGTTTGAATTCCTGAATGTTTGGATTCTAACTATGCCTGTGAAAGTTATTGATTGCCACCTAATAATAAGGAAAACTGGCTATTCTCTCTCCTAACTTTTGGTTTTGCTCTTCAGATAGGAGGCCTGAGGATTGTGATTACACAGTTGATGTCCTTACCAGGTGTTCTATAAGTAAGGACAGCAGCGGAAAGAAAACAATGAAGATTATTCCTCTGAAAGAGCTTGGAGAACCAGTTGTAATTTCGTTGCCACTTTCACAGGTTATTTACTTTGTCCATATCACCAGTGAAGTTTTCATCTTCTGACTCTACTCATTGTGAAGTGGCCCTTCTAATCATTGGTCTAGCTGAATAAAACAGATCGATGGACTAAGCAGCATCCGAATGTACATACCTAAGGACCTTTTGCCTGCAGAAGCTAGAGAAAACACCTTGAGGAAAGTTGAAGAAGTGCTTTCAAGATTTGCTAAAGATGGGGTACCTCTTTTGGATCCGGAAGAAGATATGAAAGTAAGGAAAAGCTAATGCATGCATCAGATTTCTTATATTTACATGGTTCTAATAGCTACTATTCTTTATAGGTGCATGTAGTTCTAATAGCTACTATTCTTTTGTAGGTGCAATCAAAATATTTTCGGAAAGCTACAAGAAGAATAGAAGCTCTGGAGAGCTTATTTGAGAAACACGACATACGTAATTCTCCACACATCCGACAGAAGCTGAAAGTCTTGCATGCTAAGCAAGCATTGTCAGCTAAAATAAAGTCCATCAAGAAAACAATGCGATCTTCCACTGCTTTAGCTTTCAAGGATGAGCTCAAGGCCCGGAAAAGAGTTCTTCGCAGGCTGGGGTAAGTATTGCACTTGCAAGTTACAACAAAGTTTGTCTTTAGTATATTCTGATTTGGAATATTTAAGGTGGAATTTGCTGTGCTTGCAAAACATACACCAATAATTTTGCTGTTGTAATGAATATTTGGGTATGTATTTGCAACAGCAACAACAAAGTCTTTGTCGCAAGCAAGTAGGTATGTGTTTGCATAATACATATTTATTGAAGCAAAAGTTCACTAAGTGGGCATGTAGATTATTTTATATCATTCTGAATAAAATTGGAGCCTCCTGTTTTTATCTTGTGCTTTAAAAAAGGTGACTAATAATTCGTAAGATGACTCATGTGTTGTAGTCCAGGTCGCCGACTGGCCACATCCAAATCGGCTAGAATATTTAAGAATATATGTTAGGCGCTTCTTCTATTAATTGTCATGGTACCAGTCTCGTGAACTTGGAAGAATGTGTCACTTCTATTATGAAATCGTACCAACCTTCCATTTCTCAAAAGTGAGATATCTTTATTTCAGATATGTTACAAGCGATGATGTCGTGGAAGTGAAGGGCAAAGTGGCCTGCGAGATAAGCACAGCTGATGAGCTAACATTAACAGAGCTTATGTTTAGCGGTGGTCTGAAGGATGCTACAGTGGAACAGATGGTGGCGCTGCTCTCTTGCTTCGTTTGGCAGGAAAAGCTCCAGGATGCCCCAAAGCCAAGAGAGGAGCTTGATTTGCTCTTTTACCAGTTGCAGGAGACAGCACGAAGGGTTGCAAACCTTCAGCTCGAATGCAAGGTAGTTAAATACTTCTGAGCCACCATGTCAAGAGTTTATCCATATAACAAGGATTTTCTAAGTATAAATTGAATAGACCTTGATGCTGAAACCTGTAGTTTTGCTCCCTGATCACAGATCCAAATCGACGTGGAAGGTTTTGTTAATTCTTTCCGACCTGACATAATGGAAGCCGTATATTCATGGGCCAGGGGGTCAAAATTCTACCAGATCATGGAGATGACCCAAGTATTTGAAGGAAGCTTAATCAGAGCCATCAGGAGGCTTGAAGAGGTTTTGCAACAGCTGATTCTGGCATCCAAGTCGATTGGGGAAACTGAATTAGAAGCAAAACTTGAAGCGGCAGTGGGTAAGATCAAAAGGGATATAGTGTTCGCAGCATCTTTGTACCTGTAACTTCGCTTGGTTGTGTTTTTGTTGTCACAATTAACCTGCCTAATTTGCTGTTAAACATGGAGCAGTGATGCGGCAGGAAAAGTTTTGATTAGGTTGTTAACCTTTTAGTGCCTATCCACAACTAAGGCCACGGGAATTGCTGTGCTTGTACGAGTAAAGTAGATTAATTGTTAGGAATAGTTCCAAGGTTGCAATTTTTATTCATCTCCCGTCTGTAAACAGGTGGAATCTTGTAAGCTCCAATTCAACAAGATACAGATGGAATCCCGTAAACTCCAATTCAACCAGATACCTGCATTCCAGAGCTGTCAAATCGAGTTTGTGTTTGCCAGTAGAAATTTGCACAGGTCACAGACTCATTTGAACAATCTGTTTTAGCGGACAGACGATGCCGAAGCGGACCTCCGAGCAGCAGATACGACGAACATGCCAGGTTATGCTCGGCACCTGAAACGAGGGAACGTCCCAGCAGCAGCACGTATCACTTCGAAACGCTTGCATGTACACCAGCTGTCGATCCATAACGCGAGGAGAGCCGCGCTCCCCTTCAGATATGGCGGCGGTGCAAACCAATTGAAACGCTACTACTCTACTGACGCCCGGTGCTCAGTGCTGTGGGCGCACACAACTGCCGTAGCTCGCGCGCCGGAGATGAGGGCAGGAGGACGATAAGTGCGGGTGCCGAGCCTAATAACTTAATCGTGATTCGTTTGGTACCATGTATTATCAGGAAGATAGAAAATAATCTCAATTGTTTTCATGTATAACCGTATAAGATAGAAAATAATGTTGTTAGGTGATAACGGGCTCGGTGCAGGTTGTGACGGACCAAAATCCGTACAATCCAGCATCACAGAGGGTGATGTCGCACGATGCGGCATCCGACAGCACACACGATAAGAAAACCATAGTATTACATTCAAACTTACTGAATTTGTATAAAAGTAGTACACACCTTCAGTTTATATCTACTTTACAGAGCTTACTGCGCGGAAATTATTTATACAACTCATGTCTACCCCTAACTAGCAAAAGTTGGTTGTCTAGCCCTACGGACAACCCACACTAGCTACACCCAACTTCACTGCGGCGTGCACGGTTCTCACACAACCATAGTCCCCCCACGGAGGATGGCCCTCGCCGGTGAACCCATACTCTGAATCCGTGGGGTACTATTCACCAAGTCAAAATCCTAACCGGCTTTATACCGGCATATGAGTCTCAACGGGTGGCACTAACACGGCCACTCACAAATATTTTCTACACAACATGTGCTAACATGATCAAGTTACCTGCATAAAACTACTCAATAGTGAAACACACAAAGGGTTGTCATTTCAGGTAGGTCCATATCATAGTAAAAACATACGACTTCGTATCACTGCCATACGGTTCGCCCTTGAGTTAAGCCACGTCTCAAGGTACATGATCGGATTATTCACCACCCAACAGAGGGCTAGACACCTTTGCAATTAAGCACATCGAGAGAACAACGCTTTCAAATGACTCATAGGACATGAAGAGTCCTAAAGAACATATTTCGTGTTACTAACCACACGATAGGGTCTCCTCCTCTTGCCCTTGGGTTTGCACACTAGAGGCTAGTGCATTTCATATGTCTCTAAGACGTGAAGAGTCTTAGAGAACATATTCACTTCGCGTCCATTTCTAAACGGAACATCCCACACTACATTCCTCGTATGGGGGAGCTAACCAAAATTGATCTGCTTTCCATGGCGTTCCTTATCATGCTTACCTCCACGTAGGTGCGTCGTTATAGAATTCAAATACTGAATAATAATATACTGTCAACTTACCACTTAAGTAACTATGCTATTAATAGTCCTTATTTGGGCATACTACACATTTCTCACTCGTATACTTCTAAGTTTTTTAAAATATGCTCTTTTCATGCGTACCATTCTCAATGCGGCTTTGATACCACGTTTATGGGGAACCCCTTCTGTAAGGGCCTCAGTTTTTGACACATATTTGAAGTGTTCATCACCACACCACACACCTCATTTGAGGAAAGTTGATGAACACAAATGAAGAGCAAGTAACCACCATCAACATGCTCATTAGAAAAAAAACTCACATATTGCAAAAGTGGTATTTCCCACATGTGATATAGGTGGGATGGACATATGAAAACTCCTACACATTGCTAAGGATGTCCATGCCAAGTTTCACCCAAATTCAAAACCTTTTTGAGGTCATTTTGGGTATAGTTAGAAAGAGGGTAGTTTGAAACCATATTCAAATTCAAACTGTTTTTATTCCATGAATTTAAAAGTGGGAGGCATATTCTTATTCAACACATTTTTGTGAGCTCACACACCAATTTTCACTCTATTTGGAGTTGATCTTGACATGAGCTAAGTGGGACAAATTCAAACTTTATTTGAATTCAAAACTGAACTTGTGCTGAAATTCATTCAAACCAAACCCAATTTGAATTCTAATCAATTCAAATAGCTCATGGGTGGATAATTTGAATCACCACGGGTATTATGGGGCTCACTGTTTACAACAGTGATTAGGAGTAAATTTCAGAGGTTAAAACCCCGGGTGGGACCCACATGTCATAGAGGGAAGGAGGAGAAACTTGCACCCAAAGTCAGAGTCTCGGTGGGAACTTCCACCGAGCAGCTGCCGACTCCACGGTCGGGAGCTGCTGCGCTCGCCACCGAGGAGCAGCAGCGCCACCAGCTGCTTCCCGCGCCCACACGCGAGCCCAAGGGCGGTTCCAGGGCCCTCTTAAGGCGCTCCACGGGGGCAGGCACCGATCATTTCCTCCTCTCCCGCGATCACCGAGCCACCAACCTGCCGCCTCTCTGCTCGATCGGAGAACCGCGAAACCAGCTCGCCTTCTCCCTCCCTGAGCTGCTAGACGGCCACCTGAGATCGCACTCCACCTCCCCAACGCCAGAAACTCCGAGCTCCGACCTCCTTTGCCCGAAAACGATCGCCACCGCGGCGACCTAGCCTCAGCCGAGAATCAGGCGCCCGTGGACAGCGTTCCACAGGCGTTTTCACGGTCCAGCAAGAGAGGCAACAGGAGCGCGCGACCGCCGTGCTGCTCTCCTCCAAGTTTGGAAGCAAACCGTGAAGAATCCACGGAGAATTTCCAGTTTTTGCTCCGGTGACCGTAAACCGAGCTTCCGGTACGGATTCTTCAAGTTCTCGCTCTATGATCTTTCGGTGGTTATCAAATCTTGCACATAGACGCTGGACTAGCCGGCGATCAAGTTCATTTCTGCATCCATAGCATGAAACTGTCTAGGAGTGACAGATTTTGAGCTCGATCAAGGGCGGTCATGGCGGGCACGATCGGTCACACGGTGCCGACCGACTTGCCGCCATCCCTGAACCCTTTTGACACCTTGTCGAGCTTCCTAGAGGTACACTGATGCCGTAGGACCGTTTGTTCGAGGTGTTGGCGGGTTAGAACCCACGGTCCACGACGCCGAACCTCAACCGAGGTCGCGGCACGTCGCCGGGCTATTTCCGGTCACCCCCAGCCCGACCTGACACCACCGATGTGTTCCTCGACGTCGACAACCCCCTGGCGGCGAGTTTCAGACCATGGGAGGTCCGGCAGCGGCGAGCCAGCGAGCTCCGGATCTGCTCCTGCAAGGTCAGCGGTGCGGGCGCGAGAGAGCGGCGGGAGGAAGACGAAGCCGGCTGGCCCACGTGTCAGCGGCTGAAGAATTTAAATCGGGATCGGGTGTGGCCGGGATCGGGTGTGGCCAGCGCGTAAATACCCTGTGGGCCTCAGTGTGCCGGACACCTCCGCGCTCAACACGTGTCCCCGCGGGCCCCCGAGGGTTTAAACTTTTTCCCCCGATTTTCAGATTTCTTCCAAACTTCAAATCCTCATAACTTTGGCTAGAAAGCTCCAAATCGAGTGAACCAAATTTTGTTGGATTCAGCTCTCTGAGAACTTTCCAGCAAATCAAGTTTCGCTTCATGAAAATCCTTATTTCTCCAGAATTAATTCCTCAAATTTAAACTGTTTCAAATTTTAACTGGAGAATCCTTTGGAGGAAAATCCTGAAATTTTGCTGAGATGTTCACCAAAATATCCCTGAACTACTATAAAAATTTCAGACCCATTTGAGCTCATTTGATCCACCTAATGGTGTGATTAGTGAAACTGTTCCAGCAAAAATAGAAAATGTTCAGAAATATTTTCAGAATTTTCTCTGAAATTGTTTAGCTCATATCTTTAGCCAGGAACCATCAAATTAAGTGAGACCAAATCCATTAGAACTCTCTGAAAATCTAGTTTTCTGAAAGTCATAGTTTGTTTCATGAAAATCCTTAGAACACCCTAAAAGCCTTCAATTAAGGTCAAGTACATGATTAATTGTGGAGGGCTCAAATGAGTTTTGCTGCAACTAAAACTTGACCAAGTCTCTGCTTAGGTTGTAACCCAGCCACAGTAAAAGTTTCACAGTCATTAGGTCTGTCTAGTGAGAGTTATAGACTTCAAAACTTCAAACTTAATACAAATGCATTTAAATTGATACATATACCTCTTCTATCATGTAGTCGCTAAGGTCGAGGAGGAACCCGAAGTCCTAGATTTCGTTACTCCGGAGGAACAGCTAGCCTACGACCAAGAGCAGCAAGGCAAGCTCCGGTTTGCATTAACCGTTTTACAAATTTTTATTGTTTTGAGCACTTACTTGAGTATTATGATTCTTTGCATTAGAATCTTGGTTGGAAACCCAAATGCATAGCCAAGAAAACTATGGGTTGGGTTTAGGATTGCAAACCCCGTTCGCTACTGCAATGCTAAGATAGAATAGGATTCGGTACAAGTCGAGTAGTTCGAACTACTCGCGAGAATAGGCTAGAGGCACATCGCTCGGGTAGTGATAGAAACACATGGCAAGAAAATGAGACCAAGCGGAGAGTAAGGGCAGCAGGACTTTGGGGCCTGTGTGCTGTAGCTCCGCTTGTGTCGATTGAGGATCAAGCCGTGTGCATGCCTGTTGAACAAGCTAGAACAGTACCGAAGACCTACCGGCTATATGAGAATCGGGAAACTGATGTAACTCGGGTAGCTGGGTGTTGAGGCATAGCTGGTCGTTCAGAGGGTAGGTTGAGAGCTCGAGGTGTAAATCGGCTGGCGGCACTGAGATGCGCGTGCATAGACCTCTTGCTCGGGACGATTGGACCGGTTCAACATTTGGCTAACGGGTGAAAGGTAGTTGCGTACGGCGTCCGTGATGGTTGTTGTAGGCAATATTGAGTACGGGCTTACGTGACGGGTTGTTCGGGTAACCCTGTAGGTGTAAATCGATTATAATCGCCGTCCCTCGCGGTCAGTGAGTACCCCTTGTTCACTGTACCGTGACGTAGAAAGAACAGACTAGTTACATGTTAAAATGTTGCTGATTGAAAGATGGACTCTGATTGCTAATGATTTGCTGTAGTTTAGAGCTAACTAAAGTTCCTTTCAACTTTGGGCAAAGTACATGAGAGAAATGTGTTTCTTGTTTGATTGCGGATCTCTCATGTGCCTTAGCGTAAGGTTCTCCACAACCTGCTGCTAAAACTGGAAAGTAAGGTTCTACTAATTAGGCGAGTCCATGCAAATGATTTTTACCTCATGTACCCATCACCCCTCATGTAGAAGTTCTATGTTAGGTGAGACGGGTCATACTTACTGAGCCTTCGTGCTCACTGCTTGTGTTTGAAGCTTTTGCAGGGTTCTATGAGGAAGGGACTCCCGAAGAGGAGACGGAACCCTAGGAGGGGAACCCCGTCGAGTGGGAATCGTGCACGCCGCAGAGTTAGTGTGCGTGTGTGCTAGCAAGGACATGTTCAAGGGCTGAACGTGAACTTGATGCGTAGTCTACGCCCGCGAGTGTAGACTGGACATATTTTATTGTAAACATGTTCATAAACTTGTTTATGTAATAAAATTTCGCTTCCGCTTTGTACCTTTGACGTGTGTTATCCGGTGCTGTGCAACGCAGCACCCCTCAACGTGATCCTGGCTCGACAAGACCGTTGGGGTCGTGTCACCTTCTCGGGATCCACACTCCAAGAATCACATTAGGTGGTGTCGTGCGATGCGGCACCCAACATCATACACGAAAAGAAACCATAAATATACAAAGTCTTTTATTTCTCAACATAGTATCATTTACAACATAATGTACCTTGAAGGTACACGAAATGAAATATACATAAACAAACGCTCTCGATCCTTGCTACGCAAAAGACAAGACGTCCAGCCCGCGGATGCTTCTTACTAGCTTCAACAAGAGTGTAGGCAGCGGTAAGGTTTCCGGTGAGTCTCCGATGTCTCACCGAACAACCATCTTCATAGTGACACAAAGATAACCTGCAAAACACTAATAATGCAACCGTGAGCTCGAAAGCTCAGCAAAGCTTAACCGTCTACCCTAACGAAGAACTCTACATGCAGGGGTTTATAAAGTAGGACAACAACTATTGCATTAGTACTCGCCTAAAAGTAGATCCTTATTAGCAGTTTTACAGCAGCAATTTCATATACCCTGAGCCTCCCAACACCAGAAATTCACAATCAAACAAGAAACACTTCTTTCTGATGTTGCTTTGCCCAAAGTGGAATATAAATTTAGTGAGCTCTACAACTATAACATACATGGTTGCAATACAATGAACTTATGAACTTCACAACAACAATCATTCATCTCAATTCTTCTGAAAGTACTTACTATGTCACAGTGCAGTGAACAAGTGGTACTCAATAATCGCCAGGGACGGTGATTCGAATTAGGACACACCCGGAACACAAGACACATACACCTGCCTCAAAAGACTCACACAAGAGCTCTTTCTTACGTTGTATGTAGCAACCTTTCACCCGTCACCCCAAAGTCGAACCAGTTCTACGAACCCATCAGAAGGGACACTACACGAAACACGTCGAAGTTGCCCCGCTAGTGGGTTTACACCTCTGACACCAACCCTAAAGGACGACGGTATAAGTTTTGACACGAGAGTATCTGAGTTACATCAGTTTCCTGGACCCCATTTATCTAGTATGCATCCGGTACTGTTCAAACTTGCTCAGCAAGGCGGCATACGAATCGGTCCTTAACCGACACAAGCAGAGATACGACAACACAGGCCCAACGTCCTGCTGCTCCTACTCTCCGCTCGGTCTCATTTTCCATTCCAGTAATTCCATTCTCTAGAATTATACCCCTTTGAACCAAATTAGTCTCGCGAGTAGTTTCCAACTACCCGACTTGTACCAATTTCTAAACAACTTAAGCCTAGCAGAAACTACACGATGTTAACCTATGCTACCCTTTCACTCCAAGGATTTTTGGGTCATGTATTTGGAATGTCAATCACCCTTAACCTAATGCACAATACATACTAGACCAATAAAAATGATACAAAGTAAAGTAGATCTAAAAGTTGTTAAATGCAAACTGGGGCTTGCCTTATGTTGCTGCAGGTTTGACCCTAAATTAAAGTTAGTAGCTTGGCGACGAGTAAAGTCAAAACTTTTTGCTCCGAGTCGAGTTCCTCGTCGAACTCCTTCGTCGTGTTTCCTACCGATATAAATATGCACAAGCTTATATTGCAAGTAAGCGAATTATAAAACGAAAAGTTTTTTTACTTAATAAGGGTTCAGACCCACTAAGACTTGAGAGTTGGGTTCTGCTGTGGGTTGAAACAGAGAAAAGATAATTTTGAGCAGTGAAAGTTTTTGGATTAAAATTCAAAGTAGCTATATCATAGACATAAGTACGAAGCTGGAAAGAAATAGCAGAAAACTGGAGAAGATGACTTCAATTTGCTCTGAAATATTTACAGTAATCCATAGATCATAAAGATGTATGGCTTGCAAAATTTCAGACACAGCTGATGTAGGATGTGGTCTAATGAATTTTCTTAGCTATTTGGTTTTCCTGAATTCCTAATGAAATTCTAGGGTCTTGGCATGCTCCAATTTTGGCTTTCCAGAATCTTGGAAGTCTTATGAGTCTACAGGATTTGGTTTCATCATTTTTGGAGTTTCTTACCCAGAGATATGGAATTTACAAGATTGGGAAAATCTCTGAAAAAGTCTCTGTTATTTTTCCTATTTTTCAGAAACATGGAAACACTATTTGGCCAAGAAAATGAGGTCCAATGCCTATGAATTTTTTACTGGACTTCAAGTATATTTAGAGGAAGATTCTTCCCAAAATTAGGAATTTTCCAATAAACAGAACTCCTGTAATAAATTCTCTTATATTTTGTTTAATTGAATTAATGAGCCAAATACAGGGATTTTCATAATTATTGGATGCACCCCTGGATAGTACTCACTGAGAGGAATCCTACGCAATTTATTTGGGAATTTTTAGACAATCCTACACAAAGTTGTGAGCTTGCAAAACTTGATGAAAATCTAGGAAATAAACTGAAAATTCAAACGCTGACAGCTGGGCCCACAACCTTTCTTCAACCTCGCGCGCAGGCAGAGCCCGAGCGGCGGCGCTCTCCGGCGAGTTTGGCCAGGACTGAGTTACTGGCCGCCCCACCGTCCGAAACTTGTCACGTACCCCTATTTCTGCCCGCTGAAGTCGTTTAAGGGGTCGCCGACCGCCGGTGATGGCTGGAATACCGCGCACAAAGGCGATACCCATTTAGGGTTTCGGCGACCTTGGCCACGCTCATTTCTCCACCAAATCATCGAATTTTTGGCTCTAGAGCACCAGGGAAGCACGAGGAGTCTAGAAACGGACATACATATGGTCGGGGAGCTCTCCAACCACGTCGTTACCGTGCGGACAACGGGGTCCGACGGTTCACCATGGACAATACTCGGATTTTCTCCCTCTATGCCCATTTTCCCGGCCTAATTTCGATGAGGACGTGCTCTAGCTAAGGAAGAACTTATGTGCGAAGTTTGAAAGGCTAGAAACAAGGATTGAACATGAATTTCTCCAATTCCTACCTCGGTGTCGAGTTGCGCCGCCCAGGAGAAAAATCTTGAATTCCTATGCTATGATCAATGGCTAGGGCTGAGCTTCGGGGAGGAGCAACTATAGTCGTTGGTGCACCGAGGGGTGGGTTTGCTTGAGCGTGATTCGGCTCGGTGTGGCCTGTCCACGGAGAGCCGAAGCTCACTTCTTCGGTGATCAACTCGGCGCGGCAGCAAACTTCAAATTCCGAGCTCACTGATCAGAAAACCGAGGAGTGAAGAAGGTAGCCAGCTAGAGCACGAGTGGGTGCTGCTTTTTGCTATGCGGAGATCAATCATCCGAGCTCAGCTGTGGTGGTGTGACCGGGAGGAGCAGAGAGCGGACGGTCGGCCGTTCTTCGCGGGAGAAAAGCAACTGAGTGCGAGAGCGAGTGGGAGAAGCAAACTCGCTCGTGCGTGGAGGATAGGAACCGAAGCAAATCGGCCGCGAGAGCAGGAGGTGGCACCAGGAAAATATCGGGAACCCGTGCCGTGATGTCGAGCGCCCGAGCAAGGGGAGAAAAGAACAGAGTCGGTTCTGTACATGAGACTGTGTGGGGTCCACAGTGACTCAATCCCTCCTCATCTCTGTGCTTTGAGATTCCCACATGTTTTTTGTCCAAAATTCACAAAATTGGAGAATAGGCTAAAAGAATTATGAAGAACTTGAATCTGAAATCAGATTTTGAAATTGGGCTTATTTGGTTCAGAATTCAAATTCAAATTTGAATGTGCTATCATTTATTCATTGCAATAAATAGTATATGAGCTCCAAAAATATCCAAATTTAGACCAAAAGCTCTTTGACACCTGGGAAAGACGTTGGTGAATTCACATGTATGCCTTTGAAAATCTGAATATGAATCCTTTTAAAAGATTCAAATTATGTTTAAGTTTTTCCTCCACTCTACTCATAGAGGATGTGCACATGAGTGCGATTTAAGAATTAAAGTTCTTTCCTAATGTTAATATGTGTTAAACATGAGTTGAGAGATTTTTTAACTCCCTCACAGACACATAGTCTTTGTGCTTTTTAACTTTACTTTATAAAGTGAAATATAAGCTGTTACACAGGTGCCCTTTCATAATTTATTTCAACATTTATTAAATATTAGTTTAAAAATAAATATAAATTTATTTCGATTCAGCCATTCACATTATTAATTTATTTTTTAGCGGTTTGGAAGTCTAGATGTATCACCTAACATTTGAATCAGTTATCTTTCAATTTCTTAGTTTTGGGTGGAAGCAACGTAGAGGTTCATAACTGACGCACAGTCCCGGGACCAATATCGCTAGCAATGGTTGCAAGCTGCGCAGCTCCAATCACATCGCCTGGAGGAACCCTTTTATTCACCCATTTGTACGCCCATGTTTCTATGAACATGACTTTACAAGCTTATTTATTCACATGCATCTTGCAGTCTCCACAGCCCGCACCCACACCTGTCGCATCGAATGATGCAGCTTGGGAACACGTACTTAGCCACGAGCCTTTTATTATCCGTTTACTCTATTTACTAGCAGCTTCTAGCTAGCTATCGATCGAACTCGGCTCCGGCGTACACGCATCGTCGTCGATCAGGTGGAGGTGGAGGTGCAGGAGGCGCAGCCGCATGCCGGCCCGCAGGAGCAGTTGGTCCTCCTGTCCTCCCTGCCGGACGGCATCATGGCCCGCCCGCAGGTGCACGGGGTGCACTCGCAGTGCTCGCCGCACTGGCAGGTCGCGTGCTCCCGGTGGCCCTCCGCGCTCCTCGACGTGCACCTGCAAGTGATCAGACGGGACTCATCAGGCGCCGGGCGAACGGAAGTCTCGAGAAGAGACGCGCGCGGGGTGGTTGCGTGCCTGCAGTCCATGCCGGCGGGGCAGGGGACGGGGCACCCGCACTTGTCGTCGCACCCCATGCCTCCCGCCCTCATCTCCGGCGGCTGTTGTGTGCGCGCACAGCACTGAGCACCGGGCGTCGTCAGTAGAGAGTGAGTAGTAGCCTTGAATTGGCTGGGTGCACCAGTGCTCCACCGCCGCCGTATATACAGGGGAGCGCGGCCTCTTAAGCGGCGTGGCCGCCGGCTCGGCTCGCGTTACGGATCGACATCTGGGGTACATGCAAGCGTTTCGGAGTGATACGTGCTACTTCTCGGACGTTCCCTCGCTTCCGGGGCGCGCGCGTGCTGAGCCTAACCTGCCATGCTCGTCGTATCCGTCGTTGACGCGACGCGAGCCGAGTGCGGATCAGAGGCGCGGCCCAATTGTATGACGGGTCCGATTGTTGGTCAACGAGCAATTCAGATGTCAATGGCGCGATGCATCTTGCTCACACGAGATCAGAACAAGGTGTCTCCCGAGCTGGCTAACAGGGCTACAACTATTTGTCCCAAGTGTTCTTGACTAAATAATCGCGCTGGGGAATATAACCACGGTCCTGGAATCATGGACGGGCTAGGGAGGCTTCCGGGCTTCGGCTCCTGAGTGGAGTCCCATCGTGGCTGCAGAACTGCTGCTATGGCTGGGGCGGGACAACAGCCGCATGCAGTCTCCTCGCATCCCACATTTCGGCTTTCTTCTTAGGCCTCTGGCCCTCACTACCGGCCGGGACGACCTTCTTTTCCGTACCTGGTCTATGACGCTGGCTACCGTGTCCCTGGCCTTTACTCTCAGCGTGAACTCCTGCCCGTACCTCACGACGACCAGCATCTCTCCTCCTCGACCTGATGGCCCAGGCTGCACCGTATCGTCGTCCTCCGCCGGCGCGACGTCGAAGTCGACCCCCCCCCCCCCCCCCTCCCCCTGGCCTTGAGCATCTATCGCGCCTGAGCTTGTACCATCCGCTGATGCAGCCCATCGTGATCCATAATTCATATGCGTGCACTCATCTATCCCGTGGTCCGCCAGCGTGCCACCGGCGTCGACGTGGTACAGCTGCGCTACGCGTGTACGGCCATTGACGATCAGTCGCTGTAGGATCGGCAGGGTGTTGGTCCTTTCCTCCAACTGCTCCATGAGGCTGAAGACCGTGTCGGTCGGCTCTATCTCCACCTTCACCTTCTTTTTATCGTCGGCCATTTAATTCCTGACATAGATGTGCATCTTCTCGGCGCGCTAGCTCGCCGGCAATTCAACTATCTGATGAGCGCGTCGTTGTGTCATCGAGGATTTTCACGAGGTTTTGTCGTTCCCTGCGAGCTGCGGCTGGGGTGTCATGGTGGATTTTGTAGATGAGAGTGGTGCACCGTTCTGTGCACGGCTCCGGGAATAGTCCAGTTGGGTTGTGGCTCTGCGGTGTCGCACTCTCGCACTGCCATCATATGGTACGTAGGACGGACTCTGTCACGTAATTGCACCGGGACAACCACAGGCAAACTACATGGTCGTGTTTACGTGTCGCAGCTCAAAATAGGTGGTCCTCGATGTTAAGGATTGGTGTCATCTCCGGTTCATTTATTTAGACAATCGGCTTAGCGCACTCACACATTATTAGTACATAATCTTCTCCGTTAGTGTCATATCACTGACGCGGACGAATTCTAGTGCAACCAGCCCTGGCAGCTGCACCGTCGCCGATGGTCAAGCTAACATGCAAACGCTAAACCAAATAAATAATAGTCATCCTCTGATTAGTACCATCACTTATAGGCTGTCTAATGTAGGACACTATAATATTGTCTTTTTCATTATCTCATAGTAACTTCAGAATCTCTCAATCCGTGGGTGAAAAAGATTTCTATACTCTGATTGGGCCGTTCATTTCAATTCGGTGACAGTGTAGGTATGTATAGCTACATTTGGAAGGTACACACAAATAATCTATTTTATATTCTTTAATAATGCCATCAGTTCAATTACATTCATCGATAAACAAGATTATATGATGATGAACAATTCGATTAAAAAGTATGATAATCAACAAAATTCATAAAGTCCACGTCCAACCTATGTGATGTCAAACTAGCATCTAAGCTAGCAAGTACATAAAGGTCTGTCTAGGTTGTAAGATCTAAGCCACCCTATGTTAAATCGCCGCTCTTAGAGCAAGGATGAGATGGACGACGCAGCCCGGCTCGAGACTGCACGCTCGCACGGTCTTTCCATTCACGAGCTGCTTGCCGCTGAAGATGAGCCGCTGCTGGTCGGGCGGGATGCCCTCCATCTCCACGATGCGCACCTTGATCGTGTCCACGTTGTCGTCGAAGTCGACGTCGATCTCGATCTCCTTGCCCGTGAGCCTGACCTTGATCGCGCTGCTGGCCCGAGTCATTTTTTTTAAAACGGGGTAAATCGCCCCGATACTATTTAAGAGGAAGTGAGACATATATCCGGCCTCTATCCGGCTCTCTGGCCCGAGTCATCATCATGTCCACCTCCGGCATGACGTCAACGCCCACAACGTCCATATCCTCCACTTCAGTGTCCGCAACGCACACATGTTCCAGTTTCTTCCTGAGCGCAGCGACGTAGGCCGGGGTCTTCCCGTGCAGCGTCGTCGCCCCAAATACATGGGCCATGACGAAAGTTGTTCCAGTAGCTCATGATGCTCGGGCGATTCCGCTGTTACGACTTTGCCGCCGGCAACAGGCTGCCTCTTTTATCCAAATGTATTCTATACAATTCTCAAAATACAAATAAGAGCACCCCAAATGTATTCTATACATTTATTGGATTCCACAAACCGTACCAATAAAAACCTTATCTTTTTTCACATGGAAAAGATAGTACACATAAGCTAACAAAAATATTCACAAAAAACAACAATTAGTCTAAACACAAATACTTATTCATAAATAATGAGAAGAGTTGTATACCATTTAAAAAATATTAATGTATAACAAAACTCAATTATAAACTCATAAAATAAAATCAACTCTACCGGTATATACATTCCATAACAGAATGGAGAAAACATTATCAACCCTTACACCCAACAAGCTGCCTCTTGCCTGCCACCGACAAGATTTCCTCCAGGTTTGTGTGCCTCGGCTCGGATCGTGTCTGGCGGATTTATGGATGGTCCGGCGTGGCAAGGTTCGAGTCTGGTTCGGTCTCCGGCTCCGTAGCAGTCACAAACTTGTGGTCCCATATTTGGGCCGAGGACACGAAGGAACCCCGTGGCGGCCTGCTGAAGCAGCAGGCTGGACCTTTCTGGGCTAACAGAAAGCCTTGTCGAATTTGTGCTGAACATTTCGATGAAGAATTCCTTTCTCTAATCACGCACATTCGTGTTGTTTCGCACACTTATGAACGATGAAGAAACCACATGGACGGTGCTCCAATAAACCCAACACCCAATAGACGCTCCGATAATGAGCGCACATGGACGATGAAGAAACCATCCCCTTTAAAGCTTGGGTCCTTATGACTCTAAGAAAGCCCTACACACCCCTATCTAACATGAACGAACTTGGTATTTGAATGGAGTATATAAACTTCTAAAAATCTACAGATAGGAACATGGTTTGTACTACAAAATAGAGCATCATAATAATCTCAAATCTAAAACTTAGGGTCCATTTAGTTCAGTTTTATAGAGTAGATTCACTGTCAATAACATGAAAACTCAACTAAAGAGTTTTCCCGCGAAACAGATTATTAAAAATATATAGATTTTCCAATATAAATTAGAGTCTTCCCTCACCCCATATTTCTCAAATTTATCATCCAACTATTAAAACATTACCTACTGCAACTAGTTACAGGCCCGAATTGTTTTATTTATTTTTATTTTCCCTAGCTCACAACTTTTTCACAGCTTAAAGCTAAAATAAGATTTTTAGCAATAGTCAGCTGGACCAAACCTGAACCTATTTGTGTATATGTGTAGTTTAGAAAAATATCTTGAAAATGCTTTTTATCTCTCAAGTCTTGCAATCTTATATATTCGTCCAAAGGTCTCAATGCAATACAATCCAACACATCACACACGATTAATTCTTGCTAGAGAGCTAGATCAAGATAAAAAAATAGTCCACACACACACACCCAGATATATATCAGAACTTAAAACCCAATGGCCAAAAAATATGCTCTCAAACTGTACTTCAAAATATGTTTCCCATATACCAAAAAATGAGAGTAAAAATTATTTTCAAAAAATTATGCTACTTGTAGTAAATTATCCATATAAACATGGGCTGGTGAATCGGTTTACTAAACCTTTATCATAGATAGAAATCGTAAAACACATTTCAGTCCGTTATCAAATATAATTTGCAACATTCATCCAACATATATATAATAAGAAGAAAAATACCTCCAAATCTATGTAAAGCATTTAAAGAAAATATCAACAAATCAGTATGTTCAAAAATTTCTCAAAATAGAAATAATAGAGCATCCAAAATGTATTCTATACATTTATTGGATTCCACAACCCCTACCAATAAGAACCTTATCTGTTTTTTTTTCACCCGGAAAAGATACTACACATAAGCTAACAAAAATATTCACAAAAAAATAATAATTAGCCTAAACACAAAAACTTATTCATAAATAATGAACAAGAGTTGTATACTGTTTAAAAAATATTAATTTGTAACAAAATCTCAATTATAAACTCATAAAATAAATTCAGCTCACTCGTTATATACTATCCACAACAGAATGGATAAAACATTACCTACAAATAACTTCACATGAACTAGGTGAGTGTTACTAGTAATGTTAACTCTTCATATTTATTTTTGATAATTGAGTTATATGAGCAATACTTACCCTACCTATTCTTTTCTACCCCCACACTTATTCAAATTCTTTTGTTAACTATAGTATTAAGTTTCATCTCTTGCATCAAGATAAAAAATGGCTACTGAGTAACATAAACAAGGAGGGTATCACTTATTTTGTATTGGATGGGCTATACTACTTCACACTCATAATATTATTACTCCGGGTAAAAGCAAAACTTGATTCACACATTCCATATCTTAGGTCCATAGCCAACCTAGTAATATGAACAAGCTGAACGAAAAACAAGTGGCCCAAAATTAGGCCAAACTTGAGGAGTGCTCTATTCGTCTTCTTAATTTCCTCATCATTATCGCTCTATGACCCACAACTCCCGTACATTCTTTTATAAAAATTCAAATATTATACCATACCAAGATAAAAAGTTTTAAGAGTAAAAAATATTTCAAACTAGAACAAAAATGTCCTATCATTGCAAGAATTGGGAGCGCTCGGGCCATTCTTTGATGTGATTATGTACTGTTGTTACTCGAATAATAATGAGATGATATGTCTTCATTAACATGTGTCCGCTTGTGTGTAGAAGCAATAATTGTGTGATTCTGTGTGGTATATGGAAAGTCATCTATTTCTGCACAAAAAGCTATTGCATGGGCTATTGACACCACTGCTCATTTGTTGCACATCGGACATCTGACAAAAGAACATGCCAACTGGTGTCCTCCTCCGCTTGGGTTTTCAAAATCAATGTAGATACTCCCCTCTGTCCAAAAGAACATCATGGTGTAGTTGGAGCAGTGCTGCGAGATCCAAGCAAACAATTCTTGATAGGCTTGGCGATTGTGTGTCGTCTGTCCAATCTGCATTCATTAGTGAAGCGGAAGCATGCACTATAGGAAATCTAACACATTACGACAGTCAAGTTATTTACGACGGCTAGCCGTCGTAAGTAAGCTAACTTACGACGGTCGCTGCGGGCCGTCGTAAGTAAACTAACTTACGACGGCTAGGCCCATGGACGTCGTAAATTACAGGCCCGTCGTAAGTTACGTGTAACTTAAGACGGCCGTATCCCTAAGCCTTTGTAAGTTAAAGCGCGGTCGTAAACTAAGAGTAACTTACGACGACTTAGTTTACAGCCGTCGTAAGTTGCGGATTTTAACCGCCGCCCCGGTCCGGACTCGGGCTCATTCAGCCTGAGCCCGCACCGCCGCCGCTCCCGCCGCACCGCGCCTCCACGCGCCGCCCCGCCTCCCCGCGCTTCCCCGACCACGCCACCCCTGCGCGCCTCCCCATGCCGCCCCGCCGCCCCTGCGCGCCGCCCCGCGCTCCCCCGGCCACGCCGCCGCGCGCCTCCCTGCGCCGTCCCGACACCGCCGCCCCACGCCTCCCCGCCGCTAGGCCCCAAGCCCGCCCCGCTTCGTCGCCACTTTGAGGTACGGTTTATTTAGTAATTAATTTAGTTTATTTAGTTCATTTAGGAATTAATTTAACTAATTTAGTTTATTTAGTTTATTTAGTAATTAATTTAGTTTATGTAGTAATTAATTTAGTTTATTTAGTTAATTTACTAAGTAATTTAGTTCATTTTATTTCATTTAGTAATTAATTTAGCAAGTAATTTTGTTCATTTAGTTTTTTATTAATTAGTTTAGTTAATGATTTAATTCATTACTTAATTAGATTACTTAATTTTTGTTTAGTTGAGTATTAAGTTAGTTTTATATTTCTTTTAAAATTTTGAGTTAGTTGATTATTAAGTTAGTAATTTTAGTTTATTTTGATTGCTTGAGTGTATAGTATCGATATATATATAAACGGGTTTCGAGCCGATTCAGCCCAATACAACCCATATATAGCCTGACACGGGCCATTTAAAGGTCAATGGCCATGGCCATGGCGGCCGCCAAGACCACCGTTAAGAACCGTGTGGTTTCGATCAAGAAGTGTCGTTGGTGCCATGGCCATGACCGTCGCCGCCGTAGCCAACTAGTTTAGCACTTCTTAGGTTTCTGTGAAGCCAATCGATCATGTCCCAAGATTTTTTATCCATTTATGTCGGAGAACAAGGTCATCAGAGTTCTTAATCACTACATGAAAATCAACATTTTAAAAAGGATGTATTTATTTACGTGGGTCAGCCGTCGTAAATTAACGTACTTACGACGGCCCGTGGTAGCCGTCGTAAATTTGCTAACTTATGACGGTCGTTGGCTCTCAGCCGTCGTAAATAATAAGGCCGACGGAATTTAATGTCTAACTTACGACGATCAGAACCTTGACCGTCGTAAGTAAGTGAACCGTCAAAATTTAATCACTATTTACGATAGCTAGAATCTAAACCGTTGAAAGCATCTAGGCCCCCGTGAGGTATGGTTTCGGTGATTAATGACAATCGTTCGTTATTACTAATGAGTTTGTGGATGCGAGGTTTCACGTATATCACATCAAACGTTAATGAACTATCTATTCACACCATCTACTGCTCATTGGATACAAATGGAGACCCCTCAACGATCTATTCTAAGGGGTTATTCGATACTCATGAAGACTAAATGAAGAACTCATACAACGACTCTATTCTATCAAAATTGGCAACACAAGAAGCTTACACTTCATCAAAATATCATTTCAAACAAGTGTCAAAGAGGTCACTCAAGAAGATTCCAAAAGATCAACTCAAAACAACTCGAAGCAAACAAGTTGCACTCACCGGATCATCCGATGTCTTGCAAAATGACTACATCGGTCGAGTTTGAGTTGGCAGAAGAAGAAGACCTCAGAGCCCAGTACACACCGGATCATCCGATGTGAAGGAAGTGGCACATCGGTTGATTTCAACAGAAGGATGATTTCTGAGTTATTCTGAAGAAGTACACACCGGATCATCCGATGATGAAGTAAGTGTACATCGGTCAATTTCAACAGAGACATTATTTCTGAACCAATTCTGAAGATCAACTCACCGGATCATCCGATGATGAAGTTGAAGTAACATCGGTCGATTAAACAGTCAGATCCAACGGTTATATCCAACGGTCACATCTGATACATGACATCAGCTAATTTGGAATTTGACCGATGCTCAAATAAAGGGGTGCATCGGATGATCCGATGTTCACAGAAAAAGTCTGCCTACTTTTCCAACGGCTATCTCGTGTGGGCTGGCTATAAATACCCCTCCAACCGGCCATTTCGTCAAGTCTTGATCACTAGAGCCTCACTACACATTCTCAAGCATTCAAGACCAAGAGCTACCACTTCCACACTTCAAAACCTCTTGTACTCCAACTATAGGTTATATCTAGCTAGAGAGAAGCTTGTGTGCATCCATTCTTGGTGATTGGAATCTCTAGGCTAGTGAGAGAGAGTGTCTTGTTGACTTCTCTCACCTTGTAAACGTTGGAGGAAGAAGAGATCGCTCCGGAGCTTACCAAGGCGTTTGTGGAAGCCCGGAGGATCACCATTGTACAAGGCTTGAGCTCCACCTTGCCGGAGAAGGCGAACGGAGAAAGATAGTGGATTCCCTTGTCTAGGTGACTTGGGAGTGGCTATACCCTTTGGTGGGTGCCACAACGTGGACGTAGGTAGATTTTTGTGATCTTACCGAACCACGGGAAAAATCGCCGTGTCTCCAAATCTCCGCGGGAGTTTGCATTTCTCTCCTCACCCCCTTACTATTACGCATTTACTATTCCGCACTTAACACTCTTGCTTGCGTAGTTAGTTCGCATAGGGAATTGGGCTTCAACCATTAAGTTTTAAATTGCTCTAAAATTTGAAAAAGCCCAATTCACCCCCCTCTTGGGCGTTTCGATCCTTACAATTGGTATCAGAGCAAGGTTGCTCATTGGATCATTCTAGCTTCACCGCTAGAGAGCGAAAATGGCCAAGAATGGGGGTTCGGTTCCTACCTTCGAGGGCAAGAATTTTGCTTATTGGAAAGCACGCATGCGCGCTTACCTTGAGGCAATTGCTCCCGAAGTGTGGGAAGCGACCCATGCGGGGTTTGGAAATCTTGACTATGTTGGTGACCAATTAAAATGGGATGCTAAGGCTAGAAATGCCATATATGAATGCATTAGTCAAGATGTCTTTGCTAGGATTGCTAGTAAGGAAAAAGCGTGTGAAATTTGGGCATGTCTAATTGAAATACATGAGGACTCATCTCGTGTTAAAGAACTCAAATATCACATGCTTAAATCAAAATATGATGAATTTAAGATGTTTCCTCATGAGAATGTTAACCAAATGTTTTCTCGTTTAAATGTGCTCATTGAGGAAATTAACGCACTTGACATTGCTTCTCTTGGCAAGGGACTTATCAATCGCAAGATCCTCATGCTTCTACCCAAGCCCAAGTACAACATTATCAATTCAATGCTCCAAAAAGAGTCACTAGACAACATTGAAGTTTTGGAGCTCATTGGAAAAATCCATGCTCATGAGATGAGCGTACTTGGAATGATGGAGGAGTCATCATCAAAAACCATTGCTCTCAAGGCTTCAACCAAAAAGACAACTCCCAAGAAGAAGAAAGTGGTTGAGCCTAGCTCAAGTGAAGAAGAGCAAGAAACAAGCGAAGATGATGATAATGAGCTTGCCTTGATGATGAGGAAATTCTCACGCCTCAACTCCAAGATTGCAAAGAAGGGATACTCTTATGATCCCAAGAAGAAAGCCTTCTTGCCAAGAAAAGATGAAAACAAGACGTGCTACAATTGTGGTGATCTAGGCCACATATCATATGATTGTCCAAGACCGGACAAAAGAAAGGACAATGGCAAACATCACAAGCTAGAAGAAAGTGATGATGAAGAGGAGGTCAAGCCCAAGCGCTCTTTTGGAAAGAAGAAATTTGACAAAGGCAAGAAAACCAAGCTCTTTCCAAAGAAAAGAAGAGGGCCTCAAAAGGTCTTCATGTGTGAAGCCAATGAGTGGATCACGGATGAAGAGTCAAGCGACGAAGATAGTGAAGATGAAGAAAACTTGGCGGGCCTCGCCATCGTCAACAAGGATGACTCACCTCTTCATCCACCTCCTATGTGCCTAATGGCGAAAGGTAACTCAAAGGTATGTGAAGATTCTAGCGATGATGATGATGAGCTTTCACCCGATGAATTAGCATCTATGATTAATGAATATCATGCCATTATAAAAAGGGAAAAGGCTAAGGTTAAGGCTCTTGAGCTAGCTCATACTAAGCTTGAAAGTGCTAACCTCGATTTGCATGACAAGTATGTAACCATACTTAAAGAGCATGACACGCTCAAATCAAATGTCAAGCAAATCGAGGAGGAGAATGCTCAAATCAAGCTTAAGTATCATGAGCTTGACTTAGCTAACTTAGCACTCTTGGCAAAGCACAATGAGTTGGTTCAAGAGCATGAAGTGCTTAACCTTGCTTATGAAGCGATTGAACTTAAATTGAAAAACACAAAGAAAGAAACCCTTGATGGCAAAATATCATCTAATTCACATGCCACTAATATTTTGGATAAGTCATTGCCTTTGAAAACAAGCCCTAGGGAGAATGAGCTAATGGACGAAATTGAAAGTCTTCGCACTAGTGTGGCAAGACTCTCTAAGGGGGAGGACAAGCACAAGGAAATCCTCTACCAACAAGCTAAAAGCTTCAACAAGAGGGGACTTGGATCCTTCCCGGTGCCCAACAAAGGAAAGGTGCCCTCACCGGAGCTTAGGACAAGCTTTATCAAGGAAGTTGGTTCCTATTGCCAACATTGTGAGGTCACCGGACATCACACGAGGGAGTGTCCTCTTCCCAACCGTCCTTCTCCCAAATTGCCTCCTAACTACAAATCTACCTTCAATGATTATCACTATCTATTGAGCAAAGTAGGTGGAAAGGTGAAGGCAAGGTTCATCAGCAAAGACATCAAGGGCATGAAGGGGAAGCTCCCCAAGCAACTTTGGGTCCCAAAATCACTTGTATCACACATACAAGGACCTAAGTTGGCTTGGGTTCCTAAACTCAAAAACTAACTTCATGTGTGTAGGTGAACTACAAAGCCGGAGGAAAGCATTGGGTACTCGATAGTGGGTGCACTCAACATATGACCGACAATGATGGTATGTTCACCTCCATAGAGAACCCCAGCAATCATGAACAAGTCACCTTTGGTGATAACTCAAAGGGGAAGGTAATTGGTTTGGGTAAAATTGCTATTTCTCATGATTTGTCTATCTCTAATGTGCTTTACGTTAAGTCTCTTAGTTTCAATTTACTTTCTATTGCACAATTATGTGATCTTGGACTAACGTGCACATTTGACAAGAATGGTGTTGTGGTGACTAGTGAATCAAGCAAAGAACTAATATTCAAAGGTTTTCGGCATGGACATCTTTACTTGGTGGACTTCTCCAACAAGGATGCTAGCTTGACCACTTGTCTTTTCACCAAGACAAGTTTGGGATGGCTATGGCATCGGCGCATTGCTCACATTGGGATGAGCAAGCTCAAGAAGTCATTCAAGCTTGGGATGGTGACCGGCGTGAAGGATGTCACATTTGAGAAGAACAAGCTTTGTAGCGCGTGTCAAGCCAGGAAGCAAGTTGCCTCACACCATCCGATGAAGACAATGGTGTCAACCTCCAAGCCACTTGAACTACTTCACATGGACCTCTTCGGACCGTCCACATACCAAAGTCTTGGCGGTAACCTCTATTGTCTTGTTATTGTTGATGACTACTCTCGCTATGCTTGGACATTGTTTCTAGGTGACAAGGGTGAAACTCCGGAAATCTTCAAAACCTTCGCTAAACGAGCTCAAAGGGAATTTCAACTTCCCATCATCAAGGTCCGGAGTGACAACGGCACCGAGTTCAAGAACTACAACATTGGGGAGTGGTGTGATCGTGAAGGCGTGAAGCACGAGTTTTCGACCACATACACCCCTCAACAAAATGGTGTCGTTGAAAGGAAGAACAAGACTCTCATCACCCTTGCAAGAGCAATGCTTGATGACTATGGCACGTCGGAGAAGTTTTGGGCCGAAGCAATCAACACGGCGTGTCATGCCGCAAATAGGGTCTATCTTCATCGACTACTTCAAAAGACCCCATATGAGCTCCTCATTGGGAGAAAGCCCAACATCTCCTACTTCCGAGTCTTCGGGTGCAAGTGCTACATCTACCGCAAGAAAAGGCTCGGTAAGTTTGAAAGAAGGTGTGATGTTGGTATCTTTCTTGGTTATGCGTCAAACTCAAAAGCATATCGAGTATTCAACCAAACCTCCGGGTTAGTTGAAGAAAGTTGTGATGTTGAGTTTGATGAGACTAATGGCTCCCAAGAGGAGAGTTTTGGTCATGATGATATAGATGATGAGCCTCTACGAGAAGCTATGAAGAACATGACCATAGGAGACATCAAGCACGAAGTTGAGGAGAGCCATGACCAAGGGGGAGCCTCAAGTTCCAACATCAACACCTCCATGGCGCCTCAAATTGATGAAGAAGAAGAGAAAGATGATCCATTGCCAATGCAAGATTCACATGCCACACAACACCAAGAAGAAGAAGAAGTCCAAGGTCAAGTCCAACCACAAGACGAGCGAGATGCCTCACCACCGCCAAGTGCCTCACAACCTCTTATGAGGCATGGGCGCATCTCCAAGGCACATCCGATGGATCAAATCATCGGAAGTCCGTCACGGGGAGTAAGTACTCGTTCTCGCCATGTTGCTTCATTTTGTGAGCACTACTCTTTTGTTTCGTGTGTAGAACCCACAAATATTGAGGAAGCACTCCAAGATCCCAATTGGGTGATGGCTATGCAAGAAGAACTCAACAACTTCACCCGCAATGAAGTTTGGGTATTGGAGGAGCGACCTAAGGACAAGAACGTCATCGGAACGAAGTGGGTATACCGCAACAAGCAAGACGAGAATGGCGTGGTGGTCCGCAACAAGGCAAGGCTTGTGGCCAAGGGTTTTTCACAAGTTGAAGGACTAGATTTTGGAGAGACATTCGCCCCGGTCGCACGGTTAGAAGCTATTCGCATACTCCTTGCTTTTGCTTCGCATCACAATATTATGCTTTATCAAATGGATGTTAAAAGTGCCTTCCTAAATGGGTATATTAACGAGCTTGTTTTCGTTGAGCAACCTCCCGGGTTTGAAGATCCGAGGAATCCTAACCATGTGTATAGGTTACACAAGGCGCTCTACAGGCTCAAGCAAGCACCTAGGGCATGGTATGAACGTCTAAGAGATTTCCTAGTCATGCAAGGATTCAAGATCGGGAGGCTGGATACCACACTTTTCACCAAGGACATCAACGGGGATTTATTTCTTTGTCAAATTTACGTTGATGACATTATTTTTGGCTCAACTAACAAATCTCTTAGCCTTGAGTTTGGCACCATGATGTCTAGGGAGTTCGAGATGTCAATGATTGGAGAACTCAATTTCTTCCTAGGATTTCAAATCAAGCAACTTCAAGAGGGGACCTTCATCTACCAAGAGAAGTACACCAAGGACCTCTTGAAGAAGTTTGAAATGAAAGATTGTAGCTCAAGAAGTACTCCAATGGCGACAAATTGTCATCTCGACGCGGACATGGACGGTAAACCTATTGATCAATCTCATTACCGTTCCATGATTGGTTCATTGTTATATCTTACCGCATCTAGGCCCGATATCATGTTTAGTGTGTGCTTGTGTGCTCGCTTTCAAGCGGCACCTAAAGAATCGCATCGTAAGACGGTCTTTAGGATACTTAGGTATCTCAAGCATACCCCAAGTGTAGGTTTGTGGTACCCCAAGAACGCTAGTTTCCATCTCTTGGGTTACTCGGATTCGGACTTTGCCGGATGCCGTGTGGATCGCAAGAGTACCTCCGGTGGGTGCCACTTACTTGGGCGTTCCCTAGTATCTTGGTCGAGCAAAAAGCAAAACTCCGTGGCTTTGTCCACCGCGGAGGCAGAGTATATAGCGGCCGGTGCATGTTGTGCCCAAATTCTATATATGAAGCAAACCCTTTTGGACTTTGGAATTAAGTTTGATTGTGTGCCTCTCCTTTGTGACAATGAAAGTGCGGTTAAGATAGCTAGAAACCCCGTTCAACACTCCCGCACTAAGCACATTGATATTCGCCATCACTTCTTGCGGGACCATGAGGCTAAAGGAGACATCTCTTTGCAAGGTGTTAGGTCCGAAGAACAATTGGCGGATATCTTCACTAAACCACTTGATGAGAAAACTTTTTCTAGACTTAGAAGTGAATTAAATGTGCTAGATGCATCTAACGTCATGTAAGTTGACATGTTCATGTAAGGTTGCATGTCAAATAGGTCTTGTCTAACTCTCAAAGGATAGGGGCGAGCTAGAAATAGTTTTCCCTGAGGAAGCCTTTGGAAGGTTTAAACTTGGCAAGATAGATTTACATTATGCCTTGCATGATTCCTGCCATATAGACTTGTACTCATTTAATATCTTGCATTATTTTGATTGGCATTGCATACGGTAGATTGTCACAAAGGGGAAACCCACATCATGAGAAGGAGACTTGTTCAAAATGCAATATCTCAACTCATATGATGTGGATAGAGCAAAATTCTAAAGGTACATGCTTTAAAGAGATAGAAGTTTTCCATACTCTAGCTCACAAAGCATGGGCCTTACATTTTCGTGGTTTCCCTCCTAACCTTGTGTGTTCTCTTTGCTTAAGAGCTTAGCCAATATGTGGCACTATATTTGAAGCCTTCTATTAGAGGTTAGGAGTTGCCCAAAAAGTCCTAGGACCCATCCTTATCTTTGTGTGTTTAAGTCCAAGGACACATATGGGCAGTCTTAGGTTTTCTGTAGTCATCGGATTATCCGATGCTAGGGCCAGCAGATCATCGGATCAATTGGTGCTTCAGTTTAGTGCTCAGATCAAGTCAGATGTCACAAATCAACAGATGAGTTCATTTCAGAAGACATCGGAGCATCCGGTGTTCAGTTTTCTGGTGCCCTGCAGAAATCGACCGATGATCAACACCTCAACGTCGGCTCATCCGGTGTTCAAAGAGAGTTTTTGGAACAGCTCTCTGTTGAACTCGACCGATGCATCCTCCGATGATCATCGGTCCATCCGGTGTTTTGTGCGTGGCTAGGGTTTGCCCGTACGGTTTAAATTGCGGCTCGGCCGCCCCTCTTTTTTCTTCTTCTTTCCCGACCTCCGCCGCCGCCCGACGCCCTCGCCGCCGCCTCTCCCACGCACCTCCGCCTCCCAGTCACCGCCGTCGCCTCCCAGTCGCCGCCGCCGCCGCCTCCCAGTCGCCGCCGCCGCCTCCCAGGCGCAGTCGCCGCCGCCTCCCAGGGGCCGTCGCCGCCCTTCGGCCGCCGCCTTCCAGGCGCCGCCGCCGCCTCCTCCCAGGCGCCGCCGCCGCCTCCTCCCACGGGCCGCCACCGCCACTTTTCGGCCGCCTAGGCGCCGTCTGTGCCCGCGCCGCCGCCTCTCCCGAGCGTGCCGCCGCTGTTCCATCGCACCGCCGCGCCTCCCTCGCCGTCTCTCCTCCACCACTCGCCGCCGGCTCGCATCACCCTCTCTGCTAGGGTCTCGTCGTGCTTCGCCGTTCGTCGCTAAGATGGGTCGCGATCGCAAAGGAAAGGGCAAGGCTATTGAGGAGCCCGCCGCGAAGAAGCGCAAGATGTCCAAGGACGCTCGTCGTGCGGAGTTGGCCGCTCGCGCCGCCGAGGAGCGTGAGCGCGGCCATCGCGGTTCCTTACGAATCCGCGAGTCCCGGCAGAGGCAGGAGCAGCCTCCGGTCTAGCCGGTGCCTCCCGAGGGCTCCGACGAGGAGGAGACCGAGGTGCCGCCTCTCATCCGCCGGCGCACCCCGAGGACTCGTGGGGGTGGACAGACTCCTACGGCGAGTCAGCGCCCCTCTGCGGCTGACCGCGCCGAGGACAGAGAGGCCGAAAGGGCCATCCACCTGTTGGACACAGCAGTCCGAGTTGTCGAAGATGTCAGACTCACCGACTACAGAAAAATGAAGGCAAGACAACTGAAGAAGCTCAGATGGTCAGCGTTGCTTGAGGAGTGGTTCCTGCGGCCTAGGGACGCTCGAGTTGACTCCCGCTTCTGGACCCTGACACAGGAGTCCCTGTACGAGACTTACAGGCGTCGGGGCCACAAGCTCTTCCATCATAACAGCATCGACTGGGATCAGCTTGCAGTGGCAGCAGGACACGGGATCAGGTCACTTTTTGAGAGATACAGAGGACTTGTGGACCTTCTCTCGCACCAGAGGAGTGCGTACGTCGAGGAGTGGGTCAGGGTGTTCTACGTGACACTCTACGTCTCTGAGGGCCGTCGCTCGATTCACTTCATGTTCATGGGGCGGATCCACGACGTGTCTCGAGACTTGTTGGGCAGACTGCTTGGTGTGGAGCTCTCTACTACGTGCCTGCACCAGATAGTCTACGGAGACGTAGACCCGCCGAGGAGGCCACTGACTGGAGGAGTGGCACCGCCTTTCGAGGAGATCAGAGGTCTGTTCACTCAGCCGTTCACTCCTGACCAGCCGAGGGTACCAGCGCTTCTCACCCCAGCAGCTCGGACAGTTCACCACGTCCTCAGGCGTACTCTACTATCGAGGTCTGGCTACTTGGAGGGCTTCACGAGCCTTCAGCAGACCATCCTGTTCTATGTGATGAACGGGATGGAGTTCGACATCATAGATATTCTGATCTGCGAGATGGAGGACGTGATCACCGACGGAGTTGGGATGCTTCGACAGTTGGTCTTCGGTCACTGGATCTATCACCTTCTCCACCAGTTGGTTCCAGAGGACACTCCAGGAGTTTCTCAGCTGACGGAGATGCACGTGACCCGGTTCAGCTACTACCGAGTCCCCACTCCGGGAGACCGCCGCCTTGGCCGTCCCGTTGAGCGTGAGGTTCGAGCCAGACTGTCAGAGGAGGACTGGGCAGAGCTGACTCAGGAGGACGCAGAGCTGGCACAGGCAGAGGCTCAGGGAGGAGACCTACAGCACATATGGTCAGACAGCGACACCAGCGACAGTGTCGAGGAGTACTTCCCTCCTGCTCCTCCTTCACCGAGGCAGCACGACGCAGAGGCAGGAGGCTCAGCAGCTCCACCACCTACACCTCCTCCAGTGTCAGAGGCTCAGGTGACTCAGCCATCAGAGCTCACTGCTTTACTTCAGCGGATGGCTCAGCAGCAGGAGCAGCAGGCAGCTCGACAGGAGCAGCTTCAGAGGCAGCAGCAGGAGATGCAGCTGGAGATCGCCCGTCAGAGGCGAGAGGACACCGACAGGTTCACCAACCTTGTCGACCAGATGACGCGACGCACTCTGGACCAGCAGCAGCAGACTCAACAGATGTTGTTGGGTATCCTGGGGTTGGTCACCAACCTCTACCAGCAGACGGGAGTCGCCCTTCCACCTCAGCACTTGGGACTCAGTCAGGCTCCAGGTGCACCCCCACTGGCACCAGGTCCAGTACTGCCGCCGACGTCGTTCCACTCCTCACCTCTTCCGGCAGTACCTTCTCCACCAGCTCCAGCTCCAGCTCCCCCCGCTCCAGCTCCAGCACCAGCGACCTCCACCTCCAGCAGCTCCGGCGACAGCACCGTCGACGCCGACCGCTTCACCATCGCCAGGAGCGCGCCTGAGTCGTAGGCACTCGACTTCTCTTTTTGGTGTCTTGATGCCAAAGGGGGAGAAGAGTTAGAGTCAGGGGGAGGGTTAGCTCAGTTCTAGGGGGAGTTCTTGGTTTTAGGGGGAGTGTCTATCCTTTTGCTACTTATTGTTATCTATTTGAGATTGCCTGTTATTATTATTTGCTATTATTGTACTCCGGGTGCTACTTTTTGCTCTTGCGCTTTATTGTTTATTATTTGAGCCTTCGAGCCACTTGTGTTGCAATTTGTACTTGTTATATTTCTTTCTTGAGCATTGCGTTTTAATTCCATTAATTCTATGCTCTACTCGTTGTGTTGTCATCAATCACCAAAAAGGGGGAGATTGAAAGCATCTAGGCCCCCGTGAGGTATGGTTTCGGTGATTAATGACAACCGTTCGTTATTACTAATGAGTTTGTGGATGCGAGGTTTCACGTATATCACATCAAACGTTAATGAACTATCTATTCACACCATCTACTGCTCATTGGATACAAATGGAGACCCCTCAACGATCTATTCTAAGGGGTTATTCGATACTCATGAAGACTAAATGAAGAACTCATACAACGACTCTATTCTATCAAAATTGGCAACACAAGAAGCTTACACTTCATCAAAATATCATTTCAAACAAGTGTCAAAGAGGTCACTCAAGAAGATTCCAAAAGATCAACTCAAAACAACTCGAAGCAAACAAGTTGCACTCACCGGATCATCCGATGTCTTGCAAAATGACTACATCGGTCGAGTTTGAGTTGGCAGAAGAAGAAGACCTCAGAGCCCAGTACACACCGGATCATCCGATGTGAAGGAAGTGGCACATCGGTTGATTTCAACAGAAGGATGATTTCTGAGTTATTCTGAAGAAGTACACACCGGATCATCCGATGATGAAGTAAGTGTACATCGGTCAATTTCAACAGAGACATTATTTCTGAACCAATTTTGAAGATCAACTCACCGGATCATCCGATGATGAAGTTGAAGTAACATCGGTCGATTAAACAGTCAGATCCAACGGTTATATCCAACGGTCACATCTGACACATGACATCAGCTAATTTGGAATTTGACCGATGCTCAAATAAAGGGGTGCATCGGATGATCCGATGTTCACAGAAAAAGTCTGCCTACTTTTCCAACGGCTATCTCGTGTGGGCTGGCTATAAATACCCCTCCAACCGGCCATTTCGTCAAGTCTTGATCACTAGAGCCTCACTACACATTCTCAAGCATTCAAGACCAAGAGCTACCACTTCCACACTTCAAAACCTCTTGTACTCCAACTATAGGTTATATCTAGCTAGAGAGAAGTTTGTGTGCGTCCGTTCTTGGTGATTGGAATCTCTAGGCTAGTGAGAGAGAGTGTCTTGGTGACTTCTCTCACCTTGTAAACGTTGGAGGAAGAAGAGATCGCTCCGGAGCTTACCAAGGCGTTTATGGAAGCCCGGAGGATCACCATTGTACAAGGCTTGAGCTCCACCTTGCCGGAGAAGGCGAACGGAGAAAGATAGTGGATTCCCTTGTCTAGGTGACTTGGGAGTGGCTATACCCTTTGGTGGGTGCCACAACGTGGACGTAGGTAGATTTTTGTGATCTTACCGAACCACGGGAAAAATCGCCGTGTCTCCGAATCTCCGCGGGAGTTTGCATTTCTCTCCTCACCCCCTTACTATTACGCATTTACTATTCCGCACTTAACACTCTTGCTTGCGTAGTTAGTTTGCATAGGGAATTGGGCTTCAACCATTAAGTTTTAAATTGCTCTAAAATTTGAAAAAGCCCAATTCACCCCCCCTCTTGGGCGTTTCGATCCTTACAACCGTCGTAAGTTAAGAAGCCGTCGTAAATAAATAACATAACCCTACATCTCGCGGGCCGCGCGCGCGGCCCACTCACGCGCGCGACCTGCTGACTGCCGCCGCCACCGCTCCGCCTCGCCCTCGCCGAGCCGTGCCGCTTCTGCCGCCACGCCTCGCCCTGCCGCCGCGCTATCGCCCACACTCGGTTTTTTAATTACCAATTGTTTAGTGGCTAGTTGTTTAGATTATGCTTATTTGGGTTTGATTGTTTAGTGACTAATTATTTAGATTTAGATGAATTGATATGCTTAGGTTTAATTATTGCCTAGGTTTATTTGAATTGCTAGCTAGGTGTAATTTTTTTAATTGTTTAGAATTGATAAGCTTGTTAACTATGGTAATTATGCTTGTTTAGATGAATTGTAATTGCTTAGATGATTAATGCATATGAGTTAATAGTTTAATTGATTATTGTTTAATTATTATTTTGATTGTTTGAGTGTTTAAGTACTATATGTACATAAATGGGCTTCGACCGGTTTGGCCCGACACAACACATTTAGGGCCCGACACGACCCATTTAGTGGTAATGTATTCCTCTACACAAGCACGGGTTGAACAACCTAGGCAGCCTCGCCCTGCCGCCGCGCCTCCCCGCCGCCGCGCCTCCTCGCTGCCACGCCCCGCTCTGCCGCCGCGCCGCCTCTTGGGGCATAACTTAGGACAGCTGACCCACTTCTCTGCGGCGGCAGGAAGGCCCATGACCGGTGAATTGGTTTCTTTGATTTATATTTTTTCACTCTTCCTTTTTTTACTTATTATTTTTCTTTCTTTTGTAGGTTTGCCATTTTCGATGGAGTTGTCGACTCGATGTCGGCGCGACCTGTGAGAGGCACTTCATCGACGCAGACTTCGTCGGTGGGCCGTCGAGTGACTGTCTCTCGCAGAGAGACATGGAGTTCCGTGCCATGCAGGAGAGGCTGACGCGGACCCAGGAGGAGCTCGACGGGACGAGGGCCATCTAGGAGTACCAAGCCAACTACATGGCCTAGATGCAGGCAGCGATGGAGGTAAGTAATTTAAATTATTGTAGTTTACTTTATAGCATTTAAGTAATATGTATGTTCTAATATTTTGCTATTATAGGTCTTATCTCGATAGAACGGCCAGCAGATCACGATTCCTACGTGGCAGCCATCACATGCGACCCCGTCACAGGAGCCCGCATCATAGGTGCCTCCGGTACAGGTAACAAACTCTTTAATATTGCATTATTCATTTAACATAGGGAGAGGGAGAGATATATAGAGAGATAGAGTGGTAGAGAAGAGAGGGGGAGTGCGAGAGAGGGTGAGAGTGAGATGGAGAGATGGAGTGTTATAATAGAGGGAGAGAGAGAGTGCAAGAGAGAGGGTGAGAGTGAAAAAAAGGGGATGGATGATACAGAGATAGAGGAACAGAGTGAGAGAGAGGATGAAAAGTAGAGAGAGACGAAAAGAGTGAGAAAAAAGAGAAAGACATGGATATCTGAATCCAAAATATGTCTAACTACTCATGTGCTTTGCAGTGTTGGACGACGGAGGCTTCGACTCCATCGTCACAGCTACCGGTTCCGGGAGGGACGCGCGGAGACGTTTTATTCGGCTCCGGAGGTAGTCGAGGGGACAGTGAGTAGCCCTTTTGTGTTTTGTGTTGTGTTTGATGCGTATGCCTCTGTTTAAGACTGTTTGCTGCTGCTATGAGTATATATTGTCTCTATTGTTGTTCTTTGAGCTAACCATCGAGCTAGGCTAGTCAGTTTTTTTTTAAAATTACAAACATAACTTACGACGACCACTGTCCAGAAGCCGTTGTAAGTTAGCATCAGTTACTTACATCGTCACTGAGCAAGCTGTCGTAAGTAAAGTGGCTTGGGCCACCACAGCATCGATTATCTGTCGTAAGTTAGTTTATTTACGACAAAATAATTATATCGGCTCGTCACCGTCGTAAGTAATGAAATACCGTCGTAAGTTAGCTACTTACGACGGTTTATGACTTAATTACGATGACTCCGACCGTCGTAAGTCAGTCGTATCCATGTAGTGATGCATAGCCAAACACCAACGACTTCTAGTTTCAGGTGAGGGAGAAGCTAATGTCATCCTTGAAACTGATCTAAATTTGTTAGACCCGTGGAACGCCAAGAACTTTGATCGCTCGGAGATTGCTACTATACTAGACACTCAAGAGCTATGTGCAAACTTCTCTTCCTTTTCTTTAGTATTTGTAAAGCGAACTATATAAAAACTGGGCTGCTCATTGTGCTCAGGAAGCGTCGCATCATAGGGCCACATGTATGATTGAAACCAAACCCTTCCTTGCACTGTCTATAATATGATTGTAATCCCTATGATTAATGAAGAGAAGAGCTCTTGATTCCAAGAAAAAACATGCGCATGTACACTATTTAGTCTACTTTTAGCCTTGAAGTACGAGAAGAAGGATAAGTTAGCAATAAGCATTAGATCCGTGCTGTATCCAACAACACCTGCGGATGTAGGTGTTGCTTCCATATAGATCGTTGTTGTTGAGGATCTTTTCTAAGAAAACGACTTCAACAGCCAACAAACCGGGAAAATGAGGATGGACTACTTTCGCAGTTCCTGTATGTAATGAGTGTTAAGACCCGTAGCATCACCAGTCTAGTCTAAATCAAGCCGCAGGAGCCGAGATGGAACCGGCGCCGCCACCTTCGTGCACGGCTTGACGCAGAAGCATTCAGGGTAGGCATTGCGGCACTTGCCACCGGTGTACCCTTTGCTCTCAATCATGCACGCGTCCGCGTAGAGGCCCAAGTTGACGGCTTGACGCACGACCCCCTGAAACTTGATACTACGCATCGGGAACTTGCCCGCTTGAGCCGGCCGCCCATCTCCGCACATGCGCACGGGAACGAACATGAAACGGGATCACCATTGGATTATGCTGCACCTTCACTGTTCATCCTCACGGTAGTACGTACCGGAGGCCATAACCAGGAGGAGGAGGACGGCTGCAGAGCGCATTAATTTCACGTGAAGATTCCACTGATCTATTTCTTTGTGGGTCGACGAAAAATAAAAGGATAGTAAGGCCCGTTTGAAATATTTCAGTTTTAATATAGAAATATTTCTTAACTGAAACAGAATACTTTAGAAACCGTTTGGCTCTTTTCTGATTTCAGCTTCATTATAGAGAGAAGAGGATTAAAATAACCTATTTACCTTTAGATAGACTATATTATTTTTGTCATAGTATAACATATAATAAATTTTTATAATATGCATTATTTGTAAGTGGCATCGTAAAATATATGTCATCATCAACATGCACGGATAAATCCTCGTAGCATCGCAACAGCGGCAAAAAGTTGAGAATGGTAGACAATGGTAAATCACTGTAAATAATGATAAAACTAGAGGGAGTACAATAAGTGATTCAAGTTGTGGAACACTTTTCCAGGTGTTTCAGGTTCATAGTCCAAAAATATGAAACGTTTCTCATACATTCGCTGCTGAAACGTTTCACTTTTTTGCTATTTGGTACCGTTTTAACTGATTCAACCTAGAATCTGAAACGTTATTTATTGCCAAACGCACCCTAAATAAGTGAGCAGGATTATGTGTTCTTGATGGAAATATATAAAATCTTCAAGAGGTGAAACTGAAGGGGGCTCCTTAATCATGTGCCTCAATTACGGCTCCATAAATAAGGCTGATTTTCTTTACGTGCTCATCAGGTACCCAGAATAGTGTAGAATTAAAATTCGGCCCAGCCCACCACATTCCACCACAGAGCACACTCCAGCAACACACTGTAAACCCAGCCCGTCAATTTCGGCCGCCACGCCCATACCACCATCGACCCACCATCAGGAGCCGGCGTCTCACCAGCGGAAGTGCAACACCATCTATCTGCCGAGCCACGACGGACCAACCCAATTCGGTTAGATTCTTTTTCCTTTTCTTTTTATGGTTTGAACTCGCGAAGAGCTGAAGATGTGGAGCCTCTCAGGAGTCTAGATCTAGATTTAAATCACTTCTCTCCAAAGATGTGGATTCTTTTTTATTCTTTTAGTTTGAAATCATAGTCCGAAGATGTGAAGTCTCGGAGGCATCCTAATGGTTCATCTTGATCCATTCTGAGAGCTAGCATGCAAGGGCACGGAACAGTGTGATAAAGCTCGGTTATAGTCAGGTTGCAGTAAACCAACTTCATTCTGTATGGGATTCGTTCTAACAGTTTCAGGGGTAGCACATTATTCATTCCGTACGGTACTCATCTCAGCCATTTGATCTGCATGTAGATTTATGTTGAGTAATAGGTGATTTCTAGAAAAAAGGAAAACATTGCACAAGAGTTGTGCTACTATTTATTTGATAATTCTTTTCACTTATCTAGTTCCTTGATTAGTTTAGAAGATATTTTGTCACACATCATGTGTCCTTGCTGTCTCCTAAGGATGTAGCGGCCGGAAACTTGGTTCTATTATCTAGAAAAATGTGTGCTTGCTGTTTCTTCGTCATATAAGTTCATATAATCTCCTATATACATTGCGGGGAATGCTAAACTTAAGTGGAGGCGCTGTTTCTCTGGGGCACCATATTGCTTGCAGACTTGCAGTGGTGCACAGGTTATTGTCAGTTGCTTGGGTATGTATCCGTTAGAATTTATGCAGGGTCTTAGATTTTTCTTGCTTTACCAATTACCCCATGTTGAACAACCATTTCCACTTTATTTCAGCAGTTCGACTCTCACCTTTCAGCAGTTATATCAGCATTCGGCCTTCAGCGTGTTTAGATTTTGTTCCATTGTTTATATCAGCATTCAACAGTTCAATGCTCACCTTTCTGATGTCTAGATCAGTATTCAGCAGTGCAATGCTCACCTTTCTGATGTTTATATCAGCATTCAGCATGTTATATCAGTATACAACATGTTTAGATTTCTGATTCAGGTCATGATAGGAACTGCATCTGACCTCGATCCAGGGCATGTCTACTCCAGGATGTACCTGTGATTAATCTTGATATTTTTCTAAGACATGTTTGTGTTGTTGAAAACATCACTCTGGAGCTTGAATATTATGTGTTTATCTGTTACTGAACAAGTTTGCTCCATGCTGCCGTTGAAATATTTATCTGTTATCGAATTTCTATTACACTTGGTGAAAACCGACAGGCATCCAAAACCCCCCGAGACCCGAAAGATGCGAGTGCAGGTTTTAATTTTCACTTGTGCGTGCGGGTCTTAAATTTCACTCACGTATCTCTCGTTTTGGACGGTTTTTTACTCCACCCGAGCCGAACCTCTAACCCATTGTTTTCTTTAGTTTTTCTTTCAGTTTTGACAAAATAGTGGCTTTATTTACTAAAAATCTTACCCATTGATCAATTCATATGTTTATCATTCCTTTGTGCAAAATTTCTTCGTAGATGTTAGCTCTAGTAGCCAACTGATAATAGTCTAGACTCAACGAGCGCTCCTCCAGCTGAGAAGGAAGAAGACCATATTATCCAACCAAACTAATAGCAGAACTCCAACAGATTTTATTATCGCACATAACAGACAAACCTTTTGCAAGGGGGCAAGATATTATCATTTAATCGTTACCTAGAGAAGCACCACGTTGGTCCCTTTCAGGCGCGGGGGCCTGTGCCGGCTGACGGGCAATAGAAGATGCAATAGCATTGAGGTGGAAAGTAACGACACTCGCCCCCGATGAAGTTGTTGCCCTCCTGCTCGCACACCTTTGTGCAGCTCTTCTCGTTCAAGCACCACCCTTTAAAGCCGCCGCTTGGTTTGGAGCAGCTGAGTTGTAAAGGTTCCATCTCTACGTAAACACAAAACATGTCATAAAGAAACAAAGGACAGAAGTATGCGCACAGATAGTTTAGCTAAAGAATCAGAGAGAAACAACGGCGGTGCATCCACGTACCGGCGGCGGCCCCTACGAGAAAAAGGACGATGATGGCTGCAGATAGATTCATTTGTGATAGCTCCATTTGGCTTGGCCCTTTTATTGTTTCTATGTGAAGGAACACTGAGCCGATAGAGAATGAGTGGAAGTCCATGGCCTCTCAGCGTGGCAATATATAGGTAAGCAAGAAAGAATAAAATACACCAGAGATTCATGAACATGTTCATCTAGATACATGAACTTTTATTTTATATTTTTTAATAAATAAACTTGTCAGTCTGTATTAATTGGATTCATATTTTTTTCTTTACGGTTATAGCTGCATGAACTTTTAAAATGGAGCGCTGCAGTTCTATACATTTCTACCGAATATTTAAATTCAACATCAAGGCTCATCGGTGCTTCCTGCAGATAAGCAGCGGATTGCAACCGTGAAAGGTTCGTTCAGAAGCGACTGTGTTCACCATTTCTAGCATCAGCACGCAAGCACGAGTTCTCCTTAAGAATTACTAATCTACTATGCTATTTGAAATCCGACTTGATTGAGAGTAATACCATGTGGAGAGGTGAAGGGGCCCACAATGTTGCTTGCATGTCGGCCTTGAAAGGGAGGCAATAACATCAGTGATTTTCTCTCGATAACGCTACTTGGCTATAGAGAGAGAGGGAGGGGGATAGAGAGAGTGGTGTGTGGGATGTAGGATCACAACGGTTCATACAACATCGGTAAAGAGGTATGTAACTGCATTGCATTATTTTAAAGGTTCATGCACCTATAACTGTAAAAAAAGTTCATGAACCAAGTGACATAAATAGGCAAGTTCATGAAACTAGAAATGCAAAATAAATATTTGTGGACCTAGATGACATAGTTGAACAAGTTTATATACCCATGTGTCGGTGTTTCAGACTTCCGACTAGTAATTGAATGTACCCCATATTCTACCTCGAGGTGGCCTAGCTAAGAACACAAAAAGGTTTATTCTGGTTCGCCTACGTCTAGCCGGGGTGCCTCTCTTGTTCTTACTCAAGAATGGGGGTTGTTCTTACAAGTGCGAGAGTCTGCCCCTTCGAACTGACAGGTCTCTCTATTTATTCTCTCTCTATCCCCTTTTTCTCTCTTCATTGTCTCCCCTCCGTGCTGCCGAGGGGGTTAAGTCGTGGGTCCAGGATGGCTTGTCTTGTCGTTTGTTTGTCAGGGCACTCGATGGCGCTGTTGTACTCCTGACCTGTTGCCGCTCCTGCTCCCTTCCCATTGTTAGGGAGCGCTCCATACCGAGGCGCACGCGCGCCACATGTCCCGCTCCTCTCAGGCTCCGTCGAAGGTGACGGACATTCAATGTCGGGGACAGGGGTTACTTGAGTAGTCCTCCACTCGGTCGAGGCGGCGCTTGCTCCTCATTGAAGGCCATCTGCTTCCCGTCTTCCCGAGGTCGGGCTCGGGTCGTCCCTTCGAGGCTATCACCTCTTTCCGGGTTGCCTTGGGGATAAGTCTCGCGTCCTGCCCAGGGTCGGTCCCGAACCCCTTGTCGCGCCTTCTCCTGAGTTTGGGCTCGGGCCCGCCTCGTCACCCCCGGTGGGATGCTCCCTTGCCTCATTCCTGGGGCTCTGAGCCTAGAACCCCGTCACTATGATGCATTTTACTCAGGAAAAAGGGGGCAATGCTCCAACAACAACTATGGTAGGGATTGATTTATGGCACTAACATGTCGGCTCCTTTATTTTTGTAATTTCCTTATTACCCACCAGTCTAAGGTATAATCAGATGGTGAATTTTTGTCTAATAACCTTTGCTTTTGTTGACTGAATGCAAACTCTCTACACATTAATCATGTATTTTTTTTATCTATCTAGCAAGGCGATTCGTGCTTGCAGTACGGCTAGTCTCGTTGTAAATAACACTTTTCATGAATTATATGCACATGCATTCCCTCATCAGCTGCCATCACCGCCATGGGCCAAGTGCTGCTACTGCCATGTGTTGTCTCCCTCGCTCCCATCGACTGCTTTTTGCGCCGCTTGGCTGGTCGTCTCCTCAACTCCCTGTCCAACACGTCTTCTCATCGTCCCCCATGACCAAGGGTTGTGGTGGCCTTGCGTGATCGGTCATATCACCAATGATCTATGTCGAAGTGTGTGGTCGACACTTCCCCTGGACCTGCTCTGGGCAGCCCGCGGAGGTTCTTTTTCAGAGGGGCTAGTCGCTTGCGGAGAGCTTAAGCGTAGGGACGAGTTAGGGAGGAGCTTGACACGACAAGTTTTACGTGGTTCGGGCCGCCGGAGCGTAAAACCCTACGTCCACGGTGAGCTGAGGTGCTCGCTGTATTGCTTGTTGCTCAGAACCGGAGTCCTGAGCTTGAGGATGAGTTATGCCTAGGGTATGAGTTGCTAGAGTGCGAACCCTTGCTAACGTCGCCTACCCGAGCCTTTTATAGTCCAAGGCTCGTGTGGCTTACAAGGGGGGCCCGGGACCCGACGGGTGGTCCCGGGGTGATTGCCTGCCGACTATTGTATCCGCAGTTATGTCGGTAGTTGTCTCTCGCGAAGGCTTCCGAGTCTTCGTCTTGCCGCCCTGCCCATGCTGCATGCTAGTCGTAGTGGTTGATGACGGTGGGAGCGGCACGGGATGTCTTGTCGCTATGTTTATTGGCTGGCAGGTTCTGACACCGCGCGCCAGTCTGTGATGCGACTGGGCGCAACGGCACCTGACAGAGGCGTGCTCCGCGTCTCCGCGTCTTGGGAAGGCGCGGGCCTTGAATACCTTGTGCGGGCAAGGTATGGGGCGTCTTTACGCCCGCTGCCTACAGCTCGGGGGCAGGCAGTGCTGTTCTGCTGGACACGTGGCGGGCCTGGAGCCCTCCTCAGAGGAGAGGGGGGTCTGGCCCCGCAGGACACGTGGAGCCTTCAGACCTCCCCCCGCGGAGGGGGAGGTCCGGCTTCTGTCGGCCACGTGGCGGGCCCGAAGCTCTCCTCTGAGAAGAGGGAGGTCCGACCCCGTTGGAAACGTGGTGCCTTCGGACCTCTCTCCCGCGGAGGGAGGAGGTCCGACTTCTGTAGGCCACGTGGCGAGCCCGGAGCTCTCCTCTGAGGAGAGGGAGGTCCGGCCCCGCTGGACGCGCGGCGCCTTCGGAGCTCTCCCTGCGGAGAAGGGCGAGATCCTCAGGCATTTTCCCCTGTGCGCGGGGGTACCCCATATCGCGGGTACCGACAGTGGCCCCTAGGCCCATCTCGGGGGAGATAGCGAGCCCGAAGTGGGACCTTCGTCTCTCCTGTTCCGCGCACTTTCTCAAAGTCCCGCATTGACCGCTGCCAGAGCACGAACAGTCGCGGGATCGTGGGAGCGTGCGCCCACTTGATGGTTGCCTTTACTGCGGCGGTTCCCAAGACTGCCACTTCTGTACATCGCGACGCTTTCTTCGGGAACCGCCGAAGCGCCTTGCCGGCTCGTCTTCTTGGGAGACTGACTCCTTGACCCACCGCTTCAGCTGGGCGGCTTGGGTCCACCTGTCATCGGCGCTCGGTCTCGGAGCCAATGCGGTTGCCGATGCGGTGTATTCGAAGGTTTTCGAATCACCTTGAATCGTTCCTAGAAAGTTTTAAAAGGGGATCTTACCCGCATCGCGGCTTCCCTTCGCATTTCCTAGCGCTCGCTCTTTCCTTGAACTCTTGCGCCTTGGTCTTCCTGTCCTTGGGCTCTCCCCTGCCATGGTTTCCAACTTGCTCCCGACGCGCCTCGTTCGTTCCGCCGAGCTTGGGCCAGTGCGCAGGCTGCTGGGCTGGCACACGGAGGAACAGAAATGCCAGCTCCGCCGGGGATCTCTCCCCCTGCTCCTGGAAAAGGGGGAGATGGTCTTCTTCACTGCCTATGCTCTGGCGGGGTTCGTCCCGCCAATTTCTTCCTTCTTTGTCACATTGCTAGAGACGTATGGGCTCCAGCTCCACCACCTCTCTCCCAACTCCTTCGCAATGGCCGCTGTCTTCGTCCACTTCTGTGAGATGTTTGTGGGGGTGCACGCTTTTGTGACGCTCTTTCGCTACTTCTTCGTGTTGCGAACGACTGGACGCGGCTCGAAGACCCAGATGGGGGCGTACTACTTCTAGCATCGCTGCAAGGACCCAAAGGTCTCTGGGTACCTTCTGCCTTTCAGCGCGTCAAGGTGGGAAAACTGGAGGGAGAGCTGGGTGGTCGTGCAGACCGACGAGCACGATCGCCTACAGCTCCCGACCGCTGGCCCAACCACCGAGCGTCGCTTCTAGGAGGAGGTCCCAGAGTTGGAGCAGGAGTACACACCGGTCTTGGAGCGGATCCGGTTCTTGGCCAACGAGGGGCTAACGTCCCTGATGGTGCTGATGGACTTCATGTCGCGCCGTATGGCGCCCTTGCAGCAGCGCAGTCGCCCAACGTGGTACTACACTGGCGAGCAGGACTGTACCAAGCTGGAGAGGGGCCCCGGCTCTGATCCTTCCGACGAGGAGCTGTACAAGATGGTGAGCAAGGTGAGCGGCGACTTCATTCCCAGTGGTGGCCCCGCCCTTCCGTCCTCTGCCACTCCCCTCTTCTTGGAGCCGCAGAGGAGGTCAGAGCTACTGCGGAAGATGCCGAACCTCGATGACATCGGGATCACCGTCCGGCAGGTTGGGGATGCCTTCCTGGGTATCTCGATCCCAGGAACCGAGCGCTCTGGATCGGGGCGCGAGGCGTCTGTCGCTGCCCAACCCATCCCAAGAGCCGGCGGAACTCAAGCCGCCGACAAGGGGAAGGGGAAGGAGCCGGCCCCCGGGCATCCAGAGAAGAAACGCGCCCAGTCTCCTCCGAGGGCGCCGCCTACGCCGAGTCAGGGAGCCGGAGCACCCTTGCACCCATCTCCCGGGGGTATTGGTCCATCGGGTGGTGACCCGAAGAGGCCCCGGGTGTCCCACCCCAGCGGGTCTCTTCCCGGACAGCGGCAGTCCAAAGAACCCCAAGCGCCTCGTCATCCTTCCTCAAGCGGAGGGGCTTCTAGGACGGACGCTGGTGGAGCGACGCCGGGGAGTGTGCCGGGGGTCCAGACGCCACGGCCCACGACCGTTCCAGCCGCAGGTCCTGGCGGTTCAACTACGGCCTAGAGGCCGGGGCTACAAGCCCGTTGGAGCGCTCATGTCGCCCAGTAAGTGTTGCTCCTTTTGGCTTGTAGGAGCAGCGTTCTCGTCCCCTCTCTTAGCCTAAGAGCTTTCTTTTCTTGCAGGGACCGACCGGCTGCCGGGGGCGGGCCTCTTACCCGGCCATCTCCAACTGGCGGAGGCTTCGCGCCGCAACATCTATGAACCACGGTGGTTCCCATGGCCCCCCAAGTCGGCGGGGCTTCCTCTCTGCCGGCGAGTTCACCCTCCGCGATGGCCGCAACCGCACCTGTCCGCCCTCCTTCACCATCCTGGAAATCCGGTCCTAAGACTGGAAGGGCCGCTGTAGGTGCACTCACTGGCCCCCTGGCTCCCTCAGGAAAGCGTCTCGCTCCGGTTGCTGAGGCACCGGCACCTCCGCCGGTCTTAGACTCGCATGGTGAGCATGCGCCAGAAGTGCAGTCATAAAAATTTAATACGTAATTTAAATGAGCACCAAGGAAGAGCAAAGTAGGACAGGTTTCTTTTCATATAAATTTCCATAGGAGGAAGGCAGGCTAAACATGGAGGCCACGACCCGCCCCATTAAGAAGGGAAGCAAGACTCTACGCGCTTGGGGTCGGAACCAGGTGAAGCTGAACGTAGTCCTGGACCGTCCCCTGAGGCTTAGCTGCTCCGAGCACTGTTCCTGGACTTTATGGAATCTATTACAAAAAGAAGAGTCTATCCTATTGTTGCTCTAGGGGTAGAACTTACGGAGGTGTTCTATGTTCCAAGGGTTCGGGAGCGGGTCCCCATCCTCGGTGGAAAGGCGTACGCACCCGGGACGACACACTTTTGTGACTCGGAAGGGACCTTCCCAACTAGGGGAGAGTTTGTGGGTTCCTTCGCGAGAAAGTATGCGCCGCAGCACCAGGTCGCCTTCCTGCAGCTCCCGGGCACGTACAGACCTCTGTTGGTAGCGACGGAGCGCTTGTCTGTACCGTGCGTTACGGAGTTCTGCATGCAATCGGACCTCGTCGACAAGGTCGATTTCTCCATGCCGGAGGTTGTCCTGCGCGGCTTCGTCGTAAGCCCGAACACGGTGAGACTTCATGGTGATCTCTGGGGGAAGCACAACTTCAGCCCCATACACCATGAAGAAGGGTGTCTCTCCGGTGGCCCAGCTCTGGGATGTCCGGTTAGCCCATAGTGTGTTCGGAAGCTCATCCACCCAATTGGCACCATGTTTCTTCAGGTTGGCATATGTGCGAGTCTTGAGGCCCCTATGAATCTCGGCGTTGGCCCTCTCAACTTGCCCATTGCTCTTTGGGTGAGCAACAGAGGCATAGCACACCTGGATGCCGAGGTCTTCGTAGTAGTCTTGGAACGCTGCACTGGTGAATTGGGTCCCACTGTCGGTGATGATCCTGTTTGGGACCCCGAACCGGCAGACAATCAACTTGATGAACTTTACTGTGGATTGCTTGTTGATGGTGGTGACTGGTGTGGCTTCCGGCCACTTGGTGAACTTGTCGATGGCGACATAGAGGTACCGGAATCCCCCGACGGCTCTGGGGAACGGTACCAGGATGTCCAGCCCCCATACGGCAAACGACCATGAGGGCGGGATCATCTGTACCGTATGAGCCGGTGTATGGATCTGCTTGGCGTGGAACTGGCACGCCTTGCAGCTCTCGACCAGCTTGACGGCATCCTGGAGTGCTATCGGCCAGTAGAAGCCATGCTGGAAGGCTTTACCGACAAGCGTGCGTGAGGAAGAGTGACTCCCACATTCGCCTCCATGGATCTCAGCGAGCAAGTCGCAGCCTTCCCCCTGGGTTATGCACCGCAATAGGACGTGGTTGGTGCCACGTCGGTAGAGATCCCCTTCTACCAACGCGTATCTCTTAGCCATGCACACGATCCGTTCAGCGGATACACGTTCATCACGGAGGATATTGTCTTTCAAGTAGTCCCGGATCTCCGTGATCCATGCATCGGGTCTGACTTGAGCGTATGGATCTTGAGTGCTGGGTTGCACGGAGTCCCCAGTGACGCTTACGATCCTTGGCGGCGTCCATGGCTGCAGGGCCGCTGGGACCGCCAGCTTCGAGGTGCTGGTCCATCCCCCTTCGCCGGCTTGGCGGGCCGGGCTGTGGGCCGCAACAACGTCCTCTCGAAGACTCCTTCGGGCACAGGGGCTCCGGTGGAGGCCTTCGTTGAGAGGTCGTCAGCTGCGGCATTGCCAGCGCACGGTACGTGGCGCAGGTCCAAGGCGAGGAAGTCTTTCTCCAACATCTGCACATGGAGCAGATAAGCAGCTAGTTGTGGGTCATTGCAGGAGCATTCACCCTTAACTTGCTTGATAACTAGCTGGGAGTCGCCCTGTGCCAACAACTGGTGAGCGCCAAGAGACAGAGCTGTCTTTAGGCCAAAGATGAGTGCTTCATACTCTGACATGTTGTTGGTTGCCTTGAAATTGAGACGCACCATATAATCAAACTGCTCCCCCGATGGCATGAGAAGCAGTACGCCAGCACCGGCCCCCTGCTTTCGCGAGGAGCCGTCGAAGAAGAGCGTCCAGTAAAGCCCGGTGAAGGCCGGAGCTCGGGGCCCTGGTTCACCGTCTTCATGGCCCCGTTGGTCAGCCTTCGTTGGCGTCCACTCAGCCACAAAGTCAGCCAGTCCTTGGCTCTTGACTGCGTGACGAGGAAGGAATTCCAGCTCAAGCTCCGCTGCCCATTTAGCGACATTGCCAGTCGCGTGGGGGTTGTGGAGGACAGCATTCAGCGGATAGGAGGTGACCACCGAGACCCGGTGGGCTTGGAAGTAGTGGCGGAGCTTCCTGGATGCCACGAGCACTGCATACAGCAGCTTATGGACCTCTAGGTACCTTGTCTTGGCGTCATGGAGGACCTCGCTGATGTAGTAGACAGGCCTCTGGATGGTCCGGACCCTCCCTCCCAGGTCAGAGATATCTTCATCCATGGGCTCAGGCCTATGGGAGGTGGGTGGGCCCAGGGAGGCTGCCGGGAGCTGATATTCGAAGGCTCCCAAGCCGTCTTGGACCTCCGGGAGGTCCCGCTGATTTCCCGGGAGGTCCCGTTGGACATCCGGGAGGTTCCGTTGGACCTCCGGGGGGTCCCGTTGCACCTCCGAGAGGTCCTGCTGGTCCTCCAGGAGGTTGTTTTGGGGGTCCGGGGGCATGTTTTGGACCTCCGGGGGTTGCCTCGGAGACCCGGGGGGTCGTCTTGGACCTCTGGGGTTTTCTGGCACCTGTCTCCCGCTACCGGAGCAGGCTGTGGCGATGAGGGGTCCGGCCGCTCTGCGACGAGGACCATACTCACCACTTCAGCCGTCGCCGCGATGTAGAGCAACAGATGCTCTTCGGGCTCGGGGGCTACCATTACGGGTAGGGTCGTCAGGAGTTGCTTCAGCTCCTGGAAAGCTTCTTCTGCTTCGTCGGTCCAAGCAAATGGGCCGGATTTGCGCAGGAGCTTAAAGAAGGGGAGCGCTCGCTCTGCTAACCTCGGTATAAACCGACTCAGCGCGGCTAGGCATCCCGTGAGTTTCTGGACTTCTTTGATGCGGGCGGGGGGCCGCATCAAGTCGATGGCTTTGATCTTCTCTGGGTTAGCCTCAATTCCTCGGTGTGAGACCAGGAATCCTAAGAGTTTTCTAGAGGATACGCCGAACACACACTTGTCGGGGTTCAGCTTGGTACGCGTAGAGCGCAATTTATCGAAGACTAAGGCCAGGTTATCTAGTAGGGATGAACTCTGCCTGACCTTAACAACGATGTCATCGACATACACCTCAACTAAGTCTCTTATCAACTCCCCGAAGGTTTTGTGCATTGCACGTACGAAGGTAGGGAGAGCGTTCTTTAGTCCATAAGGCATAGAGACATAACAGTATAGACCGTCTACTGCGATGAAGGAGGTGTGCTCTTAATCTTCTCTAGACATAGGGATCTGATGGAAACCCGAGTAAGCGTCTAGGAAGCACAACATATCGCAGCCTGATGTCGAGTCTACTATTTGATCTATTCTAGGGAGAGGGAATGGATCTTTAGGACATGCCTTGTTGAGACTAGTGTAGTCGATGCACATCCGGAGCTTCCCGCTGGCCTTCAGGACAACAACAGGGTTCGCCAACCACCGGGGGTGGTGGACTTCCCGTATGAAGCCAGCGTCCAGCAGCTTCTTGATTTCTTCACGGATGAAGTTTTGGCGCTCGATGGACTGCTTGCGGGGCTTCTGTTGGACTGGCCGGGCGTCGGGGAAGACCTTTAGGTGGTGCTCGATCACCTCCCTAGGGATCCCCGACATCTACGACGGCTGCCATGCAAACACGTCGACGTTGTGCCGGAGGAAGGTGACGAGCGCTCCTTCCTATTTGCTATCAAGGCCCCCGGCTACCCGGGTGGTCTGGGTGGCATCGGCGCCGATTTGGACGAGCTTCAAGGGGATGTCGCCCTCGTCGAGGGGTTGCACACGGGGTGCTGCGGTAGAGGCACGGTGGCGTGCACTCGGGTGGAGCCAGTTTGGTTCTGCACTGTCGGGGGTTGGTGCTCTAGCTGTTGTAAGCGCTTGGAGCTTTTCCAAGGCTGACACTGCGGCAGTGCGATCTCCACGAATCCTGAGGATGCCTGTTGGTGTAGGCATCTTCAATACGAGGTAGCCGTAGTGGGCTACTGCCATGAATCGGTACAGGGCTGGCCTGCCAATTATGGCGTTGAAGGGGAGGTCGATCTCCACCACGTCGAACAGAATGTACTCTGTCCGATAGCTGTTCGGTGCCCCAAAGGTCACCGGGAGGTTGATGTGGCCGTAGGGAACGACCTGTCCCGGCCCTACCCCTGAGAACGGGCTCGATGGGGTGAGCTTGGCCATCGGGATCTGCAGCTTCTGGAAAGCTGCACGATTGATGAGGTTCAGTCCAGCCCCGCCATCCACCAAAACGGTGGTACATCCTCACGTTGGCGATGGTGGGGGCCACCAAGAGCGGTAGTTGGCCGGCCCCAGCCATGTTCCTGGGGCAGTCGGTGGCATCGAAGCTGATGGGGGTTCCCATCCACCTGAGGTGCGGTGCGGCACTCGGGAGAGGAGCCACCGATGCTACCGCTCGGCGCAAGGTCTTAACCGCGCTTTGGGATGAGGGGTCAGCGAACCCACCGTAGATGACGTAGAGCATCTTCCGGCGCTCGTCATCACTGGAGCTGGAGCTCTCATGATTGCGCACCGCCTTCATGGCGCGCTGAGGCTCCTAGAACTCCACCTGGTGGTCGACGTCGTCTGCGGCGTCAACCTTCTGCTTGCCCTCCCTTTGACGGTAGGGTGGGGCATCAGTTAGAAGCTACCTCCCTTTCCGGAAGCGCTCCGCGAGCTTCTGGATTTCCCGGCACTCGGCAGCAGTATGGTAACTGGTGCCGTGCACGGGGCATAGCTCGCCCTAGCCACCGTCTGGAGCCGGTGACTGTCGCGGCCTTTTGTCGGGGCGCGGCCCCCGAGCTCCACTGGGTGCCGCTGCTGCGGCAACGGGGGCCGCGGCCGGCGGTTTCATCTTGCCACCGCCCCTGTTCTTGATCTTCCTGCCGCTTCCATAGGAAGTGGCGCCAGATCCTGGCTGCCCTCCTGGCTCAGAGGCTGGCAGGGAGTGCGAGTTCCGCCCTTCTGCTGCTCTGGCGCACTTGTCCGCCAGGCTGAAGAGCTCTGAGACGTCGCGGACCTCTCTAGTCGCGAGCTTCTCGAGCATCTTCTTGTACCGAACGTCTTGCCGGAATGCTACCACCACAGAAGCATTTTGGATATGTGGGATGGTGTTCCGCACCTGGGAGAACCGCTGGATGAAGGAGCACAGAGACTCCCCAGGTTGTTGCTGGATGGCGTGGAGGTCGAGCTCCGTGCGAGGCCGGGTGTAGGAACTGCCAAAGTTGGCGGTGAACTGCCGGCAGAGCTCTCCCCAGGAAGTTATAGAACCTGGGGAGGTTCATAAGCCAAGACCGGGCTGGGCCGGGCAAGGCGACGGGGAAGTAGTTGGCCATGACGGCCTCATCCCCTCCTGCGGCAAGTACGGCGGTGGAGTAGATCTGGAGGAACTCCGCCGGGTTGATGCTGCCGTCGTACTTCTCGGGTAGGTGCGGCCGAAACTTGCACGGCCACCTCGCGAAGCGAAGGTGGGGCTCCAGGGCCGCACATCCTGCTCCTGTTGCTGCAGGCGTTGGTGTCGCGAACGCTTGGTTCGCCACCAGCACAGTGTACCCCGGTATGGGCAAGGTTGGGCCATAGACCGGGGACGCCGTTTGTAGAGCATATGGCTGTGGCATATGCTGCACGGCATATGCCTGGGGTAGAGATCGCGTGGCGAAGGTCTGCGCCTCAGGCTGGGTCGAGGCTGACGTCATGCTGTCGCCAGCCTCTTGGTTGCGACGCCTTTCTCGATGTCGCTCGAGGTACACCCGGGCATCCTGGCCCAAGTGGCACCGTTCCAGCTCTGTCCTCAGGTCCGTGGACGGAAGCCTGGTGGAGCTAGAATCCGCTGTCTGTCCGTCAACCGTTGGCGTGCACGTCATCGACACTGCCGGTTGGCCGGAGCGTCGTCCCCGCCGAAGTCGAGGATTCGCGGCGGCGATGACGAGGCGGTCTACCTCGCGTATCCACTGCTGGGTCGCTGAATGGGATGCGTCCCCAGCAGGTGGATTGCGCAGTAGCGCTCTTGCTGCAGCTAGCGCACCCTCGTGGGGTACGCTTAGCGCTGCATAAGATCTCACGCTGGCTGGAGCCTGCATTGCCAGAGTCGGCGTTGCTGGAGTCGGCTGCTGGCTTCCAGCTTGCGCCGACACACTCCGTCCTGAGTGCGTCGACACGTATTCCCCGCTGGTCACGGTTCGCCGTGAACGCGGGGGAGGAGAGCTTGCCACTGAAGGAAGCTTGGTCATCTTCGTCGGCAGAAACTCGTCGCGCAAGGGAAAAGCCCCCTACCTGACGCGCCAAATGTCGAAGTGTGTGGTCGACACTTCCCCCGGACTTGCTCTGGGCAGCCCACGGAGGTTCTATTTCGGAGGGGCTAGTCGCTTGCGGAGAGCTTAAGCGTAGGGACGAGTTAGGGAGGAGCTTGACACGGCGAGTTTTACGTGGTTTGGGCCGCCGGAGCGTAAAACCCTACGTCCACGGTGAGCTGAGGTGCTCGCTGTATTGCTTGTTGCTCAGAACCGGAGTCCTGAGCTTGAGGATGAGTTATGCCTAGGGTATGAGTTGCTGGAGTGCGAACCCTTGCTAACGTCGCCTACCCGAGCCTTTTATAGTCCAAGGCTCGTGTGGCTTACAAGGGGGGCCCGGGACCTGACAGGTGGTCCCGAGGTGATTGCCTGCCGACTATTGTATCCGCAGTTATGTCGGTAGTTGTCTCTGGCGAAGGCTTCTAAGTCTTCATCTTGCCGCCCTGCCCATGCCGCATGCTAGTCGTAGTGGTTGATGACGGCGGGAGCGGCAGGGGATGTCTTGTCGCTGTTTTTATTGGCTGGCAGGTTCTGACACCGCGCGCCAGCCTGTGATGCGACTGGGCGCAATGGCACCTGACAGAGGCGTGCTCCGCGTCTCCGCGTCTTGGGAAGGCGCGGGCCTTGAATACCTTGTACGGGCAAGGTATGGGGCGTCTTTACGCCCGCTGCCTATCGCTCGGGGGCAGGCAGTGCTGTTCTGCTGGACATGTGGCGGGCCCAGAGCCCTCCTCAGAGGAGAGGGGGGTCCGGCCCCACAGGACACGTGGAGCCTTCGGACCTCTCCCCGCGGAGGGGAGGTCCTGCTTCTGTCGGCCACGTGGCGGGCCCGGAGCTCTCCTCTGAGGAGAGGGAGGTCCGGCCCCGTTGGACACGTGGCGCCTTCGGACCTCTCTCCCGCGGAGGGGGGAGGTCCGGCTTCTGTAGGCCACGTGGCGAGCCCGGAGCTCTCCTCTGAGGAGAGGGAGGTCCGGCCCCGCTGGACGTGTGGCGCCTTCGGAGCTCTCCCTGCGGAGAAGGGCGAGATCCTCAGGCATTTTCCCCTGTGCGCGGGGGTACCCTATATCGCGGGTACCGACAATCTAGATCGTCTAACGGTGTGTGACAGCTACGAGGCTGGAGATCAGGTTCAAGTTTCCGGTGGCACATGTTTGCACATTTCACATATTTGTCAATCTGCTAATTGGTTATAGTTTTCTTGTTAAGCTTAAAAATATTCTGTGTGTTTGGTTAAGAGAGGCAGATATTAGAATCTAAACTCTATGATGCTACAAGAGTGTAAATGATATCCGTTTCGATAGAAATGGAAGTGGAGTTTCTCCGATTCCAAAAAAAATCCGTGTGTTCCAAATATCCGCAAACACCTTTTGTCAGTCCATAGACTTGCAAGTGATAATCATGTGTTTCTTGAATTCCATCCACTCTTCTTTCTCATAATGGACCAAACCACAAAGAAACTCCTTGAAGCGCCAACCAGGGGGCACTGTCTATCCTCTGAATTGCTTGGCGACCATGTGCTTCATCACCACTGTGTTCGTGCCAGTTGTCAAGGTTGCCATGTAGACGCGGTATAGGCGCCTTGGCCACCCTCACTTCATGTCGTTCAAAGCATTGTTAGGTCAAATAATATTACCTTGAGTCCAGTAAAGGTGAATGGGTTTGTAATGCTTATCAGCAGGCCAAAATTCATTACTTCCTATTTAGTTCTTCAGCTACGAAGTACACATGTCCACTATAACTTAACACTCAGGTGTTTGGGGACCTGTTGTCCAACCAATAGTTAGTTTTCAGTATTATAGTTTCATTGATGATTACAATCACTATACATGGATTTATCTCATGAAACAAAAGTATGATGTCGAGCATATATTCCTGTATTTTCAAAAGCAAGTCGAAGGACTGCTATCCAAGAGAAGTATGAAAGTGGATACTTGTTCTCAATGGTAGGTTACCTAGTTGAGCGCAAATAGGCTAGGGAGAATAGTATCAACAACTGAGTCAAGTCTTTTCTGGTGCAGGCATATCTCATCGAGTATCCTGTCCTCGTACATATCAATAAAATGGTCTAGTTAAACCAAAACACAAACACATTGTTGAGATCGTACTTTCTCTTCTATCACAAGCTAGCCTACATGTTCATTCTAGGATGAAGCCTTCTTAACTGCATCCTATCTCATCAGTAGGTTGTCTAGTCAAATTGTAGAGAATCAAACAACTATCTTTAGGTTGCTGAAAGTACAACCAGATTATTCTTTTCTTAGAACATTCGAGTGTGCTTGTTAGCTGAATTTGAGACCTTACAACAACCGAAATCTTTTATTCCGATCTCTACCTTGTGTCTTCCTAGACTATAGTGCCCAACACAAAGGTTATAGATGTCTTCATCGTGCAACTGGTTGGGGATACACTTTAGAGATGTAACCTTTGATGAAAATTCATTTCCTTTTCACCCAACTATATGTCATCTGAACCGTTGTCCTCTCCTTCATAACATTAAGATGTTCTAGACGATCTCAACGATAATCGGGAATGTTCTAGTTGGTCTACCGATGATAGGACAATCCAAGGTGTGTATGTCATGGTGGGTCCCTCTCAGGTGGGCATTCGTTGATTTCCACGATGACCTCATGAAAATCAAAAGTCTAGTTTTCCAAAATGAGACTTTTGATTTTGATAGACTTTGCATTGAGCTATGTTTTGCGAATTGTGAGTTACACATTTGTGTGCTCGTGTGAGTGTTGGGAATAGGCACACATTGATTGTGTGGGGAGGGATAGATCAATTTAAAAGTGAGAAGTGTCCATCACCATTTGGGTTAGGTTTTGGGTACAGTAAGGATTTTTTTTTCAGATTGGGCCAACAACTCTTGTCGAAGTGTTCGGTCGACACTTCCCCTGGGCCTGCACTGGGCAGCCCGCGGAGGTTCTTTTTTCGGTGGGGCTAGTCCCTTGCGGAGAGCTTGAGCGTATGGATGAGTTAGTAAGAGCTTGACACGGCGAGTTTTACGTGGTTCAGGCCGCCGGAGCGTAAAACCCTATGTCCACGGCGAGCTATGGAGCTCACTGCATTGCTTGCTGCTCAGAACCGGAGTCCTGAGCTTGAGGATGAGTTACCGCTTGGGGGTGAATGGCTAGAGTGCGAACCCTTGCTATCGTCGCCTACCCGAGTCTTTTATAGTCCAAGACTCGGGTGGCTTACAAGGGGGGTCCGGGACCCGACAGGTGGTCCCGGGGAGATTGTCTATCATCTACCGTATCTGCAGTTATGCCGGTAGTTATCTCTGGCGAAGGCTTCTGAGTCTTCGTCTTGCAGCCCTGCCCATGCCGCATGCTAGTCGTAGTGGTTGATGACGGCGCGGGCGGCATGGGATGTCTTGTCGCTGCGTTTATTGGCTGGTAGGCTCTGACACTGCGCGCCAGTCTGTGATGCGACTGGGCGCAACGACACCTGACAGAGGCGTGCTCCGCGTCTCCGCGTCTTGGGAAGACGCGGGCCTTGAATACCTTGTACGGGCAAGGTATGGGGCGTCTTTACGCCCGCTGCCTATCGCTCGGGGGCAGGCAGCGCCGTTTTGCTGGCCACGTGGCGGGCCCGGAGCCCTCCTCAGAGGAGAGGAGGGGTCCGGCCCCGCAGAACACGTGGAGCCTTCGGACCTCTCCCCGCGGAGGGGGAGGTTTGGCTTCTGTCGGCCACGTGGCGGGCCCGGAGCTCCTCTCTGAGGAGAGGGAGGTCCGGCCCCGCTGGATACGTGGCACCTTCGGACCTCTCTCCCGTGGAGGGGGAGGTCCAGCGTCTGTATGCCACATGGCGGGCCCGGAGCTCTCCTCTGAGGAGAGGGAGGTCCGGCCCCGCCGGACGCGTGGCACCTTCGGAGCTCTCCCTGCGGAGAAGGGCGAGTTCCTTAGGCATTTTCCCCTGTGCACGGGGGTACCCCATATCGTGGGTACCGACAGTGGCCCCCGGGCCCATCTCGGGGGAGATAGCGAGCCCGAGGTGGGACCTCCGTCTCTACTGATCCGCGCACTTTCTCTAAGTCCCGCATTGGCCGCTGCTGGAGCGCGAACGGCTGCGGGATCGTGGGAGCGCGCGCCCACTTTATGGTTGCTTTTACTGCGGCGATTCCCAAGACTGCCACTTCTGCACGTTGCGGCGCTTTCTTTGGGAACCGCCGAGGTGCCTTGCCGGCTTGTCTTCTTAGGAGACTGACTCCTTGACCCACCGCTTCAGTTGGGTGGCTTGGGTCCACCTGTCATCGGCGCTCGGTCTCGGAGCCGAAGTGGTTGCCGATGCGGCGTATTCGAAGAGTTTCGAATTGCCTTGACTCGTACCTGGAAGGTGTGAAAAGAAACCGCCACGTGGGTGCGCTCCCCTTATAAGGCTTCCAGCCCTTGCACCTCCCTCGAGTCTCTGCGGTCTTGTCTTCTTCCATGGCTTCTAATCCGCTTTTTGGGGGGAATCGCTCTTGGTTTCCTCCAGCGATGGCGTCTGCACCAAGTGTGGGACCCAGGGAGCCTGCCTGCCTTGCTTCTGGAGGTGGCGCCTCCAAGGGGTCTCAGGTTTGTCCTCCCGACGGGGCCCTTCCTCGGTGATGGCAGGCAGAAAGCTCCCTGGCGTTGCGTCCCTTCTCAGATGGTGGAGTCTTCAAAGAGATCGCTGAAGCACCAAGGAGAATTCCAGGCGGCAGAGTCTCCGAGAAGACCGCTGAAGCTACGGAGGGGGCCTCAGAAGCACCCTTGATGACACCAGCTTTTGCGCCGGTGATGAGGGAACTTCAGGAGAAGGAAACCGACGATGCACCAAGGAGAATTCCGGGCGGCAGAGTCTCCTAGAAGACCGCTGAAGCTGCGGAGGGGGCCTCAGGAGCACCCTTGATGACACTGGCTTTTGCGCTGGTGATGAGGGAGGTGATTCTTGCGCTCGGGTCATGGAGCGGGAGAACGCCGCCAGGGCTGAAGCCTGGTGGCGCGGCCGTTCTTGCAACTTCTAGACTCTGGTCGTGTTAGGGGAACCTTGGGGCTTGTTTCTTTCTTTTTCATCGAGTTTGTAGCCCAGCTCATGGAGCCATGAATACATGAACTCTTATGACCCTTCGTGCCTGCGATGTTTTCCGTCTTCTTCTTGGTTTTGCCTGGCCGAGCCCTTAGCTCCACAAGGTGCTCAGAGGCCTTCACCAATCTCGACGTTCTGCTCTGACACCTTCCCCGGGTCCTCATTATATTAAGGGCCCCGGAGGTCCTCGGGGCCCGCCTCATGAGGATGGGGAGGCCCAAATCAGCCGGCCACGTGGCGGACCCGGAGCTCTCCTCTGAGGAGAGGGAGGTCCGGACCTGCGTTACACGTGGGGTCTTCGGGCCCCTCCCCTCAGAGGGGGGGTCCGGTCCCGCTGGACTCGTGGATCCTTCGGTCTTGCCTTGGAGTTCCGGTCTTGCGTAATCCTGTAGTGGCCCCCTGGCAGGGGCGTCCCATTGGTCAGGCGCTCCTACCACAATCCTGTAGGGATTTGAGGCTGAGAGGTCCTGCACACAAGTAGGGAAAACGTAATTCTCCTTGGGGGCTTCCCCTCCCTTATCTCATAGTCTTATTTGACTTACGGTCCCTAACCATACGCATGGTGCTCGGGGACTGTAGTGCGCGAAGTGCCGGGGGCTCGGGGCCCCTTCGACTATCGGCAGGTACCTCCGGCGCAACCGCCTCTGGTAGGGCAGCAAATGCCGACTAGTTGTGAGAATGAGAAGAGGGAGCTGAGCACATGGCAGCCATGCACCGCAAGGGTAGTCATAAAAAACTTAGTACACAATTTAAATGAGTATGAGGAAAGAGCAAAGTAGAACAGGTTTCTTTTCGTAAAACTTTCCACAGGAGGAAGGCAAGCTAAACATGAAGGCCACGACCCGCCCCATTAAGAAGGGAAGCAAGACTCTACGCGCTTGGAGTCGGAACCAGGCAAAGCTGAACGTAGTCCTGTACCGTCCCCTGGGGCTTAGTTGCTCCGAGCGCTGTTCCTGGACTCTATGGAGTTTATTACGAAAAGAAAGGACTGTCCTATCTTTGCTCTAGGGGTAGAACTTACGGAGGTGTTATATGTTCCAAGGGTTTGGGAGCAGGTCCCCATCCTCGGTGGAAAGGCGCACATACCCGGGGCGGCATACTTTCGTGACTCGGAAAGGGCCTTCCCAACTAGGGGAGAGTTTGTGGGACCCTTCGCGAGAAAGTATGCGCCGCTGCACCAGGTCACCTTCCTGCAGCTCCCGGGCACACACAGATCTCTGGTGGTAGCGACGAAGCGCTTGTCTGTACCGTGCGTTACGGAGTGCTGCATGCAATCGGACCTTTTCGACGAGGTCGATTTCTCCACGCCGGAGGTTGTCCTGCGCGGCTTCGTCGTAAGCCCAGACACGGTGAGACTTCATGGTGATTTCTGGGGGAAGTACAGCTTCGGCCACATACACCATGAAAAAGGGTGTCTCTCCGGTGCCCCGGCTCTGGGATGTCCGGTTAGCCCATAGTGTGCTCGGAAGCTCATCTACCCAATTGGCACCATGTTTCTTCAGACTGGCGTAGGTGCGAGTCTTAAGGCCCCGGAGAATCTCCGCGTTGGCCCTCTCGACTTGCCCATTGCTCTTTGGATGGGCGACAGAGGCATAGCACACCTGAATGCCGAGGTCTTCGCAGTAGTCTTGGAAGGCTGCACTGGTGAACTGGGTCCCGTTGTCGGTGATGATTCTGTTCGGGACCCCGAACCGGCAGACAATAGACTTGATGAATTTTACCGCGGATTGCTTGTTGATGGTGACAACTGGTATGGCTTCTGGCCACTTGGTGAACTTGTCGATGGCAACATAGAGGTACCGGAATCCCCCGACGGTTCTGGGAAACGGTCCCAAGATGTCCAGCCCCCATACGGCAAATGGCCACGAGGGCGGGATCATCTGTACCGCCTAAGCCGGTGTATGGATCTGCTTGGCGTGGAACTGGCACGCCTTGCAGCTCTCGACCAGCTTGACGGCATCCTGGAGTGCTGTCGGCCAGTAGAAGCCATGCCGGAAGGCTTTACCGACAAGCGTGCGTGAGGAAGAGTGACTTCCACATTCGCCTCCATGGATCTCAGCGAGCAAGTCGCAGCCTTCCCCCTGGGTTATGCACCGCAATAGGATGTGGTTGGCGCTACGCCGGTAGAGATCCCCCTCTACCAGCGCGTATCTCTTAGCCATACGCACAATCCGTTCAGCGGTTGCATGTTCATCAGGGAGGATGTTGTCCTTCAAGTAGTCCCGGATCTCCGTGATCCATGCATCGGGTCTGACTTGAGCTTCTGGATCTTGAGCGCTGGGTTGCACGGAGTCCCCAGTGACGCTTACGATCCTTGGCGGCATCCATGGCTGTAGGGCCGCCGGGACCGCCAGCTTCGAGGTGCTGGTCAAGCCCCCTTCGCCCGACTCGGCGGGCCGGGCTGTGGGCCGCAGCAACTTCCTCTCGAAAACTCCTTCGGGCACGGGGGCTCCGGTGGAAGCCTTCGTTGAAAGGTTGTCAGCTGCGGCATTGCCAGCGCGCGGTACGTGGCGCAGGTCCAAGGCGAGGAATTCTTTCTCCAACATCTGCACGTGAAGCAGATACGCAGCTAGCTGTGGGTCATTGCAGGAGCATTCGCCCTTGACTTGTTTGATGACCAGCTGGGAGTCGCCGTGTGCCAACAACTGGCGAGCGCCTAAAGACAGGGCTGTCTGCAGGCCAAACATGAGTGCTTCATACTCTGCCATGTTGTTGGTTGCCTTGAAATTGAGACGCACCATGTACCCAAACTGTTCCCCCGATGGCATGAGGAGCAGTACGCCGGCACCGGCCCCCTGCTTTCGTGAGGAGCCGTCGAAGAAAAGTGTCCAGTGGGGCTCGGTGAAGACCGGAGCTTGGTGCTCTGGTTCACCTTCTTTGTGGCACCCTGGGTCAATCTTCGTTGGTGTCCACTCTGCCACAAAGTCAGCCAGTGCTTGGCTTTTGACTGCATGGCGTGGAAGGAAGTCCAGCTCAAACTCCACTAGCTCCGCCGCCTATTTAGCAACGTTGCCAGTCGCATGGGGGCTTTGAAGAATTGTTTTCAGCGGATACGAGGTGACTACCGATATCCGGTGGGCCTGGAAGTAATGGCGGAGCTTCCTGGAGGCCACGAGCACCGCATACAGCAGCTTGTGGACTTCTAGGTACCTTGTCTTGGCATCATGAAGTACTTCGCTGATGTAGTAGACCTTCCTCTGGATGGTTCGAACCCTCTCTCTTAGGCCTGGGAGGTCTTCATCCATTGGCCCTAGCCCGCTGGAGGCGAGTGGACCCACGGGGGCCTCCGGGAGCTGGGACCCGGAGGCCCTTAAGCTATCTTGGTTATCCAAGAGCTCCAGGTGGTCTTGAGGGACCTCCGGGGGGTCCCATTTGGCCCCCGAGGGGTCCCGCAGGACCCCCGGGGGTTTATCTTGGGGGTCCGGGAAACCGCCCTGGACCTCCGGGAGGCCGACCTGGACCTCCGGGAGGTTGCCTTGGAGGTCCGGGAGACCGTCTTGGTCCTGCGGGGCCTCCTGGCGTCTGTCTTCTGCTACCGGAGCAGGTTGTGAAGATGAGAGGTCCGGCCGCTCTGCGACGAGGACCATACTCACCACTTCAGTTGTCGCCGCGATGTAGAGCAGCAGGTGCTCTCCGGGCTCAGGGGCTACCATGATAGGTAGGGTCGTCAGGAGTCGCTTCAACGCCTGGAAAGCCTCTTCTGCTTCGTCAGTCCAGGCAAATGGGCCTGACTTGCGCAGGAGCTTAAAGAAAGGGAGTGCCCGCTCTTCTAGCCTCGGTATAAACCGACTCAGCGCGGCTAGGCATCCCGTGAGTTTCTGGACATCCTTGACGCGGGCAGGGGGCCGCATCAAGTCGATGGCCTTGATCTTCTCTGGGTTGGCCTCAATCCCTCGGTGCGAGACCAGGAATCCTAAGAGCTTCCCAGAGGACACACCGAACACACATTTGTCGGGGTTCAGCTTGGTGCACGTAGAGCGCAACTTGTCAAAAACTAAGGCTAGGTTATCTAACAAAGATGAACCCTGCTTGACCTTGACAACTATGTCATCGACGTACACCTCAACTAGTTCTCTTATTAACTCCCCAAAGGTTTTGTGCATTGCTCGCACAAAGGTGGGGAGTGCATTCTTTAGGCCGTAAGGCATAGACACATAACAATAAAGGCCATCTACTGTGATGAAGGAGGTGTGCTCCTCATCCTCCCTAGACATGGGGATCTGATGGAAACCCGAGTAGGCGTCTAGGAAGCACAGCATATCACAGCCTGATGTTGAGTCTACTATTTGATCTATTCTAGGGAGAGGGAATGGATCTTTGGGACATGCCTTATTGAGACTGGTGTAGTCGATGCACATCCGGAGCTTCCCGCCGGCCTTCGGGACAACGACGGGGTTCGCCAACCACCGGGGGTGGTGGACCTCCCGTATGAAGCCAGCGTCCAGCAGCTTCTTGACTTCTTCACGAATGAAGTTTTGCCGCTCGATGGACTGCTTGCGGGGCTTCTGTTGAACCGGCCGGGCGTCGGGGAAGACTTTTAAGTGGTGCTCGATCACCTCCCTGGGGATCCCCGGCATCTGTGACGGCTGCCATGCGAACACGTCAACGTTGTGCCGGAGGAAGGTGACGAGCGCGCCTTCCTATTTGCTATCCAGGCCCCCAGCTACCCGGGTGGTCTGGGTGGCTTCGGCGCCGACTTGGACGACCTTTAAGGGGACGCCGCCCTCGTCGAGAGGTTGCACCCGGGGTGCTGTGGCGGAGGCATGGTGGCGTGCGCTCGGGCGGAGCTGGTCCGGCTCTGCACTGCCGGGGGCTGATGCCCCAGCTGTTGCGAGCGCTTGGAGTTTCTCTAAGGCCGACACTGCAGCAGTGCGGTCTCCACGAATCCTGAGGACGCCCGTCGGTGTAGGCATCTTCAGGACGAGGTAGCCGTAGTGGGCTACTGCCATGAATCGATACACGGCTGGCCTGCCGATTATGGCGTTGAAGGGGAGGTCTATCTCCGCTACGTCGAACAGAATGTACTCTGTCCGATAGCTGTCCGGAGCTCCGAAGGTCACTGGGAGGCTAATGTTGCCGTAGGGAACGACCTGTCCTGGCCCTACCCCTGAGAACGGGCTCGACGGGGTGAGCTTGGCCATCGGGATCCGTAGCTTCTAGAAAGCTGCACGGCTGATGAGGTTCAGCCCAGCTCCACCATCTACCAAAACGTGGTACATCCTCACGTTGGCGATGGTCGGAGCTACCAAGAGCGGTAGTTGGCCGGCCCCAGCCATGATCCTGGGGCAGTCGGTGGCGTCAAAGCTGATGGGGGTCCCCATCCACTTGAGGTGCGGTGCGGCACTTGGGAGTGGAGCCACCGACGCTACCGCTCGGCGCAGAGTCTTGACTGCGCTTCGGGACGAGGGGTCGGCGGACCCGCCGTATATGACGTAGAGCTTCTTTCGACGCTCATCGTCGCTGGAGCTGGAGTCCTCATGGTTGCGTGCCGCCTTCACGGCGCGCTGAGGCTCCTGGAACTCCTCTGGGTGGTCGATGCTGTCTAGGACATCGACCCTCTGCTTGCCCTCCTTTGGACGGAAGGGTGGGGCATCAGTCCGCTGCTGCTTCCCTTTGCGGAAGCGCTCTGCGAGCTTTCGGATCTCCCGGCACTCGGCAGTAGTGTGGCGACAGCTGCCGTGCACGGGGCATATATTGTCTTGATCACCTTATGGGATTGGTGATCTTCACTGCCTCTTGTCGGGGCGCGGCCCCCGAGCCCCACTGAGCGTCGCTGCTGTGACGACTGGAGCTGCGGTCGGTGATTCTATCTTGCCTCTGCCTCGGTTCTTGGCCTTCTTGCTGCCTCCATAGGGAGTAGGACCAGATCCGGGCTGTCCTCCTGACTCGGAGGACGGCAGTGAGTGCCAGTTTTGCCCTTCTGCTGCCCTGGCGCACTTGTCTGCCAGGCTGAAGAGCTCGGAGACGTCACGAACCTCTCTGGTTGCGAGCTTCTCGAGCATCTTCTTGTCCCGGACGCCTTGCCGGAACGCCACCACCACAGAAGCATTTTGAATGTGTGGGATGGTGTTCTGCACCTGGGAGAACCGCTGGATGAAGGAGCGCAGCGACTCCCCCGGTTGTTGCTGGATGGCGTGGAGGTCGAGCTCCGTGCCAGGCCGGGTGTAGGAACTGCCGAAGTTGGCGATGAACTGCCAGTAGAGCTCTCCCCAGGAAGTTATGGAACCCTGGGGGAGGTTCATGAGCCAAGACCGGGCTGGACCGGTCAAGGCGACAGGGAAGTAATTGGCCATGATGGCTTCATTCCCTCCTGCGGCAAGTACAGCGGTGGAGTAGATCTGGAGGAACTCCGCCGGGTTGACGCTGCCGTCGTACTTCTCAGGCAGGTGCGGCCGAAACTTGCGCGGCCACTTCGCGAAGCGAAGGTGGGGCGCGAGGGCCGCACATCCTGCTTCTGTCGCCGCAGGTTCTGGTGCCGCGAATGCTTGGTTCGCACCGGGCACAGTGTACCCCGGTATGGGCAAGGCTGCGTCATAGGCTGGGGGCGCCATCTGCAGGACATATGACTGTGGCATATTCTGCACGGCGTAGGCCTGGGGCAGAGATCGCGTGGCGAAAGTCTGCTCTTCAGGCTGGGTCGAGGCCGACGTCACGCTGCCGTCAGCCTCTTGGTTGCGACGCCTTTCTCGGCGTTGCTCGAGGTATACCCGGGCATCTTGACCCAAGTGACACCGCTCCAGCTCTGTCCTCAGATCCGTCGACTGGAGCCTGGTGGAGCTGGAATCTGCCGTCTGCTCGTCAACCATTGGCGTGCGCATCAGCGACACGGCCGGTTGGCCAGAGCGTCGTCCCCGCCGAAGTCGAGGGTTCGCGGCGGCGATGACGAGACGGTCTACCTCGCGAATCCACTGCTGGGTCGCTGCCTGAGGCGCGTCCCCAGCAGGCGGATTGTGCAGTAGCGCTCTTGCTGCAGCTAGCGCACCCCCACCGGATACGCCCAGCGCTACTGAAGACCTGACGCTGGTTGGAGCCTGCATTGCCGGGGTCAGCGCTGACAGAGCCGGTTGCTGGCTCCCAGCTTGTTGCGACACACTCCGTCCTGAGTGTGTCGACATGTACTCCCCCCTGGTCGCGGTTCGCCGCGGACGCGGGGGGGGGGGGGGGGGAGAGTTTGCCGCTGAAGGAAGCTTGGTCATCTTCGTCGGCGGAAACTCGTCGCGCAAGGGGAAAAGCCCCCCTTCCTAGCGCGCCAAATGTCGAAGTGTTCGGTCGACACTTCCCCCGGGCCTGCACTGGGCAGCCTGCGGAGGTTCTTTTTTCGGTGGGGCTAGTCCCTTGCGGAGAGCTTGAGCGTATGGACGAGTTAGTAAGAGCTTGACACGACGAGTTTTACGTGGTTCAGGCCGCCGAAGCGTAAAACCCTACGTCCACGGCGAGCTATGGAGCTCGCTGTATTGCTTGCTGCTCAGAACCGGAGTCCTGAGCTTGAGGATGAGTTACCGCTTGGGGGTGAATGGCTAGAGTGCGAACCCTTGCTATCGTCGCCTACCCGAGTCTTTTATAGTCCAAGACTCGGGTGGCTTACAAGGGGGGCTCGGGACCCGACAGGTGGTCCCAGGGAGATTGTCTATCATCTACCGTATCTGCAGTTATGCCGGTAGTTGTCTCTGGCGAAGGCTTCTGAGTCTTCGTCTTGCAGCCCTGCCCATGCCGCATGCTAGTCGTAGTGGTTGATGACGGCGCGGGCGGCATGGGATGTCATGTCGCTGCGTTTATTGGCTGGCAGGCTCTGACACTGCGCGCCAGTCTGTGATGCGACTGGGCGCAACGGCACCTGACAGAGGCGTGCTCCGCGTCTCCGCGTCTTGGGAAGACGCGAGCCTTGAATACCTTGTACGGGCAAGGTATGGGGCGTCTTTACGCCCGCTGCCTATCGCTCGGGGGCAGGCAGCGCCATTTTGCTGGCCACGTGGCGGGCCCGGAGCCCTCCTCAGAGGAGAGGAGGGGTCTGGCCCCGCAGAACACGTGGAGCCTTCGGACCTCTCCCCGCGGAGGGGGAGGTTCGGCTTCTGTCGGCCACGTGGCGGGCCCGGAGCTCCTCTCTGAGGAGAGGGAGGTCCGGCCCCACCAGATACGTGGCACCTTCGGACCTCTCTCCCGCAGAGGGGGAGGTCCAGCGTCTGTATGCCACGTGGCGGGCCCGGAGCTCTCCTCTGAGGAGAGGGAGGTCCGGCCCCGCCGGACGCGTGGCGCCTTCAGAGCTCTCCCTGCGGAGAAGGGCGAGTTCCTTAGGCATTTTCCCCTGTGCGCGGGGGTACCCCATATCGCGAGTACCGACAACTCTCATTCGGGTCGACAGTGGTATTAGAGTAAGACCGACAATGTCGGTCCATGCACATTGTTGAAGTGTGTGAGTTGATCTTTATGGGATTAGTTGAATAGCCCCTTGAGTGTTTGGTTGGGGGAACAATGGTTAATGGACTCTCTCGATGCTCTTTCAAGCTTAAGGGAGGTAGCATGAGGATTACTCAGTTTCAAGATGCTCGGGGGCTAACAACCCTACGTCTTGTTTGGTGTATTGACCTAAGTGGTTATAGAGGACCTTAGAGCGCGTGTTATCCTTCATGAAAGTTGCCTAGAGGGGGTGAATAGGCGGAAAATCTGAAATACGGCTTAATAAAACGATTAGTTCATATAGTACAGACTAGTCTGGTCCTGAGGGCGGACTAGTTCGGTGATAGAAAATTTAGCTCAACAAGACACAATATTTATCCCGTGGTTCAGCTCCACAAAGAAGCCTACGTCCACGTTGAGGAGTCCACCAATGACCAGGTTGCTCTCAACCTTTTCCTCACCAAGCCACCACCAAGGTTGGCTTGTTTTTCCGCTATATCACAAATGCTTCACAATATATCGTGGGGCAACTCACAATTTGAGGCTCCCACGAGAACTCAACTCAAAGCACTTACAAACCAATGCTCTTCAACAGCACACTTCTCACTCAGTGCTAGAGAATCAACAAAGATCTCTATAGTGCACACTCTCCTTCTCCTCTTCCCAAAACTCACAAACCCTCAAGAAACACACTTAGGGTTCCAAGAACTTGAAGAGAGGGGACTAGAAAAGCTCTAGCAAGTCTATTTCGTCGTTACGGTTCTTGTTGTTTTCTTTGAGGCCCGGGCAACCCTTTTTATAGAGGTCCCGGGAACTAGCCGTTGCCAACTGCCAAAGCCCGGACTAGTCCGCCCTTTGACCCCGAACTAGTGCGGCCTGCGGGGACCGATGACATCACTCTCCACCTACTAAATGGTCGGATTCTACCAACTAAATGGTCAGGTTCCACCAACTAAACGATCACACACAACGGACTAGTCCGGTCCACAATGGACTAGTTTGATCTCACACAGAAACTATTGTTCCGGTTGAGAACGGACAAGTCTGGTCCACGGGACTAGTCCGGCCTCCATGGGCGGACAAGTCCGACCATCCAATACTTAGTCCTTGCAGCTACTTCCTAGTTCCAAACGGAATAGTCCGACACACAGAGGACTAGTCCGATCTCACATAGAAACTCTTGTTCCGGTTGGAAACGGACTAGTCTGAACCTGTGGACTAGTCCGGCCTCAAAGAGCGGACTAGTCCTGTCGAAGTGTAGCTGTCGACACTTCCCCCAGGTCTGCACTGGGCAGCCCGCGGAGGTTCTTTTTCGGAGAGGCTAGTCCCCCTACGTGAGTCTCGCTGTTCTAGACGAAGGGAACAGATGAACACAAGGGTTTTTTACGTGGTTCAGGCCACTAGAGCGTAATACCCTACGTCCACAGGAGTGCTCGGAGCACTGGTTTCCTTGAGTGTGTGTGTCGAAGTGTGTGGTCGACACTTCCCCCGGACATGCTCTAGGCAGCCCGCGGAGGTTCCTTTTCGGAGGGGCTAGACGCTTGCGGAGAGCTTCAGCGTTAGGGACGAGTGAGGGAGAAGCTTGACACGGCGAGTTTTACGTGGTTCGGGCCGCCGGAGCGTAAAACCCTACGTCCACGGTGAGCAGAGGTGCTCGCTGTATTGATTGTTGCTCAGAACCGGAGTCCTGAGCTTGAGGGTGAGTGATGCCTAGGATGCGAGTTCACAGAGTTCGAACCCTTGCTAACGTTGCCTACCCGAGCCTTTTATAGTCCAAGGCTCGAGCAGCTTACAAGGGGGTGTCGGGACCCAACAGGTGGTCCTGGGGAGATTGCTTGCCGACTATCGTATCTGCAGTTATGTCGGTAGTTGTCTCTAGCGAAGGCTTCTGAGTCTTCGTTCTGCCGCGCTGCCCATGTCGCAAGCTAGTCGCCCATCATGATGATGGTGGGGGCGGCAGGGGATGTCTTGTCGCTGTGTTTATTGGCTGGCAGGGTCTGACACGGTGCGCCAGTCTACGATGCGACTGGGCGCAACGGCACCTAACAGTGGCGTGCTCCGCGTCTTCGCGTCTTGGGAAGGTGCGGGCCTTGAATACCTTGTACGGGCAAGGTATGGTGCGTCTTTACGCCTGCTGCCTACCGCGCGGGGCAGGCAGCGCCGTCCTGCTGGCCACGTGGTGGGCCCGGAGCTCTCCTTTGAGGAGAGGGAGGTCCGGCCCCGCGGGACACATGGAGCCTTCGGACCTCTCCCCGCGGAGGGGGGAGGTCCGGCTTCTGTTGGCCACGTGGCGGGCCCGGAGCTCTCCTCTGAGGAGAGGGAGGCCCGGCCCCACGGGACACGTGGCGCCTTCGGAGCTCTCCCCGCGGAGGGGGGAGGTCCGACTGCTGCTGGCCATGTGGCGGGCCCGGAGCTCTCCTCTGAGGAGAGGGAGGTCCGGCCCCGCTGGACACGTGGCGCCTTCAGAGCTCTCCCTGCGGAGAAGGGTGAGATCCTTAGGCATTTTCCCCTGTGCGCGGGGGTACCCCATATCGTGGGTACCGACAGTGGCCCCCGGGCCCATCTCGGGGCAGATAGCGAGCCCGAGGTGGGGCCTCTGTAAGGGCCTCAGTTTTTGACACTCATTTGCAGTGTTCATCACCACACCACACACCTCATTTGAGGAAAAATGATGAACACAAATAAAGAGCAAGTAACAATTATCAACATGCTCATTAGGGAACAAACTCACACATTACAAAAGTGGTACTTCCCACATGTGATATAGATGGGCTGGACATATGAAAACTCCTACACTTTGCCAAGGATGTCCATGCCAAGTTTCACCCAAATTCAAAACATTTTTGAGGTCATCTTGGGTGTAGATAGGAAAGGGGCAGTTTGAAAACATATTCAAATTCAAACTGTTTTCACCCACTGAATTTAAAAGTGGAAGGCATATTCTTGCTCAGCACATTTTTGTGAGCTCACACACCAATTTTCACTCCATTTGGAGTTGATCTTGACATGAGCTAAGGGGGAGAAATTCAAACTTTATTTGAATTTCAAACTGCACTTGTGCTGAAATTCATTCAAACCAAACCTCATTTGGACTTTGATCAATTCAAATGGCTCTTGGGTGAATAATTTGAGTTGCCAAGGGTAGAATAGGGTTCACTGTTTACCACAGCTGTTAGGAATAAATTTCAGAGGTTAAAAGAGGAGTGGGACCCACATGTCAGCCTCAGCCTCAAAGCAAACCGACTGAACCACAGTTCAGTCGGTTCCCGGCTGTTGTGCGCGCGCGCCACCGAAGGGGGCAGCCGGCGCCAGCTCCTGCTGCGTGCCCCAAGCCGGAGACCGGCCGACCGGCCTATTTATTCCCTCCCCGGCGTGCTTCAGTCGCCATTCCCCGAGCTGCCGACGTGCACGATCCATTTCTCCACTGCCATCACCGGCGCTCGAGTTCCTGCTGGATCGAGCTGATCGCAGCTTCCTCTTTCCACTCCAGGGTCCCAGCCAGGTACTAGCGACCATCCTCCATCCTTCCCATTGATAGAAATCGATTGAAACCGAGTGATATCGGCTGTGCCGAAAGATCAAACTCGGAACTGGAAACCGCCGCACCTCGGGCTCTCGTGGACAGCCCAACCTGGGCGTTGTCACGCCCGAGCCAAGGCACCCTTGGACGCGCAAGTGATCGGTGCTGCTCATCCCCGAGCCACAGCTCGAGTGGTTGCTCACCGGCGGCGAATTTCCACTTTTCCCCTTTCTGTGTGCAGAACGACCCTCGGGTACGATTCTGTTTAATTCGTGCTCTAGAAAGGATTAGAGGGCCTCAGGCCACTCCCACACGAACTAGACACGGTGACGCACAAGTTGCCTTCACAACTCTGGGCCGGAGAACTTCTGTGCCCGGCGTAATTCAAGGTCTACTAATGGCGGAACGCACGGGGGGTATCGGGCGCACGGTGAGGACCTATTTCGGGCCTTCCCCGAGCTGCCCCGAGTTCATGTCGACCTTCTCTGAGGTCCACTGATGCTCCCCGACCGATTTCCCAAGTAGCTGAGGCACTAGGAGCATCAGCCGACATGGCCGAAGTCGTTCCGATATGGCGGCTCGTCGCCGACCATGCTCCGGCCGTTGTCATGAGCAGCTGACCCTCGGATCATGTTCCCCAAGTAAAAGTAGGCAGGGGCGGCCAGAATCAAGAAGTTTGAAGCTGTACAGCAGCCGGCGGCGAGCTCTCCGGCGAGGTCCCTCGGCGGCGGAGCGCGGGTGTCGCGAGGTTGAAGAAGGGGGTGGACCCCAGCTGTCAGCGGCCGATATTTTGAATCGGGATCCGGCTGCGGCCGGGATCGGGTGTGCTGGCGCGCAAAAGCCTTGTGGGCCGCGGTGTGCTGTCGCTTCGGCGTGCGACGCGTGTCCCCTGGGCCCACGCGCGAGTTTAAACTTTTCCCCGATTTTCAGATTTCCTTCAAACTTCAAATCCTTATAACTTTGGCTAGAAAGCTCCAAATTGAGTGAACCAAATTTTGCTGGATTCAGCTCTTTGAGTACTTTCCAGAAAATCAAGTGTCACTTCATGAGATTCCTTAATTCTCCAGAATTAATTCCTTAAAGTTTAAACTGTTAGGAATTTTAACTGGAGAATCATTTGGAGGAAAATCCTGAAATTTTGCTGAGATGTTCACCAAAATATCCTTGAACTACCATAAAAATTTCAGATCCATTTGAGCTCATTTAGTCCACCTAATGGTGTGATTAGTAAAACTGTTCCAGAGAAAATAGAAAATGTTCAGAAACATTTTCAGAATTTTCTCTGAAATTGTTTAGCTCATATCTTTAGTTAGAGACTTCCAAATTAAGTGAGACCAATTCCATTAGAACCCTCTGAAAATCTAGTTTTCAGAAAGTCATAGTTTGTTTCATGAAAATACCTAGAACACCCTAAAAGCCTTTAATTAAGGTCAAGGACATAATTATTTGTGGAGGGCTCAAATGAGCTTTGCTGCAACTAAAACTTGACCAAGTCTCTGTTTAGGTTGTAACCAAGCCACAGTAAAAGTTTCACAGTCATTAGGTCTATCTAGTAAAGGTTATAGACTTCACAACTTCAAAGTTAATACAAAAGCATTTAATTAATACATACATTGTTCTTATCATGTAGTCGCTAAGGTCGAGGAGGAACCCGAAGTCCTAGACTTCGTTACTCCGGAGGAACAGCTAGCCTACGACCAAGAGCAGCAAGGCAAGCCCCGGTTTGCATTAACCATTTTATAAATTTTTATTGTTTTGAGCACATACTTGTTTTCTTTATGTTGTGCATCAGAGTCTTGTTTGGAAACCCCACTGCATAGCCAAGAAAACCATGGGTTGGGGTTTAGGATTGCAAACCCCGTTAGCCACTGCATTGCTAGGATAGAGTAGGATTCGGTACAAGTCGAGTAGTTGGAACTACTCGCGAGAATAGGCTAGAGGCACATTGCTCGGGTAGAGATAGCACATGATACACATGGCAAGAAAATGAGACCGAGCGGAGAGTAAGGGCAGCAGGACTTTGGGGCCTGTGTGCTGTAGCTCCGCTTGTGTCGATTGAGGACCGAGCCGTGTGCGGGCCTGTTGAACAAGCTAGAACAGTACCGAAGACCTACCGGCTATATGGGAACCGGGAAACTGATGTAACTCGGGTAGCTGGGTGTTGAGGCATTGCCCGTCGTTCAGAGGGTAGGTTGAGAGCTCGAGGTGTAAATCAGCTGGCGGCACAGAGATGCGCGTGCAGGGACCTCTTGCTCGGGACGATGGGACCGGTTCAATATTTGGCTAACGGGTGAAAGGTAGTCGCGTACGGCGTCCGTGATGGTTGTTGTAGGCAACATCGAGTACGGGCGTACGTGACGGGTTGTTCGGGTAACCCTGCAGGTGTAAATCGATTATAATCGCCGTCCCTCGCGGTCAGTGAGTACCACTTGTTCACTGTACCGTGACGTAGAAAGAACAGGCTAGTTACATGTTAAAATGTTGCTGATTGAAAGTTGGATATTGATTGTTAATGATATGTTGTAGCTTAGTGCTAACTAAAGTTCTTTTCAACTTTGGGCAAAGTACATGAGAGAAATGCGTTTCTTGTTTGATTGCGGCTCTCTCATGTGCCTTAGCGTAAAGTTCTCCACAACCTGCTGCTAAAACTTGAAAGTAAGGTTCTACTAATTAGGCGAGTCCTTGCAACTGATTTTTACCTCATGCAACCCATTACCCTCATGTAGAAGTTCCATGTTTAGGTGAGACGGGTCAGACTTGCTGAGCCTTCGTGCTCACTGCTTGTGTTTGAAGCTTTTGCAGGGTTCTATGAGGAAGGGACTCCCGAAGAGGAGACGGAACCCCAGGAGGGGAACCCCGTCGAGTGGGAGTCGTGCACGCCGCAGAGTTAGTGTGCGTGTGTGCTAGCAAGGACACGTTCAAGGGCTGAACGTGTACTTGATGCTTAGTCTACGCCCGCGAGTGTGGACTAAACTTATTTTGATGTAAACACGTTGATAAACTTGTTTATGTAATAAAGCTTCCGCTTCCGCTTTGTACCTTTGACGTGTGTTATACGGTGCTGTGCAACGCAGCACCCCTCAGCGTGATCCTGGCTCGACAGGACCAGTGGGGTCGTGTCAGCGTGGTATCAGAGCTCGCTTGAGGTTTAACACAGTACAAAGGTCTTCTTTTTCAAAAATCCAGTGAGGAACGAGTTAGTAGCCCGTATAAGGATGTTATTAGTATATAGAAAGTGGCTTAGTAACCTATTTGTTATGTCGGAAAATCGTGCATCTCGGGACGTTCATGTCTTGGGGGGTGCACGTAAGCGCTGTCCACCAGTGCGCACAAGCTGAAGGGTGGAGCCCCACGGGTGGCAGGTAACCCGACCCGCTTTGATATCCTCTACGACTCTTCATGTCGTTTGGGGTATTCGAGCAACGTCTGTCCCTGGCGTGCGTGGTGCAACATGGGAGACCCCGTCACGTGGTCTGAAACGTGAACACGTAACTCAAGGCGTGTTTGGCTTGAGAACATCCGGGCGAGTGATGACGGCCGGGTGTACAAACTGTATGGATTCCGGGCTCGGTGTGCAGCCGAGTCTGATGATTGTTTGAGTTTCTGCAGGTAGCCTTACCACGAAACGGTAGACGTGTAGCATCCGTGTGCGAGTGACGAGTAGTGCCACTGAACTAACGAAGCCGGCTAAATCCGGTATAGGTTTTTCCTTTGTGAGGACGTAGTACCGACATAATCTGGTGACGCCTCGACGTCACACCCAACTAAATGAACAACTTCATTTAAAAACTTGAAGGTTTTGATCCAAAGTAGTAAAACTTGATGTAACTCCTTCCCTTGAACAGGATATTCAAAGTTAATAAATTTTCAACTTATAGGATGTTAAGGACAGAGCACTCTGTTTTCAGCTAAATCAAGGCTGAAGTTAATCAGAGGTTAGAGGTTGAGTTCTTTCGAGGTTGGGGTCGTATGATACATTTCTGGAAAGCTTTGGAGGAGCTTTACAACTTTTCTGTTGAGTTCCAGAGGTGTTTCATCCCTTAACCACTCGAAAAATGCAGTAGAGTTGAAACTGTCCAGAAAACAGGACGGAGCAAAGACTCTCTGTAGACTCTCTGTAAATTAAGCATAACTTCCTGCATAAAAATCCAAAAATAGAAAATGAGGTGGTTCTGGGAAGCTTATGAGATGGGTTACAACTTTGTAACAGAAAGTTTTGTCAGATTAGGAACAGAATTAACTGGAATTCTTGGATCAAATCAGTACCTAAGGCAGGGAGGTGCTGTCCAATTGTTCCCAGAAATTCTGTTAACTTTGACATCTCATAACTTTTGAACCAGAGCAGATCTTAGGCCAACCAAATACTTTCTGGAAAGCTATTGAAGTTAACTTTAACTTTGATGTTGAGCTCCAGGACTGGTTTTGCTTTTAACCTGGCCTAAATCAGATTGATATGGAAACTGGTCAGGGCTGTCATGGGAACAGCAGATCAGCAGTCAAATTTGTTTAAAAATTTGAACTATGTTTCCAAGTGTTAAGGGTTCAATGACATATCTTATGTTATAACTCAATGGTTTACTGTTTAAATAAATATTTGACATTTCTCAAATATATTTTTACAGATGGCAGCAGATAAACGGTTGGAGAACGGGTGGGTAGTTTCCCACTGCTCTGACCGTAGCGGCTACCCGGGAGCATTGTGGCTAATGCTCCAATATTTCGGGTACAACCAGATGCCGCAATACTTCGCCAAGGAAGAAGGCGAAGAGGGGAACAAAACGTGGACGATCCATGTCGAGGTTCCTGCAGGGCCTACGCCACCCGGTTGGGTGCCATTCACCGTCACGGTGAGAGGAAGACAACCGGAAGGGATGTGGCAAGTGGCAGCCCGTGACACTATGTCACGTTTCTGCCAACTACACGTACAGGCTATGGAGGGAACTCCATACGCACTCGTTCCGGTGGAGGGACGAGCTCAGCATGTGTGGGAAGAGAGGTACCTAGAGGCAACGAACCCGAGTTGCCCAAGGTACAACCCCGCGGAGGCAAATCTCAGCCTCCAAATGAGGGCGGGAAACGCTGTGATGGACAGCCAAGCTGTTCATACGGAGCATCTCGCCACCAAGCTCAAGGAGAGCACAAGCCGTGGAGATCATTTTGAGAGTGCTCACAGTGCACTCCGCAATGTGCTCCTTCCGACGATCAAGCGACTGAATGAACAACACAATCAGTTGCGTCGTCTGAAGAAGGCAAAGAAGAAGAGCCGTGTTGACATTGCGGCGTTGCAAGAGCTGGTGCAGACCCTAACCCAGCAGAATGAGGACCTTGCTCAAGAGCGGGACGACGCTATTGAGGAAGGACAAGGCTGGGAAGAGGACTACAACCAGGCTATGGACGAGGTGCATGCATTGCAGGACCTCGTGCCCCCGGTATTGGGCGTACCGGTAGTCTTGGGTCTTCCAGCCATGGGAGAACCTGGAATGGGAGAAGAGGTGGTAGACCCCGAGCCACCAGCAGAGGTACCGGAGGAGGACGACCCACAGGAGGTCGAGTTCTACTCCGAGTAGGGGGTTACGGTGGCCAAGTAGGGCAGCTAGGGTAGCGTAACCCAACTTTTGTAATCGGTGACATGTCGTGTAGACAGTAGCGTATGTACAGGTAGTGACGACATGAGCACGACTTCTCGGAGATCCGAGAATAATGTATCTTGTATAAAGTTTATGCTTTATCAATATATGTGAATGTTGTGCAAGTTAATCATGCGTCGCTTCAATACTTACTCCTGTTTATGGAATTTTGAGTAAGACATGTGCTAATTGCTGCTGTGTTGAATTTCAGAATGACGCGTACTCGTGCCAACCCCGATGTTGGAGGTACTAGCCAAGGGGGAGAGACCTCCCAACCACCTCCCGAGGACTCCTCGGGACAGCAGCAGCAACAGCAACAGCAAACACCGCCACCGCCACTGCCAACGGTTACATTGGCCGACATTGTCGCGGCAATGGCGGGTTCACATCAGCAGCATACAGAGCTGCTGCAAACGTTAATTGCGAATACGTCTCGCCCAGAGAGACGTCAAGATCGTGAGGAGCGCCAACAGAGCTCCTACTCTGACTTCCTGGCGACTCATCCCCCTGTATTCTCAAGGGCGGATGAACCACTTGACGCGGACAACTGGCTCCGCGCCATAGAGATGAAGTTCGGGCTGCTCCAAATCAGCGAGCAGCGCAAGACTCAGTTCGCGGTCCAGCAGCTCCAAGGATCCGCGAGCGCGTGGTGGGCCAACTTTTGTGCTTCACAACCCACCGACCGAGTGATGACCTGGGCGGAGTTCCGGACGGCCTTCCGGGCCTATCATATACCGCCCGGTTTGATGAAGAGGAAGACGCAGGAATTCCTACACCTGCAACAAGGGAGCCGGAACGCGCTGGAGTACTCCAGAGCGTTCAACGATCTCGCACTCTACGCGTCGTATCACGCAGATACGGACGAGAAGTGGCGGGACCACTTTTACCAGGGGCTTAACCCGCTCCTGAAGGACAAGCTGGCGATGTTCAATCGCGGCAGCCTCAACGACATAATTGATGCTGCGATTGTTCAGGAAGACTCCGGCAAGGAGTTGGCGGCGGCAGAGCGAAAGCGAAGCGCGCCGCAGAGCAGCGGAGAAGGAGGCGGTCCTTCTCAGAAGTTTCGGATGGTGAATCGCCCACCATCAGGTCCGCGCTGGCAGCCACCACAGCGGTCGATGCCGTTCCGCGGTCGGCCGTATTCTTCACCGGCATTCCGGCCGGCACTGCCAGCACCACCGCAACAACAACAGCAGCAGCGGGCGATGCCGCGTGCGTTTGCATCTCCGCAACGCATGCCGGGCTTTCGTCCACCAAGTACTCCACCAGCAGCGGCCACATGTTACAAGTGTGGTCGTCCAGGACACTTCGCGAGCAGTTGCCCGGAGAGGCAAGGCGGCGGAGTGGTACCACAGTTTCCGGGGAGGAATCAACCCCGGAACCCTACTAATGCGCGGCGGGCAAACCCTAGGCCCGGTACTGTCCACCAGCTTGCCATTGAGGACGTGCCGGAGGGCGAGCCAATCCTTGCGGGTATGTTCCAACTCCACCAGCATCCCGCTATAGTACTATTTGATTCAGGCGCCACGCATAATTTTATTAGCCAAGCTTTCATTGCTAAACACAGCTTGCCAATACTACCCACCGATAGTCCATATTTAATTTGTTCACCGGGTGGGAAGATTTCAGCAAGCGTAATGGTCTCCAAAGCACCATTATGCTTAGCGGGTAGAGTGTACCCCACGTCTCTCATTATCTTAGAGGGACAGAAGGTCGATGTCATCCTAGGGATGTCGTGGTTAAACCGCCACGGCGCTGTTTTAGACACCGTCCTCCGAGTCGTGCACTTAAACTCAGGAGTGCACGGTTCTCACTCATTATTTCTGGACAGTCCAGAAATAAAACTTCCAAGTGTCTACCAAGCCACAACCATCAGATTGGAAGACATTCCAGTGGTCCGAGAATTCCCTGATGTATTCCCGGATGATTTGCCGGGGATGCCACCCGATAGGGAGGTGGAGTTCAAGATTGAACTTGCACCGGGAACCATGCCAATATCCCGAAGGCCGTACAAGATGGCGCCCAAGGAGTTGGCTGAACTGAAGACTCAGCTCACGGACCTTCTGGAGAAGGGTTTTATTAGGCCGAGCTCCTCGCCATGGGGCTGTTCGGCATTATTTGTCAAAAAGAAGGATGAAACGTTGCGGCTTTGCGTGGACTACCGTCCATTAAATGCCGTAACCATCAAGAACAAGTACCCGTTGCCACGGATCGACATGTTGTTTGATCAGTTGGTCGAAGCAAAGGTCTTTTCCAAGATGGATTTAAGATCCGGGTACCATCAGATTAAGATCAGGGCTGAGGACATTCCAAAGACAGCTTTTTCGACAAGGTACGGACTTTATGAGTACCTGGTCATGTCCTTTGGCCTCACCAATGCTCCAGCTCACTTCATGTATTTAATGAACTCGGTGTTCATGCCGGAGCTGGACAAGTTTGTCGTGGTCTTCATCGACGACATCCTGGTATATTCCAAGTCGGAAGCAGATCACAAGAAACATTTGCGTATAGTCTTGCAACGGCTGCGGGATCACAAGTTATACGCAAAGTTCAGCAAATGCGAGTTTTGGATATCGCAAGTGCCTTTCCTCGGGCATATCATCTCAGCGGAGGGTATCGCTGTGGACCCGAGCAAAATCACGCAAGTGCTGAATTGGAAATCCCCGAGAACTGTTCATGAGGTACGGAGTTTCCTCGGACTCGCGGGATATTATCGGAGGTTCATTCCGAACTTCTCGAAGATTGCCAAGCCAATGACAGAGCTGCTGAAGAAGGCTACCAAATATGTTTGGAGTCCAGCATGTGAAGCAGCATTCAAGGCTTTAGTCAAGCACCTGACATCAGCACCGGTTTTGGCGCAGCCAGACACAACAAAACCGTTCGATGTGTACTGCGATGCATCCGGCATTGGGCTCGGATGTGTGTTGATGCAAGACCGAAGGGTGGTCGCGTATGGGTCACGGCAGCTTAGGAATCATGAGCAAAATTATCCAACTCACGACTTGGAGCTCGCTGCCGTGGTACTTGCACTGAAAATGTGGAGGCACTACCTACTCGGTAACCTCGTACATTTATATACCGACCACAAAAGCCTCAAGTACATATTCACTCAGAAGGAGCTGAACATGAGGCAACGAAGATGGTTAGAACTGATAAAGGATTACGAGATAGAGATCCATTATCATCCGGGCAAGGCAAACGTTGTGGCAGACGCGCTAAGCCGCAAGTCACACGTCAATAATCTGACCATCACACCGTTGGAAGAGAGCGAACCACCACTACATGTGATTCCACATGGAGCTCTCTACAACCTAGCTTTGATCCCCACCATCCGTGAAGAGATAGCGGCAGCCCAGAAGAATGACAAGGGCATGTCACATTTACGGAGACGTGTAGACAGTGGGGAGTTGAAATGTTTCCGGAAGGACGGAGACGGCGTCCTATGGTTCAAGGACCGGATCGTCGTACCCCGAAACCCGGAGTTACGGAAGAAAATCTTTGATGAGGCTCACTTATCAAAGTTTTCTATTCACCCCGGCAGCAACAAAATGTATCAAGAACTCAGAAGAAAGTTTTGGTGGACACGGATGAAGCGAGAGACTGCAAGATACGTGTCCGAGTGTGATACATGTCGAAGGGTGAAGGCAGACCACATGCGGAAACCGGGACTGCTGCAACCACTGGGCGTTCCTGCCTGGAAGTGGGAGGACGTGAGCATGGATTTCGTCGTCGGTTTACCCACCACCTTACAGAAACATGATTCTGTGTGGGTGATCGTCGATCGGCTCACCAAAGTTGCCCATTTCATCCCGGTCAACACCAACTACAACGCCAAGAAGTACGCTGAACTGTACATCTCACGGATCCTATGCTTATACGGCGTACCCCGTACTATCGTATCGGACCGGGGCACTTTATTTGTGTCCCGTTTTTGGGAGCAGCTCCACGCTGCCTTGGGGACGAAGCTGATCCGTAGTTCAGCCTACCACCCGCAGACGGATGGGCAAACGGAGCGGGTAAATCAAATCCTAGAAGACATGCTACGAGCTTGCGCTATCGACCACGGCAAGAATTGGGATGATCACTTGCCATTAGCCGAGTTCTCGTACAACAATGGGTACCAAGCCAGCATCAAGATGGCGCCCTACGAGGCGCTATACGGCAGGAAATGCCGCACACCACTGAACTGGTGTGAGTCTGGCGAAAGGGTTACCTTCGGGATTGACCTTGTCAACAACGCGGAAGAAAATGTTCGACTGATTCAAGCGAACCTAAAAGCCGCTCAATCCCGACAGAAACAGTATGCGGACCGGAGAAGGCGTCCGTTACAATTCGAAGCTGGAGACCACGTATATCTACGAGTGTCTCCAATGAAGGGCGTAAACAGATTTGGGGTGAGAGGAAAGTTAGCACCCCGATTCATCGGTCCATTCCAGATTACCGAAAGATGTGGATCGGTGGCATACCGGCTAAGATTACCAGAAGCACTTTCCGGTGTGCACGACGTCTTTCACATTTCCCAGCTGAGGAAGTGTCTCAAGCTATCAACTACCGTTCAGCTGGAAGACATTGAAGAACTGCAACCGGATCTCACCTATCGGGAGGAACCGGTGCAGATTATTGATGAAAAGGCCCGAACCACACGCAACCGTACGTTGTGGTTCTACAAGGTTCTGTGGAGTAATCACTCCATGGATGAAGCGACATGGGAGAGCGAAGAATTCCTTCGCACTAACTACCCCGACTTTCTCACGTCGCATATTCGGTAAAATTTCCACCGCCCTCTCTCTCATTTCACATTATAATCTCGGGACGAGATTCTTTTAAGGGGGGAGGAATGTAAGGGCCTCAGTTTTTGACACTCATTTGCAGTGTTCATCACCACACCACACACCTCATTTGAGGAAAAATGATGAACACAAATAAAGAGCAAGTAACAATTATCAACATGCTCATTAGGGCACAAACTCACACATTACAAAAGTGGTACTTCCCACATGTGATATAGATGGGCTGGACATATGAAAACTCCTACACTTTGCCAAGGATGTCCATGCCAAGTTTCACCCAAATTCAAAACATTTTTGAGGTCATCTTGGGTGTAGATAGGAAAGGGGCAGTTTGAAAACATATTCAAATTCAAACTGTTTTCACCCACTGAATTTAAAAGTGGAAGGCATATTCTTGCTCAGCACATTTTTGTGAGCTCACACACCAATTTTCACTCCATTTGGAGTTGATCTTGACATGAGCTAAGGGGGAGAAATTCAAACTTTATTTGAATTTCAAACTGCACTTGTGCTGAAATTCATTCAAACCAAACCTCATTTGGACTTTGATCAATTCAAATGGCTCTTGGGTGAATAATTTGAGTTGCCAAGGGTAGAATAGGGTTCACTGTTTACCACAGCTGTTAGGAATAAATTTCAGAGGTTAAAAGAGGAGTGGGACCCACATGTCAGCCTCAGCCTCAAAGCAAACCGACTGAACCACAGTTCAGTCGGTTCCCGGCTGTTGTGCGCGCGCGCCACCGAAGGGGGCAGCCGGCGCCAGCTCCTGCTGCGTGCCCCAAGCCGGAGACCGGCCGACCGGCCTATTTATTCCCTCCCCGGCGTGCTTCAGTCGCCATTCCCCGAGCTGCCGACGTGCACGATCCATTTCTCCACTGCCATCACCGGCGCTCGAGTTCCTGCTGGATCGAGCTGATCGCAGCTTCCTCTTTCCACTCCAGGGTCCCAGCCAGGTACTAGCGACCATCCTCCATCCTTCCCATTGATAGAAATCGATTGAAACCGAGTGATATCGGCTGTGCCGAAAGATCAAACTCGGAACTGGAAACCGCCGCACCTCGGGCTCTCGTGGACAGCCCAACCTGGGCGTTGTCACGCCCGAGCCAAGGCACCCTTGGACGCGCAAGTGATCGGTGCTGCTCATCCCCGAGCCACAGCTCGAGTGGTTGCTCACCGGCGGCGAATTTCCACTTTTCCCCTTTCTGTGTGCAGAACGACCCTCGGGTACGATTCTGTTTAATTCGTGCTCTAGAAAGGATTAGAGGGCCTCAGGCCACTCCCACACGAACTAGACACGGTGACGCACAAGTTGCCTTCACAACTCTGGGCCGGAGAACTTCTGTGCCCGGCGTAATTCAAGGTCTACTAATGGCGGAACGCACGGGGGGTATCGGGCGCACGGTGAGGACCTATTTCGGGCCTTCCCCGAGCTGCCCCGAGTTCATGTCGACCTTCTCTGAGGTCCACTGATGCTCCCCGACCGGTTTCCCAAGTAGCTGAGGCACTAGGAGCATCAGCCGACATGGCCGAAGTCGTTCCGATATGGCGGCTCGTCGCCGACCATGCTCCGGCCGTTGTCATGAGCAGCTGACCCTCGGATCATGTTCCCCAAGTAAAAGTAGGCAGGGGCGGCCAGAATCAAGAAGTTTGAAGCTGTACAGCAGCCGGCGGCGAGCTCTCCGGCGAGGTCCCTCGGCGGCGGAGCGCGGGTGTCGCGAGGTTGAAGAAGGGGGTGGACCCCAGCTGTCAGCGGCCGATATTTTGAATCGGGATCCGGCTGCGGCCGGGATCGGGTGTGCTGGCGCGCAAAAGCCTTGTGGGCCGCGGTGTGCTGTCGCTTCGGCGTGCGACGCGTGTCCCCTGGGCCCACGCGCGAGTTTAAACTTTTCCCCGATTTTCAGATTTCCTTCAAACTTCAAATCCTTATAACTTTGGCTAGAAAGCTCCAAATTGAGTGAACCAAATTTTGCTGGATTCAGCTCTTTGAGTACTTTCCAGAAAATCAAGTGTCACTTCATGAGATTCCTTAATTCTCCAGAATTAATTCCTTAAAGTTTAAACTGTTAGGAATTTTAACTGGAGAATCATTTGGAGGAAAATCCTGAAATTTTGCTGAGATGTTCACCAAAATATCCTTGAACTACCATAAAAATTTCAGATCCATTTGAGCTCATTTAGTCCACCTAATGGTGTGATTAGTAAAACTGTTCCAGAGAAAATAGAAAATGTTCAGAAACATTTTCAGAATTTTCTCTGAAATTGTTTAGCTCATATCTTTAGTTAGAGACTTCCAAATTAAGTGAGACCAATTCCATTAGAACCCTCTGAAAATCTAGTTTTCAGAAAGTCATAGTTTGTTTCATGAAAATACCTAGAACACCCTAAAAGCCTTTAATTAAGGTCAAGGACATAATTATTTGTGGAGGGCTCAAATGAGCTTTGCTGCAACTAAAACTTGACCAAGTCTCTGTTTAGGTTGTAACCAAGCCACAGTAAAAGTTTCACAGTCATTAGGTCTATCTAGTAAAGGTTATAGACTTCACAACTTCAAAGTTAATACAAAAGCATTTAATTAATACATACATTGTTCTTATCATGTAGTCGCTAAGGTCGAGGAGGAACCCGAAGTCCTAGACTTCGTTACTCCGGAGGAACAGCTAGCCTACGACCAAGAGCAGCAAGGCAAGCCCCGGTTTGCATTAACCATTTTATAAATTTTTATTGTTTTGAGCACATACTTGTTTTCTTTATGTTGTGCATCAGAGTCTTGTTTGGAAACCCCACTGCATAGCCAAGAAAACCATGGGTTGGGGTTTAGGATTGCAAACCCCGTTAGCCACTGCATTGCTAGGATAGAGTAGGATTCGGTACAAGTCGAGTAGTTGGAACTACTCGCGAGAATAGGCTAGAGGCACATTGCTCGGGTAGAGATAGCACATGATACACATGGCAAGAAAATGAGACCGAGCGGAGAGTAAGGGCAGCAGGACTTTGGGGCCTGTGTGCTGTAGCTCCGCTTGTGTCGATTGAGGACCGAGCCGTGTGCGGGCCTGTTGAACAAGCTAGAACAGTACCGAAGACCTACCGGCTATATGGGAACCGGGAAACTGATGTAACTCGGGTAGCTGGGTGTTGAGGCATTGCCCGTCGTTCAGAGGGTAGGTTGAGAGCTCGAGGTGTAAATCAGCTGGCGGCACAGAGATGCGCGTGCAGGGACCTCTTGCTCGGGACGATGGGACCGGTTCAATATTTGGCTAACGGGTGAAAGGTAGTCGCGTACGGCGTCCGTGATGGTTGTTGTAGGCAACATCGAGTACGGGCGTACGTGACGGGTTGTTCGGGTAACCCTGCAGGTGTAAATCGATTATAATCGCCGTCCCTCGCGGTCAGTGAGTACCACTTGTTCACTGTACCGTGACGTAGAAAGAACAGGCTAGTTACATGTTAAAATGTTGCTGATTGAAAGTTGGATATTGATTGTTAATGATATGTTGTAGCTTAGTGCTAACTAAAGTTCTTTTCAACTTTGGGCAAAGTACATGAGAGAAATGCGTTTCTTGTTTGATTGCGGCTCTCTCATGTGCCTTAGCGTAAAGTTCTCCACAACCTGCTGCTAAAACTTGAAAGTAAGGTTCTACTAATTAGGCGAGTCCTTGCAACTGATTTTTACCTCATGCAACCCATTACCCTCATGTAGAAGTTCCATGTTTAGGTGAGACGGGTCAGACTTGCTGAGCCTTCGTGCTCACTGCTTGTGTTTGAAGCTTTTGCAGGGTTCTATGAGGAAGGGACTCCCGAAGAGGAGACGGAACCCCAGGAGGGGAACCCCGTCGAGTGGGAGTCGTGCACGCCGCAGAGTTAGTGTGCGTGTGTGCTAGCAAGGACACGTTCAAGGGCTGAACGTGTACTTGATGCTTAGTCTACGCCCGCGAGTGTGGACTAAACTTATTTTGATGTAAACACGTTGATAAACTTGTTTATGTAATAAAGCTTCCGCTTCCGCTTTGTACCTTTGACGTGTGTTATACGGTGCTGTGCAACGCAGCACCCCTCAGCGTGATCCTGGCTCGACAGGACCAGTGGGGTCGTGTCAGCCTCCGTCTCTTCTGTTCCGTGCACTTTCTCTAAGTCCCGCATTGTCCGCTACCGGAGCACAAACAGTCGCGGGATCGTGGGAGCGTGCGCCCACTTGATGGTTGCTTTTACTGCGGCGGTTCCCAAGGCTGCCACTTCTGCATGTTGCGGCGCTTTCTTCGGGAACCGCCAAAGCGCCTTGCCGGCTCGTCTTCTGGGGAGACTGACTCCTTGACCCATCGCTTCAGCTGGATGGCTTGGGTCCACCTGTCATCAGGGCTCAGTCTTGGAGCCGAAACGGTTGCCCATGGGGTGTATTCGAAGAGTTTCGAATCACTTTGAATCGCACCAGGGAAGTTTTAAAAAGGGGATCTTACCCACATCACGGGTTCCCTTCGCACTTCCCAGTGCTTTTCCTTGGATTCTTACGCCCTTGTCTTCCCTGTCCTTGAGCTCTCCCCTGTCATGGCTTCCAACCCGCCCCCAGAGAAGAAGCGCGCTCGATCTCCTCCGGTGGCGGCATCCGTGCCAAGTCGGGGAAATAGGATGCCTGCACCTCCTGCTTCTGGAGATGGCGCGTTGTCCGGTGGCGACCCCAAGAGGTCTCGGGCTCATCATCCCAACGAGACTCCTCTTAAGCGACAACAGACCGAAGGTTCCCGGACGTCGCGCCCTCCCTCCTCGAGCAGCGGAGTCTCCAGGGAACCTGTTGATGCGTCAAGGGGAGCTTCTGGAGCGTCCCCTGCTCCATCAGTCCAGGCGACTGCGGAGCGGCCGTCGGCAGCGACGGCGGGCTCTGGGGGTCCTACCCCGGCTCGGAAGTTGGGGTTCGGGGCCCGTTGGAGTGCTCGCGTTTCTCGGCCGTCCCCGACTGATGGGGAGTCTTCGCCGTTGCGCTCGGAAACCGGGACAGCTGCCGCAACCCCCAAACCAGCGCGGGTTCCTCGTATTCCGGTCTGCCCGGATTCTATGTCAGCGTCAACCGGACCTGCTCGTCCCTCTCCACCGGCTAAGGGGCCAGCTGTCAGTGAGGGTTCGGCGGGTCCATCTGTCGAGGTCCCGGTGCGAGCTTCTCCTGACCAGCGTCTCATCCCGGCCCCCGGCGCATCGTCTTTTCTTGAGGACGATGTGATGGAGGAGATCGGGGGTGCCGCTCCGGCCTCTGCTGTGCCACTGCCGCTGGCGGATGCCTTCGTGCTCGCCCAAGCGAGCGTCCGGCAGGTCCTGGCCGCGCTTGGTCGTGAGCGAGAGGAGCAGGCGGTTGAGAGGGATCACCTCCTCATCTGGGGGAACCTTTTGCGGGAGCGGACCGCGAAGGTCAAGGGCGAGCTCGACTCCAGGCGGGAGTCGCTTGACATCATGGGAGCGCTCCTCGACCGGCAGAAGCGGGTTGTTGACCGCCTGGACTCCGAGACGCGACGGCTCCACAAGGAGGCCCTTGAGGCGCATGCCCAGGCCGAGGAGAGCCTCTCTTCCGTGGAAGAGATACGGCAGAGGCTGGAGCTCCGTAAGCGCACCGTTGAGGACCAGGAGCGCTCCGTGGCAGCCGAGGCGGAGAGGGTCGCCGCGCGGCAGGCGAGGGCGACCTGCGCGCTCGGGCCAGGGAGCTAGAGGCTCGGAAGGCAAACCTCGCCACGAGGGAAGAGCAGGTCTCCCAGGAACGCCAGGTGATCCTGGATCAGGAGTTGGCTGCCGACTTCCGGGCTTCTAAGTTGGAGCGGCTCGCCCAGACTCTCCGCCTTCGAGAAAGCTCCCTGGCGGTCAAGGAGAAGGAATTCTCCGAGGGAAACCGCGACGCCCTGCAGGCGGCCCGCCGTGAGGTAGAGGAGCTTTTGTCCTTGCGGTCCTCCGAGGCGCGTGCGGTCTCGAGCTTCGTCGATCAGGCGGGGTCCACCTTGGTCCCTCTTGGCTTCAGCCCGGTGAAGGCGGCGGCTCCTGCGCTGAAGGTGGCCGAGGTGATCCCCACGCTGGAGTCAATCGGCGCCAAGCTGAACAGGCTAGACGCGGTGGTCGCCAGCGAGCTTGAGGCAGAGGGACGGGGCCTGGCCTTGGAGGTTGCCACGCATGTGTTGGCATGCTTCAGGAGCCGGGACCCTTCTTTCTCACTGGAGCCAGCGAGAGAGGGCCCTGCCGCGGAGCGGGAGGAGACTGCCAGGGCTGAAGTCGGGGATGTGGCCGCCCTTGTAGCCTCTAGGTTCTGGCGCGAGCTAGGAGGACCCTAGTACTTGTTTCTTTATTTTTATCGAGTCTGTAGTCCAGCTCATGGAGCCATGAATAAATAGACTCTTGTGAACCTTTGTGTCTGTGACGCTTCTGTCTTCTTCTTAGTTTCGCATGGCCGAGCCCTTAGCTCCGCAAGGTACTCAGAGGCCTTCACCAATCTCGAAGCTCTACACAGACACCTTCCCCGGGTCCTCACTGTATTAAGGGCCCCGGAGGTCTCCGGAGCTCACCCCCTGAGGATGGGGGGGGGGGGTCCGGATCTGCCGGCCATGTTGCGGGCCCAGAGCTCCCCTCTAAGGAGGCGGGAGCTCCGGCCCTGCTGGACATGTGGGGCCTTCGGAGCTCCCCCCCCCCCCCCCCCGGAGGGGCAGGTCTGGCTTCTGCCGGCCACGTGGCGGGTCCAGAGCCCCTCCTTAGGAGGCGGGAGCTCCAGCCCCGCTGGACACGTGGGGCCTTCGGGCCCCGTCCCTGTTGAAGGGGCGAAACCCGGACCTTCCGGTCCGACGCTGGAGTAGTCGGTGGCTCCTTGCCCTCCACCTCATGCAGCCCCTGTAGCTATAACCTCGAGGTCCTGCACACAGGTAGAGGAAACGTGATTCTCCTCGGGGGTCCTCCCTTTCTCGTCTCTTAGTCTTATTCGGCTTCTGGTCCTAGTCCGGTATACGGGACTTGGGCAATTCTGTGCGCGAGGCACCGGGGCTCCGACTCCCTCCAAGGTTCGAGTACGACCGTCCGGCCCCTAGTACCGGACCGTACGCTGGGGAAGCAAAGTGCACAGGCTTTGGGTACGGAACCAGGCAAAGCGGCTGTACTCCCCTGGACCTCCGGAGGGCAGGGTGCGCACACTTTGGGTACAGAGCCGGCTAAGCGGGATACGCACCCTGGACCCCCCATGCACAGCGCCGGCCTTTCCTGGAGGTGACCAACTGGCACCGCAACACCTGACTGGGGGAGGCCCGAGAGGCGCCCCTGGCCATCGGCAGGTGCCTCAAGTGCAACCGCCTTCGGTAGGATAGCAAATGCTGACTATGGATGAGCGCGGGAAAAGGGGAGCTAAATGTACGGTGAGCATACATAGAAAGTGCGGTCATAAAAACTAATACGTAATTTAAATGAGCACATGAGAGAGAGCGAAGTAGAACAGGTTTCTGAGTAAATGCCCATAGGGGGAAGTCAGGCTGTACATGGAGGCAACGACCCGCCTCATTAAGAAGGGAAGCAAGACTCTACGCGCTTAGGGTCAGAACCAGGCCAAGCTGGACGTAGTCCTTGACCGTTCCCTGAGTCTTAGCTGCCCCGAGCGCTGTTCCTAGACTCTATGGGATTTATTACAGAAGGGTATGGCCCTGTTCTACTAACGCTCAGGAGGTAGGACTTACAGTGCTGTTCCATGCCAAGGGTTTGGGAACGGATCCCATCCTTGGTTGAAAGGCATGGGACGGCAACTTTCGTGACTCGGAAGGGACCTTCCTGGCTGGAGGAGAGTTTATAGGTCCTTCGCGGGAAAGTGTGTGCCGCGGCACCAGGTCTCGTTCTTGCAGGTCCCTGACGCGCTTGGTCCTTTGGCGGTAGTGCTAGAGCACCAGCCGAGACCGTGCGTTGTGGGGTGTCACCTGCAGTCGGGCCTCGTCGACGAGGTCATCATCTTCACGCCGGAGCGGGTCCTGCGCGGCTTCTCCTGGGAGCCCCAGGGTATCCTCCCCTTCTGGCTAAGGCCTTCAAGGGGTAGGAGGACCCGGACTCTCTTTGGGAGACCCAAGGCGTCTTTCCGCTTTTAGCTAAGGCCTTCAAGAGGTTGGGAGACCCTGGGTGGCCCCCAGGAGGTACGGCCGAGGCTCAGAGACGTGCACTCGGGTGGAGCTGCCCCGGTTCTGCACCGTCGGGGCTGGTGCTTGGGCTGCTGCAACTACTTGGAGCTTCTCCAAGGTTGATATCGCAGCAGTGCAGTCTCCACGGACTTCCCGGGGTGACCGTAGTTGGCTACTGCCCCAGCTCGTCACCACCGGAGCTGGAGTCCTCACCGTTGTGCACCGTCTTTATGACGCGCTGAGGCTCATGAAACCCCACCTGGTGGCCGACGCTGACTGAGGCATCAACCTTCTGCTTGCCCTCCCTTTGAGGGAGGGGCGGGACATCAGCTCTTAGCTCCCTCCCTTTTTTGGAAGCGCTCTGCGAGCCTCTGGATGTCCCGGCACTCGGCAGCAGTATGATTGCTGGTGCCATGCACGGGCATAGTTCGCCTTGGCCACCCTCTCGGGCTGGTGACTGTCGCTGCCTTTTGTCGGGGCGTGGCCCCCGAGCTCCACTTGGCGCCGCTGCTGCGGTAACGGGAGCCACGGCCGGTGACTTCATCTTGCCACCGCCCCGGTTCTTGATCTTCTTGCCGCTTCCATAGAAAGCGGCGCCAGATCCTGGCTGCCCTCCTGACTCAGAGGCTGGCAGGGAGTGCCAGTTCCGCCCTTCTGCTGCTCTGGCGCACTTGTCCGCCAGGCTGAAGAGCTCTGAGACGTCGCGGACCTCTCTGGTCGCGAGCTTCTCGAGCCTCTTCTTGTCCCGAACGCCTTGCCGGAACGCCACCACCACAAAAGCACTTTGGATATGTGGGATGGTGTTCCGTACCTGGGAGAACCGCTGGATGAAAGAGCGCAGCGATTCCCCAGGTTGTTGCTGGATGGCGTGGAGATCGAGCTCCGTGCCAGGCCGGGTGTAGGAACTGCCGAAGTTGGCGGTGAACTGCCGGCAGAGCTCTCCCCAGGAAGTTATGGAACCCTGGGGGAGGTTCATGAGCCAAGACCGGGCTGGGCCGGTCAAGGCGACGGGGAAGTAGTTGGCCATGACGGCCTCATCCCCTCCTGCAGCAAGGACGGTGGTGGAGTAGATCTGGAGGAACTCCACCGGGTTGACGCTGCCGTCGTACTTCTCGGGCAGGTGCGGCCGAAACTTGCGCGGCCACCTCGCGAAGCGTAGGTGGGGCGCCAGGGCCGCACATCCTGCTCCTGTTGCTGCAGGCGTTGGTGCCACGAACGCTTGGTTCGCTGCTGGCACTGTGTACCTCGGTATGGGCAAGGCTGCGCCATAGACCGGGGGCGCCGTTTGCAGGGCATATGGCTGTGGCATATGCTGCGTGGCGTATGCCTGGAGCAGAGATCACGTGGCGAAGGTCTGCGCCTCAGGCAGGGTCGAGGTTGACGTCATGTTGTCGCCGGCCTCTTGGTTGCGACGCCTTTCTCGTCGTCGCTCGAGGAACACTCGGGCATCTTGGCCCAAGTGGCATCGTTCCAGCTCTGTCCTCAGGTCCATCGATGGGAGCCTGGTGGAGCTGGAGTCCACCGTTTGCCCGTCAATCGTTGGCGTGCGCGTCAGCGACACAGCCGGTTGGCTGGGGCGTCGTCCCCGCCGAAGTCGTGGGTTTGCGGCGGCGACGACAAGACGGTCTACTTCGCGAATCCACTGCTGGGTCGCGGCCTGAGGCGCATCCCCAGCAGGTGGATTGTGCAGTAGCGCTCTTGCTACAGCTAGCGCGCCCCCGTGAGGAAAGCTCAGCGCTGCAGAAGATCTCACGCTAGCTGGAGCCTGCATCACCAGAGCCGGCGTTGCTGGAGTTAGCTGCTGGCTCCCAGCTTGCGCCAACACACTTCGTCCTGAGTGTGTCGACACGTATTCCCCGCTAATCACGATCCGTCCTGAACGCGGGGGAGGAGAGCTTGCCGCTGAAGGAAGCTTCGTCATCTTCGTCGGCAGAAGCTCGTCGCGCAAGGGAAAAGTCCCCTTCCTGGCGCGCCAAATGTCGAAGTGTATGGTCGACACTTCCCCCGGACCTGCTCTGGGCAGCCCGCGGAGGTTCTTTTTCATAGGGGCTAGACGCTTGCGGAGAGCTTCAGCGTTAGGGACGAGTGAGGGAGAAGCTTGACACGGGCGAGTTTTACGTGGTTCAGGCCGCCGGAGCGTAAAACCCTACATCCACGGTGAGCAGAGGTGCTCGTTGTATTGCTTGTTGCTCAGAACCGGAGTCCTGAGCTTGAGGGTGAGTGATGCCTAGGATGCGAGTTCACAGAGTTCGAACCCTTGCTAACGTTGCCTACCCGAGCCTTTTATAGTCCAAGGCTCGAGCGACTTACAAGGGGGGGCGGGACCCGACAGGTGGTCCCGGGGAGACTGCTTGCCGACTATCGTATCTGCAGTTATGTCGGTAGTTGTCTCTAGCGAAGGCTTCTGAGTCTTCTTTCTGCCGCCCTGCCCAGGCCGCAAGCTAGTCGTAGTGGTTGATGACGGCGGGGGCGGCAGGGGATGTCTTGTCGCTGTGTTTATTGGCTGACAGGTTTTGACACGGCGCGCTAGTCTGCGATGCGACTGGGCGCAATGGCACTTGACAGTGGCGTGCTCTGCGTCTTCGCGTCTTGGGAAGGCGAGGGCCTTGAATACCTTGTACGGGCAAGGTATGGTGCGTCTTTACGCCTGCTGCCTACCGCGCGGGGGCAGGCAGCGCCGTCCTGCTGACCACGTGGCGGGCCCGGAGCTCTCCTCTGAGGAGAGGGAGGTCCGGCCCCGCGGGACACGTGGAGCCTTTGGACCTCTCCCCGCGGATGGGGGAGGTCCGACTTCTGTCGGCCACGTGGCGGGCCCGGAGCTCTCCTCTGAGGAGTGAGAGGCCCGGCCCCGCGGGACACGTGGCGCCTTCGGAGCTCTCCCCACGGAGAGGGGAGGTCCGGCTGCTGCTGACCACGTGGCGGGCCCGGAGCTCTCCTCTGAGGAGAGGGAGGTCCGGCCCCGCTGTACACGTGGCACCTTCGGAGCTCTCCTTATGGAGAAGGGTGAGATCCTTAGGCATTTTCCCCTGTGCGCGGGGGTACCCCATATCGTGGGTACCGACAGTGTGGATGACCTAGAGGGAGCTCGGCAAAGTGCCGACCCCTTGTAACGTTGCCTACCCGAGCCTTTTATAGTACAAGGCTCGGGTGGCTTACAAGGTGGGCCCTGGGAATCCGACAGGTGGCCCCAGGGTGATTTCCTACTAGCTATGTCTTGGCGCTGGCGTCGAGGTCTTCGTCCTACCGCCCTGCCCATGCCACAGGCTAGGTGTAGCATGTAGTTGTTGGCGATGGCAGGGGCGGTAAGGCATGTCTTGTCCGGTCTTGTCACTGCCTTCAATGGTCTGCAGCTTCAGACACTGTACGCCTGTCCTGACTCTGACTGGTCACAGCGCCTCCTGACAGGCGTGCGCCGCGCCCCTTCGTCTTGGGAAGGCGCGGGTCTTGAATGCTTTGTACGGTAAAGGCATGGCGCGCCTTTACTCCTGCCGCCTACCGCGTCAGGCGGACAGCACTGCTCTGCTGGCCACGTGTCGGGCCCGGATCTCTCCTCTGAGGAGAGGGGGAGCTCCGTCCCCGCTAGACACGTGGAGCCTTCGGAGCTCACCCCCCGCGGGGGGAGGTCCGGCTCTGCTCGCCACGTGGCGGGCCCGGGGCTATCCTCCGAGGGGAGGGGAGCTCCGGCCCCGCTGGATACGTGGCTCCTTCAAAGCTCGCCCATGCGGGAGGGGTGTGGTCCGGCCTCCTGGGCCACGTGGTAGGCCCGGAGCTATCCTCCGGGCGGAGGGAAGCTCCGGCCCTACTGGACATGTGGCGCCTTCGGAACTCGCCCCTACGGAGGGGCGAGGTCCTTAGGTAGTTTCACCCTATGCGCGGGGGTACCCGGTATTGAGGGTACTGACAGTGGCCCCCGGGCCCATCTTGGGGGAGGTAACGAGCCCGAGGTGGGACCTTCCTCTTCCGCGTACCTTCTTTTCATGAGTACTCCCTACGCTGGCAGGGTCTCGACAGCTTCGGAGTTCAGCTTGTGAGGAGAGGGTGAAGTCTGGCATCGGAGCTCAATCCTTGTGGCATCGGAGCTCAGCCCGGTGAAAGGGGGTGTCCGGCTTCGGAGCTCGTTTGTGTGGAGAGGTAGAGGTCCGACATCGGGACTCGCCTCTGAGGAGAGGGCGAGGCCGACATTGGAGCTCGCCTCTGAGGAGAGGGAGAGGGCCGGCATCAGAGCTCAGGCCAGTGGTGGACGTGAGGTCCGAGGTCATCGAAACTCAGCCTCTGAGGAGAGGGTGAGGTCCGGCATCGGGGCTCGCCTCTGAGGAGAAGGCGAGGGCCGGCATCAGACCTCAGCTCCGTGTAGGGCGTAAGGTCCGGCTTCGGTGTTCACCCCTAGGGGTGGCGACCGGCTTCGGAAATTGCCTCTGCGATAGGGGTGTCGTCCGGCATCAGACCTTAGCCCAGTGTAGGGCGCAAGGTCCGGCTTCGGTGTTCACCCCTGGGGGTGGCAACCGGCTTCGGAGATCGCCCCTGCGATAGGGGTGTTGTCCGGCATCGGACCTCAGCCCAGTGTAGGGCGCAAGGTCCGGCTTCGGTGTTCACCCCTGGGGGTGGCGACCAGCTTTAGAGATCGCCCCTGCTATAGGGGTGTCGTCCGGCATCAGACCTCAGCCCAGTGTAGGGCGCAAGGTCCGGCTTCGGAGCTCACCCCCGCTGAGGTGGTGAGGTCCGGTACAGCTCAGAGGTCCTCTTTTCCCTGCCTCTTAGCCTTATTTGGCTTACAGTCCCGGGTCAGTGTACGGGGCTTAGGGCAATCCAGTGCCTTTGGTCCGGGAGGTCTGGCTCCCGCCGTAGTTAAGGTGTAACCGTCTGGCCCCTAGTACTCAAACCGTAGCGCTGGAGAGGCAGAGTGCGCATGCTTTGGGTGCAGGACCGGGCAAAGCAAGGCTCCTGGACCTCCCACTTTGGCGTAGGTCTTTTCCTGGAGGAGACCAACTGGCGTCACAGTGCCCTAACTGGGGGAGGTCCGAGAGGCCCCCAGGCCATCGGCAGGTACTGTCGAAGTGTGTGATTGACACTTCCCCCGGGCCTGCACTGGGCAGCCCGTGGAGGTTCTTTTTTCGGCGGCGCTAGTCTCCTAGCGGAAAGCTTGCGTGGATGGACGAGTTAGCGAGAGCTTGACACGGCGAGTTTTACGTGGTTCAGGCCGCCGGAGCGTAAAACACTACGTCCACGGCGAGCTATGGAGCTCGCTGTATTGCTTGCTGCTCAGGGCCGGAGGCCTGAGCTTGGGGGTGAGATACAGCTTGAGAGTGTATGAGTTGCAAAGTGCGAACCCTTGCTATCGACGCCCGCCCGAGCCTTTTATAGTCCAAGACTCGGGCGGCTTACAAGGGAAGCCGGGACCCGACAGGTGGTCCCGGGAAGATTGTTTATTAACTACCATATCTGTAGTTATGCCGGTAGTTGCCTCTGGTCGAAGGCTTCTGAGTCTTCATCTTGATGCCCTGCCCATGCCGCATGCTAGTCGTAGTGGTTGATGACGGCGCAGGCGGCATGGGATGTCTTGTCGCGGCGTTTATTAGCTGGCAGGTTCTGACACCGCGCGCCAGTCTGTGATGCGACTGGGTGCAACGGCACCTGACAGACGCATGCTCCGCGTTTCCGCGTCTTGGGAAGACGCGGGCCTTGAATACCTTGTACGGGCAAGGTGTGGGGCGCCTTTATGCCCGCCGCCTACCGCTCGGGGGCAGGCAGCACCGTTCTTCTGGCCACGTGGCGAGTCCGGAGCCCTTCTCTGAGGCGAGAAGGGTCCGGCCTGCAGGGCACGTGGAGCCTCCGGACCTCTCCCCACGGAGGGGGAGGTCCAGCCTCTGTATGCCACGAGGCGGGCCCGGAGCTCTCCTCTGCGGAGAGGGAGGTCCGGCCCCGCTGGACGCGTGGTGTCTTCGGACCTCTCTCCCGCGGAGGGGGAGGTCTGGCTTCTGTATGCCACGTGGCGGGCCCGAAGCTCTCCTCTGAGGAGAGGGAGGTCCGGCCCCGCTGGACGCGTGGCGCCTTCGGAGCTCTCCCTGCAGAGAAGGGCGAGTACCTTAGGCATTTTACCCTGTGCACGGGGTACCCCATATCTCAGGTACCGACAGTGGCCCCGGGCCCATCTCGGGGGAGATAGCGAGCCCGAGGTGGGGCCTCCGTCTCTTCCGATCCGCGCACTTTCTCTAAGTCCCGAATTGGCCGCTGCCGGAGCACGAACGGCCGCGGGGTCGTGAGAGCGTGCGCTCACTTGATGATTGCTTTTACCGCGGAGACGGGAGCCCCGGCCATGTTGAACACGCATGACTTTCGGAGCTCTCCCACCGCGGGGCAGGTCCGGTTTCCGCCTGCCACGTGGCGAGCCCGGAGCCCTTCTCAAGGGAGGAGAGAGTTCCGGGCCTGCTGGACACGTGGGGCCCCTGGGTCCCGCCCCCTCTAGCCCTGGGTCGAAGTAGTTGGTAGCTCCTTTCCCCCTACTTCATGCAGTCCCCGTTGCCGCAACCTGGAAGTCCTGCACACAGGTAGAGGAAACGTAATTCTCCTTGGGGGCTCCCCCTCCCTTATCTCATAGTCTTATTTGACTTACAGCCCCAACCATATGCTTGGTGTTTGGGGACTTGTAGAGAGGGGGAGCTGAGCACATGGCAACCATGTACTGCAAGGGCGATAAAAAAGAACTCAATTCACAATTTAAATGAGTACAAGGAAAGAGCAAAGTAGGGCAGACTTCTTTTCGTACAACCTTCCATAGGAGGAAGGCAGGCTAAACATGGAGGCCACGACCCACCCCATTAAGAGGGGAAGCAAGACTCTACGCGCTTGGAGTCGGAACCAGGCAAAGCTGAACGTAGTCCTGGACCGTCCCCTGGGGTTTAGCTGCTCCGAGCGCTGCTCCTGGACTCTGTGGAGTTCATTACGAAAAGAAAGTACTGTCCTATTTTTGCTCTTAGGGGTAGAACTTACGGAGGTGTTCTATGTTCCAAGGGTTCGGGAGCAGGTCCCCATCCTCGGTGGAAAGGCGCACACACCCGGGGCGGCATACTTTAGACACTCGGAAGGGGCCTTCCCAACTAGGGGAGAGTTTGTGGGCCCCTTCGCGAGAAAGTATGCGCCGCAACACCAGGTCACCTTCCTGCAGCTCCCGGGCACGCACAGACCTCTGGTGGTAGCGTCGAAGCGCCTGTCTGTACCGCGCGTTACGGAGTGCCGCATGTAATCGGACCTCGTCGACGAGGTCGATTTCTCCACGCCGGAGGTTGTCCTGCGTGGCTTCGTCGTAAGCCCGGACACGGTGAGATTTCATGGTGATTTCTGGAGGGAGTACAGCTTCAGCCCCGTACACCATGAAGAAGGGTGTCTCCCCGGTGGCCCGGCTCTGGGATGTCCGGTTAGCCCATAGTGTGCTCAGAAGTTCATCTACCCAATTGGCACCATGTTTCTTCAGGCTTGCGAAGGTACGAGTCTTGAGGCCCCGGAGAATCTCCGCATTGGCCCTCTCGACTTGCCCATTGTCAGTGATGATCCTGTTTGGGACCCCGAACCAGCAGACAATAGACCTGATGAATTTTACTGCGGATTGTTTATTGATGGTGACAACTGGTGTAGCTTCCGGCCACTTGGTGAACTTGTCGATAGCGACATAGAGGTACCGGAACCCCCCGACGGTTCTGGGAAATGGTCCCAGGATGTCCAGCACCCACACGGCAAACGGCCACGAGGGCGGGATCATCTGTACCGCCTGAGCCGGTGTATGGATCTGCTTGGCGTGGAACTGGCACGCCTTGCAGCTCTCGACCAGCTTGACGGCATCCTGGAGTTCTGTCGGCCAGTAGAAGCCATGCCGGAAGGCTTTACCGACAAGCGTGCGTGAGGAAGAATGACTTCCACATTCGCCTCCATGGATCTCAGCGAGCAAGTCGCAGCCTTCCCCCTGGGTTATACACCGCAATAGGATGTGGTTGGCGCCACGCCGGTAGAGATCCCCCTCTACCAGCGCGTACCTCTTAGCCATACGCACAATCCGTTCAGCGGTTGCATGTTCATCAGGGAGGATATTGTCCTTCAAGTAATCCCGGATCTCTGTGATCCATGCATCGGGTCTGACTTGAGCTTCTGGATCTTGAGCGCTGGGTTGCACGGAGTCCCCAGTGACGCTTACGATCCTTGGCGGCGCCCACGGCTGTAGGGCCGCCGGGACCGCCAGCTTCGAGGTGCTGGTCAAGCCCCCTTCGCCCGGCTCGGCGGGCCGGGATGTGGGCCGCAGCAACGTCCTCTCGAAGACTCCTTCGGGCGCAGGGGCTCCGGTGGAAGCCTTCGTTGAAAGGTCGTCGGCTGCGGCATTACCGGCGCGCGGTACGTGGTGCAGGTCCAAGGCGAGGAATTCTTTCTCCAACATCTGCACGTGAAGCAGATATGCAGCTAGCTGGGGGACATTGCAGGAGCATTCGCCCTTGACTTGCTTGATGACCAGCTGGGAGTCGCCCTGTGCCAACAACTGGCGAGCGCCTAAAGACAGGGCTGTCTACAGGCCAAAGATGAGTGCTTCATACTCCGCCATGTTGTTGGTTGCCTTGAAATTGAGATGCACCATATACCCAAACTGTTCCCCCGATGGCATGAGGAGTAGTACGCCGGCACCGGCCCCCTGCTTTCGCGAGGAGCCGTCGAAGAAGAGTGTCCAGTGGGGTTCGGTGAAGGCCGGAGCTTGGTGCTCCGGTTCTCCGCCCCCATGGCCCCCTGGGTCAGTCTCCGTTGGTGTTCACTCCGCCACAAAGTCAGCCAGTGCTTGGCTCTTGACTGCATGGCGTGGGAGGAAGTCCAGCTCAAACTCCGCCAGCTCCGCCGCCCATTTAGCAACGTTGCCAGTCACATGGGGGCTGTGAAGAATTGTCTTCAGCGGATACGAGGTGACTACCGAGACCCGGTGGGCCTGGAAGTAATGGCGGAGCTTTCTGGAGGCCACGAGCACCGCATACAGCAGCTTGTGGACTTCCAGGTACCTTGTCTTGGCATCATGAAGTACTTCGCTGATGTAGTAGACAGGCCTCTGGACGGTTCGAACCCTCTCTCTCAGGCCTGGGAGGTCCTCGTCCATTGGCCCTGGCCCATTGGAGGTGGGTGGACCCACGGGGGCCTCCGGGAGCTGGGACCCGGAGGCCCTTAAGCTATCTTGATTGTCCGGGAGCTCCGGGGGGTCTTGGGGGACCTCTGGGAGGTCCCATTTGGCCCCGGGGGGTCCCGCAGGGCCCCCGGGGGTTTATCTTGGAGGTCCGGGAGACTGCCCAGGACCTCCGGGAGGCCGACCTGGGCCTCCGGGAGGTTGCCTTGGAGGTCCGGGAGACCGTCTTGGTCCTGCGGGGCCTCCTGGCGTCTGTCTTCTACTACCGGAGCAGGTTGTGAAGATGAGGGGTCCGGCCGCTCTGCGACGAGGACCATACTTACTACTTCAGTTGTCGCCGCGATGTAGAGCAACAGGTGCTCTCCGGGCTCAGGGGCTACCATGATTGGTAGGGTCGTCAGGAGTCGCTTCAACTTCTGGAAAGCCTCTTCTGCTTCGTCAGTCCAGGCAAAAGGGCCTGACTTGCGCAGGAGCTTAAAGAAAGGGAGTGTCCGCTCTGCTAGCCTCGGTATAAACCGACTCAGCGCGGCTAGACATCCCGTGAGTTTCTGGACATCCTTGACGCGGGCAGGGGGCCGCATCAAGTCGATGGCCTTGATCTTCTCTGGGTTGGCCTCAATCCCTCGGTGCGAGACCAGGAACCCTAAGAGCTTCCCAGAGGACACGCCGAACACACATTTATCTGGGTTCAGCTTGGTGCGCGTAGAGCGCAACTTGTCAAAGACTAAATCTAGGTTATCTAGCAGGGACGGACCCTGCTTGACCTTGACAACTATGTCATCGACATACACCTCAACCAGGTCTCTTATTAACTCCCCAAAGGTTTTGTGCATTGCCCGCACAAAGGTGGGGAGTGCATTCTTTAGGCCGTAAGGCATAGACACTGTCGAAGTGTGCGATCGACACTTCCCCCGGGCCTGCACTGGGCAGCCCGCGGAGGTTCTTTTTTCGGCGGGGCTAGTCTCCTAGTGGAAAGCTTGCGCGGATGGACGGGTTAGCGAGAGCTTGACACGGCGAGTTTTACGTGGTTCAGGCCGCCGGAGCGTAAAACCCTACGTCCACGGCGAGCTATGGAGCTCGCTGTATTGCTTGCTGCTCAGGGCCGGAGGCCTGAGCTTGGTGGTGAGTTACAGCTTGAGGGTGTATGGCTAGCGTATGAGTTGCAAAGTGCGAACCCTTGCTATCGACGCCTGCCCGAGCCTTTTATAGTCCAAGACTCGGGTGGCTTACAAGGGGAGCCGGGACCCGACAGGTGGTCCCGGGAGGATTGCTTGTTACCTACCGTATCTGTAGTTACACCGGTGGTTGCCTCTGGTCGAAGGCTTCTGAGTCTTCATCTTGCCGCCCTGCGCATGCCGCGTGCTAGTCGTAGTGGTTGATGACGGCGCAGGCTGCATGGGATGTCTTATCGCAGCGTTTATTGGCTAGCAGGTTCTGACACCGCGCGCCAGTCTGTGATGTGACTGGGCGCAACGGCACCTGACAGACGCGTGCTCCGCGTTTCCGCGTCTTGGGAAGACGCGGGCCTTGAATACCTTGTACGGGCAAGGTGAGGAGCGCCTTTACGCCCGCCGCCTACCTCTCGGGGGCAGGCAGCACCGTTCTTCTGGCCACGTGGCGGGTCCGGAGCCCTTCTCTGAGGTGAGAAGGGACCGGCCTGCGGGGCACGTGGAGCCTCCGGACCTCTCCCCGCGGAGGGGGAGGTCCAGCCTCTGTATGCCACGTGGCGGGCCCGGAGCTCTCCTCTGCGGAGAGGGAGGTCCGGCCCCGCTGGATGCGTGGTGTCTTCGGACCTCTCTCCCGCGGAGGGGGAGGTCCGGCTTCTGTATGCCACGTGGCGGGCCCGGAGCTCTCCTCTGCGGAGAGGGAGGTCCGGCCCCGCTGGACGCGTGGCGCCTTCAGACCTCTCTCCCGCGGAGGGGGAGGTCCGGCTTCTGTATGCCACGTGGCGGGCCCGGAGCTCTCCTCGGAGGAGAGGGAGGCCCGGCCCCGCCGGACGCGTGGCGCCTTCGGAGCTCTCCCTGTGGAGAAGGGCGAGTACCTTAGGCATTTTACCCTGTGCGCGGGGGTACCCCATATCTCAGGTACCGACAGTGGCCCCCGGGCCCATCTCGGGGGAGATAACGAGCCCGAGGTGGGACCTCCGTCTCTTCCGATCCGCGCACTTTCTCTAAGTCCCGAAATGGCGCTGCCGGAGCACGAACGGCCGCGGGGTCGTGAGAGCGTGCGCTCACTTGATGACTGCTTTTACTGCAGAGACGGGGGCCCCAGCCATGTTGAACACGCAGGGCTTTCGGAGCTGTCCCACCGCGGGGGCAGGTCCGGTTTCCGCCTGCCACGTGGCGAGCCCAGAGCCCTTCTCAAGGGAGGAGAGAGTTCCGGGCCTGCTGGACACGTGGGGCCCCCGGGTCCCGCCCCCTCTAGCCCTGGGTCGAGGTAGTTGGTAGCTCCTTTCCCCCTACTTCATGAAGTCCCCGTTGCCGCAACCTGGAAGTCCTGCACACAGGTAGAGGAAACGTAATTCTCCTTGGGGGCTCCCCCCCTCTATTCCTTAGTCGTATCTGCAGCAAATTCCGACTAAAGATGAGAATGAGAAGAGGGAGTTGAACGCATAGTGAGCACGCGTTAGTAGGGTAATCATAAAAACTTAATAAGTAAATTAAATGAGTACCAAAGTAGAGCAACGTAGGATAGGTTTCTTTTCATATAAATTTCCATACGGGGGAAGGCGGGCCACATATGTAGGCCACGACCCACCTCAAGGGAAGCAAGACTCTACGCGCTTGGGGTCGGAACCAGGCGAAGCTGAACGTAGTCCTGGACCGTCCCCTGAGGCTCAGTTGCTCCAAGCCCTGTTCACGGACTTTTATGGAAATTACTACAAAAAGAAAGGCCTGCCCTATTGTTGCTCTAGGGGTAGAACTTACAGCGGTGTTCCGTGTTCCGAAGGTTCGGGAGCGGGTCCCTGTCTTCGGTTCTGGGGAATGGTCCCAGGCCCGGGATGTCCAGCCCCAGTACGGCAAATGGCCATGCGGGCAGGATCATCTGTACCGTCCAAGCCGGTGTATGGATCTGCTCGGCGTGGAACAGGCACGCTTAGCAGCTCTCGACCAGCTCGACGGCATCCTGGAGTGTTGCCGGCTAGTAGAATCCATGCCGAAAGGCTTTACCGACAAGCGTGCGTGAGGAAGAATGACTCCCACATTCGCCTCCATGGATCTCAGCGAACAAGTCGCAGCCTTCCCCCTGGGTTATGCACCGCAATAGGATGTGGTTGGCGCCACGTTGGTAGAGATCCCCCTCTATCGCCATGTGTCTCTTAGCCATACGCGCAATCCGTTCAGCAGATACACGTTCAACAGGGAGGATATTGTCTTTCAAGTAGTCCCGGACCTCCGTGATCCATGCATCGGGTCTGACTTGAGCATCTGGATCTTGAGCGCTGGGTTGCACGGAGTCCCCAGTGACACTTATGATCCTTGGCGGCGCTCATGGCCGCCGGGACCGCCAGCTTCGAGGTGCTGGTCTAGCCCCCTTCGCCCAGCTCGGCGGGCCGGGCTGTGGGTCGCGGCAACGTCCTCTCGAGCCCCCCTTCAGGCACAGTGGCTCCGGTGGAAGTGGGGGCCCTCGTTGAAAGGTTGTCAGCTGCGGCCTTGCTAGCGCGCGGTACGTGGTGCAGGTCCAAGGCGAGGGGGTCTGTCTCCGCTGTCTTGGTTGTTAACCAGACTGGGGATTGCCCTGAGCCAACGACTAGAGAGAAGGATGGGCACTCCATACTTTGCTATGTTGTTGGTTGCCTTGGAATTGAAACGCGCCACATACCCAGACTGCTCCCCCGATGGCGTGAGGAACAGTACGCTAGCATCGGCCCCCTGCTTTCGCGGGGAGCCGTCGACGAACATCATTCGATAAGGCCTGGTGAAGGTCAGGGCTCAGGGTACTGTTTCATCGTCTTCGTGGCCCCCTGAGTGTGCGTCTACTTCAGCCACAAGTGAACTAATGCTCTGTTAATGTCTGTATGACGGGAAAGGGAACCTAGATCAAACTTCAGTAGTTCCGCCGCCCATTTGGCGGCATCGCCCGCCGCGTGGAGCTGTGGGGGATAGCTTTTAGCCTAGGGGGATCGCTGGGTGCCCGACACTCGGGGGTCCTCAGGCTGCTTTGGACCTCGCGGGAAGCTCCGCTGACGTCCCGGGAGCTCCGGGAGGTCCTGCTGGTCCTCCGGGAGGTTGTGTCGGGGATCCGAGGTCTGGTCTTCTGGTGCTTGCTTCTCGGTAGCGAAACAGGTTACTGTGGTATGGGGTTAAAGCCATTGCGCGAAGACCGGAAATTTGCGGGACCCCTAGCTATGCCGAGTCGGTTTACGCCTGGATTAGCAGGTAAAGGGCGCCCTTCAACTACTTCAGACTCAGGGGTCTGATGGGAGTCCTAGCAAGCATTTGGGAAGCGCAGCATATCACAGCCTGGTATCGAGTCTACTATTTGCTCTATCATAGGAAGAAAATATAGGTCTTTAGGGCATGCCTTATTGAGACTGGTGTAGTGGATGCGCTTCCAGAGCTTCTCGCTGGCCTTCAGGATAATAACACGGTTTGCCAAGCGCCGGGAGCGGCGGACTCTCCGTCTCGTCGGATGGCTGGACGTCGGGAAAGACCTTTAAGTAGTGCTCCATCACCTCCCTAGGGATCTCTGGCCTCGGTGATGGCTGTCATGCAGCACATCGACCTCATGCCGGAGGGGGGCAACGAGCGCGCCTTCCTATATGCTACCCAGGCCCCCGGCTACCCGGGTGGTCTGGGTGGCATCGGCGCTGATTCGGACGAGCCTTGTGGGGACGTCGTCCTCATCAAGGGGTTGCACGCGGGGTGCGGTGGTAGAGGCACGATGGCGTGCACTTAGGTGGAGCTGGTTTGGTTCTGTACTGCTGAGGGCTGGCGCTCTAGTTGCTGTAAGCGCCTGAAGCCTTTCCAAGGCTAATACTGCGGCAGCACGGTCTCCACAAACCTTGAGGACGCCTGTTGGTGTAGGCATCTTCAAGACAAGATAGCCGTAGTGGGCTACTGCCATGAATCAGTACAGGGCTGGCCTACCGATCATGGCAATCTTGGCCACGTCGAACAGAATGTACTCTGTCCGGTAGCTGTCCGGTGCCCCAAAGGTCACCGGGAGGCTGATGCAGCCGTAGGGAACGACCCGTCCTGGCCCTACCCCTGAGAACAGGCTTGATGGGGCGAGCTTGGCCATCGGGATCTGCAGCTTCTGGAAGGCTGCGTGACTGATGAGGTTCAGTCCAGCCCCACCATCCACCAAAACGTGGTACATCTTCACGTTGGCGATGGTAAGGGCCACCACGAGCGGTAGTTGGCCGGCCCCAGCCATGTTCCTGGGGCAGTCGGTGTCATCAAAGCTGATGGGGGTTCCCATCCACCTGAGGCGCGGTACTGCACCTGGGAGGGGAGCCACCGACGCTACCGCTCGACGCAAGGCCTTAGCCATGCTTCGGGACAGGGGGTCAGCGGACCCGCCGAAGATGTCACAGGGCATCTTCCAGTGCTCGTCGTCACTGGAGCTGGAGCTCCCATGATTGCGCACTGCCTTTACGGCGCGCCGGAGCTCCTGGATCTCCACCTGGCGGTCGTCGCCGTCCCGGGCGTCGACCTTCTGCTTGCCCTCCCTTTGACTACAGGGTGGGCATCAGCTGGGGGCTGCTTCCCCTTCCGGAAGCGCTCCGCGAGCTTCTGGATTTCCCGGCCTCTGGAGGAATTCCGCCGGGTTGATGCTGCCGTCGTACTTCTCAGGCAAGAGCGGCCGAAACTTGCGCGACCATTTTGTGAAGCGAAAACGGGGCGCGAGGGCCGCACACCCTGCTTCTGCCGCCGCAGGTCCTGACGCCGTGAATGCTTGGTTCGCGCTGAGGACCGCATGCTCTGGCTGCCATACGTAGGACACACGGCTGTGGCATATTGTGTAGCAGCGCACTTCGCTGCGGCTAGCGCACCCTCACTGAAAACCTGACGCTGGTCGGAGCCTGCATTGCCGGGGTCGGCGCTGCCAGAGCCGGTTGCTGGCTCCCAGTGCAGGTATCGGTGCCGCGAACGCTTGGTTCTCCGCTAGCACAGTGTGCCCCGGTATGGGCAAGGCCGCTCCATAGACCGGGGACGCCGTCTGCAGGGCATATGGTTGTGGCATATGCCACTCGACGTGTGCCTGGGGCAGAGCTCGCGTAGCGAAGATCTGCCCTTCAGGCTGAGTCGAGGCCGACGTCAGGTTGTCGCCAGCCTCTTGAGTGCGACGCCTTTCTTGACGTCGCTCGAGGAACACTCGGGCATCTTGGCCTAGGTGGCACCGTTCCAGCTCTGTCCTCAGGTCCGTCGACGGAAGCTTGGTGGAGCTGGAACTCCCCCGTCTGGCCGTCAACCGTTGGCATGCGCGTCAGCGACACAACCGGTTGGTCGGTGCGTCGTCCCCGCCGAAGTCAATGGTTTGCGGCGGCGACGACAAGACGGTCTACCTCGCGAATCCACCACTGGGTCGCTGCCTGTGGCGCGTCCCCAGCAGGCGGATTGCGCAGTAGCGCCCTTGCTGCGGCTAGCGCACCCCCACCGGGTACGCCCGGCGCTACTGAAGGCCTAACGCTGGATGGAGCCTGCATTGCCATGGCCGGCGTTACCAGAGCCGGTTGCTGGCTCCCAGCTTGAGTGTGTCATCATGTACTCTCCCCTGGTCACGGTTTGCCGTGGGCGCAGGGGGGAAGAGTTTGCCGCTGAAGGAAGCTCGATCATCTTCGTCGGCGGAAACTCGTCGCGCTAGGGGAAAAGCCCCCTACCTGGCGCGCCAAATGTCGAAGTGTGCGATCGACACTTCCCCCGGGCCTGCACTGGGCAGCACGCGGAGGTTCTTTTTTTGGCGGGGCTAGTCTCCTAGCGGAAAGCTTGCGCGGATGGACGGGTTAGCGAGAGCTTGACACGGCGAGTTTTACGTGGTTCAGGCCGCCGGAGCGTAAAACCCTACGTCCACGGCGAGCTATGGAGCTCGCTGTATTGCTTGCTGCTCAGGGCCGGAGGCCTGAGCTTGGTGGTGAGTTACAGCTTGAGGGTGTATGGCTAGCGTATGAGTTGCAAAGTGCGAACCCTTGCTATCGACGCCTGCCCGAGCCTTTTATAGTCCAAGACTCGGGTGGCTTACAAGGGGAGCCGGGACCCGACAGGTGGTCCCGTGAGGATTGCTTGTTACCTACCGTATCTGTAGTTACACCGGTGGTTGCCTCTGGTCGAAGGCTTCTGAGTCTTCATCTTGCCGCCCTGCCCATGCCGCGTGCTAGTCGTAGTGGTTGATGACGGCGCAGGCGGCATGGGATGTCTTGTCGCAGCGTTTATTGGCTGGCAGGTTCTGACACCGCGCGCCAGTCTGTGATGTGACTAGGCGCAACGGCACCTAATAGACGCGTGCTCTGCGTTTCCGCGTCTTGGGAAGACGCGGGCCTTGAATACCTTGTACGGGCAAGGTGAGGAGCGCCTTTACGCCCGCCGCCTACCGCTCGGGGGCAGGCAGCACCGTTCTTCTGGCCACGTGGCGGGTCCGGAGCCCTTCTCTGAGGTGAGAAGGGACCGGCCTGCGGGGCACGTGGAGCCTCCGGACCTCTCCCCACGGAGGGGGAGGTCCAGCCTCTGTATGCCACGTGGCGGGCCCGGAGCTCTCCTCTGCGGAGAGGGAGGTCCGGCCCCGCTGGATGCGTGGTGTCTTTGGACCTCTCTCCCGTGGAGGGGGAGGTCCGGCTTCTGTATGCCACGTGGCGGGCCCGGAGCTCTCCTCTGCGGAGAGGGAGGTCCGGCCCCGCTGGACGCGTGGCACCTTCGGACCTCTCTCCCGCGGAGGGGGAGGTCCGACTTCTGTATGCCACGTGGCGGGCCCGGAGCTCTCCTCGGAGGAGAGGGAGGCCCGGCCCCGCCGGACGTGTGGCGCCTTCGGAGCTCTCCCTGCGGAGAAGGGCGAGTACCTTAGGCATTTTACCCTGTGCGCGGGGGTACCCCATATCTCAGGTACCGACAGACACATAGCAATAAAGGCCGTCTACTGTGATGAAGGAGGTGTGCTCCTCGTCCTCCCTGGACATGGGGATCTGATGGAAACCCGAGTAGGCGTCTAGGAAGCACAGCATATCACAGCCTGACGTTGAGTCTACTATTTGATCTATTCTAGGGAGAGGGAATGGATCTTTAGGACATGCCTTATTGAGACTGGTGTAGTCGATGCACATCCGGAGCTTCCCGCCAGCCTTCGGGACAACGACGGGGTTCGCCAACCATCGGGGGTGGTGGACTTCCCATATGAAGCCAGCGTCCAGCAGCTTCTTGACTTCTTCACGGATGAAGTTTTGCCGCTCGATGGACTGCTTGCGGGGCTTCTGTTGAACCGGCCGGGCGTCGGGGAAGACTTTCAAGTGGTGCTCGATCACCTTCCTGGGGATCCCCGGCATCTGTGACGGCTGCCATGCAAACACGTCGACGTTGTGCCGGAGGAAGGTGACGAGCGCGCCTTCCTATTTATTATCCAGGCCCCCGGCTACCCGGGTGGTCTGGGTAGCTTCGGCGCCGACTTGGACGACCTTTAAGGGGACGCCGCCCTCGTCGAGAGGTTGCACCCGGGGTGCTGTGGTGGAAGCACGGTGACGTGCGTTCGGGCGGAGCTGATCCGGCTCCGTATTGCCGGGGGTTGATGCCCCAGCTGTTGCGAGTGCTTGGAGCTTCTCCAGGGCCGACACTGCAGCAGTGCGGTCCCCACGAATCCTGAGAACACCTGTCGGTGTCGGCATCTTCAGGACAAGGTAGCCATAATGGGCTACAGCCATGAACCGGTACAGGGCTGGCCTGCCGATTATGGCGTTGAAGGGGAGGTCTATCTCCGCTACGTCGAACAGAATGTACTCTGTTCGATAGCTGTCCGGAGCCCCGAAGGTCACCGGGAGACTAATGTTGCCGTAGGGGATAACCTGTCCCGGCCCTACCCCTGAGAACGGGCTCGACGGGGTGAGCTTGGCCATCGGGATTTGCAGCTTCTGGAAAGCTGCACGGCTGATGAGGTTCAGCCCAGCCCCTCCATCCACCAAAACGTGGTACATTCTCACGTTGGCGATGGTAGGGGCCACCAGGAGCGATAGTTGGCCGGCCCCAGCCATGTTCCTGGGGCAGTCGGTGGCATCAAAGCTGATGGGGGTCCCCATCCACTTTAGGTGTGGTGCAGCACTTGGGAGTGGCGCCACCGGCGCTACCGCTCGGCGCAGAGTCTTGACTGCGCTTTGGGACGAGGGGTCGGCGGACCCGCCGTATATGACGTAGAGCTTCTTCCGACGCTCATCGTCGCTGGAGCCGGAATCCTCGTGATTGCGTGCCGCCTTCACGACACGCGGAGGCTCCTGGATCTCCTCTGGGTGGTCGATGTTGTCTGGAACATCCACCCCCTGCTCATCTTCCTTTGGACGGAAGGGCAGGGCATCAGCCCGCTGCCGCTTCTCCTTGCGGAAGCGCTCTGCGAGCCTTCGGATCTCCCGGCACTCGGCAGCAGTGTGGCGACAGCTGCCGTGCACGGGGCACATATTGTCTTTATCACCGTCTGGGATTGGTGATCTTCGCTGCTTCTTGTCGGGGCGCGGCCCCCGAGTCCCACCGAGCGTCGCTGCAGTGACGACTGGGGCTGCGGTCGGTGACTCTATCTTGCTTCTGCCTCGGTTCTTGGCCTTCCTGCTGCCTCCACAGGGAGTAGGACTAGATCCGGGCAGTCCCCCTGACTCGGAGGATGGCAGCGAGTGCCAGTTCCGTCCTTCGGCTGCTTTGGCGCATTTGTCTGCCAAACTGAAGAGCTCTGAGACGTCGCGGACCTCCCTAGTCATGAGCTTCTCGAGCATCTTCCTGTCCCAAACGCCTTGCCGGAACGCCACCACCACAGAAGCATTTTGAATGTGTGGGATGGTGTTCCGCACCTGGGAGAACCGCTGGATGAAAGAGCGCAGCGACTCCCCAGGTTGCTGCTGGACGGCGTGGAGATCGAGCTCCGTGCCAGGCCGGGTGTAGGAGCTGCCGAAGTTGGCTACGAACTGTCGGCAAAGCTCTCCCCAGGAGGTGACGGAACCCTGGGGGAGGTTCATGAGCCAAGACCGGGCTGGACCGGTCAAGGCGACAGGGAAGTAATTGGCCATGACGGCTTCATTCCCTCCTGCGGCAAGTACGGCGGTGGAGTAGATCTAGAGGAACTACGCCGGGTTGACGCTGCCGTCGTACTTCTCGGGCAGGTGTGGCCGAAACTTGCGCGGCCACTTCGCAAAGCGAAGATGGGGCGCGAGGGCTGCACACCCTGCTTCTGTCACCGCAGGTTCTGGTGCCGCGAACGCTGGGTTCGCACTAGGCACAGTGTACCCTGGTACGGGCAAGGCTGCACCATAGGCCGGGGGTGCCATCTGCAGTACATATGACTGTGGCATATTCTGCACGGCGCGGGCCTGGGGCAGAGATCGCATGGCGAAGGTCTGCTCTTCAGGCTGGGTCGAGGCCGACGTCATGCTGTCGTCAGCCTCTTGGTAGCGACGCCTTTCTCGGCGTTGCTCGAGGTATACCCGGGCATCTTGACCCGAGCGACACCGCTCCAGCTCTGTCCTCAGATCCATCGATTGAGGGCTGGCAGAGCTGGAGTCTGCCGTCTGTTCGTCAACCATCGGCGTGCGTATCAGCGACACGGCCGGTTGGTCAGAGTGTCGTCTCCGCCGGAGTCGCGGGCTTGCGGCAGCGACGACAAGACGGTCTACCTCGAGAATCCACCGCTGGGTCGCTGCCTGAGGCGCGTCCCCAGCGGGCGGATTGTGCAGTAGCGCTCTTGCTGCAGCTAGCGCACCCCCTCCGGGTACGCCCGGTGCTACTGAAGATCTGACGCTGGTTGGAGCCTGCATTGCCGGGGTCGGCGCTGCCAGAGCCGGTTGCTGGCTCCCAGCTTGTACTGACACACTCCGTACCGAGTGTGTTGGCTTGTACTCCCCCCTGGTCGCGGTTCGTCGCGGAGGCGGGGGAGGTGAGCTTGCCGCCGAAGGGAGCTTGGTCATCTTCATCGGCGGAAACTCGTCGCGCTAGGGGAAAAGCCCCCTACCTGGCGCGCCAAATGTCAAAGTGTGCGATCGACACTTCCCCCGGGCCTGCACTGGGCAGCCCGCGGAGGTTCTTTTTTCGGCGGGGCTAGTCTCCTAGCGGAAAGCTTGCGCGGATGGACGGGTTAGCGAGAGCTTGACACGGCGAGTTTTACGTGGTTCAGGCCGCCGGAGCGTAAAACCCTACGTCCACGGCGAGCTATGGAGCTCGCTGTATTGCTTGCTGCTCAGGGCCGGAGGCCTGAGCTTGGGGGTGAGATACAGCTTGAGAGTGTATGAGTTGCAAAGTGTGAACCCTTGCTATCGACGCCCGCCCGAGCCTTTTATAGTCCAAGACTCGGGCGGCTTACAAGGGAAGCCGGGACCCGACAGGTGGTCCCGGGAAGATTGTTTATTAACTACCGTATCTGCAGTTACGCCGGTAGTTGTCTCTGGTCGAAGGCTTCTGAGTCTTCATCTTGCTGCCCTGCCCATGCCGCATGCTAGTCGTAGTGGTTGATGACGGCGCAGGCGGCATGGGATGTCTTGTCGCGGCGTTTATTAGCTGGTAGGTTCTGACACCGCGCGCCAGTCTGTGATGCGACTGGGCGCAACGGCACCTGACAGACGCGTGCTCCGTGTTTCCGCGTCTTGGGAAGACGCGGGCCTTGAATACCTTGTACGGGCAAGGTGTGGGGCGCCTTTATGCCCGCCGCCTACCGCTCGGGGACAGGCAGCACCGTTCTTCTGGCCACGTGGCGGGTCCGGAGCCCTTCTCTGAGGCGAGAAGGGTCCGGCCTGCGGGGCACGTGGAGCCTCCGGACCTCTCCCCGCGGAGGGGGAGGTCCGGCCTCTGTATGCCACGTGGCCGGCCCGGAGCTCTCCTCTGTGGAGAGGGAGGTCCGGCCCCGGACCCCGCTGGACGCGTGGTGTCTTCGGACCTCTCTCCCGCGGAGGGGGAGGTCCGGCTTCTGTATGCCACGTGGCGGGCCCGGAGCTCTCCTCTGAGGAGAGGGAGGTCCGGCCCCGCCGGACGCGTGGCGCCTTCAGAGCTCTCCCTGCGGAGAAGGGCGAGTACCTTAGGCATTTTACCCTGTGCGCGGGGGTACCCCATATCTCATGTACCGACAGGTACCCTAAACGTGACCGCACTCGGCAGGATAGCAAATGTCGACTAGGCATGAGAACAGGGAAGGGGAGCCGAGTGTACGGAGGGCGTACACTATCTAGAGCTCAGGGAGGTGATCATATAAATTAATGCGTAATTTAAATGAACACTTGAGTAAGTGTAGTAGGACTTACAGAGGTAGGGCTGGAGCGCTTGCCTCATGCTCCCATGCATGGACCGGCGGTGGTAGCGCTGGAGCTCCCGCCAGGGCCATGTAATCCGGAGCATTGTTTGCCATCTTGCCTCATCGATGAGGTAAATGTACTCACGCAGAGTGGGTCATGCGTGGCTTCGTCGTACGCTCGGACACGGGGGGACCCCATGGCGATCTCGGGGGGAAGCATGGCTTCGGCCCCGAATACCATGTAGAAGGGTAATTCCCGTGACCCGGCCCTCGGATGTCCGGCTGGCCCCCGACGTAGAGGAGTCGGTATCCCCCGACGGATCTGGGTGCAGCGTCTGCACCTGTTGTGCGGATCTTCTCGGCATGGACCTGGCACACCTTGCATCTCCTAACCAGCTTGACGGCGTCCAGGTGGCTCTCGGTCGGTAGGAGCCATGCCGGATGGCTTAACCGACCAGTGTGTGGAAAGATGAGCGTTCCCAGCACTCGCCACCGTGGATACTGCGAACTGGTCGCAGCCTTCCTCCTGGGTTATGCACCGCAATAGGATGTTGTGGCGCCACACTAGTAAAGATACTAGTGTGTAGCACTTAGCCATCCGCACAATCCGTTCAGCGGATGCACGTTCATCAAGAAGGATGTTGTCTTTCAAGAAGTCCCGAAACTCCGTGGTCCATGCATCGGGGCTACTTGAGCTTCTGGATCTTGGGCGTTGGGTAGCACGGAGTCCCTAAGGCGCATACGATCCTTTGGCTGGCACCATGGCAGCATGGCCGTCGGGATCGCCAGCTTCGAGGTGCTGATCACGCCCCCTTCGCTTGGTCGGCACTCCGGGCTGTGAATCGCGGCAACGTTCCTTCGGAGGCTCCTTGGGGCTCCGGGACTCCAGTGGAGACCTTCGTTGACAGGTTGTTGGTGACGGTGTCGTCGGCGCGCGGTACATGGCACAGGTCCAAAGTACCCAAACCGCTCCCCCGTTGGCATGAGGAGCGGCACGCCGCCGAGGTAGAACGTCTAGTGGGGCCCGGTGAAGGCTAGTGCTCGGGGCTCTGGTTCTCCACCTTCGGGCCCCCTAGGATGCTTGGTGGTGGCAACCACCTGACGACGAAGTCAGTGTGTGCTTGGCTCTTGACTGCCTGACGTGGTCGGGAGTACAGCTTGAGCTCCACCATCTTCGGGAGTGACGCCCTTCTTCTGCTCTGGCGCACTTGTCTGCTAGGCTGAAGAGCTCTGAGATGTCTTGCACCTCTGTGGTGGCCAACTTCTCGAGCATCTTCTTGTCCCTCACACCCTGTCGGAATGCGACCACGACTGATGCATCCAGGATGTGGGGGGTGGTGTTGCATACTTGGGAGAACCGCTGGATGAAGGAGCGCAAAGATTCTCCCGGTTGTTGCTGCACGGCGTGGAGGTCCAGCTCCGTGCCGGGGCGCGTGTAGGAGCAGCTGAAATTCGCCGTGAACTGTCGGCATAGCTCCGCCTAGGAGATTATGGAACCCTGGGGCAGGTTCATGAGCCATGACCGCGCCGGGCCGGTCAAGGCGACGGGGAAGTAGTTGGCCATGACCGCTTCATCCCCTCCTGCCACTAGGATGGCAGTAGAGTAGACCTGCAAGAATTCTGCCGGGTTGATGCTTCCATCGTACTTCTCTGGCAGGTGTGGCCGGAACTTGCGTGGCCACACTGCGAAGCGGAGGTGTGGAGCCAGGGCCACACATCCGGTCGCTGATGTTGCAGGTCTTGGTGCCGCGAACCCTTGGACGGCTACTGGCACGGTGTACCCTGGCATGGGCAAAGGTGCGCCATACACCGGGGCCGCCGTCTGCAGGACATATGGTTGCTGCATATGCTGCATGGCGTATGCCTGGGGCAGAGATTGTGTGGCGAGCATCTGCGGCCCAGGTTGAGTCGAGGCGGTCAACATGCTGTAGTCGGCCTCTTGCATGCGACGCATTTGTCGATGTCGCTTGATGGTTACGCGGGCGTCCTCTCCAAGGCAACGCTGCTCCAGTTCTTCCCTCAGGTCCGCCGTTGGGAGCCAGGTAGCGCGGGAGGCTGCCGTCTGCCCGTGAACCGTTGGTGTGCGCGACAGCGAGACTCCAGGTTGAGCAGGGTGTCATCCGCACTGCAGCGGAGGGTTCACAGCAGTAGCGACGAGGTAGTTGACGTCGCGGATCCACTGCTGGGTGGCCCCCTGGGGAGCGTCTTCAGCAGGTGGACTGTCCAGGAGCGCTTCTGCGGCAGCTAGCACACTCGTTTGAGTGGCGCACTGCGCCGCGGTAGATCTTGCGATTGATGGAGTTCGCCGGGGACGTCGGCGCGAAGAGCTTGCCGCTGACGGAGGCTTGGTCATATTCATCAGCGTAGACTCGTCGGAGAGCGAAAAGCCCCCTACCTGGCGCGCCAAATGTCGAAGTGTAACTGTCGACACTTCCCCCGGGCCTGCACTGGGCAGCCCGCGGAGGTTCTTTTTTGGAGGGGCTAGTCCCCCTGCGTGAGTCTCGCTGTTCTGGACGAAGGGAACAGATGAACACAAGGGTTTTTTACGTGGTTCGAGCCGCCGGAGTGTAATACCCTACGTCCACGGGAGTGCTCGGAGCACTGGTTTCCTTGAGTGTGTGGATGACCTAGAGGGAGCTGGAGAAAGTGCCGACCCCATGTAACGTTGTCTACCCAAGCCTTTTATAGTCCAAGGCTCAGGTGGCTTACAAGGTGGGCCCCGGGGACCCGACAGGTGGCCCCAGGGTGATTTCCTACCAGCTATGTCTTGGTGCTGGCGTCGAGGTCTTCGTCCTGCCGCCCTACCCATGCCGCGGGCTAGGTGTAGCATGTAGTCGTTGGCGATGGCAGGGGCGGCAGGGCATGTCTTGTCCAGTCTTGTCGCTGCCTTCAATGGTCTACAACTTCAGACACTGTACGCCTGTCCTAACTGTGACTGGTCACAGCGCCTCCTGACAAGCGTGCGCCGCACCCCTTCGTCTTGGAAAGGCGCGAGTCTTGAATGCTTTGTACGGTAAAGGCATGTCACGCCTTTACTCCCGTCGTCTACCGCGTCGGGCGGGCAGCACTGCTCTGCTGGCCACGTGTCGGGCCCGGAGCTCTCCTCTGAGGAGAGAGGGAGCTCCGTCCCCGCTGGACACGTGGAGCCTTCGGAGCTCATCCCCGCGGGGGGAGGTCCGGCTCTGCTCGCCACGTGGCGGGCCCGGGGCTATCCTCCGAGGGGAGGGGAGCTCCGGCCCTGCTGGATACGTGGCTCCTTTAGAGCTCGCCCCTGCGGGAGGGGTGAGGTCCGGCCTCCTGGGCCACGTGGTAGGCCCGGAGCTATCCTCTGGGCGGAGGGGAGCTCCGGCCCTACTGGACACGTGGCGCCTTCGGAACTCGCCCCTACGGAGGGGCGAGGTCCTTAGGCAGTTTCACCCTGTGCGCGGGGGTACCCAGTATTGAGGGTACCGACAAGTCCGGTCTTTCAGCACTTAGCTCCTAAAGAGCTCAGACACTCTCTCCGCGGACTAGTCCGTCCCCAGACGGACAAGTCCGAACTCACACAGAAACTCTTGTTCCGTTCTATATCAGATTAGTCTGATACTTCGGACTAGTCCGACCTTCTACCCCGGACAAGTCCGAACTCACACAGAACCACTTATTCCCTTCTACATCGGATTAGTCTGATGTACCAGACTAGTCCGGCCTCCCGCCCGGACAAGTCCAGCTCTATTCCTAGGGCTTATCCCAAATATTCATTCCACTCAACCTAAACTCGGACTATGAGCTCTTAGATGATTCTCGACACTTTACTCTATGGTCACACTCATATTCAAAGGCTAAACTCAACACAGAAGAATTAAAAATCCTAAAATCTATTCTTCTTGTGCATTTGCCTTTTTCTCCTCTTTTTCTTTTTGAGTGTATCCATCTTCGTAGAATTCTTAATCACCTGTACTCACACTTGTAATGCTCATTAGTGCCTTAACTGTTGTCATTAATCATTAAAACCCATGAGGAATTAGCCTAGATGCACTTTCACTTCAGCTTTCCTTTTTTCTCCCTTTCTCCTTGCATAGAGGGCTCCCTTTTATAGCCCAAGGGAGTCCTTACAACAGTGGGTCGGAAGGGGCTTTCACGCCGATAGCTGGTCTTCTGCGTACCTTAAGGGAGGTTATCAAATCTCGCTTAGGGTGGATGAATTTCGAGCACGTGGGACTCCAGACCGGCCACCGTCACTCCCCACTTACAAGGCATTGTGGGAGGTGGGGGTCCGAAGTGAGCCCTATGACTTGGCCTTGTGCTTACGTTCACAGCACGGGCGACATGGTTCGTCACTCTCCCATGCGCGGGGGCTAAGTGGTTACGATGCGTTCCGTCAATTGTTTTGCCCGGCCTCTGCTCGAGAACGCTACAGGGAAGTCACTTAACTTCGCTCGTCACGTCAACCCCTCCTCAAGAGTGCAGCAACACTGTCTGACACCACCTACTTCTTTATAGCCCCCCTTTTTTCGGAACCATGCACAATTCCGGGTAAATGGTGTTGGTTAGTAAACTGGCTAAGCTCTGGGCCTGACCTGACCAGGTCGGAGGGACTCCTACTCCTAAAGAGGCAACGAGCCCCGACCTGGGAATAGTGGTGTCACCAGGTCAGGTTGGGGGTCTGACCCAACCTTCCCCTGATCGGGGTCTCGGTCCCTTCCTGTTGGTACCCGCGATATGGGGTACCCCCGCGCACAGGGGAAAATGCCTAAGGAACTCGCCCTTCTCCGCATGGAGAGCTCCGAAGGCGCCACGCGTCCGGCGGGGCCGGACCTCCCTCTTCTCAGAGGAGAGCTCCGGGCCCGCCACGTGGCATACAGAAGCCGGACCTCCCCCTCCGCGGGAGAGAGGTCCGAAGGCGCCACGTATCCGGCGGGGCCGGACCTCCCTCTCCGCAGAGAGGAGCTCATGACCCGCCACGTGGCCGACAGAAGCCGAACCTCCCCCTCCGCGGGGAGAGGTCCGAAGGCTCCACGTGTCCCGCGAGGCCGGACCCCCCTCTCCTCTGAGGAGGGCTCCGGGCCCGCCACGTGGCCAGCAGAGCGGCGCTGCCTGCCCCCGAGCGATAGGCCGCGGGCGTAAAGACGCCCCATACCTTGCCCGTACAAGGTATTCAAGGCCCGCGTCTTCCCAAGACGCGGAGACGCGGAGCACGCCTCTGTCAGGTGCCATTGCGCCCAGTCGCATCACAGACTGGCGCGCGGTGTCAGAGCCTGCCAGCCAATAAACGCAGCGACAAGACATCCCATGCCGCCCCTGCCGTCATCATCCACTAAGACTAGCATGCGGCATGGGCAGGGCGGCAAGATGAAGACTCAAAAGCCTTCGCCAGAGACAACTACTGGCATAACTGCAGATACGATAGATCACAGTCAATCTCCCAGGGACCACCTGTTGGGTCCCGGGCCCCCCCTTGTAAGCCACCCGAGTCTTGGACTATAAAAGACTCGGGTAGGCGACATTAGCAAGGGTTCGCACTCTAGCCATTCACCCCCAAGCTGTAACTCACCCTCAAGCTCAGGACTCCAGTTCTGAGCAGCAAGCAATACAGCGAGCTCCATAGCTCGCCGTGGACGTAGGGTTTTACGCTCCGGCGGCCTGAACCACGTAAAACTCGCCATGTCAAGCTCTTACTAACTCGTCCATACGCTCGAGCTCTCCGCAAGGGACTAGCCCCACTGAAAAAAGAACCTCCGTGGGCTGCCCAGTGCAGGCCGGGGGGAAGTGTCGACCGAACACTTCGACATTTGGCGCGCCAGGTAGGGGGTTTTTCCCTTGCGCGACGAGTTTCCGCCGACGAAGATGACCAAGCTTCCTTCAGCGGCAAACTCTCCTCCTCCGCGTTCACGGCGAACCATGACCAGCGGGGAGTACATGTCGACGCACTCAGGACGGAGTGTGTCGGCACAGGCTGGTAGCCAGCAGCCGACTCCGGCAATGCAGGCTCCGACTAGTGTGAGATCTTCTGCAGCGCTGAGCGTACACCATGGGGGTGCGCTAGCTGCAGCAAGAGCACTACTGCGCAACCCACCTGCTGGGGATGCGCCCCATTCAGCGACCCAACAGTGGGTCCGCGAGGTGGACCGCCTCGTCGTCGCCGCCACGAACCCTCGGTTTCGGCGAGGACGACGCCCCGGTCAACCGGCTGTGTCGCTGACGCACACGCCAACGGTTGATGGGCAGACGGCAGATTCCAGCTCCTCCAGGCTCCCGTCGACGGACCTGAGAAGGGAGCTGGAACGGTGCCACTTGGGCCAGGATGCCTGGGTATACCTCGAGCGACGTCGAGAAAGGCGTCGCAACCATGAGGATGGCGACAGCATGACGTTGGCCTCGACACAACCTGGAGGGCAGATCTTCGCCACGCGAGTCCTGCCTCAGGCATACGCCGCGCAGCATATGCCACAACCATATGCGCCGCAAGCAGCGCCCCCGGTCTATGGTGCAGCCTTGCCCATGCCGGGATACACGGTGCCAAGTGCGAACCAAGCATTCGCAGCGCCAATACCTGCGGCAGCAGGAGCAGGATGTGCGGCCCTTGCACCCCACCTTCGCTTCGCGAGGTGGCCGTGCAAGTTTCGGCCGCACCTGCCCGAGAAGTACGACAGTAGCGTCAACCCGGCGGAGTTCCTCCAGATCTACTCCACCGCCGTACTTGCCGCAGGAGGGGATGAGGCTGTCATGGCCAACTACTTCCCCGTCGCCTTGACCGGCCCAGCTCGGTCTTGGCTCATGAATCTCCCTCAGTGGTCCATAACTTCCTAGGGAGAGCTCTGCCGGCAGTTCGTCGCCAACTTCGGCAGCTCCTACACCCGTCCCGGCACGGAGCTTGACCTCCACGCCGTCAAGCAACAACCTGGGGAGTCGCTGCGCTCTTTCATCCAGCGGTTCTTCCAGGTACGCAACACCATCCCGCATATTCAAAGTGCTTCTGTGGTGGTGGCGTTCCGGCAGGGTGTCCGGGACGAGAAAATGCTTGAGAAGATCGCGACCAGAGAGGTCTGCGACGTCTCTGAGCTCTTCAGCCTGGCGGACAAATGCGCTAGAGCAGCTGAAGGGCGGAACTGGCACTCTCTGCCGACCTCCGAGTCAGGAGGACAGCCTGGGTCCGGCGCTGCTGCCTATGGAGGTGGCAAGAAGGCCAAGAACCGGGGGAGTGGCAAGATGAAGTCATCGTTCACGGCTCCCGTCGCCGCAGCAGCGACGACTAGTGGAGCTCGGGGGCCACGCCCCGACAAAAGGCAGCGGCAGTCACTGGCCCCAGATAGTGACCAGGGCGGACTATGCCCCGTGCATGGCGCCGGCAACTATACTGCTGCCGAGTGCTGGGATATCCAGAGGCTCGCAGAGCGCTTCTGCAAAGGAAGACAGCAGAGAGCTGAAGCACCGCCCTGCCCTCAGAGGGAGGGCAAGCAGAAGGTCGATGCTCCAGTCAGCGCCACCCACCAGGTGGGGTTTCAGGAGCCTCAGCGTCTCATAAAGACAGTGCATAACGGTGAGGACTCCAGCTCCGATGGTGACGGGCCGGGGCGGTAGCCGGCTGTGGCTGCCGTCCCAGGTCAGGGGAGGCTGCGCTGCTGCGGCGTCAACCTTGGAGAAGCCCCATGTAGTAGCAGCAGCCCAAGCACCGGTCACAATGGTGCAAGGTCGGGCCAGCCTCACTCGAGAGCACACCTCCGTGCCTCGGACATACCTCCCGGGGGCCGCCCAAGGTCTGTCAACCCATTGAAGGCCTTTCCAGAAGGGGAAGATGCCTTAGGTCATCCAAGACGAGCCCGGGTCCACCTACCCCTCGAAGACCTTAGCTAGGAGGGGAGAACTCCCCGGGGGCCCCCAGGAGAAGCCGCGCAGGACCTGATCCAGCGTGAAGATGACAACCTCGTCGACGAGACTCGGCTGCAGGTAACACCCCACAACGCACGGTCTCGGCTGATGCTCTAAGCACTACTGCCAAAGAACCAAACGCGTCACGGACCTGCAGAAGGGCAACCTGGTGTCGCGGCACGCTCTTTCTCGAGGAGGACCCATAAACTTTCCCCCAGCAGGGAAGGTCCCTTCCGAATCATGAAAGCTACCGCCCCAGGTACACATGCCTTTCAACCGAGTGTGGGATCCGTTCCCAAAACCCTTGGCATGGAGCAACACTGTAAGTCCTACTCCCCGAGCATCAGTAGAACAGGGTCATTCCCTTCTGTAATGAATCCCATAGAATTTAGGAAAAGAGCTTGGGGCAGCTAAGTCTCAAGGGACGGTACAGGACTACGTCCAGTTTAGCCTGGTTCCGATCCTAAGCGCGTAGAGTCTTGCTTCCCTTGTAGACGAGGCGGAACATTGCCTCCATGTACAGCCAGAATTCCACCTATGGGCATGAACACAGAAACCTGTTCTACTTAGCTCTCTCTCATGTGCTCATTTAAATTATGTATTAATTTTTATGATCGCACTATCTATGTATGTTCATCGTACATCTAGCTCCCCCTCTCCCGCGCTCATCCATAGTCAGCATTCGCTATCCTACCGAGGGCGGCCGCGCTTGAGGCACCTGCCGATGGCCGAGTGAGTCTCTCGGGCCTCCCCCAGTCAGGTGTTGCGGTGCCAGTTGGTCACCTCCAGGAAAGGCCTGCGTTGTGCATGGGGGGTCCAGGGTGCGTATCCCGCTTAGCAGGCCACGAGCCCAAAGCGTGCGCATCCTGCCCTCCGAAGGTACAGAGGAGTACAATCGCTTTGCCTGGTCATGAACCCAAAGCACGTGCACTCTGCTTCCCCAGCGCACGGCCCGGTACTAGGGATCGGACGACCGTACCCGGACCTCGGAGGGAGCCGGAGCTCCGGCGCCTCGAGCACAGAATTGCCCAAGCCCCATATAACGGATCAGGATCATAAGACGAATAAGACTAGGAGACGGGAGGGGAGGACCCCCCGAGGAGAATTACGTTTCCTCTGCCTGTGTGCAGGACCTCCAGGTTACGGCAACGGGGACTGCATGAAGTGGGGGGAAAGGAGCTATCAACTACTCCGGCCTAGGACTGGAAGGGCCGGGTCCCGCCCCTTCAGCAGGGGCGAGGCCCGAAGGCCCCACGTGTCCAGCGGGCCCGGAGCTCCCACCTCCCCTGAGGGGGGCTCCGGACTCGCCACGTGGCAGGCGGAAACCGGACCTCCCCCCTGGTGGGAGGGCTCCGAAAGCCCTACGTGTCCAACAGGGCCAGAGCTCCCGCCTCCTAAGGAGGGGCTCCGGACCCGCCATGTGGCAAGTAGATCTGGAGCTCCCCATAGGGCGAGATCCGGAGACCCCCAGGGGCCCCTAACACAGTTAGGACCCGGGGAAGGTGTCTGTGCAGAGCTCCGAGATTGGAGAAGGCCTCTGAGTACCTTGCGGAGCTAAGGACTCAGTCAGGCAAAGCCAAGAAGGAGAGAAAAGGCATCACAGACACAAATATCTAAAAGAGTCAAATTATGTGAGGCTCCATGAGCTGGACTACAGACTCGATAAAAAGAGAGAAACAAGTCCTAAGGACCTCCCGGCTCACGCCGGAACCTAGCGGCTACAAGGGCGGCCACATCCTCGACTTCAGCCCTGGCAGCTTCCTCCCGCTCCGCGGCTGGGCCCTCTCTCACTGGTTCCAGCGAGAAAGAGGTGTCGCGGCTCTTGAAGCATGCCAGCACATGTGAGGCGACCTCTAAGGCTAGGCCGCGTCCCTCAGCCTCAAGCTCGCTGACGACCACCGAGTCTAGCCTGTCCAGCTTGGCGCCGATCGACTCCAGCGCGGGGATCACCTCCGCCACCTTCAGCGCAGGAGCCGCTGCCCTCACCGGACTGAAGCCAAGAGGGATCAGGGCGGACCCCGCTCGATCAACGAAGCTTGAGACCACATGAGCCTCGGAGGACCGCAAGGCCGAAAGCTCCTCCACCTCGCGGCGGGCTGCCTGCAGGGCCTCTAGGTTTCTCTCGGAGAATTCCTTCTCCTTGGCCGCCAAGGAGCTCTCCCGAAGGTGGAGAGTCTTGGCGAGCCGCTCCAACTCAGAAGCCTTGAAGTCGGCGGCCAACTCCTGTTCCAAGACCGCCCGGCGTTCACGGGAGACCTGTTCCTCCCTCAAGTCGAGGTCTGCCTTCAGAATCTCCAACTCCTCGATCCGAGCTTGAAGGTCATCCTCGCCCGCCGCCAGCTGCGCGGTGACCCTCTCCGCCTCGGCTGCCGTGGAACGCTCCCGTTCCTCAACGGCGAGTTTACGACGCTCCAACCGCTGCCGTATCTCCTCAGCGGCAGAGAGGCTCTCCTCGGCCCGGGCGTGTGCCTCCAGGGCCTCCCTGTTGATCCACCGCGATTCGGCGTCCATGCGGTTGACAGCCCGCTTCAGCCGGTCGAGGAGCACTTCCCTGAAGTCGAGCAACTCCCGCCTGGAGTCGAGCTCGCTCTTGACCTTCGCGGTCCGCTCCCGCAAAAGGTTCCCCCAGGTGAGGAGGCGACCCCGTTCAACTGTATACTCCTCCCGCTCGCGACCTAGTGCAGCCAAGACCTGCCGGACGCTCGTCTCGGCAAGCGCGAAGGCATCTGCCAGGGGCAATGGAGCAGCAGAGGCCGGGGCAGTTCCCCCGACCTCCTCCATCACCTCGTCCTCAAGAGGAGTCGATGCACCAGCGATCGAGACGAGGCGCCGGTCAGGAGAAGCTGGCGCCGGGGCTCTGGCAGCCAGACCTGTCGGACCCTCTTTAGCTTCTGGCTTCTTGACCTGTGGAGAAGGGCGAGCCGGGGAAGGCGGCGTTGGAATAAAGGCCGGGGTGCCTGGTGCAGGGTCGACCTGCGCTGGCCTGGGGGCCGCGGCGGCCGTCTCGGCATGAAGAGATGACGCCGCCGCGGAGTCCGGGCACACCGGAACAGGAGAAGCTCGCGCTGGCTTGGTGGCCGCGGCAGTTGTCCCGGGTTTCGAGCGCAACGGCATAGACTCCCCGCCAGTCGGGGATGGCAGGGAAGCGCGGACACTCCAGCGGGCTCTGAACCCCGACTTCCTAGCCGGGGTAGGACTCCCAGAGCCCGCTGCCGTCACTGACGGCCGCTCCGCAGTCGCTTGAACTGGCGGAGCAGGGGATGCCCTAGAAGCTCCCCTCAACGTATCAGCCCGGGGCCTCTTTGAGTCGCCACCGGAAGGAGTGCCAGGCACCCCAGATTCCCGACTTGGCACAGACGCCGCCGCTGGAGGAGATCGAGCGCACTTCTTCTCTGGAGGCGGGATGGAGGCCATGACGAGGGAGGACTCAAGGGCAAGAGGGCAAAGGCACAAGAGTCCAAGAAGAAACGCTGGGAAGTGCGAAGGGAAGCCGCAATGCGGGAAAGATCCCCTCTAAAACCTTCCCAGGTGCAATTCCAGGCGATTCGGAACTCTTCGAATACGCCGCATCGGCAACCGCTTTGGCTCCTAGACCGAGCGCCGATGACAGGTGGACCCAAGCCGCCCGACTGAAGCGGTGGGTCAAGGAGTCAGTCTCCTAAGAAGACAGGCCGGCAAGGCACTTCGGCGGTTCCCGAAGAAAGCGCCGCAACGTGCAGAAGTGGCAGTCTTGGGAACCGCCACAGTAAAAGCAACCATCAAGTGGGCGCACGCTCCCACGATCCCGCGGCCGTTCGTGCTCCCGCAGCGGTCAATGCGGGACTTAGAGAAAGTGCGCGGATCAGAAGAGACGGAGGTCCCACCTCGGGCTCGCTATCTCCCCCGAGATGGGCCCAGGGGCCACTGTCGGTACCCGCGATATGGGGTACTCCCGCGCACAGAGGAAAATGCCTAAGGAACTCGCCCTTCTCCGCAGGGAGAGCTCCGAAGGCGCCACGCGTCCGGCGGGGCCGGACCTCCCTCTCCTCAGAGGAGAGCTCCGGGCCCGCCATGTGGCATACAGAAGCCGGACCTCCCCCTCCGTGGGAGAGAGGTCCGAAGGCGCCACGTATCCGGCGGGGCCGGACCTCCCTCTCCGCAGAGAGGAGCTCCGGGCCCGCCACGTGGCCGACAGAAGTCGAACCTCCCCCTCCGCGGGGAGAGGTCCGAAGGCTCCACGTGTCCCGCGGGGCCAGACCCCCCCTCTCCTCTGAGGAGGGCTCCGGGCCCGCCACGTGGCCAGCAGAGCGGCGCTGCCTGCCCCCGAGTGATAGGCAGTGGGCGTAAAGACGCCCCATACCTTGCCCGTACAAGGTATTCAAGGCCCGCGTCTTCCCAAGACGCGGAGCACGCCTCTGTCAGGTGCCGTTGCGCCCAGTCGCATCACAGACTGGCGCGCGGTGTCAGAGCCTGCCAGCCAATAAACGCAGCGACAAGACATCCCATGCCGCCCCCGCCGTCATCATCCACTACGACTAGCATGCGGCATGGGCAGGGCGGCAAGACGAAGACTCAGAAGCCTTCGCCAAAGACAACTACCGGCATAACTGCAGATACGATAGATCACAGTCAATCTCCCCGGGACCACCTGTCGGGTCCCGGACCCCCCCTTGTAAGCCACCCGAGTCTTGGACTATAAAAGACTCGGGTAGGCGACGTTAGCAAGGGTCACACTCTAGCCATTCACCCCCAAGCTGTAACTCACCCTCAAGCTCAGGACTCCGGTTCTGAGCAGCAAGCAATACAGCGAGCTCCATAGCTCGCCGTGGACGTAGGGTTTTACGCTCTGGCGGCCTGAACCACGTAAAACTCGCCGTGTCAAGCTCTTACTAACTCGTCCATACGCTCGAGCTCTCCGCAAGGGACTAGCCCCACCGAAAAAAGAACCTCCGCGGGCTGCCCAGTGCAGGCCCGGGGGAAGTGTCGACCGAACACTTCGACACTTCCTTACAAGCTTTTTCCTTGCGACCAAGCCCATGGGCCATCTCCTTTGTTTGGAGGCTTTGAGCTGAAGCGATCTTGTTTTGCATCCCTTCATTCTTGTACAGTGGGTACAGTGGCGGTTGGGAACCTTCATTCCTAATATGCAGACACATATGACGTGGTATGTGTCCAATGCCTAGTGGGTCATGAGTGTAAGTGAGTCTGTGTCCAATGCCTAGTGGGTCATGAGTGTAAGTGAGTTTGTGTCCAATGCCTAGTGGATCATGAGTGTAAGTGAGTCCAGATGTCTCCCATAAGCTTGTGAGAGGTTGATGAGTGGTAGTAGGACACATTGATGTGCGATGAAAGATATTATTAAAAATAGTCCCACGTTTATATGAGCGAGGGTTAAACTAACTTAAAAGTGGAGAGAATCTCTCACCACTTAGACTATTTTTTAGTGCAGTAAGTATTTCTTCTTATTGGACTAACGACTCTCGACGTAAGGTGAAAGTGAGCCACATATTTTTACTTCGACAAAAAATTTAGGAAATCCTCAAAGAAGTTTCAAGAGTTTTCTTTCAAAAATAATCCAGCAATTTTATTTTTAGCACAACCATACCCCCGAGAAAAAACTTTTCAGGCAACCACGGTATTATCAATTCAATCATGAGCCCTAGCACCATCGGTGCTCTGGACCCCATTAGGCATGGTGGTGGCCTCCGACGGCTTCTTCAGGCACGGCTCCGAGCAGTAGCATTTCCGGTTGGGGAAGTCCATGCATGTGCCGCCAGAGTAGTTGTGGCCCGGCCTCTGGGGTGACGCCTCCCTCCTACAGATACTCGCGCATTGGTCCGGCCACAAGCAAAACCCATGGTAGGTGCCGCTCTGATAGTAGCAAAATTGTTCCGCCTGAACGCGCGCCACGTCTGCATCAACACGCGAACATACGACGAAAACGTTAGCCAAACTAAGCATCGAACAAACGAAGATCACCGATAGATGAGCGTTGCGATTTCTCATACATATAGGATGATATATGCGTTCACGTACCAGCAGCTAAAGCGAGCAGGAAGGCAACGGCAATGGCTGCACAGAGGTTCCTCTCTGGAGGCACCATTTTGTCTCGAGTTTTTTTTGGTTTGCTGGAGACGATTGAGTACAGGAGATGAGTGAAAGCCCGAGGGAACTCCGGTCGATTTATATAGCACATGTGGAAAAGCAGATATTAAAGGTCTACTTCGTAACTTTACATGGACATGAACTGTAGCAGGAATTTTACGATGACCCCTGTAATCGTGCTCTTTTTAATCTACCGTTATTCCTGCCCCTGTAAAGGTAAGGCTATGAATTTGAGTCAAAAGATATGTAGTTCAGTTTTTATTGGAAGAAAAATGCTCAAAAGGTTGGACGAAATCCTACCGAAAAAAAATCCTTGTGGGGGAGCTTTATCGCTTTTGGAACTTCCCGGGGAAGCAAAATTAAAGCTGCAAGTTATCCCAAACAGAGTCATAGTATGATACACAGCACCCTCCTCTTTGAGGCCATAGTGCAAGGTATTATCATTCAATCGTGACCCTGAGAACTACCACGTTGGTCCCTTTCAGGCACGGCCGCTAATGAGAGAATGTTGACACGATAAGTCTGGCGCAAGAATAATTAGCATGTTTGTTTTCAGATCACTGTATTGCATGTTAGTTTGTTGTTTGATTCCAAATCTTGTATGTGTGGATCGGGTTGGAGGCCACGTTTCCTGCTGCGTGCATGGCACGTTCGGTTTGTTGAACGTGGACGCGCGATTGTAGCTGCATGATCGTATGCATGACGTACTTTGTATTTGGTTGAATGGAAAAACAGAAAAGCAAGGAGTGTACTCGTGTGCACAACTGACGCCTTGCTCCTTCTAGTGTGTGTATGTGTTCGTCGACCACAGAATCTCGCCGGAGTTCATCGTTCTCTAGTTCTCCTAACAGAGAATGTATATATATATATATATATATATATATATATATATATATATATGTCAAAAGTGCTATTTGTAGCGAGACTAGACACGCTACAAACATGGATCATACTCACTCCATTTTGAATTATTTGACGCTGGTTAGTTCAAAATTGAACTAACCAATATCAAATAATTTGAAACGGAGGGAGTAGTTGAATTAAAAAAATGATTAATATATACAGAGTTTGTATTCAATCAATAAAAGCTAAGGTTATAGTAAAGCTCACTATCTGATTATACCTAAGACTGGCAGGGAATAAGGGAACTCCTAAAATATAGGAGCCGCATGTTAATGTCATCAATCAATTTCTACCGTAGTTGCTACCGGAGCATAGTTCCATTCATTTCTCCTCATGTGACATATATATTGCCACCCTGAGGGGCCCTGGAGTTCACTCATTCCCTATTGGCACATTCTTCCTTAACTAAGAAACAATAAAAGGGTCAGTTCAAATGGGGCCATCACAACTGAATCTATCTGCAGCCATCATCGCCCTCCTGCTTGTAGCGGCTGCCGCAGGTAAATGAATGCACCTTCGTTGCTTCTCTCTAATTCTTTAGCTGAAGACTGAAGTATTTGTGATCATATATACTTCTCTCCTTTGTTTCTTTATGGCATGTTTCGTGTTCATGTAGAGATGGGACCTCTTTAAATGCTCAAGTGCTCCAAACCAAGCGGAAGCTTCAAAGGGTTGTGCTTGAACCGGAAGAGCTGCTCAGAGGTGTGTGAGAGAGAGGATAACGACAGCATTTGGGGCGAGTGTCGTAGCTTTCCCCCTCGTTGCTACTGCGTCTTCTATTGCCCGTCAGCACAGGCCGGCGCGACTGGAAGGGACCAACTTGGTGGTTCTTCCGGTCATGATTGAATGACGATACCTTGCACCCATGCAAGACGTTTGTCTTTTATGTTGCAATAATAAAATTTATTTGAGTTCTACAATTGTTTTGGTTGGATAATATGGTCTTCTTCCTTCTCGGCCGGAGGAGCGCTCGTCGAGTCTAGGCTATCATCAGTTTACTACTAGAACTAACATCTACGAAAAAACTTTCACTAATGAATGAAATAAAGAGATAAATCAATCAATGAGTAAGATTCTTACTGAACAAAGTCACTATTTTGTCAAAACTGAGAGAAAAAACAGACGGAAATTTACAAGCAGCCAAGTCACACACGGCCCAATAAGCACCCATGCTTCTTAGATTGGTATCTCTGCAGCCGTACATCAGTGCCAGTATCTAGAGAGCTCCAGTCTTGTTCTTCTTTATTGAGTTCCAGCCAGAAGGTCCAAACATGATACACTAATCCCCCACAATTAATGTGGTACTGTTCCTAACATGACCAAGGCTTGTTACCGCCGTGCGTAATCGATCATATCACCATCTGGATCGTCCGATGGCGCGTGACCGGGTGGAGGATTTCTGTTTTTTTAGCTACCGTTATTTCTGCCCTCTAAAGGTAAAGCTATGAATTCGCGTCAAAAGATATATAGTCCAATTTTTATTGGGAGCAAAGTCCTCTTGGAGAAGCAAAAGCTGCAAAAAGTAATCCCAACGGGGCCATACTCTGCATAAAGATGCAGACGTCTATCTTGTTTGGTTATTGTTTTGGTCACTGGAGCATTTCTCACCAGTCTTGGCTAGTGTCTGACAGGCCAACGGCATGAATCGGCAAAGCAGGAGGCAGCGTCTCGACTCCCACAGGACCAGGAGGCTAGGACATTTGCGCGCGATGCCGGGGAATTCGAAACTGGCATCGTGGCTCCCACGGGACCGGTGAGGTTTTAGTTTTTTTTTGTGTTTGGTTTAACTGTTGATTAATGAAAATCTGATTTTACCTGTGAATTGTGAGAAAACTGTTGTAAGCTAAGAGCTGTCATGAAGCTGAAATCTATTTAGCTGGAAATAACTGTCAACTGTTAATTCTGTAATAAATATGTATTATAAAGAAAATAACATTTAGTTGTGTAATCAGTGTTATAGTGGGTAATTTCTATGAAAAGTTGAAACAGAAATCTGGAAAATATAGGGCTCTAGAAAATTTCCATTTGTACTAGAAAAATCTGTAGATTTTGGATAATATAATTCTCATGTGGACCTCTTTGATTCAGATTTCTGATTTTTTTATAGAGAATCTGATTGGTGCAGTTGAACCAAACACAAGGCGAGCGTCGCACGGTGGGTGAAGCAACCTCACCGGCTTCCTAGTGTCGGCACGTTGTTGTACATGTGATCAGATGTAACAGAGCAAAATATACCATCGAAGTTGCATGGGAAGAATGGATTGCAGCGAACAAGGCATCGTTCCGTCATCTCTCTCAAGTGCCCAATGGGCCAGATCTGCCTTAGACGCCACCGATATCCAACTATCTATTTCTATAAGCTGCATGATTAAAAACTTCCACATCAAAAAAATCTTCAGGATTTGGCAAAACGGAGTCCACAGGTACTCATAGATATATTCATAGCAAATGACAGAGTCTGAAAATCATCCACTTACTGCAAACGGAGGTAAATCAAGATTTTGCGAGGACCCAACAGTCTTGACTAGCCCGGATCACGATGAGGGGTGCTGCGTTGCACAGCACGGATAACACACATAAAAGGTACAAAGCGGAAGCGAAATTTTTATTACATAGAAGAGTTTAAGAACATGTTTACAACAAAATACATCAAGTCTACACTCACGAACGTAGACTAAGCAAAAGAGTTCACGTTCAGCACGTTAACGTGTTCCCACTAGCACACACGCACACTAACACGGCGGCGTGCACGACTCCCATTCGACGGTGTTTCCCTCTTGAGGGTCTGTCTCCTCCTCGGGAGCCTCCACCTTATAGCACTCTGCAAATGCTTCAAACACAAGCAGTGAGCACGATGGCTGAGCAAGATTAACCCGTCTTACCTACACATGAAACTCTACATGTTGGGTTTGCTGTGTATAATAGAATGTGAGTTACAAAAGACACACCTAAATAGTTGAACCTTACTTTTAAGTTTTAGCAACAAGTTGTTAGAGAACCTCGTGCTAAGACACATATGAGAGTCGCAATCAAAAAAAGAAACGCATTTCTCTCATGTGCTTTGCCCAAGATTAAAAAGAACTTTAATTAGCTCCAAACTACAGCAAATCATTAACAAGCAAAGTACAACTTTCAATCAGCAACCTTTTAACATGGAAATAACCTGTTCTTTCTACGTCACGGTACAGAGAACAAGTGATACTCACTGACCGCGAGGGACGACGATTATAATCATTTTTACACCTGCAGGGTTACCCGAATAACCCGTCACATACGGCCGTACTCGATGTTGCATACAACAACTACCACGGACGTCGTACGCAACCACCTTTCATCCGTCAGTCAAGTGTTGAACCGATCCTATCATCCCGAGCAGGAGGTGTGGCGGACCGGGATTCACCCATCCAGGATCGCAGAGGGTGGTGTCACACGATGCGACACCTAACAGCACACGTCATAAGAACACAATATATTACATGGGAAAACAATTGAACTGTACAAAGTAGTACAAACTCCAGTTACAAAATATTATTTATCTTACACAGCGGAAGTCTACACTATACAACTCACGCCCGCCTATCTAGCAAAAGTCGGCTGCCCAGCCCTGGGGCAACCCACACTAGCTGCACTCTTCAGCTCAGCGCGGCGTGTACGGCTCCCACTCAGCCGTGGTTCCCGACAGAGGGTAACCCTCGCCGGTGGACTCGTACTCCGAGTCCGTGGGTGGCTCCTCACCTGAAAAACACATAAGCAGCAACCGTGAGCACGAGGGCTCAACAAGACTTAACCGACTCACCTAGGCATGAAACTCTACATGAGGTGTACCATGACATAGGATAGCAATGTTGCAGCAATGGACACGCCTACAAGTTCATCCTTAGTTCATCTTTTAGCAACAAGTTAACTGTTCATGAAGCTAAAATTTAGTAAGCAATATTTGGTGGCAAACATGTAGCAATAGAATATTATGTCATATCAGCATTATTGAATCAGCATATTTCATGCATTATTCTACGTCACGACTCAGTGACCAAGTGGTACTCTTCACCGCGAGGGACGGCGAATCGACTCGATATACACCTGCAGGGAAACCCAAAGAGCACGTCACGTACGCCTACCCGTGGAGCTGCACAGCACGCTCACGCGATGTTGTACGGAACAACCTTTCCCCCAACAGCCCAAACGTCGAACCGGTCGCACCGAAATTAGCAGGAGGTTCCCCACACGGAGCATCTCTCTATGCCCGTTGGCAGATTTCCACCTTGCTGCCCTCATCCTACACCTATAAATCGGTGCGTTATGCCTCGACGCCCGGAGGTTTAGGCTACATCAGTTTATCGGGGCCCATATATCCGATATGCCTTCGGTACGTTCACACTTGATCAGCGTGGGCCGCACACGGATCGGTCCTCAATCGACACGGACAGGGCTGCGCACACAAGACTCCATCTTGCTGCGCCCTAGCCCCTGCCTAGTCTCATTTTCATTACTAAAGTGATCTCACATCACTCAACCGAACCCGTGTGTCCTAAGCCTAAACTCGCGAGTAGATTCCAACTACTCGACTTGTACCGAAGTCCTATGAAACATTAAGCATAGCCTGTCTACTCAAGATCTTAGACACTACCCTCACTCTTATAGACAATTTCTAGTCATGCAAGTGGGGTTTCATTCAGCCTATACCTAATGCACATTCATACCTCACCCTACGTATGTAAACAAAGTAAAAACTTTATAAAACAGTTAATGCAAACCGGGGCTTGCCTTGTTGCTGCTGGTCAGGAGTCAGTTCTTCCTCTAGAAGCAGGAAGTCGAGAACCTCCGGAGCTTCCTCGCCTTCAGCGACTACACGTTAATAAAATTCTACATGTTAACGACTATGCATATGAGTTTAGGGTAATACTTCTGCTATTAGTTCTTATAACCAGTCTCTAACAACTGGAACTCTGTTTAAGAATTTAAAGATGAACTGGGTGCTGGTGGTTTGGGCTTGGACCTAAGTACATGGTTAAGTGCTAAGTGGTTTTCCCCCTTTTCCATATTAATCTCTCAAGTGGTTAAATAGGACAGGGTGATCCAGAGCTCCAATGGGGCTGAGAATTTTTGTGTGAGTCCCTTGTCACAAGAAAACCCTCTGGACCAAACATTAGCACTTTTCACTGAGTGGTTTGCTCAGAATAATTCTTTTAGCAAATAAGCAAAGAAGAATAAATTCTGAGGTAACACCCCTGTTCATGCCCAACTTAGTGAACTACAATTTCCAATATAGCTCATAGAGTTTGCATGAATTTTTCTAGCATTTTTGGAGCTAAGATTTGCCCAGAACTGAATTTCCAAGTTTTGGAAATTCCCTGAAAATGTTTCTGGATTCAAATGAACACAGCACCTTCAAATTTGAATTGCTCTGACCAAATCAACTCCAAATGGTCTGAACCTTTTACAGAGGTTCACTAATGTCCTAAAGAACATTATGGCAAAATTTGGGGATTTTTGGATGAACCAAACTCCCTCTAAAATTCTTTTGCTGAAAAGATTTAAAAAATTTTCCAGGATTAATTAATGGGTTTCATACAAATTGGGTTGTATATTTGGACAGATCTAGGCAAGATGAATCCAACCCAATTTGAATCACTAGATTTGGAGCTTTCTAGCAAAAGTAATGGAGTTTTAAAGTTTGGGGAAATTCTGGAATTCGAATTAACCGGGAAAAGTTCAAATTCCTGACAGTGGGCCCGGCCCTCACGTGTCACCACCTCGGCTGCGCCACACGGGGCCACAGGACTGTTCTCCGCGTGTTCACAGCTGATCCGGTGCCACAGAAAATCCCCACACTGTGCATCGAGGGACTGACGAGCGGGCCCGGCCGACTCGTCTTCTTCCTCGCGCCCGCTCTTTTTCCCGCGCCGCCCCCTCGCCGGCACACCTCTGAAGCTCGCCGGACTTGGCTTCCCGACCGCCTCTCGGCCGGAAACTCTCCGCCTGAGCCTAATTCCGTGCGCTGAACACGATGGCACCGACTGCTCCGGTTGGCGGTGGCCCTAACCTAGCCGGCGACGGTGCAGCGGCTCGGGCTCCCTTCAGTTATGGCACCCGGCTAACTTATCCCACCAAAACCTTGGTGGAAAGGCTCTACAGCACCGGGGAATCTTGGAGAAGGTAGACAAGGCCATGCCAGGGCTCGGAAAGAGCTCTAACCTAGCCGTCACCGTGAGCCCGACCCTTCCCGCCATAACCGCGGTTGGAAAACCGGGAAATACGTCGGCTACAGCCAAAACTACGCTAGGGTTGCAGAGTAAACTTGGGCGCCATTGAGTCTAGCTCCTGTGAGCACAGTTTAGTGAACTGACGACGAGAAGGGAGTGGGAATTCGGAGTTTCATACTGGAACGTCGTTCTGTGGTCGTCGGCGAAGTTTCTCCAAATTCTTGCTCGGTGGTTCACGGTTGGTCCTGTGAAGCAGCAGTGCTCACCGGCGCGTCCGGGGACGTCTCCGCTTGGGCGTGAAAGGGCCTGGTGTAGGCTGCCCACGTGCACCCGATCGCCGGTTAGTTTTAGCTTGCCGCGGACAACGGAATTCAGGGCTCGGACACTGCCGGAGGTGGCTAGCTCTCGCGCTGGGAAGGTGAGGAACGAGGGCGTAGCTCTGTTGTGCAGGTCGGAGGGTGTTGTGGCACAGTTTGAGCTGGCTCCCGATGATTTCCCAGAGGTTGCGGCGAGCTCGGTGGTTTCTTGCGTGAAGGGAAAGAACGGCAACGTTCTTCAGTCCCGTGGGATAACAGCGGCGCAGCAGCGGTGCAAGGATGCCAGGCAGCTCTCCAGCGCACGAAATTTTCAGAGGAGGTGACTGCCGGCTGCTCCTCGGTGTCACCCGCAGCGGCGTCGGCGGCTCGGTTTACTTCGCGTGGGAGGAAATCAATCAACGACTGTGTGCTTCACTGAGGACTTTTGCAATTGTTTATTTTCCCCAATGACAAGTGGGACCCACTTGTCAGTGCTCCCACACCCTTCAAAATATCTCAAAACTTGGCAAGGAATGAATTCAAACGTTTGAAGTTCCAAACTGACCTACATTTGTATGGTTGGGCAAATTTCCCCCAAATTCATATGTATATTTGAATTCTTTGCACATTTGGATCCTTTTTGGAAAAATGGGTAGCAAACCTTTTCAAAAATTATTGAAACTCTGCCTCCCCACTAATTTGGACCTGAGGAATCCAATTATGCACTTTGATCCTTGTTTTAGATTCTGCAACCATGAGTTTGAATGCAACAGTTTTGAATCACCCTCTCATGTGTCATGTGTAAACTTCCCCCTTTGTGAAAGTGTAGGCTTTCCCCTCTAACCACTCTTTTGATGGAGGTTACTTGCTCTTCACACTTTTTCACAATATATCCACAACAAAACTGTGGTGTTGTGTGGTGATAAAAAGTTTTTGCAAGTCCCTTTTCTTGGGCTTTTACATCCGTCCCCCCTTAAAAGAATCTCGTCCCGAGATTATAAAAGAAGAGATAGCGATGTAATAGGGACTTACCCGTGCTGAGATGCCATGAACTCCGGGTAGTTTGAGCGAAGGAATTCCTCGCTCTCCCACGTCGCTTCTTCGGCGGTGTGGTTTCTCCAGAGTATTTTGTAGAACCACAACGTTCTGCTACGCGTGGTTCTGGCCTTCTCACCAAGAATTTCCACCGGATATTCATCGTATGTTAAATCCGGTTTCAGCTCGCCGATGTCTTCAGTAGGAATAACAGCTGTATGCTTTAAACATTTTCACAGTTGCGAAACATGAAAAACATCATGGACACAAGCAAGGGATGCTGGTAACTCCAATCGATACGCCGCTGGTCCGCACTTCTCGGTGATGGCATAGGGTCCAATAAAACGGGGAGCGAGCTTCCCCTTCACACCGAACCGGTGCACACCCTTCATCGGAGACACACGGAGGTACACGTGTTCACCAACGTCAAAGTGCAACTGTCTACGCCTCTTATCAGCGTAGCTCTTCTGCCGGGATTGAGCGGCCTTCAAGTTAGCTTGAATTGTCCGAACGCGCTCTTCGGCGTCGTTCACCACATCAACCCCGAATGTGACCCTTTCACCGGACTCGCACCAGTTTAATGGGGTGCGGCATTTACGACCGTAGAGAGCTTCGTAGGGGGCCATCTTGATACTCGCCTGATAGCCATTGTTGTACAAGAATTCCGCCAATGGTAGGTGATCATCCCAGTTCCTACCATGGTGGATGGCACATGCTCTCAACATGTCTTCCAAAACTTGATTCACCCTCTTTGTCTGGCCATCTGTCTGAGGGTGGTAAGCAGAGCTTCTAATCAGTTTAGTACCCAAAGCAGCATGCAACTGCTCCCAAAAGCGAGATACAAACAATGCACCTCGGTCTGAGACTATGGTCTTGGGTACCCCATGCAAACATAGGATCCTAGCGATATATAACTCCGCATATCTGTTGGCATGGAAATGTGTATGCACGGGGATGAAGTGAGCTGACTTGGTCAGTCGGTCAACGATCACCCAAATGGAATCATGTTTGTTGGATGTTAAGGGTAATCCCACAATAAAATCCATGCTCACATCTTCCCATTTCTATGCTGGAATTTTCAGGGGTTGCAACAACCCTGACTTCCTCATATGATCCGCCTTCACTCGTCTACACGTATCGCACTATACGTACTTAGCTACCTCCCGCTTCATCCGTGTCCACCAAAATTTCTTTTTCAAATCTTGGTACATTTTGTTGCTGCCCGGATCAATGGAGTACTTGAACAAGTGAGCTTCATCGAGGATTTTCTTCCTCAGCTCCATATCCCGGGGTACGACTATGCGGTCATTGAACCACAGCGTCCCCTCATCATCTTTCCGGAAACACTTGATCTCTCCATTGTCTATCCGTCTCCGGAGATGTGCCATGCCTTTATCCGTCTTCTGAGCTGCAATGATGTCTTCCCTAATGGTAGGGATGAGGGCAAGGTTGTACAGCGATCCATAAGGAACCAAGTATAAACTCGGCTCTTCCTCCTCCGCCGGTGTAATGGTGAGGTGATTGACATGTGATTTCCGACTCAACGCGTCGGCAACCACATTCGCCTTGCCGGGGTGGTAATGGATCTCAATCTCATAATCTTTGATCAGCTCTAACCACCTCCTTTGCCTCATGTTCAGCTCCTTCTGGGTGAAAATATATTTTAAGCTCTTGTGGTCGGTGTAGAGATGCACCAGATTCCCCAGGAGATAGTGCCTCCACATTTTTAGCGCCAAAACTGCTGCAGCAAGCTCAAGATCATGAGTGGGATAATGCTGCTCATGGTTCCGAAGTTGGCGTGAGCCATATGCAACCACACGTCCTTCCTGCATCAACACGCGGCCAAGCCCAATACCGGACGCGTCACAATACACGTCGAAGGGCTTTGTTGTATCCGGCTGAGCTAAGACCGGGGCTGTGGTGAGATGCTTCACCAATGTTTGGAATGCTCCTTCACACGCCGTGTTCCAAACATATTTCGTTCCCTTCTTCAGCAATTCTGTCATCGGCTTAGCGAGCTTGGAGAAACTTGGAATAAATCTCCGATAGTATCCCGCTAACCCGAGGAAGCTTCTGACTTCGTGAACTGAAGTGGGAGCTTTCCATTTCAGCACTTGCTCTATTTTGCTTGGGTCAACCGCAATGCCTTCTGCGGAGATGATATGTCCCAAGAATGGCACTTGGCTGATCCAAAACTCGCACTTGCTGAACTTGGCGTAGAGCTTGTGGTCCCACAGTCGTTGAAGAACGATCCGCAAGTGTTTGGTATGTTCGGCTTCTGTCTTGGAGTAAACCAAGATATCGTCGATGAACACTACCACGAACTTGTCCAGTTCCGGCATGAACACCGAGTTCATGAGATACATGAAATGGGCTGGAGCGTTTGTGAGACCAAAGGACATGACGAGATATTCATATAGTCCATATCTCGTCGAGAAGGCCATCTTCAGAATATCCTCCGCCCGGACTTTAATCTGGTGATATCCAGAGCGAAGGTCCATCTTGGAGAATACACTTGCACCCACAAGTTGATCAAACAATATGTCGATGCGGGGCAGTGGGTACTTATTCTTGATGGTGACGGCGTTGAGCGGCCGGTAATCCACACATAGCCTCAGGGTTTCATCCTTCTTCTTTACAAACAGCGCTGAGCATCCCCAAGGCGAGGAACCTGGCCTAATGAAACCCTTGCTCAACAGATCATTGAGCTGTTCTTTCAGTTCAGCCAGCTCATTTGGAGCCATTTTGTATGGTCTCCGTGATATGGGCGTAGTCCCGGGTGCAAGTTCAATCTTGAACTCGACATCCCGCTCAAGTGGCATGCCCGGAAGATCATCCGGGAACACGTCAGGATACTCCTGGACTACGGGGATGTCCTCTAACTTGAGAGCTTCAGCATTATTAATTGCTGCAACCTCCCGGACTGGAGTGTCTAACACCATGGAATGTGGATGGTGTAAGGTAGAGTTTAAATGAACCGTCCGTGTCCGAGTCTCCAGGACAGCGCCATGGTATTGTAGCCATGACATCCCTAAGATTGCATCAATCTTTTGTCCCATAAGGATTATCAAAGTGGTGGGATATAGTTTCCCACCTAAGCACAGAGGTGCCTTTGGAATCATCATATTTGCTGATATCTTCCCTCCCGGTGAGCAGATCATATAGGTGCAGTCGGTTGGGAAGACTTGCATTTGATGCGTAGCCACATAGGATGCACTTATAAAGCTGTGGGTTGCACCAGAATCAAACAATATGACGATGGCTTGATTGTTGAGAGTAAACGTACCCGCCAGCACGTTGTCTCCCTCTGGGGCGTCCTCATTGTCAAGGTTGCGGACACCCCCAGTCCGCTGACCAACCTTCTTCACCGGAGGTCGGCCTCGAGCACCGCCATGGAACTGGGCTTGCCCGCTGCTCTGCTGCCCCTGGGGACAGTCCTTCGCGAAGTGGCCTGCCTGGTCACACGTGAAGCAGGTGAAACGGGGCGGTCCCCCGCTGATCGGTGGACGGAATCCCGGGGCGCGTTGTGGCGGTGGAAACCCCCGGGGTACTGTCTGTTGCTGCTGCTGCTGCTGCTGTCTTGGTGGTGGCATCGGCGGTCGGAACGGGGGTGCTTGCAACGAACGTCCCCCGAACTGTTGAGGCCGCGCCGGTGGTCACCACTGCTGCCCGGATGGTGTCCGATACACCATACGGTACTTCTGGGGCGCGCCACCACTGCTGCTAGGTGGAGCGCTGCGCTTCCTCTGCTCAGCTGCCAACTCCCGCTGAGCGTCCTCTTGCATGATTGAGGCATTGACTAGGTCGTTGAATGTGCCGCGATTCCACTGAACGAGATGGGTCTTCATTTCGGGGTGTAACCCCCCGATAGAAATATTTCCGCTTCTTCTCTTCAGTGGATATATAGTCTGACGCATATTGCGCCAGATGGTTGAAGGCACGGGAGTAGTCGTTGGGCACTCCTATCGCCCTGCTTCAGTTCCAAAAATTCTTGGAACTTCCTCTTCATGATCCCGGGAGGAATGTGATAGGCGCGGAACGCCTCCCGGAACTCTTGCCATTCCACGGCATGGCCAGCCGGACGTGAGGCGACATAATTCGCCCACCACGCACCAGCGGCACCGTGAAGTCGTTGCGCTGCGAACAGAGTCTTCTGCCGCTCCGTACATTGGAGCAGCCCGAACTTGGACTCGATGGTCCGCAGCCAGTTGTCAGCCTCCAGTGGTTCTTCGGCTTTTGTGAACACTGGAGGGTGCGTACTCATGAAATCCGAGTACGACACTTCCCGGGGCTCACGATGCCCTCTATCTTGACGCCCCCCCTCCGCCTGGGACGTATTCTGTACGATCGTGCGGAGCAGGTCGGTCTGCTCCTCACGACCACCCACCAGTGCCGCTATCGCATCCGCTAGAGTAAGCGGAGGTGGCGGTGGTGGCTGCTGCTGCGGAGTGCTGTCGTAGGCCGGTGGCTGGGAGTCATCGCCTCCCTGCTAGACTCACCAACCTCATGCGTGGTCCTAGTGCGAACCATCTGCAACCATACGACAATAAACATCAGTCCCGCAACATAGTGCATGCAGTCCAAATGAAATAGGCGTAAAAACATAATGACAATAGAACATGCGATACATCTCGTATGTAGATAATGTAATAACTTTGCACAAGCTACACCATTACCAGACCAAACACAAGCTAGTTTAATCCAACTTGATGAACCTTCCCATTGGAAGCTCACCACAACTAGGTCTGGTCACCACGAGACGTTACTATCGCTTTGTCATCACGTATACTACCCTTTTATCTTCAATACGACACAAACATGGTCTCTAGTAAAAGAAACTTGAGTGAGACCTATACTCAAATCTTTCACTAGTTTAAGATAACCTCTCATGAGTATGTTCCACCCTATTGGGAGTAGTCAAACCCCCTCTAGGGTACAACAATTTCTCAAATGAGTTCAACTGTCATTCCTCTGCCAGAATGACCAGTTTCTACAAATCCAATATTTTGATCTGGTTCTGGGCATTTTCCTGACTCAAGCTGAATACCAAAGTTAAAGTTAACTTAAGTATCTTTCCAACGAGTACTCATTTGCCCTCAGATCAGCTCTGGTTAAAAAGTTATGGTCATTAAAAGTAAGCAGAATTTCTGGAAGAATTTTAACAGCACCTCCCTTGGGAAGTTGTTGTTTTCAACTCTGGTTCCCACTGAAATCTGTGCTGAAAACTCAGAAACTTTGAATTGCAAAGATGTAACACATCCTATACCCTTTATAAATATGTATCATATGACAATTTTAGATTTTTCTATTGGGGGTTAGATTTGAAAAACAGAACAGTCCAGAGAATGTTTCACTCTGTCCTAGTTCTGGACAGTTTACATTTCTCTGAGATTTAAGCCATCTTAAGGTGAGTTTTAGCTCTGGAAGTCTACAACAAAGTTGTAGAGTACTCAAATACCTTTCCAGAACTATATGCCACACCTCCCTGGGCTAAAATACCTGTGGGTTATGCCCTGTTGAAGATCAGCATACTTGCTGCCCAAAACAGAGCACTCTGTTTTTCAGTCTTTTGGAACTACACTCATCAATTATCACTTTTATACCCAACCAGAGTCCTAGATGTTGATCCTAGTGATTTTTAATTCCTTATTATCATTATTTTCATGCATATGCCTACAATATCTCGGTACTACGTTCCTCACAAAAGAAAATCCTAACCGGATTATACCGGCATATACGTCTCAAGTGTGGCACTAAACGGTCTCTCGCACACGTTTTCTACACGGATACATACGTGGTTAGTACCTGCAGAAGACCACACAATAATGGTGCACTCAATGGTTGGTTTCATTTCAGGCAGGATCATATTTGAAATTAAATACAAACGCCGTATCATTGTCATACGGCCGTCCTTGAGTTAGGTCACGTCTCAAGGTACGTGATCGTGTTTCAACACAATACGACGGAGAACCCGAGTATGTCATGAACGGGTCGTCACGGTTGGGAATGTTATCAACCCAACAGATACCACCTACTGCCCTGCAGGGCACGCCGATGGCAAGCGCTGCGTATGTCCTCCTAGGCTATTTCCAGACGAACACACTCTCGCGTTACTGACCACGCGACGGGGTCTCCACTTACTTGCCTAATGCACGCTAGGGATCAGCGTTTCATATGAACTCAGGAACATGAAGAGTCCAAGAGTTTCATATTGACGTCTCACACCAAGCTGTGAGACATATCCCTGAACCACGTTACTCGTCAGGGAAGCTAACCGAAATTGAACCGCTTTCGGTGGCGTTCCTTACCATTCTTACCAGAGCATAGGTGCATCGTTACATAATTAAAATTTAGAATTATAACATATAGGTTAGTATTTGCCACTTTAAGTAACTATGCTACTATAGTCCTTACTTGGGCAACTACCAAATCCTCAACGTAAACCTATGTTTTCCCATAATACAGTCCTTAACTACTGTGCTATCCCCAATGCAGCTCTGATACCAGGTTGTGGCGGACCGGGATCCGCCCATCCAGGATCGTAGAGGGTGGTGCCGCACGATGCGACACCTGACAGCACACGTCATAAGAACACAATATATTACATGGGAAAACAACTGAACTGTACAAAGTAGTACAAACTCCAGTTACAAAATATTATTTATCTTACACAGCGGAAGTCTACACTATACAACTCACGCCCGCCTATCTAGCAAAAGTCGGCTGCCCAGCCCTGGGGCAACCCACACTAGTTGCACTATTCAGCTCAGCGCGGCGTGTACGGCTTCCACTCAGCCGTGGTTCCCGACGGAGGGTAACCCTCGCCGGTGGACTCGTACTCCGAGTCCGTGGGTGGCTCCTCACCTGAAAAACACTTAAGCAGCAACCGTGAGCACGAGGGCTCAACAAGACTTAACCGACTTACCTAGGCATGAAACTCTACATGAGGTATACCATGACATAGGATAGCAATGTTGCAGCAACGGACACGCCTACAAGTTCATCCTCAGTTCATCTTTTAGCAACAAGTTAACGGTTCATGAAGCTGAAATTTAGTAAGCAATATTTGGTGGCAAACATGTAGCAATACAATATTATGTCATATCAGCATTATTGAATCAACATATTTCATGCATTATTCTACGTCACGACTCAGTGACCAAGTGGTACTCTTCACCGCGAGGGACGGCGAATCGACTCGATATACACCTGCAGGGAAACCCAAAGAGCACGTCACGTACGCCCACCCGTGGAGCTGCACAGCACGCTCACTCGATGTCGTACGGAACAACCTTTCACCCAACAGCCCAAACGTTGAACCGGTCGCACCGAAACGAGCAGGAGGTTCCCCACACGGAGCATCTCTCTATGCCCGTTGGCAGATTTCCACCTTGCTGCCCTCAGCCTACACCTATAAATCGGTGCGTTATGCCTCGACGCCCGGAGGTTTAGGCTACATCAGTTTATCGGGGCCCATATATCCGATATGCCTTCGGTACGTTCAAACTTGATCAGCGTGGGCCGCACACGGATTGGTCCTCAATCGACACAGACAGGGCTGCGCACACAAGACTCCATCTTGATGCGCCCTAGCCCCTGCCTAGTCTCATTTTCATTACTAAAGTGATCTCACATCACTCAACCGAACCCGTGTGTCCCAAGCCTAAACTCGCGAGTAGATTCCAACTACTCGACTTGTACCGAAGTCCTATGAAACATTAAGCATAGCCTGTCTACTCGAGGTCTTAGACACTACCCTCACTCTTATGGATAATTCCTGGTCATGCAAGTGGGGTTTCATTCAGCCTATACCTAATGCACATTCATACATCACCCTACGTATGTAAACAAAGTAAAAACTTTATAAAAGAGTTAATGCAAACCGGGGCTTGCCTTGTTGCTGCTGGTCAGGAGTCAGTTCCTCCTCTGGAAGCAGGAAGTCGAGAACCTCCGGAGCTTCCTCGCCTTCAGCGACTACACGTTAATAAAATTCTACATGTTAACGACTATGCATATGAGTTTAGGGTAATACTTCTGCTATTAGTTCTTATAACCAGTCTCTAACAATTGGAACTCTGTTTAAGAATTTAAAGATGAACTGGGTGCTGGTGGTTTGGGCTTGGACCTAAGTACATGGTTAAGTGCTAAGTGGTTTTCCCCCTTTTCCATATTAATCTGTCAAGTGGTTAAATAGGACAGGGTGATCCAGAGCTCCAATGGAGCTGAGAATTTTTGTGTGAGTCCCTTGTCACAAGAAAACCCTCTGGACCAAACATTAGCACTTTTCACTGAGTGGTTTGCTCAGAATAATTCTTTTAGCAAATAAGAAAAGAAGAATTAATTCTGAGGTAACACCCCTGTTCATGCCCAACTTAGTGAACTACAATTTCCATTATAGCTCATAGAGTTTGCATGAATTTTCCTAGAATTTTTGGAGCTAAGATTTTCCCAGAACTGAGTTTCCAAGTTTTGGAAATTCCCTGAAATTTTTTCTGGATTCAAATGAACACAACACCTTCAAATTTGAATTGCTCTGACCAAATAACTCCAAATGGTCTGAAACTTTTACAGGGGTTCACTAATGTCCTAAAGAATATTCTGGCAAAATTTGGGGATTTTTGGATGAACCAAAATCCCTCTAAAATTCTTTTGCTGAAAAGATTTAAAGAGTTTTCCAGGATTAATTAATGGGTTTCATACAAATTGGGTTGTATATTTGGACAGATCTAGGCAAGATGAATCCAACCCAATTTGAATCACTAGATTTGGAGCTTTCTAGCAAAAGTTATGGAGTTCTAAAGTTTGGGGAAATTATGGAATTCGAATTAACCGGGAAAAGTTCAAATTCCTGACAGTGGGCCCGGCCCCCACGTGTCACCACCTCGGCTGCGCCACACGGGGACACAGGACTGTTCTCCGCATGTTCACAGCTGATCCGGTGCCACAGAAAATCCCCACACTGTGCATCGAGGGACTTACGAGCGGGCCTGGCCGGCTCGTCTTCTTCCTCGCGCCCGCTCTTTTTCCCGCGCCGCCCCCTCGCCGGCACACCTCTGAAGCTCGCCGGACTTGGCTTCCCGGCCGCCTCTCGGCCGGAAACTCGCCGCCTGAGCCTAATTCCGTGCGCAGAACACGATGGCACCGACTGCTCCGGTTGGCGGTGGCCCTAACCTAGCCGGCGACGGTGCAGCGGCTCGGGCTCCCTTCGGTTATGGCACCCGGCCAACTTAGCCCACCAAAACCTCGGTGGAAAGGCTCTACAGCACCAGGGAATCTCGGAGAAGGTAGACAAGGTCATGCCAGAGCTCGGAAAGAGCTCTAACCTAGCCGTCACCGTGAGCCCGACCCTTCCCGCCATAACCGCGGTTGGAAAACCGGGAAATACGTCGGCTACAGCCAAAACTACGCTAGGGTTGCAGAGCAAACTTGGGCGCCGTTGAGTCTAGCTCCTGTGAGCACAGTTTAGTGAACTGACGACGAGAAGGGAGTGGGAATTCGGAGGTTTCATACCGGAACGTTGTTCTGTGGTCGCCGGCGAAGTTTCTCCAAATTCTTGCTCGGTGGTTCACGGTTGGTCCTGTGGTTTGGGTGGAAGCAGCAGTGCTCACCGGCGCGTCCGGGGACGTCTCCGCTTGGGCGTGAAAGGGCCTGGTTTAGGCGGCCCACGTGCGCCCGATCGCCGGTTAGTTTTAGCTTGCCGCGGACAACGGAATTCAGGGCTCGGACACTGCCGGAGCTGGCTAGCTCTCGCGCTGGGAAGGTGAGGAACGAGGGCGTAGCTCTGTTGTGCAGGTCGGAGGGTGTTGTGGCACAGTTTGAGCTGGCTCCCGATGATTTCCCAGAGGTTGCGGCGAGCTCGGTGGTTTCTTGCGCGAAGGGAAAGAACGACAACGTTCTTCAGTCCCGTGGGATAACAGCGGCGCAGCAGCGGTGCAAGGATGCCAGGCAGCTCTCCAGCGCACGAAATTTTCAGAGGAGGTGGCTGCCGGCTGCTCCTCGGTGTCACCCGCAGCGGCGTCGGCGGCTCGGTTTACTTCGCGTGGGAGGAAATCAATCAACGAACGTGTGCTTCACTGAGGACTTTTGCAATTGTTTATTTTCCCCCAATGACAAGTGGGACCTACTTGTCAGTGCTCCCCCACCCTTCAAAAGATTTCCAAAACTTGGCAAGGAATGAATTTAAACGTTTGAAGTTCCAAACTGACCTACATTTGTATGGTTGGGCAAATTTCCCCCAAATTCAAATGTATATTTGAATTCTTTGCACATTTGGATCCTTTTTGGAAAAATGGGTAGCAAACCTTTTCAAAAATTATTGAAACTCTGCCTCCCCACTAATTTGGACCTGAGGAATCCAATTATACACTTTGATCCTTGTTTTAGATGCTGCAACCATGAGTTTGAATGCAACAGTTTTGAATCACCCTCTCATGTGTCATGTGTAAACTTCCCCCTTTGTGAAAGTGTAGGCTTTCCCCTCTAACCACTCTTTTGATGGAGGTTACTTGCTCTTCACACTTTTTCACAATCTATACACAAAAAAACTGTGGTGTTGTGTGGTGATAAAAAGTTTTTGCAAGTCCCTTTTCTTGGGCTTTTACAGGAGGTCTCTGCGCGGAGCATCTGTAGTGCTTGCCAACCGATTTACACCTCGCTGCTCTCAACCTACCCTATGGACGACAAGCAATACCTCAACAAATCGCTATCCGAATTACATCGGTTTCCCGGTTCCCATATATCCGGTAGGTCTTCAGTACTGTTCTAGCTTGTTCAATAGGCCCGCACACGGCTCGGTCCTCAATCGATACAAGCGGAGCTATGGCACCCAAACCCCAAAGTCCTTCTGCCCTTACCCTCCGCTCGGTCTCGTTTTTCTTCCCATGTGATTTATTTGCTATCTCTAACCGAGTGGTGTGTCTCTAGCCTATTCTCGCGAGTAGTTCTAACTACTCGACTTGTACCGAATCCTACACTATCTGAACATTGCAGTGGCTACTCGAGATTTAAAACCTAAGCCCAAAACCTTGGTTCTCTTGGCTATGCATTTGGGTTTTCAAACAAGACTCTAATGCACAATTATAAGAAATACTTAAAGTTCTCAAAACAATAAAATTTATGAAACGGATAATGCAAACCGGAGCTTGCCTTGCTGCTGATCGTATGCTAGTTATTCCTCCGAAGTGATAAAATCTAACACCTCCGGCTCCTCTTCGACCTTAGCGACTACACAAGATAAACATGTATGCGTGTCAATTTAAATGCATATGAGTTGAATTTGATATTGTTAAGACTCTAAGTATAGATAGACAGGCCCAATGACTCTGAAATTTTTACTGTGGTTTGAATACAACCTAAACAGAGACTTTGCCAAATTTCATTTGAAGAAAAGCTCATTTTGAGCCCTGCACAAATAAATCGGTATTTGGCCTTAACTAGAACTCTTAGGGTGTTCTAAGGATTTTTATGGAGCAAGCCATGACTTTCTGGAAACTAGGTTTTTAGAGGGTTTTAATGGAATTAGTTTCATCTATTTTGAAGATTCCTAGCAAAATATATGAGTTAAACAAGTTCAGAGAAAATCTGAAAAATGTTTCTAGACATTTTTCATTTTCTCTGGAATAGTTTCATTAATCACACTATTAGGTGGATCAAATGAGCTCGGATGGATCTGAAATTTGTATGGTATCTCAGGGATGTTACAAGGAACATCTTGGCCAAATTTCAGAATTTTTCACTAAAGGGTTCTCCAGTTAAAATTCTAAATAATTTAAAATTTGAATAATTAATTCTAGAGAATAAAGATTTTCATAAAGTGAAACTTGATTTGTTGGAAAGTACTCAGAGAGATGAATCCAATAAAGTTTAGTTCAATCGATTTGGAGTTTCCTAGCCAAAGTTATGTGCGTTTGAAGTTTGAACTAGAAACTGAAATTTGGAAAATGTTTAAATCCCTGCCCGTGGGTCCCATGTGTCCGGCTTTCTTCCACCTCACGCCAAACGCACCCGACAGCGACGGTCTCCGGTGAGGTTCGCCGGAATCGCCTTCCTGACCACCTCTCGGGCCAAAACTTTCCGCCTCCTTGTTATTTGCCACGCTGAACTCGTGTGTAAGGTCGCCAACGGGCGGCGAGGCCCGGAAAGGTGCGTGCACCGGCGACAGTGCCCGCTAGCATTCCGGCGACCTCTATCGAGCTCAGTTCTTCACCAAACTTTCGGATTTTTGGCTCTAGAGCACCGGTGGATCGTGAGGAAGGTGGAAATGGCAGCCAACACCGGTGAAATGGCAGGCAAACCCAAGCTCCACGGTGACTCGAGACCGTTTCCCCATGGCGGCACGAAAAACAGTGATAACTCGGGCATTTCTAGATCTTTTTGCTCGGTTCTTCTTCGAGGAGGGGCGCTAGGGAGTGTAGAAGCTACGTGCAAGTCAGCTCGGGTGTTGATTGATCATGTAACTCGAATTCGAGTCTCAATCGAGCTCGGTTATTCTACACTAGGGTTCAGGAAAAAGCAAAATTCTCGCTCTAGGGTTGATCATTTGCCAAACGGCTTTCGGCTACACCTTCTAAGCACGATGACACACCTTTCTTGTGTAGGGAGGTGGAGGCGAGGGTGGCCGTAGCTTGCTGTCCACGGTGAGCCGGTTTTGGTTCTGCTGGGGTACCTCGGAAGTTCGGCGCTGTTCTTCGATTTGTGGCCAACAGAAGCCAGCAGCGCCAGAGTTGAAGAGGTAACACGCAAGAGCACGCTGTGGCGATCGTTTTTGCTGTGGGAAGCTCGATCAACCGAAGCTCGAGTGGCGAGGGCGATCGGGCGACACATAAACTGTTATGGCGTGTTCTTCACGGGAGAAAAATCACCGAGGCGCGGGTGTGAACGAGGGGAGGTAGAAAACTCGAGTTGTGCTGCTTGTGTGCGTGATGAGGACGACGAGCGGCAGCTCCAGCGTGCGCAAGCGAAACAGGAGATGGCGCCGGAATTTGGCGCAGTGGCGCTCGCTGCTGCATTCTGAGAAACCGAGCGCCAGCTCTTCCGTCGGTTTGATCAAGTGAGAGGCTGACAGTGGGTTCCACCATTTGAATTTGTCCTCACAAATTCAATTTCTACACTGTTGCAAATCCAATTGTAGATTTGGTTTGAATGAATTTGTAGCAATTGTGAACTGAAATTCAAATTTGATTTGAATTTAAGCAAAATAGCTCATGTCAAGATCAGCTCCAATTAGAGTGGAAATTGGTATGTGAGCTCACAAAAATATGCTGAGTGTGAATATGAAATCCACTTTTGAATTCATGGGCTGAAAGGAGTTTGAATTTGAATTTAAATTCAAACTAGCTCTTTTTACTAAGTGTACCTAAAAATACCACAAAAAGGCTTTGGATTTGGGTGAAATTTGACATGAGCATTCCTAACAAAGTTTAGCAGTTAAACACATGCTCAACCCCCATATGATTCATGTGAAAAATCAAACTTTTACATTTTATGAGTTTATCTCCTAATGAATTTCTTGATGGTGGTTACTTGCTTTTCAAATGTGTTCATATAATTTCCTTAAATAAGGTGAGTTTGGTGCGATAACACTTTTAGCAAATGAAAAACTTGGGCCTTACAGATTTCCCTATACCCAGATGTTTGCCTTGCACAAGGAAACAGGAAGCTCAATCCATTCAGACAAGTGGAATTCTGAAGCAGAGCAAAATTGATCAACTGTTATAACTCCAATTTGTTCCATAACAGGAATGTTGGTTGATTGCTCGATATCACTGTGAGCAATCAACAATCGAATAGCAGCCGGCACAATCAAATCATTGCCTCAATAAAATCATTAGCCTACATCTCGACAAAATTTCAAAACGATTCTACAAAACTTATTATGAGACCTATATCTCAAGCCTCAAAGAGCAGAGCAAAATTTTAACAGACCAACAACAAAGAACAGGATATTCAACATACAACATATGTTGTGGAGAAGCATTCTTTATGGGCTCAGACATTACTGGTCAAGAGCTCCCTTCAGCATATGCAACCCTTCCATTGAAATGCTTCTCCGTACTCGGAATCTTGGAACCTCGATTTGATGGGGTGGATCTGCCGAGAAGCATACAACAACTACGGTTAGGTTATCACAACAGTCCCGCTTCAGCGCTTCTTTGACAAGCTCTTGTGAGCATCGTTCTGGGTCATTGTGCTCCATAAGCTCTTTCCTTACCATTGACACGGCACACTGGCTGCTCATCACATCCCAAAGGCCATCACAGCCTATTATCAAGAACTCGTCTTCCTCCGTAAGTCTAACCTCCCGAAATTCTGGTTCTGGAGTGAGAGGGCATACAGAGCCTTTGGGACCTTTCATATGCCAATCACCAATCGCCCTTGCTACAGACAGCTGCCCATTTAGATAGCCATCAAAGACAGTGCCACCAAGATTCTCGATTCTGAGCCTTTCAACCTTGCAGCTGGGTTTGTGGTCTCTTGAGAGTTCAACAGCTCGGCCTCGCTTTCCTAAAACTGCTCGACAATCACCAGCATTTGCAACAAGTAATTTCCTGTACAATTTGAATGAGGTAAGTGAGAGCAAATCTTGAGATGCTATAGAAGATAATGGATCTACAAGACTATAGAGGCTATATTATTTTTCCTTTTTTGATGCTTTCAGGTTGCATCTTGAACTTTGTCAACCAATAGAGGTCATAAGGCTCCAAGAACAGCTCGGTACAGCGAAGAACCTTATGTGCAGATGTGATATTGGAGGTTGAAGCAATAAATGCGAAGGTACTGTCAGATATTAAGTGTTACAACAACAAAAAAGTGCATCTACCTAAATCCGTGAACAAGGGTTTAATAATTATGTGCTCTTGTAAAGTGTAAAGGACTATGTAACCTCAGCTAACAAAAAAAAATTGTTGTCATATAATAAATAGAGACTACATAATATTGACTAATCACTAAAGCAATGTACTGTCATTTACAATTTACCTGCCAAATATAAGAACCGTCAATGCTGTGGTCCCAGAGTTATGATCAAGGGAATGGGAATCCGCAATGGCATGATCAGCCTTTACAAACGCACTTCTAATTGCCATCTCCATGCTGTTGGGGAAGTGACAGTCTTCGGTTATGTACTTCAGAATATTTTTCCGAACAAAACAGGCAGCATCTGTACCACCATGGCCATCAAACACCTAAATATTTCACAGAAAAAATATTAAAAGTGTGCAATGTGATGAACAGTTAAATTTCATCAGACATGCCAATGGAAACTTAATTATCAATTACAAAGAGTTTTATCGGTAGTATGTGTTACCAAAAGGTCCAAAACACAAACAAATGCATTATCATTACGTTTTTCCTACTTTTTAATCTAAGACATTTATAACTGTCCATGTGGAACTGATTCCTCTCAGTTCAATCATTTCGACCATCATGATTCATGAATACACTACCCAACTAATTATACATGTTCAAAGATAAACTACTCAACCATTGCAACATTATTGCCGTTCACACCAGAATAACTCATAGAACCATAATGCCCACGCACATCACAAATTATTTAACTCCAACAGTTAGGCAGTACACTCTGCAATCAATCACTGCACCAGCAATTTTATGGTAACTAATAATGCAGCTCACCCCATAAAAGGCACCCGGTGCAGGGATGCCCGGGCCACGCACCCCGAGGTGCTCGATAAGGTTGTCAACACAGACATGTTCGTCCTCCATGTACGATTTGGGCCCAATATCCGCGCAGCTCCCGGATCTAAACACTGGAAGGAAGCCCGGACGTATGTCTGTGGGCGAGATCAAGCTCAGCGTCCCCGAATCCAGCTCCTGCAAGGAAAAGAGAGGACAAATGTCAAAACTGCTTCGGTACAAACGGCGGGGACAATGAGCACGGGAGTTATAGTGGGCGTGGTTACAAATTCTGCTGACGCCGCGGCGATGCGGGCGCTGCTGGCGCAGTGGCGGATGGACGTGAGGTGGTGACGCGGCGGCTTGCCGCCCACCGGAGTGCTGCCGCCGCTGCTGCTACCCGGCGGGGTCTCCGGCTCCACTCCTCCGCTCATGTCTCCGGCTCTCCGCTACTCTGTCTGTGATAAGAGATAGCACACGAAACAGAAGCATTTCAGAAAAAAGATGCAACTCTCGCATTGGCTACCGTCCCTGCAAGAGAAGAGTAGTTAGGGAAAATTGCAAGTTTTTATGTAAAGGTATATAAGACCACTCTTTTCAATCCGCTACGATTCACAGGAGGCCCCGGGAATTACAGGAAGAGAATCAATGGAAAATTGCAATATCCAGAACATCAACAACAGGAAAGAAATGAAAATTGCTCGTCCGGATAACGATTGTGGACCGATAAAAGGACGACGCCATACTGAAGCTCCGAGCCGGGTGCGGCAGCCCAGCCGGGGAAAACGGGATCCCAACATCAAAGGGGATAATCCAACGCAACCGGACATGGAGATTGCAAGGTTCCAGGCAAGAATGGATCAGAGAGGGTGGCTCACCGCCGGGGAAACTCTCGTCGCCGTTTGTGGAGTCCGGATGCAGGGTCGCCGGAGGAGGTGGGTCAGGTCCCCGGAAGCGGAGTTTGGTGGGTGGCGATGCGGAAGGGGGAGGAGCAGGGGAGTCAGGAGTGGCGTCGATTTTTCGAGCCCGGTTTGGGGTGGGGAGGGAGAGGGGACCGAGGGGCGACCTGGTTTTTGGTGCGTGCTGGGTCGCGTGGCGTGACGTGGCGTGGCGTGATCCCATCCGCGACCGCGAGCTGCAGCTGTGCACGGCTGGGCGCGGGGCGTTCAACGGTGGGCCCCGCCCGCGGCCTTCTGGTGCGGCTCCGGCGTGCATTCCGTGTCCCTGTTGGGGTTCTCTCGTTTGTCACGTTCGTTTTCCCTTTGCCTTTTTTGTTTGGTCTGGGTGGTTCTTCTTCGCCGCCAACGGATGGCCATGTCGGTACGTGCTTTAAGAACAAAGTTCAGCGTGGACTTTGTGCCTGTCTTTCGTGTTGTGTTTTTCTTCTTTTTTTTTGTCTCTCTGTGTACTCGGATTTTTGTCCCTTTTTATGAGGAGGGTTTTCTCTTTTTTTTTTGAAGGAGCAGAGGGGATTTTTCTTGGTACGTAGTACACATTTTCTAATCAGAGTTGAAAATCTCACCACATCGTGATGGGAGTACTGGTTTTGTTGATTTTGGTGAAGGGTCCATACATTTCACGTGGCCAAACTGTAATAAAAACTTTTACGAATTAAACTCATCCGACGACCTCGTTTGCCCATCCAAAATCTTTGAATGGCGAGCTACATTCTCTCAACATCTGTTGCTGCTTGGCTGAAGGGATGGGACTGAGTCATTTTTAGTTTGGTACGAGGATGAACGACCGACGGAGCCGCTTTGGTTTTTTTGGGGTGAATGAATAGGGATAAGACACAGATAAAATCACCTATATACTTGGATGGTGATGAATTTAGTCCGTCAACATGAAGAGATATGTTGAAAAAAATAAACATTTGTATGGTCATATGCCGGATTCATTTATGGGTATCAGTCAAGGCTAAATTAAAATGTTTTACATCAATTTTTAGAAGCTATTTTTGAAAACAAAATGTAAACATATTTCAGTTAAGACTAAATTGGAGCAAAGAAAATACATGTGCGTCCTGGACTCGCTTACGTTGCTAAGTGATACAGTATCAACGAACAATCGTGGAATCATGTGCGGCTATCAATTTTCAGCTCAGTTTCTTCCCACGGGTCGCATGTTGCCACCGCCACAGACCAGCATCTCGTAGCGCGCCCACGGCAACACGTGTAGATATTAAATGATGAAAGACAACTCGACACAAATTCATCAATGGCATGACATAAAGGGCAGATTTGGGCGCGGACGAGTTTAAAAGAGAAAAACACAAATCGGGTGTCATAGTTTTAAACTACTACTGGGGAGATGTCAAGACCTAACATTACGAAAATTGAAATTTAAAGAAGGAAACATGTATAAGTAGCTGTTTGAGTACACACAACTTTTATCTTATAATCATTGCATTTTTTTGCATTTAAGTCTCTTCACATATCAGAAGAGAGATCGTGTGGACTTAACAAACTATTTACACAAATACACTAAAATAGTAATTGCATTCTAAACACTCCATACGGAGACAAACAGATTGAACCTGGTTTTAAAGGATCGAGGCTGACACGCCTCAAAATGCTTACTTAGCGGGCCGAGCGTGACACGGCGTTGGATCCCGATGCAGGTGCGCCGGCCGGGAACAAGCGGGCTTGGCGTTCTGAGCACAACAATTGTAAATGGGGCCCATAATTAGCTGGCCTCGTCACAGATACCGGCCCAGGAAAACTCGTGTCAGGGCACGCCCACGTCGCACGCAGAAGGCGCCAACTTCCCTGCCGCTGAAGCTAACTCTCCCACGCGGAAGCACTTTGAGGCATAAAGTTCGGAACAGTTAATGTTATCTTTGGCCCAAGTTATTTTATAGCTCAAATGACATAAATTTGACCCACTATAAGTAATATAATTTCCGTTTGATATCTTTTTCTTTTATTTTCTGGTCCTTTCTTCCCTATATCTAATTTATTCTTCTTTTTGTTTTTAGTTTAACACATCATTTGGTATAATATGGATTATTCTTATGTGTATGTTAATTATAATGTTAGTATAACACGCATCCATATATTTATTAAGACTCACGTGTATGCTTGAGACTTTCATATTTATATTACATTTTATCTTCTACGGTATGTTATTCATTATGTTTTCACACCTTTTTTGTTACAACATCCTGCGCGATTTAGGTAGGACTTTGGAAGATTCCATCAAGATGTTCCGTGTTGTAATTTCATTAGTTCCATTAGTGAAATCACATTGGTCCAGTAGTACAATATAATTATTTTTAAAAATTTACATTTAACACAGTACATGGTACCAATATATACAAGGACTCGAAACAAGGATAATTTATTTTTAGAACAAATTATTAGGTAGCATGAACAAATAAATACATATTGGTGGAGAGAAATTATTTACAGGGCAGGAACAAAATTTTTGGAATGTGAAAATTTTATTGATAGCTTGAACAAATATTTTGTACTGATTAAATAAATTATTTAATATACTGAAAAAATATTGTGTATATGGAATAAGTTTTAAATTGGTTGAAGCAATTAAGTTATACTGGTGGAACAAACTGTTTAGATTAGTTGCCCACGAATGGCCCACGCACATAATTGTAACGCGCATTCATAGTGAAACTTTATTTTTCTATACTTAGAAGTTTTAAAGTAAAGTTGGAGGATATTGGATGTAATTTATGGTTAAATTTATGTTAATTAAAGATTTATTTAAAATGCCTTATATTTTAAATATCTACGTCGAATTAGGTTGCACGTGAACGAATATAATGCAAACGACTTTCTAGTGTAATCGCGCAAAAATCTCTCATGAACCACACGATTTACATTTTACTGCGATTGTACTTTTACATATAAACCCTCCTACTTGGCAACATAAGTTGATAAAAATAAGTGTGAAAGTGAGAGGATTTAAATGTAAAAATATAGTCACCATACGATGTGCATCGTGTGGTATAGGAAACTTTTTTACATTATTGCATCGGACGGCTGTTTGCATTCTAGTCCTTCCATAGTTGCACAACATGCTATCGGATAAAAAAGGGGTCGAAAACAGTGAGAAGCAGTCAATATATTGGGATTTTTTTATTTTTGGCATTGTTGTTAAAGGATTTAATATTAATAACATCCAAAAAAATTTATTTGCAAAACTAGCCACTCAATCGTCCACGACGTGGATGATTTGTCCACGTGGACGTCCTGTCGTCCACGCCGTGCACGATTGGGCCACGTATGCAGCCCTGTCGTCCACAGCGTGGACGACTAGGCCACGTGGACCATCCTGTCGTCCACGCCGTGGACGACAGTCCAGGAGGCTTGATTGCTCTCTGCAGCAAATATTATAAGATTAAATTTTTAGCATCAATTTAAAAATGCTTAGAGATATTTTTACGAAATATTTTTACAGAATTTAATGTAGTATATTGTGTTATGATTTTATGTAAGTTGTTTAATTTGATTTTTGTTTAATAGATTCTATGTTACGGAATTTTGAATTATGTAACACGAACATAAATTTTATTATTTCTTGTTATGGATGTAAATGTAATTAAATTTAGCAAAATAACAGCAGCACTTGATTTAAAATATTCGGATACATTACGAAGAATTGATAATCGCATTTTGATCCAAAAAAAGTCATAACCGCGCAATTCGGTTACGGTTAATTTGGTTTGGTTTTGCGGTTAACCGCATTTTAATGTGTAACATAGTTTATTGGGCAAAAGTGATAATAAACACGTAAAAAATAAGCAATAAATATACCAAAATTATATATATGTGCCGGTGATGAGTGGAAATTATTAAGATTAGGTTGTACTATGAGAAATTTTTTGGTGAGGATAAAGATTAGTACTATTAAACTTTATATTTTTTGACTTATATGATAGTGTGGGTTAATACTTTGGTTGAATCGGTTATTCGGTTAATACAACATGATAACCGCATAAATTTCGGTTAACCGAAATACACAAAAATGATAACCGTACTTGATCAAAAATTTTGGTTAACCACGTATTTCGGTTCGGTTCGGTGCAGTTTGGTTTTGCGGTTAACGGTTAAACATGCCCACCCCTACATTGCGAGCATACAAGTTGCTCCACATTAGTGAAACCTAGTTCTAACGGTTATGGTTTGGCTTGTGGTGAGGATATTCGCAATCTTTGTTGTCGTTAACGGGCGTAGCACCTATGTATTCAAATAGCTGTGACTCCATTTCCGCTAGTTCACCAACCATCTCTCGGTTTCGATCTTGTAAATATTTAATGTAATATTCAGTTGCCTTGATTGACGGTGGGTCAACTCAGAGTGTGTATCCGCAATTATCATCATCGAAGTAACACTAGTTAAAAAGCAAAATATGGTCAAAATGACAATATTTTACCAAAAAATTAATATGTATTTTGAAATTACTCCACCGTTAGGACAACGAAAGAATCGACGACCGCTGCCCTCCCTTCCATCCTTCATTTGCACAACACAATCAATGGCATAGCACCATTTGGGCCACTCTTCTTTCGTGCTATTATATGGACGAAGAGGATTGAACACACCAAAATCACTCTTTGTTAGAACTGGGAATCTGTCTACCGGTGGTTTATACCAATCAGGACCACCCACCAAGTAGTCGGGACGCACCGATCTAATATTTTCCACCTCTGTCCTAACACGACCTCTGCTCGTCATTGTTTTAGTACTCTCTTCGTCCACTCTCAGTTTGTAATAGTGACTCTTCAAGGCGCTATGACTTTTATAGGGCTAATGTCATCCACCCCGTGGACGACTCGTTTATTATATGGACGAGTCGTCCACGTCGTGGATGACTCATTTATTATATAGAAGAGTCGTCCACGTCGTGGACGACTCCTTTATTATATGGATGAGTCGTACACGTCGTGGACTACTCGTCCAACTCGTGGACGATTTTAAATCGGTTATCAGGAACACTTTTTCATTTGTAATTGGGTGTTTTGATATTAAAAGAGTTATTATTTGTGACATAAAGTAACGTGCAAAAGTAGAGATATAAATTCATTATCGTAAAGATATGATACATAGGGTGAAACAAAAACAAAAAATAAATTACACAATAAATCAATGGCTAGCACGCTTTCCACGTGCACCACTAGCAGCGCTACGCGCCACTCGTACGTGGTCCGCATCGTAAGTTAGCGGATCAGGAAGGTTTCTGAGCCTAGAAGGTGCTGGCGGGGTCACATCGTCCATCGGCTACGTCGGCTGCGTCTGCTCCGGAGCTTCTTGCATCTGAAGAAGCGTGTCCGCCATAGCATCGGCGGCATATGCTTCCCAGTCAAAAGAGACTCCCAATTCCTGCTGTGTAGCATCGGACCCGTAAGATGTTATTTGTCAAATTATTGAATATCCATAAAAATTAATAATACAAATTAAAGTGACACGTACCACTGCACCAGTTGGATGTCCCAACAATGTCATCGGGACACGTCGAAAGCACTGCACATAAAACAATATTAATGACTACGTTGAACCTATTTGTATAAATAAGTAATATATCTACGTCATACCTCGCGGTGGAACAGTCGTCGCCGGTGCGTAGAACGGCTGTTGTCCAGAGGAGTCTTCACGACAAGACTCCGTGCACGATAGGGACATATGCTTGATAGCGTCGGCACTGTACTTATGCATTTTTTCCACGCTGTTGCGTTCTCTTCTGTCGGGATGTACAAGCCGTGATCCGCCCTTTGTACCATAGCCCTCGCATCGATCTCGACACTTCTAAGCATCTGAAACTGTAAACGAAAACATGTAAGTAAAACAAATTATAACAAAACTTATGCAACTAAGAAAATAGTAATTGGAAACTTACTGCTAGTAAAGTGTTACGATCTCTATGTCGAGGGTACGTGTCTGTCATTGACGCGACGTGTGCCTCCGGCTCTGCTGGGACGTACGAAACTCGCGTACGTGTACGAGAGACGTACCAACGTAGGTACTCATCGTACGATTCCGCGCTGAACGGGTAGGCATCCGCGATTACGTCCTGAGGTGCCTCTGCCCACTGCTGTACCCAAGCCTCCATGCGAGGCCAGAAAATAGGCGTACAGAAACCCTTCCGTGTGTGCATGCGAGGAAAAAAATAACGCTTCTCAGCGATTAAAACTTATGTAAGTTAAATATAAATAAAGCAAAGTACTTACGTGTGTGCAGTAGATGGAACTGCGAGACCCTTAGGAACTGGGAAGACCTGCTGTCGTCCGAATTGTCGCATAACTCTGTGAGGAGAGTACTCCTCCACGCAGATGTCGTACACGAGAGCCTTCCGTGTCCACCACACGTGCACATCTCTCGTGCACACCGACGACAACCCAGTGGGTGTGCGACGCTCCACGGCCTCGTACGAGAACGGAGTCCATACGACGTCGCTGCCTACCTGTAGGCGGTCAAACGACATTGTATTTGTATACTCCGGGTAACCTATGTGCACATTGTCGTCACCCCAAGTACGCTAAAAAAATATTATAATGAAACATATAGTTATGTTAATAATGAACATACATATTTTACAATATTACGTACCATGTGTCGAGTCCACAATATACCCATCGTTGGCATGTCCTCCTGGGAGTTCCCGTACAAGGCATCACCGTATGGGGTGACGCCCACCCTAGGCCAACCTATCGAGAAACGCTCGTACGCCCAGAGGATCAGCAATAACGGACAACCAGATAGTATGCCATCCATCGCCACCTATGAACAATAGAAATGTTAAATGTCATTTGGTTAAGAAATGATAAGTTTTGAACAATGTGTTTATAGTAACTTACCTTTGTACATACTGTACAAAGACCTCGATACGTGGCCGCTAGCACGGATGAACCCCAACTGTACTGCGGAACTGTGTGAGGGGGACTGTCCGCTATCTCTCTAGCGAAGTAGATCAGACGCTTGTCGACCGCGTCGTTGTGTGAGTTTGTGAACAGGATCCTCCCAAAAAGCCATAGAAGGTTCGCCTCCAAGTGTCTGGAGATCGTGTACTCATCCGCGTCTGGGTGGATATTCTCGGGCTAAAAGGAACAAATAATTACGTATTGTTATATTAATTAGTAATGACGATATATTATATAAGAAATCTAAATAAACTTACTTCAAACTGCTGCAACCAAGTCTTCGGTGGACCTGGTCTTGTCTATCTATGATCGGTCTCACCGGTCCGTGCCTCTGAGTGTGCCTCAGGTGTAGCACGACGCTAGAGAAACGGGCCTGTAGGTCCTCGGGCCATCCGTCCGACAAGTCAGGCCTACAAACGGTCTGCCCGGCGAGCGGAAGCCCTAGCAGGTAGGACACGTCCTCAAGTGTGACTGCCATCTCTCCACAAGGCATGTGGAAAGTGTGTGTCTCTGGTCTCCAACGGACGACCAACGCAGTAAGTAGGGAACGGTCATAGGTTAGAGTATCTTATTGTGTAGTTAAAATCTTGCTCAATTGTGTTGATAATAGATTTAGGCTCAAAAGAAATATTATCAACGATACGAGCATACATGTGATTTACAACAAACTTGGATGTTAGAGCAGTATTGCATTTTTTAAGATGTTGCAACTCGCACGAATGATCAATCACAATAGAACACTTCCAAAGGCTACTCCATTTCTCTGCACATCCGCGAACACGAAACGGGCAACTAGTTGATAAGCATTAGACATCATAAAGTTTCTTAGTGGATTGAGAAACTTTAAAAGATCTTTTCATTGAAAGAGACCAATATTTAACAACATCTTGCAAAGCTTCTCTATTTTTAAAAAGAGACCCCGCTGTTATCGTATTGCCGTGGTAATCCAAGGCAAATGATAACCTCCGGTTACTCTTAGGTTTTCAAAATTTGGATTACTCCAATCGGTAGGGTCAGGAGGTTGAACTTCTTCGTCAGATGAATCGTAATCAGGAATATTATTATAATCCCTATCCTCAACAATCATATGATGAACTATATGTTCTATATTCTCTCCTTCATCTGCTTGACCAGTTGCCTCAGTAACAACTGTATGTGACAATTCATTATAATCATCCTCTTCAGCTTCACCACCTTTATTATCTTCCACATCATCATTTTGATCCTGCGTCTTATTGACTACTTCCTTGGCTTCAATCCGAATAAGAAGTATGAGAGGCCAGGCATATTGCATAGCTCTTGAAAAATAAGCACGCCACACGGGTGTTCCGTTTAGCGGTAGTAGTTCCCAAAAATGAACGTCACTTGAACGGTTGATAATTCCGTTGATTTTCAACTCATATTCATCCTCACTCAGTTTAAAAACATTCAACAACCATCTGTATATACCCATAAATGTTCGTTCCATTGGACTAGGTATTCCCCGATTTATAAAAGGGAGTCCTGATAGATCTACTCCACTCGAATTGTACCTAATTTCGTCATCTTCATAAAAGATTTGAAATTCTACTTTATTTGACATACCTAGCATACGTATATACGTAATTTATAATTGCCACAACAAGAGTAACCAGAATTAAAACAAATTGTATTAAAATAATAAATTATACTAAACTATAAACTAAATTAACCTAATCAACAAGATAAATTAACTAAACTATAAACTGAATTAAAAAATTGTTTAAATCTAATAATAATGCTTAAATTAAAATTTAAAGTTTGAACTAAATTAACATAACTTAATTTAACCTAATCAACAGGATAACTTAACTAAACATAATAAAAAAATAAACTAAGCTAGGAACCTATAATAAATAAACTACACTATAACTAAAATAATGAAACAAGATCTAAACAAACAATTAAATATAACATAAACTAAAATTGACGACTAATATAAAATTTAGATTGCATACTAATTAAATCCTACTAATGAATAAAATTACAATCTAACTTAATTTTAAAAACAATCTAACTAAGTCCTAATATGAAACTAACTAAGATTAAACTAGTATTTAAGTATAAACTATCTAAAATGCATAATTAAAATAAGTAATTTCATAAATTTTTATTTGTTTCTACAGTAATTTTACAGTTTCCTTTTTCTTTTTTCTTTTCTTTTCTTCTCTTTCTCTTTCTTCTCTCCCTCTTCTCTTCCTCTTCCTCTTCTCCTTCCTCTTCCCTCTCTTTGTGGTGTTTTTGTGTGGGAGATGGTCCTCCCGGAGGGTTGCTTATATAGGAAAACCTATCGTCCACGGCGTGGACGACAGGACACGTCGGTCCAACGGTACCGTGACCGTTGGGCCGACGTGGAGTCCACGTGGGCTCCTGTCGTCGACAGCGTGGACGACATCGTCCTGTCGTCCACGGCGTGGACTACAGGATGTCCACGTGCACAAATCGTCCACCCCGTGGACGATTGAGTGGCTAGTTTTGCAAATAATTTTTTTGAATTTTATTAATATTAAATTCTTTAACAACATTGCCAAAAATAAAAAAAATCAATATATTGGTGCTGGTGTTGCTAGCTTGTATTGGGCTGAAGAAACGGTCACCTATTGCGCTAGTTAACTACAGGCTGCGTCGCTCCGAAGTCCAACCCAGTCAGCGAGAGACGTCGCAACCCACAATCGCCCGCGAGCCACAGGCCAGTGGGCCACCGTCCGCTTCCGAGGAAGCACGTGCTGATGCGGAAACCGCCGGCACGTGCCCGTCACGCATGGGCACTTGGGAAGTGTGTAGTGAGAACGACGGCCACAGGGCGGTGGACATGACGGCGCCGGTGCCAATCATTTCTAGTGAAGTACGCGTGTCCCCAGAAAAGCTTGGATTTTTTTATCAAAAAAAGCTTGGATTTGCCGGGGTCAGGACAGGCTCGGGACCGGAGCCGACAGGAGTGCAGGACACCGGCGGTTGCACTTGCGCACATGGCTCAACTGCACGCGTCTGGTGAGACTGGTCAATGGATGCAACGACTGCAGTAAACGACGGCCATGGTCGGAGTACAAGTGTAGTTCTCTTGGCGGCAGACTTTAGACCGGTAGCACCAGTGAGCGGTATATGGTGCGGGACTGGGATTTCCAGTTCCGATCAAAAAAACAAACTGCACCGAGCTACTGAAAAACGGTTGCTCTACCCCGTAGCTACCGAGATATGCCCTGTCCTCCGCAGAAAATCTGTGCGGGACAGCGTCCGACATCGTGACCGTTGGCTTCGCCCAAAGAGAGGAAAGTGGCAACCAAGTATGGAGGCAGCAAGCGGGCGCGGACGTGCAGGGGCGAGGCTGCGAGCGGTCTGCGGTGAGGAGGACGTCAGCTGCGGTGAGGAGGCCACCGGCTGCGGTTGCTTTGCATGCTTCGATCGAAGTGTGCTCGACGCCGATGAGGAAGGAGAAGGTGAGGAGGGAAAAGACGAGGATTAGCCTACCCCTGCATCGCAGGCCGCGAGCACCACCATTCCGATAATGGCCGCCACACCTGTGGAACACTCATGGCCGTCTCGAGAATGGAGTCGGCGCCAGCGGAGAGCTAAGGGTGGGATAGCGCTGCTGCCGTTTTGGGCTCACTCAACGGGTGCACGCTCGGCGGGCGAGGCTGGAGAGAGATGGGCTAGAGAAAGGAGGCGGCACTAGGGAAGGTTCGGGAGAGGAGATGCATAGGGAGATACGTGGGAACAAAAGGAAAGCTGGGAGAGGAAAAGGGGATAAAAGAAGGAAAAGAAAAAAAAAAGAAAACTGGAAAGGAAAAAATTAAGAGAGGGAAAAGGAAAGAAAAGGAGGGGGATAAAAGGTAATATGATATAATATAAAATTGGTGATAGTTGATATAGAGTACTGTCGGTACCCTGCAAACTAGGTACCCCGCGTGGAGGGTAAAAGACAACCTAGGCCCCGCCTCCCTGCTGAGGCGGGCGCTAGCGTAGCCACGTGTCCTTGGCCCCGAGGTCAGCCTCGGGGCTGCCACGTGCGCTTGGGCTCCGGAGCCCACACGTGCCCTTGGCTCCGGACCGAGCCTCCTCACTGAGGTGACGTCCGAAGCTGCCACGTGTCGGTGGGCTTTGAACCTCCTCCCTGCTAAGGAGGGCTCTGGAGCCGACACGTATCCAGAGCTCCGGTCTGAGCCTCCCCGCTGAGGTGAGGTCCGGAGCTGACACGTGTCGGTGGGCTCTGAACCTCCTCCCTACTGAGGAGGGCTCCAGAGCCGACATGTGCCCTTGGCTCCGGTCCGAGACTCCCCACTGAGGTGAGGTCCGGAGCTGCCACGTGTCGGTGGGCTCCGAATCTCCTCCCCGCTGAGGAGAGCTCCGGAGCCGACACGTGGCCTTGGCTTTGGTCCGAGTCTCCGTGCTGAGGTGAGGTCCGGAGCTGCCACTTGTATCCCAGCTCCGAACGTCCTCCTCGTTGAGGATAGCTCTAGGGCCGCCACGTTCCCCACGATCCGTCGTGGGTCGTGGGTCGACGAAGTCAAGCTGGAAGTGCGCTGTCAGGCCGTGTATTCAAGGCTCACACCTTCTCTAGAAGAATGCCGCACGGCGCATGCCTCCGTCCTCCGCCTGTTCACCATTACGGTAAAAGACAGGGCGATGAGGCGTGACAGCAGTACAGAGCCACCCAACGGCAAAGAGCCGCCCAAGCAGAGCGAGAAGACGTGGTAACAAGACGGCGTCTTCATCATCACCTACCATACGGACAGGGGCGCTTAGCGCGCGAGGCAGCAGGACTTACCCCCCCCCCCCCCCCCCCCCCCGACTACTCTACTCAGGGGGTAAAACCCTAGATCACGTATAGGGTTCATACAGCTTCGAGGCCACCTGTCGGGCCCCAAGCCTCATCTTGTGCAATCAGCATGAGTCGAATGGGGCCATTCATTGCGGTGTCTTCTTCGCGTTGACACAACTCACTGTGGAAGCTTGCCCGTTGCTTTTGTGTGGCTCACTAGCTACAAGAGACGTGGCATTTTGGTATTTCCATAGTACCCACATCCGACAGGACTATTGACTGACTGAGATTAACAACAAACGATGGCAATTCACGGATAGTGCTAACACATGGCTATGCCCACGAGCCAAAACCCATGTGCCTGTACCTTGTGCCTGTTATCTGTGATGGGCAATGGAGGTTGCCAGTGCTTGTCATCTATGAATATCTTATGCTCGCAGGTACATATGCTTGCCCAACGACGTGACGCGAGCACATAACTCATAAAAGCTCGAGTCTCTTTTAAACAACAACAAACAAATTAACAATAGTTAGAGTAGAAACAATAAATTGCAATGTCCATAATGTTGAAATATATCAAGATGAAGCCATGCCGGACTACAACAAACATAGATTAGAGGATACTGATTGTAACAAACTTGATATAGATAACTTACGGCCGAAGCTTTGGTTGCGTAGGATAGGATTGAATAAACAGTTTGTTATTGTCATGAGTAGTTAGTATCGCAACCATATGCTTAGCTGTTGTTATCTCATGTACTCGTTTTTCCTATAAATCAACACGAAAGCCCTGCGGCCAGGCCTAAGCAAGGGTTTAACCCAATTCAACATGGTAATCAAAGCCTAATCTCCACCGAGAAGTATTCCGACCGAGAGTCCAAGAAGATGGCAAACTCGATCTCTTCGTCGACAGGATTCAACACCCTGTCACACCATGTGGAAAAGCTAACAAGGGAGAACTTTCTCCTATGGAAGGCTCAGGTGTTACCTACCATCAGAGGAGCCCAACTCCACGACCTTCTTGACGACACTATCAAGAAACCAGAAGAGGAGCTCATGGTGAAGAAGGAGGATAAGAGTCTAGAGAGGATTCTTAATCCCGATTATCAGACTTGGCTTGTCCAAGATCAACAATTACTCAGCTATCGGAACTCAACTTTGTCAAAAGAAGTTCTTGCGCAGGTAGCTATGTACTCTTCATCGACTGAGGTATGGAAGGCAATCCAGGAGAGTTTTGCCTCTCAGTCAATAGCACGTATCATGCACTTACGTGCAAAGTTATCAAGCACGAGAAAAGGAGACATGTCGGTGGCAGTATAATTTGCAAAGATGAAGGAGTATGCAGATGAGATGGCCACTGCGGGTAAGAAACTTGATGAAGATGACATAGTCTCTTACATACTAACAGGCCTTGATGCAGACTATAACTCATTGGTTGAGAATGTGAGCACAAGAACAGATGCAATTTCGCTATCCGACTTGTTTGCTCAACTTCTTGCTACCGAAGCTAGGTTGGAAAGACAGAACCCATCTAACTAGTACTAAGTTAATGCAAATTCTGCTACACGAGGAGGTTTTCATGGAAGAGGAGGCCATGAAGGTGGTCGCTCAAAAAGAGGAGGACGAGGGTGGTAAGGCAGAGGCCGAGGAGCCTCAGAAGGATGACCGGTGTGCCAAATTTGTGACAAAATTGGCCACATTGCCGCACGGTGATGGAAGAGATTCGACAAAGAATTCAGACCTAAAGATCAATCTGCAAACAGCGCTACAATGTCCTACGGTGTGGATACCTACTGGTATACCGACACCGGGGCAACCGATGACATAACCGGGGAACTAGACAAGTTGGCGGCCAAAGAAAAATACACCGGTCAAGAAAGAGTACACACTGCGAGTGGCTCAGGTATGGTGATTAACTTTGTTGGTAAATCTACTTCGCAGACTCCTGCAAGGAAAATTCATCTTAATGATATTCTCCATGTTCCATCTGCCAAGAAAAACCTTCTTTGAGTACATAGACTCACCACAGATAATTCAGTTTTCCTTGAATACCATCCTAATTATTTTCTCGTGAAGGATCAAACTACGAGGAAAACTCTCCTACAAGGCAGATGTGAAGGGGGACTCTATCCGTAGCCATCTCTAGAACAATCCTCTTCATCAAAGTGCACGTTCCTCACCACGAAACCTACATTAGCAAGGTGGCATGACAGACTTGGTCATCCTTCCATGGCTATAGTCAATAAAGTTGTGAACAAGAATAATCTTCCCTACTCCATAGAGTCTAGCAAAACTCAAGTTTGTGATGCATGTCAACAAGGCAAGAGCCATCAGTTGCCCGTTCCAAAATCATTTAGCATGTCGAAAAGTCCATTAGATCTCATATTTTCTGATGTATGGGGTCCTGCCCCTACTTCTGTTGGAAGAAATAACTATTATGTCAGTTTCATCGATGATTTCAGCAAATTCACTTGGGTATATTTTATTCAGCACAAATCCAAAGTATATCAGAAGTTTCACATCTTCCAAACTCAAGTTGAGCGCATGTTCAACAAGAAAATAATCTCTGTGCAAACAGACTAGGGGGGAGAGTATCAAAAGTTGAGTTCCTTCTTTGAACGAGTAGGGACTTCACATCAAGTCTCTTGCCCACACACACACCAACAAAACGGGGCAGCTGAACGTAAACACTGGCACATTGTTGAAATAGGACTCTTCCTTCTAGCCGGGCATTCATGTCATTGAAATTCTGGGATGAAGCTTTCGCTACAGCAGCCTATCTTATAAATAGAACCCCCTCCAGAATTATTGACTACAAGGCTCCTTTAGAAAGGTTGTTTGACACTACACCCAATTATACTCAGCTTAAGGTGTTTGGCTGCGCACGTTGGCCAAATTTATGTGCTTATAACACTCACAAGCTTGCATTAAGGTCCAAGCAATCTGTGTTCATAGCATACAGTCCACTACACAAAGGCTACAAGTGACTAAATGTATCAAGTGGAAGAGTCTATATATCAAGGGATGTTGTATTTGATGAAACAATATTTCCTTTTGAAAGGCTTAACCCAAATGCAGGTGCACGGCTAAAAACAGAAAAACTTCTCCTTCATCCAACATTGTTAAATCCTGCAGGGTCTGCAATAGGGAGTAATCAACAAGTTAATTCCCTAGAGAATGCAAATTCTATTGATATATCTAATCCTGTTGAAGAAAGCCGTGTTCAAGTGCAGGAAACAGGCGCAGAAGATCCAGGCACAGAGTTTGAAGCGGATCCCCCTGGCGCCAATACAGAAGAGCAGGGAGAAAATTATTGGTGTCAGGAGGCGCGCAGTCAGGTGCAGAGCCCAGCAACAGCTTCACGCGTGATTGAAGAAACCGACAACCCAGCAGCAGACCAGTACCGGTCACGTCGTGCGACGGGTGGAGCTGTCGGATCAGCCTCAGGGCACTTGCTTAGAGGTGTCAGATCAGCCACGGGGCGCTCAAGTGACTCAGGTCCTACTGACACACCTGCACAAATTCATGTACGAAGCCTGGGAACAAACCAGCAATTTGCGGCAATACAACAGAAAAACTCGTTATCAGATGCTCCACTTCAAGCACGGACGATCCAGTACGAAGTATCCTCATCAAATAATACTGGAAAGAGTTCAATCACAGTCGGACGTCCAAGAACAAGGTTACAAAACAATATCTCTAAACCTAAATGGCGCCTTGTACCAAGAAAAGGAGTGAACAATATAATTGACTCTAAATGGGTATACAAAATTAAAAGGCATGCAAACGAAACGATTGATAGATACAAAGCTCATTTAGTTGCAAAAGGATTCAAGCAAAGGTATGGAATTGATTATGAAGATACTTTCAGTCCTGTAGTTAAAGATGCTACTATCAGAATTATCTTATCAATTGCTATTTCTAGAGGTTGGTGCTTAAGACAATTAAATGTTCAAAATGTTTTTCTTCATGGGGTTTTAGAAGAAGAAGCATATATGAATCAACCTCCAGGATATAAAAATCCACAATATCCAAATTATGTCCACAATCTAGAAAAGGCCATATATGGACTAAAACAGGCTCCGAGAGCATGGTATTCACAATTGGGATTGAAACTACTTCATCTTGGTTTTGTCATGTCAAAAGGAGACACATCTCTGTTCTTGTACAAGAAAAATAATGTTATGATTTATCTATTAATCTATGTTGATGATATTGTTGTTGCTAGTTCCTTAGAAAATGCAGTAGAGGCATTACTGGAAGACCTCAAGAGAGACTTCGCTTTAAAATACTTGGGAATGTTACACTATTTCTTAGGAATCGAAGTGGAACAAATAAAGGGAGGAATTCTACTTAATCAGAAGAAATATGCTATGTAAATCATAAAACGAGCAGGTATGCAAGGATGTAAGCATGTTAGTACTCCCTTGTCAGTTACAGAAAATATTCTGCATACACTGGTGCACCGCTTGGATCTGAGCAAGCAACCAAATAAAGCTTGTCAGTTTCTTCACTCTCCTACTACAGCTCATATGACAGCGGTAAAAAGAATACTAAGTATGTACAAGGAACAAACAATTTTGGGATTACATTTTTACAAGATAGCTCTCTACAAATCAATGCCTTTTGTGATGCTGATTAGGCTGGGTGTTTGGATGATAGAAGGTCAACTGGTGGTTTTGCTATATTTTTGGGTTCTAATCTAATTTCTTGGAGTGCTAGAAAATAGCTTACTGTATCAAGGTCTAGCACAGAAGCATAATACAAATAACTGGCAAATGCTACAGCTGAAGTTATTTGGGTACAAACGATATTAAAGGAACTAGGAGTGACACAGAAAGAAGCACCTTGTCTCTGGTGTGATAATTTAGGTGCAACTTATATGACAACAAATCATGTGTTTCATGCTCGAACAAAACATATAGAGATAGATTATCATTTTGTGAGAGAAAGAGTTGCAGACAAATTATTGCACATCAAGTTCATATCTTCAAAGGATCAAATAGATGATGGCTTCACTAAAGCGCTACCAGAAAGAAAATTTATTGAATTTCATCACAATCTCAACATGGGATGTTAAGATTGAGGGGATGTGTTGAAATATCTCAAGATGAAGCCATGTCGGACTACAACAAACATAGATTAGAGGATATTGATTGTAACAAACTTGACATAGATAACTTACGGCCGAAGCTTTGGATGCGTAGGATAGGATTGAATAAACAGTTGTTATTGTCACGAGTAGTTAGTATCACAACCATATGCTTAGCTGTTGTTATCTCATGTACTCGTTTTCCTATAAATCAACACGAAAGCCCTGCGGCCAGGCCTAAGCAAGGGTTTAACCCAATTCAACACATAAAACTTCAACAAGATGGGACTAAGTGACTGACGCGACCATGCGATATGATTAATTGTCTGTAGTTGGTAGGAGTAGGAAGACACAACAAATAAAAGCTAGGGCACGCGAAAGATAAATGAGACTTATCGAGCCATTTGGGTTCATTAAATTCACGAGCTTTGAATCAAGCTTGAAGTTGACTAGTTTATATTTCAAGCTTAGCTTAGAACGAGGTTTTAATGAAGCAAACTCGATCGATAACTCACGAGTATTGAGTTTCATTGACAACCCTACCTGGCGAGAGAGAGCGTCAGACCACCTAATGCACAACAAGAATACAACTTTTTCCTGCTAGCAAACTTATAACTATTATTACTATCCTAGAGAAATACTCCGAACGCTCTGTTTGGATACAGTTAAATGCTCTCCATTCGACTTGGATTGAAGGGGGTTAAAATAAAAATTAGTTTATTTTTTTACTCCATTTCACTCCCATGCACAGGGATGTATTATACCCAAACAAGCCCTAATGGAGTTAAGGTGTCCTTTGTTTTGTCTTTTGCCGATGACCGTGGAAGTCATGTGTGTTCCTAGTTGTAGGATCGAAGAGCACGTGAAAAACTACCAGAGGGGCTGAATGGTAGATTAAATCTTTTTCAACGGAAGCTAGAAAACCCCTCTGCAGAAAGCAATCTGTTAGAGAAACAAGTGTGTGCGATCGACCTAAACGGGTTCAACTGTGACAAGAGTAGTAGAGATTATAGGGAATCAAGTCGCGAAGGCACTATAACAAGAATCACGAAAATTCGTCAAGTAAAACTCAAGTTATGATGAAAAGATCGAACATGGGTCAATCTGTTCTACCCGAGTAAAAAACAGATCTGCAACGCTGCAAAGAAACTCGTGTAACTAAAAAACTTGGTTGTAACAAGAAACCCGATCAACTCAACCACAATTCCTCCCAAACATGGTTGTCGAACCTCATCTCCTCCCTAAGACTAGTTCAATGGATCACCGTCACCAGCCATATCTTGACCTAGGGCAACACCTGCACATGAATAACACTAAAAAACACCATTTATGACGGCTAAACTTATTTACGGCGACCTTGCAAATAGCGGTCATAAAAAAAGTTATTTACGATAGACAAATATGGCCGTCATAAGTAAGTACTAACTTACGACGGCTGCCACTAGGCAGTCGTAAGTTAGTACTTATTTACGAAGCCCAACCCTAGGGCCATCGTAATTAATATAACTGTCGTAAATAATACTTCATTTATGACGGCCCGGGCGTGGGCTGTTGTAAATAATGGTTTTATACCCGCCCAAACCGCCGCTGTCCGAAGCACCGCCGCTGCCGCCCGCCGCCTACGGAGCCCCGTCCTCGCCGCCCCCGACTTCCAATGGACCACCGCCACCTCCGACGCGGCGAACATCGCCGTCGCCGGACCGAATCAAGTAATTGGTTCGGATTTTAATTATTTAACTTAGTTAATTGACTCATTAGTTATTTAATTTAGTTAATTTAGTAATTAATTATTAGTTATTTTAGTTATAATTGGTTATGATTTTAGTTATTTAATTTAGTTAATTGATTGATTAGTTATTTAATTGACTGATTTTAGATATTTTAGTTATTTTAGCAATTGGTTCTGATTTTAGTTATTTAATTTAGTTAATTAATTGATTAGTTGTTTAATTGATTGATTAGTTATTTAATTTAGTTAATTTAAAAATTGATTGATTTTAGTTTTTTAATTTTTGCTTTACTCCCTAACGTCGCTGCCACCTAGGCATCCAGCCCCTCGTGCCGCCCCGTCGACGCCTCACACCCCCGATCCCGAGCCTGCCTCTCAGCCCTTCCCCCGAGATGTCCTCCACAGCCGCCTCCATCGCCGCCCACCACCCCGCCGTCTGCCGCCGCCACCTCCACCGCTGGCCACCGCCCCCTCCATCGCCGCCCACCACCCTGCCGTCTACCGCCGTCGCCTCCACCGCTGGCCGCCCCCCTCCCCGCCCCCCGCCATTCTTTCGAAAATGTATAGGCGAGAGGCCGTGACGATACACGAGGAAGGGGTACTGTCAGAGTGTAAGCTGCAACACTCCCCCCGGCCTGTTCGGAAGCAGCCTGTGAGGTTCTTTTTTTCGGAGAGGGCTTGGCACCCTTCGCGACGTGGGCTCGAGGGAGCAGTATAACATAGGGATTTACGTGGTTCAGGCCGCCGGAGCGTAATACCCTACGTCCATGGGTGTGCTTGTTCTATTGCTTGAGCGTGTGTGCTTCTGCGTTGTGTGATCTCGAGGGCATGGAATCGGAACCCCCTGCAGGGTGGTCACCCCGGTCCATTTATAGTTCAAGGCGGGGGTGGTTACAATGAGGCTTGGGGCCTGACAGGTGGCCTAGAGCTATGTGAATCCTATACACAATCTAGGGCTTCATCCTCGTAGTAGAGTGACCGACAGGAGAGTTAGGTCCCTCTGTCTGGCGCGCTGAGCGCCCCTAACCGCATGTCAGGTGATGATGAAAACACCATCTTGTCACCGCGTCTTCTCATCCTGCTTGGGTGGTTTAGTGTCGTTGGGCGGCATTGTACCGCTGTTAAGCCTTCGCCCTGTCCTATCACCATAATGGTGAATGGGCAGAGGGCGGCATCGTGCCATGCTTCTAGGGAAGGCGTGAGCCCTGAATGTGAAGCCTGACAGCGCACCTTCTCCTTGGCTTCGTTGACCACCTGCCCATGACTGGTCGTGGGGCACATGGCGGCTCTGGAGCTCTTATCGACAGGGAGGTGACTCGGAGCCCGGGGACACGTGGCTGCTCCAGACCTCACCTCAGCGGGGAGGCTCGGACCGGAGCCCGGGGCACGTGTCGGCTCCGGAGCTCTCCTGAGCGGGGATACGGCTCAGAGCTAGGAGACACATGGCAACTTCGGACCTCACCTCAGCGGGGAGACTCTGGCCGGAGTCCGACGCACGTGTCTGCACCAGAGCCATCCTCAGCGGGGAGGCGGCTCGGAGCCTAGGGACACGTGGCAGTTCCGGAGCTCTCCTCAGCAGGGAGGATCAGACCAGAGCCCGGGGCACGTGTCGGCTACGGAGCTCAAGTGCACACGGTAGCCCCAGGGCTGACCATGGGGCCCAAGGCACGTTGCTTGCATTGGGGCCCGTCTCAGCGGGGAGGCGGGACCTACGCTGTCTTTTACCCACGACGCGGGGGTACCCGGTTTGCAGGGTACCGACAGTGGCCCCCGGGCCCATCTCGGGGGAGGCATTGAGCCCGTAGGTGGGGCCCCCATCTCTCTGCGTAGTGGCTTTTGAACCTGTGCTTTGGAAACCGAAGCGGCAACAATCTTTTCGTAGTGGACGAGTGGTTGTACCTCGGAGATGAAAAGGTTGCACGTCCTTGGTGTAGTAGGCACGTTTAGTCAAAATAGCAGTGTGTCGTCGTGTTTACACCTGATTTGACGGGTCACGACGAAGCACTCGAGAGGTTGCCTCGGGGTAATCACTGCAACAGCCCATGGGTCGCAGGAATACCACGCTGCTTCCCTCGGGAACCGCCGGACGTTCCCGAACTTTTACTCGCCTATCCCGCCAGCGTATGACTAGTGGACCTGAGTCCTACCTGTCATTGGTGGGGGCGAATACTAAGGCGACGTGCTCGAGGGGTTGGCTCGGGGCACTTAGTGCGGCACTGGATGTCAACTGGTTGGCTCGGGGCAACTGGTTGGTTGTTACTGCTCCACCACGCCTCTTTTCCCGGGGACCGCCGGATGTCCCCAAGATGTTACTCTCCTGATCCCTGGTGTCTGACGGATGGACCTGAGTCCTACCCATCTACGGGGGAGGTGAGTGTCGAGGCGTCGTGCCCGAGGGGTTGCCTCGTGTCACTTACTGCGGCAACTGATGACTTGGTCGCACCGCCTTCCTCGGGAACCGTCGTACGTTCCTGAAAGGTTATCCCCCAGCCCCCAGTTTCTGACAGGTGGACCTGGATCCTACCCATCGTTGGGGGAGGAGAATAACCCGCGACGTGCAGAGGTGGAAGCCCAATCGCCAAGCATGTTGCCCTGCTAGAGGTCGTGGCTGAGTATAAAAGGGGGCCTTTCGATGCTGGATGGCACCCTTCCTCACCATGTGGCCTTTGCTCTCCTCTTGCGTGCTGGAAGTCTCTCCTTCCCGGCACTCTCACCCACTAGATGCTCTTGCACTGGTTGTCGTATTCGTCCACTTTTGCAAGATGTTCGTGTGTGTGCCGCCTTTGGTGAGGCTCTGTGGTGCATGCCTCCCCTTGACGGCCTCAAATAGAAGCACAAGCCATCCTTACAGTGTGCCGGTGGTAGGGGAGGCCGTCGGGGAGAGGCCTCTCGACTCGCAGTGAGTCCCTAAGCCAGTGTTCAGTGGGGCATGTCCTCTAGGCTCCTCGCTAAAGGAGGACTTCTTGCGAGTACCGGGGGAAGGTTAAGTCAGTGTGATCAAGCTTAGACAATAAAAACTGCCATAGATGACGTTTTTGGCCCACGCGGCATTGGACGTCACTGTTGTCTTGGTCCAACATGCGTTGCTGTCATCCTCGGTCTTATACTACAGGTGATCGTCTCACTGCGTAGAGATTGGCTCGGGGGACAACCAAGCAGGCCACGGAGCAGGAGATTACTCAACTTGTAGCTGTTGAGTTCCTTAGTTGTCTTGTACCCCCTTTTGTATGCCAGAACTCTGTTATTGGTGAAAGCATCTTTGTTTCAAGTCTTTCATTAACCTATGTCGTAGATATAGAGTTCGGACCCTTAGCAGCGCAAGGGTTCGGGATGACTTAGCCAACGTGGGTAGCTCCTTTTGCCAATGTCTTGAGCTTGTTCCTCTGGGTCCTTAGTAGCGTAAGGGCCCAGGGCGCTCCGACAGTGTGACTACCACTTCTTCCAGATCCTACCACTGTGCTAAACATTGAACTTACGTAGGTGTTCTATGTTCTAAGGATTGGGTAGAGGTACCCCATCCTCTGTGGCTAGGCGCACGCACCCGGGACGACATACTTGTGTTACTCGGAAGGGCCCTTCCCAGCTGGGGGAGATTATTCCCACCTTCTCGAGAAAGTATCCGTTGCAGCACTAGGTCGCCTACCTCGAGCTGTCTACTCCGCACGAACCACTGCTGATAACGCCGGAACGCTTTACGGTATCGGGCGTTTCGGACAACTGCTTGCCACCTTCGCTAATTGACAAGGTCGATATCTTCACGCCAGAGCTGGTCCTGCGTGGCTTCGTCATACGCTCGGACACCGGATGGCCTCAGCCTCATACATCAGGAAGAAGGGTGTTTCCCCTGTCGAGCGATTGAGGGATGTGCGGCTAGCCCATAGTGTACACGGAAGCTCTTCAACCCAATCGACACCATGCTTCTTCAAGCTGTTGTAGGTGTGTGTCTTGAGTCCCCTAAGAATCTCGGTGTTGGCTCTTTCGGCTTGACCATTACTCTGTGAGTGAGCAATGGAATCATAGCAAACTTGGATGCCGAGATCTTCACGGCAGTCTTGGAATACTGCACTGGTGAACTGGGTCCAGTTGTCGGTGATGATTTTGTTCAGGGCCCCGAATCGGCAGACGATTGACTTGATGAACTAGACTACTGATTGCTTGTTGATGGTTACTACAGGGGTAGCTTCCGGCAACTTGGTTAACTTGTCTATGACGACGTAGAGGTACCGACACCCTCCGACATATCTGGGGATGGTCCCAAGATGTCCAGCCGTCACACAGTGAAGGGTCGTGAGGGCGGGATCATCTGCAGCGTCTACGCTGGTGTGTGGATTTGTTTAGCATGGAACTGGCACGTCTTGCATCTCATGACTAGGTCGATGACATCTTGGAGAGCCGTCGGCCAGTAAAAGCCATGTCGGAAGGCTTTACCGACCAGCGTGCGAGATCATGCATGGTTCCCACATTCGCCTCCATGGATCTTTGTGAGCAGGTCGTGGCCCTAATCCCGGATTATGCACCGCAATAGGACGCCATTAGCGCCACGCCGGTAGAGATCCCCTTCTACGAGCGTGTATCTCTTAGCCAACTGAGCGATCCGTTCAGCGGATACACGTTCATCGAGAAGGAAATTGTCTTTCAAGTAGTCTAGGACCTCTGTGATCCATGCACCAGGACCTATTTGAGCACTTGGATATTGAGCGCCGGGTTGCACGGAGCCCCCGGTGACGCTTACGATCCTTGGCGGGCACCATGGTAACATGGCCGCCGAGACCGCCAACTTCGAGGTGCTGGTCCTGCCTCCTTCGCCCGGTTCGGCCTGCCAGGCGGTAGGTTCGTAGCAACTTCCTTTCAAAGACCCCCTCAGGCACCGTAGCCCAAATGGAAGCCTTCATTGACAGGTCTTCGACTATTGTGTTATTGGCACGAGGAACATGGCACAAGTCCAAGGATAAGAAGTCCTTCTCCAAGTTATGTACCTGGAGGAGATAAGATGCAAGATGTGGGTCATTGCAGCTACACTCTCCCTTGACTTGCTTGATGATCAGATGATAATCACTTTTGACCAACAACTGCTGGACACCGAGGGACAACACAGTTTTCAACTCGAAGATGAGAGCCTTATATTCTGCCATGTTGTCCGTCGCCTTGAAGTCAAGTCGCACCATGTATTTGAACTGCTCTCCGGTTGGTGTAATGAACAGAACCCCCGCTCCGGCACCTTGCTTCCGCAAGGAGCCGTCAAAAACGAGAGTCCAGTAGGGCCCAGTGAAGACCGGAGTTCTGGGCTCTAGTTCACTGATGTCCTGGTCCCCTGGCTGGCATGGTGGTGGGGTCCACTCTGCCACGAAGTCAGCTAACGCCTGACTTTTCACCGCATGGCGCGGTAAGAAGTCCAGCTCGAACTCCGCCAACTCCGCAGCCAATTTAGCCACATTTCCAGTGGCGTTGGGACTGTGGAGGATGGTTCTCAGTGGGTATGAAGTGACCACCGAAATCTTGTGAGCTTGGAAGTAATGGTGCAACTTCCTTGATGCAACGAGTACTGCATAGAACAATTTGTGTACCTCTAGATATCTTGCATTGGCAACGTGGAGGACCTCGCTGATGAAGTAGACCGGATGCTGGATGGTTTGGACCCTCTCGGAGGGGTACAAAGCGTCGTCTAGTAGAGGTTCGGGACTCGCCCCCCCCCCCCCCCGGCCCATGGGCCCGGAACTGCACTCTGGGAGCTCGGACCCAGGTACGCACCGGTCGCCGGGTCTAGATGGCTGAGACCCGACTAGTTCTTCTTGGGGTGGTCCGGGACCCGTGGCCCCTAGGCCCCCGAGTCCGGATCTGCATTCACGGAGCTTGGACCCGGATATGCATTGATCATCGGGTTCGCCTGCTTGGGACCTGATTACTTCGCCATCCCAAGGGTCTCCAGCAGTGTCTGAGCCCTGGGGCTTTCGACCGATGACGGCAGGAGCCTCTTCTGTGACTTGAGGTCGATGGAGATTTGGCCGCTCCGCGACCAGAACCATGCTCACGACCTCGATTGTGGCGGCAATGTAGAGGAGTAGTGGCTCGCCTTGTTCAGGGGCCACCATGATTGGTAGCGTTTTGAGGACCTTCTTCAGCTCCTGGAATGCCTCATCCGCCTCCTCGGTCCATACGAATGGACCGTTTTTGCGTAGAAGATTGAAGAACGGAAGAGCTCGCTCGGCCAGTCTAGAGATAAACCGACTCAGGGCAGCTAAGTGTCCGATAAGCTTCTGCCTGTCCTTGATGTCGACAGGGGTCCGCATCAGCTCTATCACCTTAATCTTCTCTAGGTTAGCTTTGATCCCACGGTGTGAGACCAAGAAATCGAGCAGCATCCCGGCAGAGACCCCGAGGACACATTTATCTGGGTTCAACTTCGTGCGTATGGAACACAGTCTGTCGAAGACTAGGGCTAGGTTTTCGAGCAGTGACGCTTGCGACTTAACCTTCACTACGATGTTATCAACATAAACCTCAACCAAGTCCCTAATGATGTTCCCGAACGTCTTGTGCATTGCACGCACAAAAGTAGGAAGAGCATTCTTAAGACCGTAACGCATGGACACATAGCATTATACACCATCTACTATGATGAAGGCAGTATGCTCTTCATCTTCCCTAGACATAGGTATCTTGTGGAAATCTGAATATGCGTCTAGGAGACATAGTATATCACAGCCAGACATAGAGTCGACTATTTGGTCTATACGAGGGAGAGGGAACGGGTCCTTTGGACATGCCTTATTGAGGTTATGTAGTCGATGCACATATGTAGCTTCCCGCCAGCCTTGGGGACGACAACAGGGTTGGCCAACCATCATAGATGGTGGACCTCTCGGATGAAGCCGACATCGAGAAGCTTCTTGATTTCTTCATGGATGAAGTCTTGCCGCTCGATGGATTGCTTCCGAGGCTTCTGTTGGACCGGTCTGGCGTCAGGGTGGATCTTCAGTTGGTGCTCAATCACCTCCCTAGGGACCCCAGACATTTATGATGGTTGAAGGCAAACACGTCAACATTGGCCCGGAGGAAGGTGACGAGCGCGTCTTCCTATTTGTCCCCCAGGCCTCCGGCGATTCGGGTGGTCTGGGTGGAATCAGGACCGACTTGGACGACCTTGACTGGTACGTCTTAGCCGCTCGAGGGATGCACACAGGGTGCAGATGTCACCCCTCGATGACGCATACTTGGAGGCGGTCGACTAGCTTCAGCGTGACCAGAGGCGGCCTCCTATGTTACTGCCAGCGCTGAGACACCCGTGGTGTCTTCACCGCGAATCTTGAGGACACCACTCGGGGTTGGCATCTTCAAGACTAGGTAGCCGTAGTGGGCTACCACCATGAATAGGTACAGAGCTAGTCCGCCGATTATGGCATTGAAGGGGAGGCTGACCTCCGCAACTTCAAAGAAGACGCTCTTTGTACGGTAGTTCTCAGGCGTCCCGAATGTCACTGGGAGGGAGATACTACCGCAAGGGAAGATGGGGTCCTCACCTACCCCCAAGAATGGTCTTGATGAGGTAAGCTAGGACATAGGGATCTGCAGCTTCTTGAAAGTTACAAGACTGATGATGTTGATGGCCGAGATGGTTGGGGCGAAGAGGAGCGGCACCTACCCAACGCCTGCCATGTTCTTGGGGCAGTCGGAGGCGTCGAAGCTGATCGATGTCTCCATCCATTTGCGATGTGGCACCGGCCTCGGGACTGGGGCGGCTGCTGCCACTCCTCCACAGAGGTTCTTGACGGCTTGTCTGGACGAGACATCGGAAGAACCCCCGTACATCACTCAGAGTGTGCTAACCGCTTGGCCTACGGCTTGGCCAGACCTGCCCGCTCTAGAGCGGGGGGTAGCCTCGTCCTCTCCCGCCTGGAGACAACGGTGAGGTGGGCGAGAAGGCTCGCCATGGGAGGTGATGTTCACCATGGTCGCTAGGAGAGAGCGTAACCCCCCTACCTGGCGCGCCAAATGTCGTAGTGTGAGCTACGACACTCCTCCCGGCCTGCTCGGAAGCAGCCCACGAGGTTCCTTTTTTCCATAGGGGGCTTGGCACCCTTAGCGACCTGAGCTCAAGGGAGCCGATGAACACAGGGATTTACGTGGTTCGGGCCGCTAGAGCGTAATACCCTACGTCCATGGGTGTGCTTGTTCTATTACTTGAGCGTGTGCGCTTGTGCGTTGTGTGATCTCGAGGGCGTGGAATCGGAACCCCCTGCAGAGTGGTCACCCCGGTCCTTTTATATTCAAGGCCGGGGTGGTTACCATGAGGCTTGGGGACCGACAGGTGGCCCTAGAGCTATGTGAATCCTATACACGATCTAGGGCTTCATCCTCTGAGTAGAGTGGCCGATAGGAGAATTAAGTCCCTCCGTCCGGCGCACTAAGCGCCTCTGACCGCATGTCAGGTGATGATAAAGACGTCGTCTTATCGCCGTCTCTCCTCGCCCTGCTTGAGCGGCTTAGTGCCGTTGGGTGGCACTGTACCGTTGTCATGCCTTCGCCCTGTCCTATCACCGTAATGGTGAACGGGCAGAGGGCAGAGGCGTGCGCAGTGTGCCATGCTTCTAGGGAAGGTGCGAGCCTTCATTGCGAAGCGTGACAGCGCACCTTCTCCTTGACTTTATCGACCCCGGGCCAACGACTGGTCGTGGGGCACGTGGCGGCTCTGGAGCTCTTGTCGACAGGGAAGTGGCTCGGAGCCCGGGGACACATGGCAGATCCGAACCTCACCTCAGCGGGAAGGTTCAAACCGGAGCTCTCCTTAGCGGGGAGACGGCTCGGAGCCAGGAGACAATTGACAGCTCCGGGCCTCGCCTCGGCGGGGAGGCTCTGGCCAGAGCCGGGGTTACGTGTCTGCACCAGAGTCGTCCTTAGTGGGGAGGCGGCTCAGAGCCCGAAGACACGTGGCAGCTCCGGAGCTCTCCTCAGCGAGGAGGCTCAGATCAGAGCCCGGGGCACGTGTCGGCTCCGGAGCTCAAGCGCACGCGGTAGCCTTAGGGCTGACCATGGGGCCCAAGGCACGTGGCTTGCGTTGGGGCCCGTCTCAGCGGGAAGGAGGGGCCCAGGCTATCTTTTACCCACTATGTGGGGATACCCGGTCTGTAGGGTACCAATAGGTGCGATTGGGAAAACGCGCCAATCGACCCTCAAGTCGTTTACGCTAGCGGAGGCGGGAAGGCACATGGATGGTTAGTTGGTCATTTTATTTATTTCTTTAAAATCTTGCTTCTTGTAAATATTATTCTTTTATTCTTTTGTAGGTTTGCCATTTCCAATGGAGTTGTCGACTCGAGGGTAGCGCGACTGTCGAAGTGTTTTCCTACGACCCTTCCCCCGGTCTGCTCTGGGGCAGCCCGCGGAGGTTCTTTTTTAGGAGGGCTAGTGGTTTCAAACGTCGGAGCACGGTGGCGAGATGAACATGAGGATTTGTGTGGTTCGGGTTGCGTGAGCATAATACCCTACGTCCACGGTGTGGTTGTTGTATTGCTTGCGCCTATGAGTGTGTGAGGATGCCGGGTTGCGAACCCGCGTGTGAGAGTAAGTTGGCTGGGTTGCGAACCCTTTGCCCGGAGGCTGCCCCGGTCCTTTTATAGACCAAGGTCGGAGCAGTTACAATGTGGCCCGAGGCCTGATAGGTGGCTCCGCGGCTGTCCGTACCCTATAAATAAGCTAGGGCATTTACAACTATATGTGATATCGCTATCGGAGGAGTCAAGGTGCGCCGCCTGACACACCGGGCACTTCTAACCGGGTAGCGGGTGATGATGAAGTCCCCGTCTTGTCGATGCGTACTCTCGCTCTGCTAAGCGGTCTGTGTCGTTGGGCGGCACTGTTCCGCCATCACACCTCACCGCTCCGTGTTGTCACCGTAATGGTGACCAGGCGGAGGACGGAGGCGTGCACCGCGAGCCATGCTTCTGGGAAAGGCGCGAGCCTTGAATGCATGGTCTGACAACGCACCTTCCTCTTTACTCCTTGGCTACCTGCCTCTTGCTTGTCGGCGCGGTGTCCTGGTGGCTGGCCCCCGGGACGCGTGTCGTCACCGGAGCTGTCTTGCGGAGTAGCGAGGGGTCCTCAGTCGTTGGACATATGGCAGCTCCGGAGTCCTCCCATGCTGCAGGTCGGGCCTGGGGCCGTAGGACACGTGGCACCTCCGGAGCTCTCCTTGGCAGGAAGGGACGCTTGGAGTGGTTGCCCACGTGGCAACACCGGAACCCTCCCATGCCGGAGGTCGGGCCCGGAGTCGTAGGACACGTGGCACCTCTAGGGCTATCCTTCGCGGCAGGCGTGGCTCGGAGGTTCCGGACACGTGGCAGCGCCGGAGCCCTCCCTGGCGTGAGGTCGGGCCCAGCGCCATTGGACACGTGGCGGCTCCGGAGCCATCCTCGGCCAGTGGAAAGGCTCAGGGCTTGAATACATGTGGCAGCCTCGGAGCCTTCCTTAGCGGGTGGTCGGACCCGAGGCCAAGGGCACGCGCCTTCTCATGGATGCTCCTTAGCTGGTGGTTGGGCCCAGCATGCAGGTTGGGTTCCTGTCTTCGTTTGCTCTTACACGCGGGGTACCTGGTCTTGAGGGTACCGACAGCAACCTTCGATCATCACTCCATCGACCTAGGGTTCCTCCATCGGGCAGACAAGTCATCGTCTCTCCCAGAGCAAGATAGAGGAGCTCCATAGGGAGAGAGACGAGATCCGGAGAGAGAGAGAGAGAGAGGAGCTCCAAAGGGAGAGGGATCTAGCCCGTGCCGCACAGGAGCAGCAGGCCACCTACACAGCAAACTACATGGCTTAGATGCAGGCGGCAGTGGAGGTAAGTAATTGAATATAAATTAATTTAAATTCATATTATTACATTAGTATATTTGTTTTAATATTTTGCAATTACAGGCCTTACCTCGACAGAGTGGGCGGCAGATCCCGATCCCTACGAGGCAATCGTCAGAGTTGCCCCCGCCACAAGTTCCCCACCATATGGACATTCAGATATACATGTATTGTGTTTTTTATTTGCTATTTTCTAATATAAGAAAAACTTAGCGTAGTTGAGGGGGGGAGAGTGAGAGTGAGGGGGACATATAGGGAGTGAGAGTAAGAGATAGTGGTGGAGCACTACATGAAACATAGCAATTAAGGAGGGTGAAAAACCGTCGTAAATAAGCACATTACCCTCGTAAATAAGCTATTTGCGACGGTATTTACTTATTTACGAGGGTTTTTAGCCGTCAAAAATAAGTCGACATAAATAAGATTATTTATGACGGTTACCGACGTAAATAAGCTTATTTACGACGGTTAATTTTAGCCGTCGTGAATAAGTCCACGCGCCACGTGGAACGGCGAGAAACTTATTTACGACGGGGTGGTTGTACCGTCGTAAATAACATGGACATTATTTACGACGGGTGGCTGATGGTACTGTATAAACCGTCGTAAATAAGTTTTTTTGTTTTCTTTAAAAAACAGAAAATGCTGACCGATGGCTCTATGGCCAGTCCACTGGCTCGATGGCCACCAACACAAACAGTCAGAAATCCATATATAAAGTATAATATCGCAGGATATTAATCATAGAAATTATATTACAAGTCCATCACAAGACACGATACAAACGAAGCTACACATTACTACCACGGTCGCTACCTTCGGAGCCCGCAAAATCATCCTCAAGTCGTCTGCTCACTCCTGGCATGTGCGGCGATGGAGTGCGAGCCTCCGTCCCTGATGCCTATCATGTTTTAGCACATATTATTAGACTTTAGCAAGTTGAACTAGTTTTGACTTCATTTTAGCAAGTTTAACTACATAAGACTTTATTTGAGCAAGTTCAAAGTGTTTTGGTTATATTTGATAAAGTTCAACTATGTTTGTCTATAATATAACAATGTTAACTTAGTTTAGTTATATTTGAGTAAGTTTAGTTATAATTGACCAAGTATGTTTAAATAAACATAAGAGAGGTTCGTTTTTACCTGAGCTCCTGTAGTTGGCACCTGTGGCTGCTCTGGCTCGATCACCGGTGGTGGCTCCCACCGTGGAAGCTCAACCTGTTGTCCGGCCGTCATAGCCTACGAATACAAACTATTAGCACATTTTGCATTCATAGTTTTGAAACATATACATATTTGAACGACAATTACTTACCGCCATTGCCGCCTAAAACTGTAGCATGTACGAGTTGAGATACTCGTCTCTGGCCCTAGTGGCTGCGGCCTGTCGCTCTCGCTCTAGTCGGAGCTCCTCCTGAGTCCTCTCTCTCTCTCTCTCTCCGGAGCTCCTCCTGTGTCCGGCGGAGCTTGTCCTGGACACTCTGGAGCTCCAACAAGCTAGACCGGCTGGAAGAGCTAGCCTGCTGAGAGGAAGAGGATCTGGAGGGTCGTGCCTGCCTGGAGTCGACCACTCCTTGGAAGATGCCGAACCTACATAAAGATGAAAGTTTATTAGATTTTCATCGACCACTCCAACAAAGTCGTACATAGTAATTGTAGAAGATGAAAACTCACCGGCCATGAGGTTTTCCGCGTCCACTTGCGTAAGCGGCTTCTAGGATGATTGTTGGCGCGTTCTGCCACCTCCTCGCCGCAAAGCCTCCGTGGCTCCTGCCCATACCTGGTCTATAAATAAGGAAACAAAAGAATATTAGCTAGTTTGATTAACAGAATTCAATACATGTGATGAGACAACTCACCAGTGCCTCTGTCGCTGACTGAGAGCAGAGCTGGTCGGGCTGTGATGGATCACTTCCTCTGTGACCTCTCTTCCACACCTCAATCGGTGGGGTCTCCTGACCAGTTGCGCGCTCCTATGGATGCACGTGTCAGCTCAATGAAAATATGAAACAAAAACAAACATTATACTAGGTAAGTTACACTTACAAGACGTTTTTTGGACCGCAAATACCCGTCAGCACCAAAAAAGTGAGACGGGTCCGTCCCTCTACTTTCTCGACGACTGCGGGAGAGGGGCTAGAAATTCTCACCCCCCCAGCGTAATCAAAGGGCCTCGTACGCCTCCGGCCTACCTTCTAGCCACTGGACTCCTCCACGACCCTACACAAATGTCTTATTAGTTGAACGCACTTTAAATAGAAAGAGATAATTGAATAAAATAAAATTCACAATTTACCTCCATGTATTGCTCCATAGTAGGTAAGTGGAAGACGCCGCCCTGAAGTGGCCCAACTCTTGCTCGCCCAGATGTAGCTTGAAATATTTGTTGGTAGGTTGAATCTGGGCGCTCGAAAGGGCCTGAGTCACGAGCTTCCTAGCGTTGTGGTGGAAGACTAACCGGGCGTGGTCCACTGCGCCCTCGTCCTCCAAACGGTATTGTGCCTTGCATAACAAATTTATAAGTAATTGTATTTAACGTATTATAGACTACATTTGATATACCATGAAGTCGGACCATACAGCCTCCTGGTGGTTGCCGTGAGTCACGTCCTCTGCGGTCGCGTAATCGTCCCACGACGTGGCGGCGACACCGTTCACTACACCGGGGTAGTGCAAACGGATCAGACCACCGAGGACACGGTTCACCTGCTTGTGTCGTCCTTGACCCGAGAAGGAGTCATCGTACCAACCCCTAATACAGAATTTTGAATCATTATATATATAAGCTTAGAAAAATATAAATTTGAAGTGTAAGATATTTACTTACATATCGCCAATCAGACGGATAACTATCTGATCCAATGGGTTTGCTGGAGCAGGAGGAAGACTCACAAAGTGCCCGCTCCTAGTCTTGCGCACCCGACGAGGCTCCACATCAGGTGACCCAAAAGAGTGGTCAGCTGACGAACCTCCTGTCTGAGAACCACCGGACCTAGAAGCCGGCTGCGAAGGGTGGTCAGCCACTAGTGGCTGCTGTGGACCGCACTCCTCGGAGTACTCGGACGAAGAGTCGTCCTAGAAATTGTATATATATGAATGTAGTACTTATACAATTTAAGAACTTAAGAAAATTAAAGAAGATGCTATTTACCTCTGAAGACCGCATGACGGCCACATTTATTCCTTGCAGATATGGTAGCTGGCTCAACAATGCAGCCCTCCTACTAGCACTGAGCTGGCTACCCCGAAAGGCCTCGCTCGAGGCGGTGGGCAGAAAACCCCTCGCCGGTGGCCTGTCCCCCTTGCTCTTTCCCTTTCCCCTACTCGATGACATCCTATTAAATGAACAATCATTATTTATTGAATTCAATTAACAATAAGGAAGATAATAGAAAAGAAGATAATAGAATTCAACCGTGACTGGTTTTTGTTTTCGTGTCTCACGAGTCTCTATATCTTGAACATCTCCAACTAACTCATCAAGTTCTAGACCTGGCTCGATGAAAAATTAATCCGGTAACTCATCTTCTTGGTAAACCTCATCAATCTCACCGTTCAACGACTACAAAGTATCATTATACTCATCATCGTTTGGTGTAGATAACTGTTCATGGGGATTGACATTTTGTACAACCCACCAAGCACTTAGCTTTTCGCAAGGATAATTTAAATAATACACTTGCTCGACTTGGTTTGCAAGGACAAATGTGTCACATCCTCGTAGTCGTTCATTGTGTTTCACTTCTTGAAAGCATCTAGGCCCCCGTGAGGTATGGTTTCGGTGATTAATGACAACCGTTCGTTATTACTAATGAGTTTGTGGATGCGAGGTTTCACGTATATCACATCAAACGTTAATGAACTATCTATTCACACCATCTACTGCTCATTGGATACAAATGGAGACCCCTCAACGATCTATTCTAAGGGGTTATTCGATACTCATGAAGACTAAATGAAGAACTCATACAACGACTCTATTCTATCAAAATTGGCAACACAAGAAGCTTACACTTCATTAAAATATCATTTCAAACAAGTGTCAAAGAGGTCACTCAAGAAGATTCCAAAAGATCAACTCAAAACAACTCGAAGCAAACAAGTTGCACTCACCGGATCATCCGATGTCTTGCAAAATGACTACATCAGTCGAGTTTGAGTTGGTAGAAGAAGAAGACCTCAGAGCCCAGTACACACCGGATCATCCGATGTGAAGGAAGTGGCACATCGGTTGATTTCAACAGAAGGATGATTTCTGAGTTATTCTGAAGAAGTACACACCGGATCATCCGATGATGAAGTAAGTGTACATCGGTCAATTTCAACAGAGACATTATTTCTGAACCAATTCTGAAGATCAACTCACCGGATCATCCGATGATGAAGTTGAAGTAACATCGGTCGATTAAACAGTCAGATCCAACGGTTATATCCAACGGTCACATCTAACACATGACATCAGCTAATTTGGAATTCGACCGATGCTCAAATAAAGGGGTGCATTGGATGATCCGATGTTCACAGAAAAAGTCTGCCTACTTTTCCAACGGCTATCTCGTGTGGGCTGGCTATAAATACCCCTCCAACCGGCCATTTCAAAAAGTCTTGATCACCAGAGCCTCACTACACATCCTCAAGCATTCAAGACCAAGAGCTACCACTTCCATACCTCAAAACCTCTTGTACTCCAACTATAGGCTAGATCTAGCTAGAGAGAAGCTTGTGTGCGTCCATTCTTGGTGATTGGAATCTCTAGGCTAGTGAGAGAGAGTGTCTTGGTGACTTCTCTCACCTTGTAAAAGTTGGAGGAAGAAGAGATCGCTCCGGAGCTTACCAAGGCGTTTGTGGAAGCCCGGAGGATTACCATTGTACAAGGCTTGAGCTCCACCTTGCCGGAGATGGCGAACAGAGAAAGATAGTGGATTCCCTTGTCTTGGTGACTTGGGAGTGGCTATACCCTTTGGTGGGTGCCACAACGTGGACGTAGGTAGATCTTTGTGATCTTACCGAACCACGGGAAAAATCGCCGTGTCTCCGAGTCTCCGCGGGAGTTTGCATCTCTCTCCTCACCCTCTTACTATTACGCATTTACTATTTCGCACTTAATACTATTGCTTGCGTAGTTAGTTCTCATAGGGAATTGGGCTTCAACCATTAAGTTTTTAAATTGCTCTAAAATTTGAAAAAGCCCAATTCACCCCCCCTCTTGGGCGTTTCGATCCTTACAATTGGTATCAGAGCCAGGTTGCTCATTGGATCATTCTAGCTTCACCGCTAGAGAGCGAAAATGGCTAAGAATGGGGGTTCGGTTCCTACCTTCGAGGGCAAGAATTTTGCTTATTGGAAAGCACGCATGCACGCTTACCTTGAGGCAATTGCTCCCGAAGTGTGGGAAGCGACCCATGCGGGGTTTGGAAATCTTGACTATGTTGGTGACCAATTAAAATGGGATGCTAAGGCTAGAAATGCCATATATGAATGCATTAGTCAAGATGTCTTTGCTAGGATTGCTAGTAAGGAAAAAGCATGTGAAATTTGGGCATGTCTAATTTAAATACATGAGGGCTCATCTCGTGTTAAAGAACTCAAATATCACATGCTTAAATCAAAATATGATGAATTTAAGATGTTTCCTCATGAGAATGTTAACCAAATGTTTTCTCGTTTAAATGTGCTCATTGAGGAAATTAACGCACTTGACATTGCTTCTCTTGGCAAGGGACTTATCAATCGCAAGATCCTCATGCTTCTACCCAAGCCCAAGTACAACATTATCAATTCAATGCTCCAAAAAGAGTCACTTGACAACATTGAAGTTTCGGAGCTCATTGGAGAAATCCATGCTCAAGAGATGAGCGTACTTGGAATGATGGAGGAGTCATCATCAAAAACCATTGCTCTCAAGGCTTCAACCAAGAAGACAACTCCCAAGAAGAAGAAAGTGGTTGAGCCTAGCTCAAGTGAAGAAGAGCAAGAAACAAGCGAAGATGATGATGATGAGCTTGCTTTGATGATGAGGAAATTCTCACGCCTCAACTCCAAGATTGCAAAGAAGGGATACTCTTATGATCCCAAGAAGAAAGCCTTCTTGCCAAGAAAAGATGAAAACAAGACGTGCTACAATTGTGGTGATCTAGGCCACATATCATATGATTGTCCAAGACCGGACAAAAGGAAGGACAATGGCAAGCATCACAAGCTAGAAGAAAGTGATGATGAAGAGGAGGTCAAGCCCAAGCGCTCTTTTGGAAAGAAGAAATTTGACAAAGGCAAGAAAACCAAGCTCTTTCCAAAGAAGAGAAGAGGGCCTCAAAAGGTCTTCATGTGTGAAGCCAATGAGTGGATCACGGATGAAGAGTCAAGCGACGAAGATAGTGAAGATGAAGAAAACTTGGCGGGCCTCGCCATCGTCAACAAGGATGACTCACCTCTTCGTCCACCTCCTATGTGCCTAATGGCGAAAGGTAACTCAAAGGTATGTGAAGATTCTAGCGATGATGATGATGAGCTTTCACCCGATGAATTAGCATCTATGATTAATGAATATCATGCCATTATAAAAAGGGAAAAGGCTAAGGTTAAGGCTCTTGAGCTAGCTCGTGCTAAGCTTGAAAGTGCTAACCTCGATTTGCATGACAAGTATGTAACCATACTTAAAGAGCATGACACGCTCAAAGCAAATGTCAAGCAAATCGAGGAGGAGAATGCTCAAATCAAGCTTGAGTATCATGAGCTTGACTTAGCTAACTTAGCACTCTTGGCAAAGCACAATGAGTTGGTTCAAGAACATGAAGTGCTTAACCTTGCTTATGAAGCGATTGAACTTAAATTGAAAAACACAAAGAAAGAAACCCTTGATGGCAAAATATCATCTAATTCACATGCCACTAATATTTTGGATAAGTCTTTGCCTTTGAAAGCAAGCCCTAGGGAGAAGGAGCTAATGGACGAAATTGAAAGTCTTCGCACTAGTGTGGCAAGACTCTCTAAGGGGTAGGACAAGCACAAGGAAATCCTCTACCAACAAGCTAAAGGCTTCAACAAGAGGGGACTTGGATCCTTCCCGGTGCCCAACAAAGGAAAGGTGCCCTCACCGGAGCTTAGGACAAGCTTCATCAAGGAAGTTGGTTCCTATTGCCAACATTGTGAGGTCACCGGACATCACACGAGGGAGTGTCCTCTTCCCAACCGCCCTTCTCCCAAATTGCCTCCTAACTACAAATCTACTTTCAATGATTATCACTATCTATTGAGCAAAGTAGGTGGAAAGGTGAAGGCAAGGTTCATCGGCAAAGACATCAAGGGCATGAAGGGAAAGCTCCCCAAGCAACTTTGGGTCCCAAAATCACTTGTATCACACATACAAGGACCTAAGTTGGCTTGGGTTCCTAAACTCAAAAACTAACTTCATGTGTGTAGGTGAACTACAAAGCCGGAGGAAAGCATTGGGTACTCGATAGTGGGTGCACTCAACATATGACCGGCAATGATGGTATGTTCACCTCCATAGAGAACCCCGGCAATCATGAACAAGTCACCTTTGGTGATAACTCAAAGGGGAAGGTAATTGGTTTGGGTAAAATTGCTATTTCTCATGATTTGTGTATCTCTAATGTGCTTTACGTTAAGTCTCTTAGTTTCAATTTACTTTCTATTGCACAATTATGTGATCTTGGACTAACGTGCACATTTGACAAGAATGGTGTTGTGGTGACTAGTGAATCAAGCAAAGAACTAATATTCAAAGGTTTTCAGCATGGACATCTTTACTTGGTGGACTTCTCCAACAAGGATGCTAGCTTGACCACTTGTCTTTTCACCAAGACAAGTTTGGGATGGCTATGGCATCGGCGCATTGCTCACATTGGGATGAGCAAGCTCAAGAAGTCATTCAAGCTTGGGATGGTGACCGGCGTGAAGGATGTCACATTTGAGAAGAACAAGCTTTGTAGCGTGTGTCAAGCCGGGAAGCAAGTTGCCTCACACCATCCGATGAAGACAATGGTGTCAACCTCCAAGCCACTTGAACTACTTCACATGAACCTCTTCGGACCGTCCACATACCAAAGCCTTGGCGGTAACCTCTATTGTCTTGTTATTGTTGATGACTACTCTCGCTATGCTTGGACATTGTTTCTAGGTGACAAGGGTGAAACTCCGGAAATCTTCAAGACCTTCGCTAAATGAGCTCAAAGGGAATTTCAACTTCCCATCATCAAGGTCCGGAGTGACAACGGCACCGAGTTCAAGAACTACAACATTGGGGAGTGGTGTGATCGTGAAGGCGTGAAGCATGAGTTTTCGGCCACATACACCCCTCAACAAAATGGTGTCGTTGAAAGGAAGAACAAGACTCTCATCACCCTTGCAAGAGCAATGCTTGATGACTATGGCACGTCGGAGAAGTTTTGGGCCGAAGCAATCAACACGGCGTGCCATGCCGCAAATAGGGTCTATCTTCATCGACTACTTCAAAAGACCCCATATGAGCTCCTCATTGGGAGAAAGCCCAACATAACCTACTTCCGAGTCTTCGGGTGCAAGTGCTACATCTACCGCAAGAAAAGGCTCGGTAAGTTTGAAAGAAGGTGTGATGTTGGTATCTTTCTTGGTTATGCGTCAAACTCAAAAGCAAATCGAGTATTCAACCAAACCTCTGGGTTAGTTGAAGAAAGTTGTGATGTTGAGTTTGATGAGACTAATGGCTCCCAAGAGGAGAGTTTTGGTCATGATGATATAGATGATGAGCCTCTACGAGAAGCTATGAAGAACATGACCATAGGAGACATCAAGCCCGAAGTTGAGGAGAGCCATGATCAAGGGGGAGCCTCAAGTTCCAACATCAACACCTCCATGGCGCCTCAAATTGATGAAGAAGAAGAGAAAGATGATCCATTGCCAATGCAAGATTCACATGCCACATAACACCAAGAAGAAGAAGAAGTCCAAGCTCAAGTCCAACCACAAGACGAGCGAGATGCCTCACCACCGCCAAGTGCCTCACAACCTCTTATGAGGCATGGGCGCATCTCCAAGGCACATCCGATGGATCAAATCATCGGAAGTCCGTCACGGGGAGTAAGTACTCGTTCTCGCCATGTTGCTTCATTTTGTGAGCACTACTCTTTTGTTTCGTGTGTAGAACCCACAAATATTGAGGAAGCACTCCAAGATCCCAATTGGGTGATGGCTATGCAAGAACTCAACAACTTCACCCGCAATGAAGTTTGGGTATTGGAGGAGCGACCTAAGGACAAGAACGTCATCGGAACGAAGTGGGTGTACCGCAACAAGCAAGACGAGAATGGCGTGGTGGTCCGCAACAAGGCAAGGCTTGTGGCCAAGGGTTTTTCACAAGTTGAAGGACTAGATTTTGGAGAGACATTCGCCCCGGTCGCACGGTTAGAAGCTATTCGCATACTCCTTGCTTTTGCTTCGCATCACAATATTATGCTTTATCAAATGGATGTTAAAAGTGCCTTCCTCAATGGTTATATTAACGAACTTGTTTTCGTTGAGCAACCTCCCGGGTTTGAAGATCCGAGGAATCCTAACCATGTGTATAGGTTACACAAGGCGCTCTACGGGCTCAAGCAAGCACCTAGGGCATGGTATGAACGTCTAAGGGATTTCCTAGTCATGCAAGGATTCAAGATCGGGAGTGTGGATACCACACTTTTCACCAAGGACATCAACGGGGATTTATTTCTTTGTCAAATTTACGTTGATGACATTATTTTTGGCTCAACTAACAAATCTCTTAGTCTTGAGTTTGGCACCATGATGTCTAGGGAGTTCGAGATGTCAATGATTGGAGAACTCAATTTCTTCCTAGGATTTCAAATCAAGCAACTTCAAGAGGGGACTTTCATCTACCAAGAGAAGTACACCAAGGACCTCTTGAAGAAGTTTGAAATGGAAGATTGTAGCTCAAGAAGTACTCCAATGGCGACAAATTGTCATCTCGACGCGGACATGGACGGTAAACCTATTGATCAATCTCATTACCGTTCCATGATTGGTTCATTGTTATATCTTACCGCATCTAGGCCCGATATCATGTTTAGTGTGTGCTTGTGTGCTCGCTTTCAAGCGGCACCTAAAGAATCACATCGTAAGGCGGTCTTTAGGATACTTAGGTATCTCAAGCATACCCCAAGTGTAGGTTTGTGGTACCCCAAGAACGCTAGTTTCCATCTCTTGGGTTACTCGGATTCGGACTTTGCCGGATGCCGTGTGGATCGCAAGAGTACCTCCGGTGGGTGCCACTTACTTGGGCGTTCCCTAGTATCTTGGTCGAGCAAAAAACAAAACTCCGTGGCTTTGTCCACCGCGGAGGCAGAGTATATAGCGGCCGGTGCATGTTGTGCCCAAATTCTATATATGAAGCAAACCCTTTTGGACTTTGGAATTAAATTTGATTGTGTGCCTCTCCTTTGTGACAATGAAAGTGCGGTTAAGATAGCTAGAAACCCCGTTCAACACTCCCGCACTAAGCACATTGATATTCGCCATCACTTCCTGCGGGACCATGAGGCTAAAGGAGACATCTCTTTGCAAGGTGTTAGGTCCGAAGAACAATTGGCGGATATCTTCACTAAACCACTTGATGAGAAAACTTTTTCTAGACTTAGAAGTGAATTAAATGTGCTAGATGCATCTAACGTCATGTAAGTTGCCATGTTCATGTAAGGTTGCATATCAAATAGGTCTTGTCTAACTCCCAAAGGATAGGGGCGAGCTAGAAATAGTTTTCCCTGAGGAAGCCTTTGGAAGGTTTAAACTTGGCAAGATAGATTTACATTATGCTTTGCATGATTCCTGCCATATAGACTTGCACTCATTTAATATCTTGCATTATTTTGTTTGGCATTGCATACGGTAGATTGTCACAAAGGAGAACCCACATCATGAGAAGGAGACTTGTTCAAAATGCAATATCTCAACTCATATGATGTGGATAGAGCAAAATTCTAAAGATACATGCTTTAAAGAGAGAGAAGTTTTCCATACTCTAGCTCACAAAGCATGGGCCTTACATTTTCGTGGTTTCCCTCCTAACCTTGTGTGTTCTCTTTGCTTAAGGGCTTAGCCAATATGTGGCACTATATTTGAAGCCTTCTATTAGAGGTTAGGAGTTGCCCAAAAAGTCCTAGGACCCATCCTTATCTTCGTGTGTTTAAGTCCAAGGACACATATGGGCAGTCTTAGGTTTTCTGTAGTCATCGGATTATCCGATGCTAGGGCCAGCAGATCATCGGATCAATTGGTGCTTCAGTTCAGTGCTCAGATCAAGTCAGATGTCACAAATCAACCGATGAGTTCATTTCAGAAGACATCGGAGCATCCGGTGTTCAGTTTTCTGGTGCCCTGCAGAAATCGACCGATGATCGACACCTCAACGTCGGCTCATCCGGTGTTCAAAGAGAGTTTTTGGAACAACTCTCTGTTGAACTCGACCGATGCATCCTCCGATGATCATCGGTCCATCCGGTGTTTTGTGCGCGGCTAGGGTTTGCCCGTACGGTTTAAATAGCGGTTTGGCCGACCTCCGCCGCCGCCCGCTTCTCTCGCCGCCCGTCGCCCTCGCCGCCGTCCTCGCGCCCTCCGGCCACCTCCGGTCACCGCCGCCGCCTCCCAGGCGCCGCCGCCGCCGCCTCCCAGGCGCCGCCGCCGCCTAGGCGCCGCCCGTGCCCGCGCCGCCGCCTCTCCCACGCGCGCCGCCGCCGTTCCACCGCGCCGCCGCAGCTCCCTCCTCTGCCGCGCCTCCCTCGCTGTCTCCCCTCCACCACCAGCCGCACCACCACTCGCTGCCGGCTTCCACCACCGTGCATCACTCTCTCCGCTAGGTTTTCGCCGTGCTTCGCCGTTCGTCGCTAAGGTTTGCTCCGTGCCGCGCGACGTCCTTCGTTGTTTTTCGTCGTTCATCTTCATCGTCGCTAACCCTAGCTCTCAATTGCATCAAGATGGGTCGCGATCGCAAAGGAAAGGGCAAGGCTATTGAGGAGCCCGCTGCGAAGAAGCGCAAGATGTCCAAGGACGCTCGTCGTGCGGAGTTGGCCGCTCGCGCCGCCGAGGAGCGTGAGCGCGGCCATCGCGGTTCCTTACGGATCCGCGAGTCCCGGCAGAGGCAGGAGCAGCCTCCGGTCCAGCCGGTGCCTCCCGAGGGCTCCGACGAGGAGGAGACCGAGGTGCCGCCTCTCATCCGCCGGCGCACCCCGAGGACTCGTGGGGGTGGACAGACTCCTACGGCGAGTCGGCACCCCTCTGCGGCTGACCGTGCCGAGGACAGAGAGGCCCAAAGGGCCATCCACCTGATGGACACAGCAGTCCGTGTTGCCGAGGATGTCAGACTCACCGACTACAAGAAGATGAAGGCAAGGCAACTGAAGAAGCTCAGATGGTCAACGATGCCTGAGGAGTGGTTCCCGCGGCCTAGGGACGCTCGAGTTGACTCCCGCTTCTGGACCCTGACACAGGCGTCCCTGTACGAGACTTACAGGCGTCGGGGCCACAAGCTCTTCCAGCATAACAGCATCGACTGGGATCAGCTTGCAGTGACAGCAGGACACGGGATCAGGCCACTCTTTGAGAGATACAGAGGACTTGTGGACTTGCTCTCGCACCAGAGGAGTGCCTACGTCGAGGAGTGGGTCAGGGTGTTCTACGCGACACTCTACGTCTCTGAGGGCCGTCGCTCGATTCACTTGATGTTCATGGGGCAGATCCACGACGTGTCTCGAGACTTGTTGGGCAGACTGCTTGGTGTGGAGCTCTCTACTACGTGCCTGCACCAGATAGTCTACGGAGACGCAGACCCGACGAGGAGGCCACTGACTGGAGGAGTGGCACCGCCTTTCGAGGAGATCAGAGGTCTGTTCACTCAGCCGTTCACTCCTGACCAGCCGAGGGTGCCAGCGCTTCTCACCCCAGCAGCTCGGACAGTTCACCACGTCCTCAGTCGTACCCTACTACCGAGGTCTGGCTACTTGGAGGGCTTCACGAGCCTTCAGCAGACCATCCTGTTCTATGTGATGAACGGGATGGAGTTCGACATCGTGGATATTCTGATCTGCGAGATGGAGGACGTGATCACCGACGGAGTTGGGATGCTTCGACAGTTGGTCTTCGGTCACTGGATCTGTCACCTTCTCCACCAGTTGGTTCCAGAGGACACTCCAGGAGTTTCTCAGCTGACGGAGATGCACGTGACCCGGTTCAGCCACTACCGAGTCCCCACTCCGGGAGACCGCCGCCTTGGCCGTCCCGTCGAGCGTGAGGTTCGAGCCAGATTGTCAGAGGAGGACTGGGCAGAGCTGACTCAGGAGGACGCAGAGCTGGCACAGGCAGAGGCTCAGGGAGGAGACCTACAACATATATGGTCGGACAGCGACACCAGCGACAGTGTCGAGGAGTACTTCCCTCCTGCTCCTCCTTCACCGAGGCAGCACGACGCAGAGGCAGGAGGCTCAGCAGCTCCACCACCTACACCTCCTCCAGTGTCAGAGGCTCAGGTGACTCAGCCGTCAGAGCTTACTGCTTTACTTCAGCGGATGGCTCAGCAGCAGGAGCAGCAGGCAGCTCGACAGGAGCAGCTTCAGAGGCAGCAGCTGGAGATGCAGCTGAAGATCGCCCGTCAGAGGCGAGAGGACATCGACAGGTACACCAACCTTGTCGACCAGATGACGAGACGCACTCTGGACCAGCAGCAGCAGACTCAGTAGATGTTGTTGGGCGTCCTGGGGTTGGTCACCAACCTCTACTAGCAGACGGGAGTCGCCCTTCCACCTCAGCACTCGGGACTCAGTCAGGCTCCAGGTGCACCCCCACTGGCACCATCTCCAGCACCGTCCTCGTCGATCCCCAGCTTCAGTATACCACCTCTGCTCGCCTCGACAGCGCCCGTTCACTCGACAGTACTGCCGTCGACGTCGTTCCAGTCCTCACCTCTTCCGGCAGTACCTTCTCCACCGGCGCCAGCAGTCTCAGCGGATCCCCCAGCAGCTCCAGCTCCAGCGCCAGTGACCTCCACCTCCAGCAGCTCCGGCGACAGCACCGTCGACGCCGACCGCTTCACCATCGCCAGGAGCGCGCCTGAGTCGTAGGCACTCGACTTCCCTTTTTGGTGTCTTGATGCCAAAGGGGGAGAAGAGTTAGAGTCAGGGGGAGGGTTAGCTCAGTTCTAGGGGGAGTTCTTGGTTTTAGGGGGAGTGTCTATCCTTTTGCTACTTATTGTTATCTATTTGAGATTGCCTATTATTATTATTTGCTATTATTGTACTCCGGGTGCTACTTTGTGCTCTTGCGCTTTATTGTTTATTATTTGAGCCTTCGAGCTACTTGTGTTGCAATTTGTACTTGTTATATTCCTTTTTTTGAGCATTGCGTTTTAATTCCATTAATTCTATGCTCTACTCGTTGTGTTGTCATCAATCACCAAAAAGGGGGAGATTGAAAGCATCTAGGCCCCCGTGAGGTATGGTTTCGGTGATTAATGACAACCGTTCGTTATTACTAATGAGTTTGTGGATGCGAGGTTTCACGTATATCACATCAAACGTTAATGAACTATCTATTCACACCATCTACTGCTCATTGGATACAAATGGAGACCCCTCAACGATCTATTCTAAGGGGTTATTCGATACTCATGAAGACTAAATGAAGAACTCATACAACGACTCTATTCTATCAAAATTGGCAACACAAGAAGCTTACACTTCATCAAAATATCATTTCAAACAAGTGTCAAAGAGGTCACTCAAGAAGATTCCAAAAGATCAACTCAAAACAACTCGAAGCAAACAAGTTGCACTCACCGGATCATCCGATGTCTTGCAAAATGACTACATCGGTCGAGTTTGAGTTGGCAGAAGAAGAAGACCTCAGAGCCCAGTACACACCGGATCATCCGATGTGAAGGAAGTGGCACATCGGTTGATTTCAACAGAAGGATGATTTCTAAGTTATTCTGAAGAAGTACACACCGGATCATCCGATGATGAAGTAAGTGTACATCGGTCAATTTCAACAGAGACATTATTTCTGAACCAATTCTGAAGATCAACTCACCGGATCATCCGATGATGAAGTTGAAGTAACATCGGTCGATTAAACAGTCAGATCCAACGGTTATATCCAACGGTCACATCTGACACATGACATCAGCTAATTTGGAATTCGATCGATGCTCAAATAAAGGGGTGCATCGGATGATCCGATGTTCACAGAAAAAGTCTGCCTACTTTTCCAACGGCTATATCATGTGGGCTGGCTATAAATACCCCTCCAACCGGCCATTTCAAAAAGTCTTTATCACCAGAGCCTCACTACACATCCTCAAGCATTCAAGACCAAGAGCTACCACTTCCATACCTCAAAACCTCTTGTACTACAACTATAGGCTAGATCTAGCTAGAGAGAAGCTTGTGTGCGTCCATTTTTGGTGATTGGAATCTCTAGGCTAGTGAGAGAGAGTGTCTTGGTGACTTCTCTCACCTTGTAAAAGTTGGAGGAAGAAGAGATCGCTCCGGAGCTTACCAAGGCATTTGTGGAAGCTCGGAGGATCACCATTGTACAAGGCTTGAGCTCCACCTTGCCGGAGATGGAGAATGGAGAAAGATAGTGGATTCCCTTGTCTTGGTGACTTGGGAGTGGCTATACCCTTTGGTGGGTGCCACAACGTGGACGTACGTAGATCTTTGTGATCTTACCGAACCACGGGAAAAATCGCCGTGTCTCCGAGTCTCCGCGGGAGTTTGCATCTCTCTCCTCACCCTCTTACTATTACGCATTTACTATTTCGCACTTAATACTCTTGCTTGCGTAGTTAGTTCGCATAGGGAATTGGGCTTCAACCATTAAGTTTTTAAATTGCTCTAAAATTTGAAAAAGCCCAATTCACCCCCCTCTTGGGCGTTTCGATCCTTACACTTCTACCATGCCAAATTAGTTTAGCCGAGTGTCTGTATTATTATCAAACCAATCGTAGTAAAAAAAGACTACATTTAGCTCTTTATTTCCAGCAAAACTGAATTCAAGGATTCTTTTAATAATCCCATAGTAATCCGTTTCCCGTGCTTCGACATCCAGAGTCGTATTCACAACTCCAGTGTTACATGTTGCCGTTAGAGGACGATGATCTTCAAAATCAGTTGTACGAAAGAGGAACCCATTGACATCGTATCGACCGTAGCTTCTCAATTTAGTAGATGCGTATGACAATTGACGCAAGTCCTCATGAACACCTGCATCATATTTGCACTGTTCGAAATATAGAAGTTAGAAGGTTTTTTGGCCCCAAAATCGTTATTCATAGGAGAGAAAGAAAAGAAATCGTTACATGTTCTCTAAATCAAGATTGGAAGTTAGACCCTCCATTTACTCCAATACGTCGCATCGTTAATACTTAATTGCTCGTAGGTTGATGCTTAGACTTCCAATTTTCTCGGTCAAACAGACCAAATAAAGAAAAAGCATTCTGAGTGCTCTTTCAATGTGATACATCCACCGATATTGAACCGGGCCTCCCACTTTAGCTTCATATGGAATATGTATTAGGAGATGTTGCATTGGGTTGAAGACGCCACTTCTTCTTCAGCAGCTCAAGAACGTGTCTCACCGTGAAAGTACCAAACCGCATAATTTTGTATGAAACCATTTCGACACACGTGAAACATCAAAGTCACTTTGTCGAAAAACTTTGCATTCTGACATTTTATACATGGGCACCGCACCTTACTGTTGTTGGACAACGAAAAAGCTTGTTGTATAAAAGCATCAGTCTTGGTGAACCACTCATCTGAGTGTTGCCCATTCTTTTTCCAACCCGAGTACATCCATGTGCGGTCTTCAGCCATGATTCAGGTTATACCTTCAAAGCAGACACATCATTATATGTTTATTTTTTTATTTAATGTCACGACCCCTATACCTAGGCTGATAGGTCCTAAACCCACCCAAGAGTGATCGAGGCAACATGCTTATGATGAGACACGGAGGCTGAATCCAAACGAAATTTCAGCAGCATAACCCCACTGTTCTCCACTGCACGCCCAAAAATGGTGCAGCAGAGCACAACAGGGTTATGATGTCAAAATATCATCCGGACCCAGACCCCGTACCTAGCTCGTCATAAGCACGTCCTCGATCACTCTCAGGCTGTCCAAAAAGGGACAATTCCGAACCTGCACGCTTTACATACCTATCGCATGTGAAACGTGCAGATTCGAAACGGGTAATCAATTACTATATGTTACGTTAAACATTTCCATCTTCCAATCATTTAAGATAGAGGAAAGAATGAGAAAGAGGAGGAAAGTTGGTCAGAGTTGAAAGTTCAAAGGGTCTATGCCGGGTCGGACCGTGCCGTGTCGTGCCGGCTCAGGCCGGGTCTTGCCGGGTCCTGCCGCGGGTCGGGCCGTGCCGGGTCGGGGCGTGTCGTGCCGTGCCGGGTTGGGTCGTGCAGGGTCGAGTCGTGCCGGGTCGTCGGGCCATGCCGTGCTAGGGGTTGGGCCGTGTGCCGGGTCGTGCCGTACCGTGCTGCCGGATTGGGCTGTGTCGGGTTGGGTCGTGCAAGGTTGGACTGTGCCGTGCCTGGTCAAACCGTGCCGGGTTGGGCTGTGACGGGTCAGGCCGTGCCATGCTGGGGGTTGGGCCCATGTGCCGGGTCGGGCCCTGCCGTGCTGCCGGGTTTGGCCGTGCCGGGTCGGGCCGTGCCTAGTTGGGCCGTGCTATGGCGTGTCGGGTCGTGCCGGGTCGGTCCGAAACCCGTTAATATACGTATAATAAGTAAACACTCACAATCAATTAATTAACTAATTCAAAACTAATTGAACATTTAAAACTAAATCAATAATTAAATACTTCAAACTAATAAACTTATGACACTAATTGAACAAAAAAATAAATAAACAATTATATAATAGTTAAACAAACTAATTACAAACTAAACTAAATAACTAATTAAACAATTTAAACTAATTAAATAACCTAATTAAACAATTACAATCTAAGTAGACAATTACAAACTATTTAAAAAATCTTATCTAATTCAACAAACTAATTACAATCTAATTATAATCTAATTACTACACAATTACAAATGAGTATAAACTATTAAATTTAAACTTTTTACAAACAAAACTAAATACCTAATTACACCAAAACTAATGACAAACTAACCTTACTATATAGGCAGGGGCCGGGCGGTGGCACAGGGCGGCCGGGAGCGGCCGGGGGCGGCCGGGAGGTGGCCGGGGGCGGACGGGAGCTGTCGGGGGCGGCCGGGAGCGGCTGGAGCCGGCCGGGGGCAGCCGGTGGCAGCTGGGGGCGGCCGGGAGGCGGCGGGGGGCGGCTGGGGCGGCCAGGGCCGGCCTGGAGCGGCCGGTGGCGGGCGGGGGCGGCCGGCGCCGCGGCGTCAGGGACGGCGGTCGGCGGCGGCGCGGCGTCGGGGCCGGAGGCGGCGGTCGCGCGGGGAGCGAACCGCTCCCCTCCCCACGCGCGGCTGTATATTTATAAGCTTATTTACGACGGTTCCCGGTACCGTCGTAAATAAGCTACTTATTTACGACGGTTAGGTCAACCGTCGTTAATAAGGCCGTTATTAACAAGGTGCCCAATAACCGTCATAAATAAGTAGATAATTTACGTCGGTAGGTTAAATCGTCATAAATAATGGCCTTATTAGCGACGGTGTCTTTTCACCATCGTTAATATACTTATTAACGATGGCACCGTCGTAAATAGTTACCCCCCTCGTTAATTTACTAGTTTCCTGTAGTGGAGAGGGGGAGGGAGAGGGAGAGAGAGTGAGAGTGAAAATGGAAAGAGGGAGGTAGAGAGAGACAAAGAGGTAGAGAGAGGGGTGAGAGTGACAGGGAATCATAGAGAGAGGGTTTTGGGAGAGGGTGAGGGAGAAAGTGAAAGTGTGGGGAGGGAGAGGGAGAAAGAGTGGGGAGGGTGAGGGAGAGTGATAGTAAGGGGGGAGAGTAGTAGAAGGTCAAACTCACTTTTTCTATTTATTTGCATTGCACAGATCGACAACGGAGCCTCAAACTCCATCGCCACAGCTACCGACACCGGGAGGAGGTCACGGAGACGGATTCTTCGGCTCTAAAGCGAGTGGATCCACAAGTGGAAGGGGTAGTGTTTAGCGAGTGGATCTCCTTTTCGTTTAATATTTTGGATGCTTTATATTTTGGATGTGTATATAAACTGTTCTGTGAGCTGACTATCGTGTCAGGTTATCTGTATTCTGTTTTTTTTTAAATTAAAAAACCTTATTCACAACGGCCAGCTATATAGGGCCGTCGTAAGTTAACCTAATTAACTTACGATGGCCAAAGTCTAGGCCATCGTAAGTTAACCTACTTAACTTACAACGGCCAGGGTCCAGGCCATCGTAAGTAAGGTGTCGAGCCCACCACGTGGCACGGCCATGAGCGACAACCCATTGTTTACAACGGCTAGGAATAACCGTCGTAAGTTAGTTATTTACGACAGTGGCCGTCGTATATAACATTATTTACGACCAATAACTAGAAATGGCCACCGTCGTAACCGAAAACGGTCGTAAATAACTTATTTATGACGGTTTTCCCTAATTTACGATGGTTTTTGGCCGTCGTAAATTTGCTGGATTTCTGTAGTGTAAGCAAGAAAATCTTCCGAGCACAAATCCTCGATTTGACTCACATCAGTGCAAAAACCACAACACCTTATGTGAGCACCTCACATAAACGTGTTACAAACATAGCAATATAATGGCCACCATGATCAGCCAAAACGCATAAAAAAACTTAGTAAATGAATACTAAGCAAACTTCCCATAAGCCAAAAAGCAAGTTAAAAGCATAACAGCCGCATAATTTTTTTAGCACGTAGAAAGTTCGGACAGTCCAAAACATCCACTATGCATTACACAAAGAAAAGTTCGGATAATCCAAAGTGAAAAAACACGTGCAGCTCATGTGTGCGACAAGTTTGGACATTTCGAAACGAGTTCCCGTAAGTTCGGACAATTCAAAGTGAACTTCTCAGATATATTTAAAACTTTACATGTAAACACTCACTTTTAACATAACTGCCAATGTATTTAACACATAGGTCATGACGGAAGATCTAGAACAGCACAAACAAGCTTTGATAAGGGCTGCGCGCTGCAAGCGGCACCCATATTACAGATAAGCCACATTTTTTTCGGTACCATGAAGCGGTGTTTCGTTCGCATGCATCCACAACATACTTCATTTCTGCGGCTGCGATACTCATGGTGTTCTAAGGATTAAAGGTAAGTGTTAAAATTTTTTAGACAATTAAAGGTAGGTGTTCTACCGATTTGAGAGGCGACTTGTTAATTTTTCAGTCATATGAAATTAGAGATAATTTTATTCAGTCTTTCACAAACCATTAGATATATAGATCAAACACCTATAACTTATATTTTTATAACAGATATATTAATAAATAATTCTATAGTTAATATATAGTCTAAAAAGTAGATCTACATTACAAAACAAATCGGATGACGTCTGAAAACAAGAAAGCACGTAAAATTAAAGCATGGTCTATCGAGAAGACGAGTCTTTGGCCTGTCGTTTTTCCTTTACTCGGACGAGTTCTTTTTATTCTGGTTCAGACGATCTAACGTCGTTGTCCGTTCGCGAGCATGCCATGTTCTTCGGTTATCGTCCACCGGAGACAGTGGTTTTCTTGCTTGGCGGTGGAGCGACGTGACACCCATCCCCCACACAAAAAGCTGCGTGCTGCTGTTTACCTCGCCTCAGATCGGCATACGCCGAACGAAGACCACATATGTTCATGTTGAACTGCTATTTTGTTTGAACTTAGGACCATATGGATGTACAAGTACATTATCTAGATCCGCATCATGTACCCACTGTCGCATATCCATCGTGTGCCGCCCGCTTAACTGGAGTTGAGTTGCAGCAAGTCGGGGTAGAAGGCATGGGGGCCTCTGATACGTATCCCTATGTTCATCGTACGAAACGGCGGCATGTTTTACCAAAATATGCTATGATCGAGTCCAGCAACTTAGCATACTAGCAAAAGAAGTACTATAGCATTACAAAGGACATGAATTTAATTTGAAAGTCTAAAAGGATATATTGCCCCATCCAGTACTATATTATCCTGTTATTTGCAACATTGGAATTATGGAGGATTCGTTCTTTTAGAATGAGAGTATAGAAATTCTTGCATGTCAGATCCTAAGAGTGCGTTTGGCAACAAGAAATGTTTTAGATTTCAGGTCGAATCACTTGAAACGGTACCAAACAGCAAAAAAGTGAAACGTTTCAGCAGTGAATCTATAAGAAACGATTCACTTTTTTTACCTACGAATCTAAATCACATGAAAAGATGTTCCACGTACTGAATCACTTTATATTATTGTACGTACCCTCTAATTTCGTAATTATTTACAGTAATTTACCATCGTCCACCCTTATTATCAACTCGTCGCCGTTGTTGCGATGCAACAAAGATTTATCCGTGCATGTGGATGATATATATTTTACAATGACACTAATAAATAATATTTATTATAAAAATTTAATATACTTATACTATGATAAAAATAATATAGTCCATCAAGGATAAACAGGTCATTTCAATTCTGCTCCTCCCTATACTGAAACTAAAATCGGAAAACTAGCCAAACGGTTTTTAAAGTGATTCTGTTTCAGTTGAGAAATATTTCTGCGTTGAAACTAAAACGTTTTTAATTCTCGGAGAATCTGAAACTTTACCAAACGGACCCTAAGACGGTTTGAAGTGGCCTTACTTAGTTCCAAATCTGATGGACATAAAAGGAGAATCAATCAGGGCCACTTTTAGGTAATAATATCGAAAGTCAAGGACAAATCCCGAAAAACAGCGGCCGCAGAACATGGGTCGTTTGTCTTCAATCGCTTGAATTCAATAAACGCGCACCTGGCTGGCAGTTACGCGGCAACACCGTCTCGTACTCTCATCTACCCCATTCAACCCCGCCGCCTCAGTGTGCTGCGAGCGCAGAGTCCAGAGAGGATTCAACGGAACAATGGGCAGCGATGGCGGAGGCGCCTCCGGGGACGGTACAAGGTCGCTGGACCAGACGCCGACATGGGCCGTGGCCGCCGTCTGCGCCGTCATCGTCGTCGCCTCCATCCTCCTCGAGGGCCTCCTCCACCACCTCGGCAAGGTTCTCTCATCTGTCTTCCCTTCACTTGCGTTCATATTCCCGAACTTTCTCTTCGCTTGGTTCGATTCCTGGATTGTTTTACTTGCCTCCTATCGTTCCTTCTCCTCTGCGGCCTGTTGGCTCCGCCGATTGCTGATTCGTTTCTTGGGTGCTGTTGCTTACTGCTTCCAGTTACTAACCAAGCGGAGGAAGATGGCGCTGTTCGAGGCTCTGGAGAAGGTCAAATCTGGTAACTTCTAGCATCCCCCACAAAAAGATGCAAATCTTTTTTTTTTCTGTCTTTGCATCTCTCTAGGCGGAGACGACTTTGAAGCGTCTTTGGTCTTGTGCAGAGCTGATGACTCTGGGGTTCATATCGCTGCTGCTGACCGTGATGGGGAGGTACATCTCGCGCATCTGCATCCCGGAGGGGGCCGCGAACACCATGCTGCCCTGCGCCCTCTCCTCCCGAGGCTCGGAAGCGGAAGAACAGGAGGGTCACGGTCGACGGCACCTCTCTGAAGATCGGACCAACACTTTCGCGTGTCCCAAAGTGAGTGGCCACGCGTGCCGTAGATGTTTTACATTGCGAAGTTTTTTCCTCATTTACAAAGTTTTGGTTGTCCTTGGTGGTAAAGTAACACTCTCTCCGTTCTATAATATTTGACGCTGAGAGAACTAAATTTAATTCTCTCAGCATCAAATAAAACAGAACAGAGTGAGTAGCTCGCTGTCCTTTTGTTTGGATGCACGCGTGGGGAGAGATGCCAGTCCTTTTCGAACTGTCTCTTCACCTGCGCTTAATTCAAATCGCATTTTTGGCAGGGCATGGTGTCGCTTGTTTCAGCCGACGCGCTGCACCAGCTGCATATCTTCGTGTTCTTCTTGGCCGTCTTCCATGTCGCGTTCAGCGCTCTTACCATGTCCCTCGGTAGAGCGAAGGTAAGGCTGGTTCTCACTCCGTGCTTCCCTTGTCCGGACTCACCGCATGAATGAAACCTGCAAGCTGGCAGTCACTCTGAATCTTCCAATGCAGACGCGGATATGGAAGGTGTGGGAAAAGGAAACTTGTTCCCACACCTATGAATTCGTAAATGGTAATATATGTATTTTTTTACTGGTTGTTATGCTTTCATGTGCATGTGTAACGAGCAGTCATGTGCTTCTATTCCTATGCTACAATTTATTATACATTGTACGTTGTTTAGTTGTTTTCTACTTTTTACAGTCAGGCTGGTTTAGTTTGTTAGTTTATTTGAGTTTGATGCCGTTGTAGATCCCTCAAAGTTCAGGCTTACTCATCAAACATCTTTTGTGAGGCAACACGCAAGCTGTTGGAGCAAAAGCTCAATCCTGCTCTATGTTGTAAGTTTTCATGTCATAATCACTTCTTGTCATTGTACTGAATATTGAACATCAAGGGTTTGAAATTTAAACTTGAACAGGTGGCCAGGAATAATAACTAAACAAGGGACCCAAGACATTATTAATAATAAATCCGTCATGTACCTGAAGTAAACTGATCCGATAAAACTTTGCTTCTTATACTAATACTAAATATCGATTATCTTCTCTAACAGATGATTTATTCTAGGGGATATTAAAGAAAAGGGGACCCAAAAATTAAAACAACAACATCATAACATACATCCAGTACACTGGTCTAACTAAAGTTAAAGCTTCCTATGTTATTTCAGAACACCATTTTTTATTTGTCGGCATTACCGTACAATTGCAGGTGAGCTTCTTTCGACAGTTCTTCAGATCTGTTCGTAGGATCGACTACCTTACATTGCGGCACGGTTTCATTGCTGTAAGTAATTTCCGATTCATGAGTGATTTCCTGGCTTCCTTCTATCAGTTTAGGCTACTGATATATTTATCTGTAGGCTCATTTATCTCCGGGAACCAGATTCAATTTTCAAAAGTACATCAAGAGGTCATTGGAGGATGATTTCAAGACAGTTGTTGGAATTAGGTAAGGGAGCATGATAATCTCGTGTCTGGAGCTATGCATACATATTTCACATACTTCCAGGATAAAAAAATTTAAGCATAAAAGAGTTCTTTCATTTACTTAATAGATGAGAGTGAGCCACATAAATCCTGATAAGAATTATTTAGAGTCAGAGAGATTTGTTTAAATAAAATTAAATCATATTTTATTTGTTTCATTTATCATCGCTTGTTTCGTCTACCTAATAACTGGATGACTTATTTGTACCATCTGCTTTAATCCAGTCCACCGTTATGGGCTTCTGCTCTGGCTGTCATGCTCTTCAATGTTCATGGTGAGTCATTCCCATAAATATATGGCAAAAATTGCTGTGGCACACTCCTGTGGCTTTGGGTGTAGCACACCACAACTTGTGATTTTTGTTGTAGCACGTTGCAAACTCTTGACTCTTGTCTGCAAGCACACTAGAGCAGGGGAAAGTGATATTTTCAATTTTTTTATATCCTTACACGGAATACATTACAACTCGAATTATCACCTGTAATTCTCGTTACAAGGCTATACTAGAAAGCATTCTTTGCTTTGAATTATGTGTAATTTGAGCAATTTGGCAGTACATAACTGAAATAAGCCCTTATATGCCACTTGATTTCTACAAAAATTACGTTAATTTCTTCTGTTTGAATTATGCTATTTTGCAAGAATTGAATTATGCTTTCTTCAGGATGGCAAAATTTGTTCTGGTTCTCTACAATTCCCCTCATAGTAAGTGCTCATTATGTGTTTGTGTTCCCCCCTCCCTGGTGACATGTTTTATGTGGCTATTGTTAACAGCGCTTTTCTGTATGTAGGTGATTCTAGCAGTCGGAACAAAGCTTCAGGCTATAATCACTATGATGGCTATTGAAATTACAGAGAGGCATACAGTTATTCAAGGAATGCCTGTGGTTAAACTGAGTGATGATCATTTCTGGTTTGGGAAGCCTCGTCTCGTTCTCCAGCTCATCCATTTCGCTTCATTTCAGGTCAGTGAAGGGCCAGAAAGGACCTTACCGGCAATAGCAAGCATGTCAACTTGCAGAAGGCATCCAGAAAACTTATGCATGATACTCTAAATCTTGGCTTGTTCACAAATGAATGATGATACCAAGGGAAACTAGTTTCTTGTGTTGAATTGAACTTGAGCTCACATGGTTGCCATAAAGATATAATGATAACAAGAGAATGTTTCATTTGTGATAGTCGCTTCATACTTGTCATCAGTGTTCACTTGATTTATTGAATTTGAAGTCATGAAGGTTTCTGGAGAATAGTTGTCCCACTTTATTCTTATAGCTGCTCATTCTTTCTGCAGAATGCGTTTGAAATAATATATTTCTTCTGGATTTGGGTAAGATTGCTTTCAAAATTTAGGAGCATTTTGTATATATTGCATGACAATAAACTGTTTTTATTGATGATAAATACATGTGCAGTATGAATTTGGATTGAGGTCCTGCTTCCATAACAACTTTGAGCTTATCATTGCAAGAGTCTGCCTTGGGTAAGTATACTTCTGCCTAATTGTTCCTCTGAATTTTCTACTGTAAATTAACAGTGGTCACTTTTCATTCATTTTATAGGGCTATCGTCCAATTTATGTGCAGCTATATCACCCTTCCGCTCTATGCCCTTGTATCTCAGGTAAATCCATATTCATATTGCTTTTTTTTGCGAATATATTGCTTACTAATGTTCAATAACTTAACTTCTGTTGTAGCATTCGGGAGAAGTTTTTGCATTTACATAATTTATTCACTTCGTAGTAGCATTTAGAATAGGACTTCGAAAACTAAGAGTAAAAGCATTATTTTTCAGATGGGGTCGCAAATGAAGACGACAATTTTCGACGAACAGACGGCAAAGGCCCTGAAGAAATGGCACAAGGCAGTGAAGAAAAAGAAGCACAAGGAGTCGTCGCAAGACCCCTCCATGACCCCGAGCACAGACACCACAACAACAGAGGCGAGCCAACGGCAGCCCGAGGTGCCTACCCGGTTCCTCCACCGATACAAGACCATCGCGCACGTCGGCGCCACGCGGGCGCTGTCCGACTCGGACGGCTCAGACACGGACAACGCCGACGCGCTGCCGTCGTCGCAGACAAGGCACCTGATACCGCCAACGAAGCAGCGGAGCCTCGACACCGGCCGCGCGGAGGTGCGATTGGACGTCGAGGCGACGCCGCACGGCGGCATGATGCAAGACAGCTTCTCGTTTCCGATGTTGCCTGGTCGCGGTGTGCCGAACACTCGCTCCGTTTCGAAATATTTAACACTGGAGTCGGTCTATGGATTGTGATCTGGAATCTGTTTGTTCTGCTAATTCAGGACTTGGCTATCTGTTAACTAGAGTCTTTTTTTTTCGAATAATTTTAACTAGAGTCTGAAGAGGCTGGTTTATTCATTGATTGGATAACAGTGATGGTTACAGGTTACTTGGTAAAGAAGTGATTTCAACAGTAATTCAGTAAAGGCAAGTGAAATCAATGAAGGCTTCACTTGGAGGGGACGTTTTGCTACACGCCAGCCTACTACACCTTCAGAGTGAATCATAAACAACTTCTGCATGGGCTAATCTTCCAGTAAATAGGGCTCACTGGTCACTGTCTCACTGATTGAAATAGATATTGTTTCTAGGCTCTGCGATGCGAAACACACGGTGCATGGTCCTTACATCTTTAACAGGTTTCCAGCGATCCAACTGCTTTCATGGACGACACATCAGTATGCTGGATTTCGTCAACAACATATCATTACTTAAACAATAATAAAGTTTATAAGATAATAGTAATGTACTGATCACTGATGCTAGCATAGTAGTATTGAAGATCAAGTCGAGCTCAACAAGTAAAGGCCATTATTCTGTTTGTTGCACCTGGCCTCTTCTTTTGGGCCCCACTATTTTCAGTATTGGGCCGAGCCTTTCCTGAATTCTGATCGCCGGCTCAATTTGGGACGCGCCATAGCCGGACTTGCCGATCCCAAATGCTATGCGCCTTCCCGCCATCCTCGCCGATCCGCGCCGACTCCGCCGCGTGCTCTCCTCCCCCGGCGCCACGCCAGCGACGCTCGTCCGCGTGCACGCCGTCCTCGTCGTCTCCGCTTCCCACCATCTCCTCCCCTGCCTCGCCACCGCCTACGCCCGCGCCGGCGAGCTCGACGCCGCGGAGGCCACGCTCGCCGTCCCCGCCGCCGCCGCCTCCCCCTCCTCCATCGCCGCCTGGAACGCGCTCCTCGCCGCGCACTCGCGCCGGGGCGGCTCAGAGGACGCGCTCCGCGTGTTCCGCGTGCTCCCACCCGCCGCGCGGCCCGATAGCACCACCTTCACGCTCGCGCTCTCCGCGTGCGCGCGCCTCGGGGACCTCGCGGCTGCGGAGGCCATAAGGGACCGCGCGTTCGATGCTGGGTATGGGAAAGACGTGTTCGTCTGCTCGGCACTGCTACATCTCTACTCAAGATGGGGCGCAATGGACGACGCTATCAGGATGTTCGAGGGAATGCCAAGGAGGGACCATGTCACCTGGAGCACGATGGTGGCTGGGTTTGTTAGTGCGGGGAGGCCCATGGAGGCACTCGATATGTACAGGATGATGAGGGAGAGTGGCGTGGAGGGGGACGAAGTTGTCATGGTTGCGGTTTTGCAAGCGTGTGCAGCAATTGGGGAAGCCCGTGTGGGGACCTCAGTTCATGGATATCTCTTGCGTCATGGTATGAGAATGGGTGTTGTCATAACTACGAGCCTTGTGGACATGTACGCAAAGAATGGACAGCTTGATGTAGCATGTCAGCTGTTTGGGCTGATGGCGTACAAGAATGCTATCTCATGGAGTGCGGTGATCTCAGGATTTGCTCAAAATGGACGTGCAGAGGAGGCACTTGACTTATTCAGAGAGATGCAGACTACCGGGCTTCAACCTGATCCAGGGGCACTTGTTAGTGCACTGCTAGCTTGCGCTGATACGGGACTCCTGAAGCTAGGGAAGTCAATACATTGTTTCATCTTGAGGAGGCTCGACCTGGATTGTATTCAGAGTACAGCAGTCATTAACATGTACTCAAAATGCGGCACCCTGTCAAGTGCTCAGATGCTTTTCAATAGGGCTGACTCGAGAGACTTGGTTTTGTGGAATGCAATGATCGCATGCTATGGCGCTCATGGCCGAGGTGATGATGCTCTGGCTCTATTTCAAAGACTAAATGAAGCAGGAATAAGGCCTGATCATGCTACATTTGCTTCTCTTCTGTCGGCTCTAAGCCACTGTGGCTTCGTGGGGGAAGGGAAGTTCTGGTTCAATCGCATGATTAACGAGTTCAGTATTCAGCCTGCAGAGAAGCACTATGTCTGTATAGTTGATCTGTTAGCACGTTCTGGCCGTGTGGAAGAAGCCAATGGCCTGCTCACATCAATGCAAACTGAACCTACAATTGCGATTTGGGTCGCTCTTCTGTCAGGTTGCTTGAATAACAAGAAGCTTGAGCTTGGAGAAAGAATTGCAGAAAAGATCCTTGAATTGCAGCCTGACGATGTAGGCGTCCTTGCACTGGTCTCAAACCACTATGCCGCTGCAAAGAAGTGGGACAACGTCAGGGAAGTTAGGAAGCTAATGAAGGACAGCGGCAGCAAGAAAGTGCCTGGCTACAGCTTGGTAGAGGTGCGTGGAACGCGCCATGCGTTTGTGATGGAAGATCAGAGCCATCCTAAGTATCAGGAAATCCTAAAAATGGTCGCCAAACTTGATTCCGAGATGAGGAAGATGGGCTATGTTCCAAGAACAGAGTTTGTGTACCATGACCTGGATGAAGACGTGAAGGAGCAGCTCCTCAGTTACCACAGCGAAAGGCTGGCCATTGCCTTCGGTCTGCTGAACACCAACCCGGGAACGAGGCTTGTGGTCATCAAGAACCTCAGGGTCTGCGGTAACTGCCATGAGGCTATCAAATATATCTCGAAGATCACAGACCGAGAGATTGTTGTTCGAGATGCGAAGCGATTCCACCATTTCAAAGATGGAGCATGCTCCTGTGGAGATTACTGGTGAGGGCTTCAGGGTATTAGACTGGTGGGCTGCGCTTATTGGTGCTTGATTTAGGTGAAGGATATTTGGAGAATATCAGTTGTCATATACAAATGAACCTGAGCTGAAGGATATTTGGAGATGCCTGCCATATCCACTTCCCTCTTGTCTGCTAGTCAGCGGAATCGTAGTGCGGTGTAGGCAATAATAACGACACGAACACAAGAGCCGCAGTGTCGCCTTGGCAATCTGGTAGAAGCAACAGAGCACACCGCGGGTCCGCGGCTGAGACTCGGACGCGGAGGTCGCAGGGCCCATCAACCATGGGCAACGAAGACTACAGTATCTTGGAAGCAGACGATAGGTGTGGTAAATCTGGATCCAAGAGGGACAAGACAGAGGACGCGTCATGCTCGCCACTGCATGAAAATTGGAAGAATTGGAAGGGTCATGAAAATGGTTGTTTCTGTGATTGCAGGGAAACAATTAAACATATCTTCTTTGACTGTCATTATGCCAAGTCACTTTGGAGAATTATCCACATAGCTACCGGCCTAAACACGTCTAAATCAGTTTCACATATGCTAGCGAACTGGTTACATGATCGTGATATAAATGAGAAAAAATTATCTTAGTCGGAACAATAGCTCTCTGTTGGGCTATTTGAAAGTATAGAAATGATATCATATTTGATAATGACAAATATTACTCATTTATGCAGACTATTTTTAGTACCTGTATGTTGTTACAGCATAATAATGAGACAAAGAAGATGTTTCACAAGACGAGCACATTAATAGAGACCATGGTAATGGAGTTGTTCGTCAAGTATGGATTAAAACATAATAATAGACTTTGTCAATCATTCGTTTAATTTTGATTGGTTACTTTATAATTAGTGATTAAATTGAAAGGTTGTAATAATTTACAGGTTATATACGACAATGTAGAGGTCGGAAAATATTTAAGCTTCCAAAGAGTTTTGGGTGGACTTAACTTTTCCGATGTGAACGAAAATGTAGGCTTACTGGAGCAAACGGCGTGAAATGACTCGAGTGCAGTTTCCTCTTTTTTCATTGAGAAATATAATCTAATAGACCCGTCTGTTTTTTACCATACAGACGAGAATACGAGATTTTGCTACCCCCTTAATGAAGATGTACCTTAGTTTGTATTTAGTTCTTCAAAAAGTCATTTTACTGTTTCTCTGATGCAAGAAAGGGTTATTTGTGATGGAACCAATTTAAGTTCTAGACTTGACACTGGTGTTGCATTACAGCTAATTATTCTCAATATCAACTGACCTAGTGTTTCGAAGACGCTCGTAAGGGTAAGATGTACATGTTTGTATTTAGAGGTTACTACTCGTGCGTGTTTGTGTATACGTCTATACTATGTGTTTACAAAGAGAGAGAAAAAGGAAAGCTTGCCTCACACCATGACATTGTGCGCCGGGAGCCAAATGTAAGAAAAATTGCTACGCCCGATATATATCAGCAGCGACTAAAGAAGAAAAATTAATCAAGGTATCGATGATAGTGCACTTAGGGCAAGACTAACACAGCAGACTCAAGTACTTCAAAGTGCAAATAAGCCATTGTAATTTGATCAAGGGCTACTTGCATCGTGTAGAGTCTGAAACTAATGACCAATATATTGTTTTGACATATATTCAGACGTTTTCATCCTTGATGTCAAAATCAAATGAATCCTCGGTGCCTTATCATAGGGCATGGACTACTGCACGTTGCAAAAGGAGAATGTGTAGCTGTATAAAAGAACTTATACTCTGTTAAATCCTCGTAGCCAGTTAGGATGTACAAAATTTTGATAAATTCTATAACATCTACTCTCTCCCGTTAGAGTATATTTGGTAGGCTACCGTCATATATATATATATATATATATATATATATATATATATATATATAAAATATTTATATATATATGTGGGTGCGTGTATATATAAAGTATATTTAGTATGGTAGATAAACTTTCATATATATATATATATCGAAAGTATATTTGGTAGACTAGGTAGACTGACATATATATATTTTGAATTATATTTGTTAGACTATGATATACTGGTCGGGAGGCACAGTACAATATATCAACAATCAAGCAATCGATCATTATATAAAATATATTCTTCTTACATGATATCAGTGACAGTGGTCTTGAGTTTGAATTTTGACAGTCGAAATTTATTAGATTAAATTGCACCGACTCCTATTCCTTGTTTGCGGTTTGAGAGTCTGCACGTGAGAGAGAATATTAAAGTAGAAGTGAATTGTCCATCTTTCATCATTATCTTAAACTTTTAGGTGCGATCGGTTGATATATAGTAGGTTAACATGTTATCACGAGTTTTAGATTAAACACCAAGGTATTACGTTGCCCTCGCTATGTCACCTCCGAGGAGACAATGATCATCGCCAGGGGCAACACCCTCATAGTTTGTTTTTGTGGTTGATCAATTGATTTGACTGATATTTCATCGCTTCAACCTGGTGTCAGAGTAAACAGATAGAGTACTCATTGAATCGTGCATCGGCCAATCACACACTAGACGAGTGTGCCATCGAGATGTGCATCAACTGTGAAGTTTCATGATCTGTTGCTACAAGTATTTGACTTTTACATGTTAATTGGGCGGGATTGTGTCACCCTTCCGCCCGTCGACACCAGATGGTCGACCCCCCTGAAAATGAGTTACAGTTTCACCATCCTAGAGTGTAATGTTGGCTCGTGGTCAAGCTATCTTTATTTGAATTATAGTTGACGCCACCCATGCTCGTTCCTCATTGCCACGCGGGTAATGATACAAGTCAGCACCGTCTGTCACTACCTTTAGGACGTCACCACCCCAGATGTAGCAGATGGGCTAAAATATATGTCCAAGTGTCACATCGCCATCACCATCGCGTCTTTCAGTGGGTTTTTTTGGCAAGACATAACTGATCTTGTGCATTTGTTCTGCTTGCTTAGATGATTTTGGAACAACACCTCTCTCCATGGCTATGACCACGTCCAACTTAACTTCAGCTATCTCGACATCAAGAGGATATCATCCGCATATTGTACTTGCTGGTTTTTTTCATTCACGATATCTGCACTGCGAATACGCTACAACCACTACTAAACAAAGCATTTTCTCAGGTGTCTCCCATTTTTTTACAAGCGGTATGTTAAAAAACCATGTGATGTCCAATTAAGTTGAAAGTGCATCTAGGCCCCACGTAGGTTTTGAAGGATTGATAACAAACAATTAAAATACTAATGAGTTGGAATGAGCATATGTGTAGAAAAGATGGGCTGTAAAAAGATATTTAGGGCTTTTCAAAAGGAAAAATAGAGAAGAAGGCATGAAGCTATACAAAAGAATGAAGGTTTTTATTTTCTTGGGTATAGAAATACCGCACTATTACGAGGGACACAACATGCGGCAAAGAAAAGTCAAAGCTCAATCTCAATCAAAAGAACACTTAGTGTAGAAAAAGTTCTTAAGTCAATTAACTTCGGACATATCAGAGAGATTTGGATAAGTGCTCTCTGTGTAGCTTCGGACATGTACGAAGATTTCTGAGAAGTCCTCTCTGTGTAGATTTGGACATATCCGAAGGAAGTCTAGAGGGTTTGGGGGCTTCTAAGTCGGGTAGGTCGGATATGTCTGAAAAACTCGGAAATGTACCATCCGGACATGTCCGAGAAAGTCGGACAAGTACCCTCTGTGTAGGTCCGGACATGTCCGAATAGTTCAGACATGCACTACAGGAAACGTAGCACCTTATGACGGCAACGTCGACGGATATACGCCGTAAGTAAATTAACTTACGACGGTCGTTGCGGGCCGTCGTAAGTAAACTAACTTACGACGGCTATGGGCCCGTGACTGTCGTAAGTTACTGGACCGTCGTAAGTTACCCGTAACTTACGACGGTCGCACCCTAAGCCATTGTAAGTTACAACACTATCGTAAACTAAGTGTAATTTACGGCTGCCATAACCTAAGCCGTCGTAAGTTACACGGCCGTCGTAAGTGGATGGTTTTAACCGCCGCCTTGGCCCAGGCTCGGGCTCATTTAGACCGAGCCCGAGCTCGCACCGCCGCCACCGCCCGCATTGCCGCCGTCGCCCTGCGTCGCCCCAGCGCCGCCGCCGCGCGCCACCCCGCCGCCCGAGCCGCCCCTGCCCCGCTGCCCAAGCTGTCGGCGCCGCCCGAGCTGCCCGGCGCCACCGCCTCGCGGCGCCCCGCCGCTCGAGCCGCCCAGCGCCGCCGCCACTTTGAGGTACGTTTTATTTAGTAATTAATTTAATTCATTTAGTTGATTTAGTAATTAATTTAGTTTGTTTAGTTCATTTAGTAATTAATTTAGTTTATTTAGGTCGTCTAAACGTGTAAACAGGCTGAACAAAATGGTTTTGGGTCGGGTTTAAACGTTGTTTTGCCCCGTTTACGTGAAGTATGTAAAATGAATACAAATTGGACCCTATCTGCACCCGTTCAGCGTCACCCAAATCGAGCACGCGCCGCAGCCCGCAGCCGAGATGCCTTCCATGTGCCGCCGGTACCGACCCAGCGCTGCTGCCGCCACCGCTGCCGATCCCACGCTGCCGCCACCGCCACCGAGCCAGCGCTGCTTCCGCCACCGCCGAGCTGCGTCACGCCCACGCGAATTCCTGCTGTGCGCCGCGCCACCCAACTAAGCTTCAAGCAGGCGCCATCACGGACCAAGCTGTCCACCGCCCTCTCAGCCGCTGGATCTGCGCACTTTAGCCTCTTCTCTACCTCAGCCTCCGCAGCCCAGCCCACTTTACATTTTCTGCTGCCTTATGCATAAGGGTTACCTCCAGTCCTCCACACTGCGCCGCCCTCAATTCGCACGCCCCTTCCCTCGCTGCTCTCTCCTCGCCTGCCCCTCCCCCCGCCGCGCTCTCCTCGCCCTCCCCTGCCCCCGCCAGCCCTCCGAGGCCGGCTCGCCCTCTGCTCGCCCGCCCCTCCCCCCCCCCCCCCCCCTGCGTCACTGCCGCCTCCCTATGCGCGGGCGCCGCCGCCTTCCCCCACCTTATGCTGAGATGTAAGGCGACCATACGCCTTATCCTCCACCGACGCCTCGCTTAAGCGACGCCTTAAAAACTTGGAAGTAGATTACTTAATTTTAGTTTAGTTGACTATTAAGTTAGTTTATTATTTCTTTTGAAAATTTTAGTTAGTTGATTATTAAGTTAGAAATTTTAGTTTAATTTGATTGCTTGAGTGTATAATATCGATATATAAATAATAAACGGGCTTTGGGCTGACTCAGCCCGGCATAGCCCAAATATGGCCCAACACGGCCCATTTAAAGGTCAATGGCCATGGCCATGGCCGTCGCCGAGACAACCGTCAAGAACCGTGTGGTTTTCGATCAAGAAGCGCCGTTGGTACCATAGCCATAGCCATCGTCACCGTAGCCAACTAGTTTAGCACATCTTAGGTTTCCGTGAAGTCAAACGATCATGTCCCAAGATTTTTTGTCCATCTGTGTTGGAGAACAAGATCGTCAGAGTTCCTCCGCTGCCCGCCGCCGTCGCCGAGTACTCTCCGGTCATTTTTAGCTCTAATCGCCCTCATTCTTTCCTCCTCTCTCGTAAATTACTCCAAAATGTAAGATTAACGTAACCTATACAATATGCGTCACCCGTTTCGGACCGGCCGATCTCACATGCGTTACGCATGTGAGGCGTGTAGGTTCGGAATTGTCCCCTTTTGGACAGCCAGAACTTCATTAGTAAGTCCATGAGGGCTCGAGCCTACAGAGGAACAGACGACCAGCACAACTACGGCGGTGATGGCTACATGTTTATGGCTAAACACATGGTAAGTATATTTCAATGTTCGTTCATGTGTTGATAATATATTTCTTCAACTAACACGTATCTATAGGAGCAAGAAACCGGTCAGGAGCTGACACCGACCGAGGTTTGGAAGAGAGGTCACAGGGGAAGTGACCCTTCCCAGCCTGGCAGTGTAACCATGTCGCGGCCGACTGAGAGGTAAGTTTTCAAAATTCACCAATTTAATTATAAGTAATACTAGTACTGACACACATGCATCATTTCTTTGTTTTTTAGGAAAAGTACTAGCAAGCGGTGAAGAAGATACACGGCGGAGGCTACGATTGGGAAAATGCGCCAATCGAGCCTAGAGCCGTGTACGCAAGCGGCGGCGGGAAGGCCCATGGATGGTGAGTTGGTCAACTGTTTCATTTTTTTAAACTTCCTTCTTCTACTTATTATTTTCTATCTTTTGCAGGTTTTCCATTTTTGATGGAGTTGTCAACTCGATGGCAGCGCGCCCTTCGAGAGACACTCCATCGACGGAGGCTTCGTCCGTTGGGATGTCGAGTGTCCGTCTGTCGCACAGGGACTTGGAGTTCCGTGCCATGGAGGATAGGCTTGCACGGACCCAAGAGGAGCTCGACAGGACGAGGTCCATCCAGGAGTACTAGGCCAACCTCATGGCCTAGATGCAGGCATTGGTGGAGGTAAGTAATTTAATTACTGTATTTTAAATTTTTAGCATTTCAGTAATGGGAACGACTAGAATGCAAACAGTCACTTGGTGCAATCGTGCAAAAATCTCTTCTAAACCACACGATCTACATCCTGCGGTGATTGTATTTTTACACTTAAACCCTCCCAACTGCACACTCCAATTCTTTCAACTTATATTGCCAGGTGGGAGGGTTTAAGTGTAAAAATACACTCACCGCAGGATGTAGATCCTGTGGTTTAGAAAAGATTTTTGCACGATTGCACCAAATGGTTGTTTGCATTCTAGATGTCCCCTTCAGTAATATACATGTGTTCTAATATGTTGTAATGACAGGCTTTAGCTCGACAGAGTGGCCAGGAGCTCCCGTTTCCTTTGTGGCCGCAGCCTCCACAAGCGCTCTCGTCACAGCCGCCCCCAGCACAGGTACAAATGATGAGAGAGAGAGAGAGAGAGAAGGGAGAGGGGGATGGGGAGAGGGACAACGAGAGCGAGAGAGAGAGAGAGAAGTGAGAGGGGGATGGGGAGAGGGACAACGAGGGCGAGAGAGAGAGAGAAGGAAGAGGGGGATGGGGAGAGGGACAACGAGAGCGAGAGAGAGAGAGAAGGGAGAGGGGGTGGGGAGATGGACAACGAGAGCGAGAGAGAGAGAGAGAGAGAGAGCAAAAGACGAGTACTGAGAGTGAAAGAGAGAGAGAGAATGAGGGAGAGAGAATGAGACATATATAACTTTTATTTACTTTGCAGGGTTCACCGACGGAGGCGCAGACTCCATCTTTGTAGCTACCGGCACCGGGAGGCGTGAAGACGACGTTCACGGCTCCAAAGGTAGTCGTGAGGGGAGTGTGTAGCCGAGTGTTTTTAGATTTTCTTGGACATTATGAATGAACCGTCGTATCTATGTATTGTATTGTTTTATATGTGTGAATGCCTGTTTCATTTGTCTCGGCTGGCAACTGTGTCAGGGCAGCTAGTTTCATTTTTTTTAAAAAATAATAAAACCATAACTTATGACGGCCTGTATACAAGCCGTCGTAAGTTAGCCCATATTACTTACGACGGCCGGGTTTCAAGCCGTCGTAAGTGGTATGGCCCACCCCACCACGTGGCCCAGACGCTTACATACGACGGCTACGGGCCGCCGTCATAAGTTGCCTAACGCCGTCGTAAGTTGCCTAACTTACAACGGTGGCCGTCGTAAGTTACTTAACTTATGACCAAATCCTGACAACGGCTAAAAACCATCGTAATTAGGCTTAAACAATCGTAATTAAGCTAATTACGACGGTTTAGATCTTACTTACAACGGTTTTGTAACAGCCCTAGCTTTTGTAAAGTTTAATTTCAACTTATGAAACAAAGTTAAGGCGAAGAAAGGCTATAATTATGTCACATGAAATGATGAACACACAAATGGACATGTGAGGGAGTTAAAAATTTTCTCTAGCCCATGCTCAACACATGTTAACCTAGGGGAAAGAATTTCGCTCCCAAAACTCTAACTCATGTGCACCTTCTCTATGAGGAGAGTGGAGGAAATTTAAACACAATTTTGAACCTTTTAAAAGGAATCATATTCAGATTGTCAAATACTTGCAAATGAATTCACCAATGCAATTTCCAGGTATTAAGTAGATTCTGGTCCAAATTGGAATAATTTTGGAGCTCGTATACTATTTATTCCGAGGATTAAATGAGGGCACGTTCAAATTCAAACTTAAATTTGAATTTTGAACCAAACAAACTCAATTTCAAAATATGATTTAAGATTTGAGTTCCTCATAATTATTTTGAAATATCCTCCAAGTTTGATCAAATTTGGAGCTCATTTGCTATTTTAAATCGAAATGGGGGATAAGAGGGAGAATTGTGGCTGTGGACCCCACCGGTCAGTCTCACAAATCACAGAACCGACTCTGTCCACGGGAGCACGCCACCTCCTGCTCACCGGCGTCAACCGACGTACCACAGAGGACAGCTCCTACTTCCTTGCCGGTCTGATCCACTTACCACGAGTGCCACAACCTTCTTTTGCCTCTCCCAGCTCGACTGCTCCCGTGCGTTTGCTCCCGAGAAAAAAACAGCAGCCACCGTTTCCTCTGATCGCCCCAGCAAAACCAGTGACCTTTGCTTGAGCTTCCCACAGAGAAAAGCTTCGCCCACGAGTTGTCTAGCCGGCTAGCACCTTTTCCCCGCCGTCCCGAGCTCACCGGCGCCTAGAAACGGCAAAGTTTCCACTGCTCCCGAACTGAAACTGAAGAAGCCGGAACTGGACGCCGTGGACAGCCCAAACCAGGAGTTATCACACCCAAGCAAGCCACCCCATCGGTGAACCTACAAGTCTAGTTACTCACCTCCGAAGCTCAGCCCTAGCCATTGATCACAGAGGGAGAATTTCAAGTTTTTCTCCCGGGCGGCAGAAACGGACGTTGAGGTAAGGAATTGTAAAATTCGTCCTCAAATCGTGCTTGTTGGGTTTCAAACTTCACACACCAGATGTTAACTGCCTATCCCACCTCCTCCATCGATTTTGGACCAAGAAAGTGAGTGTAGAGTGAGGAATCCGAGTTCTTTTGAGGGTATACCACTGGACCCTATCAGGCGCACGGTGCCGATAGGTTTAGAGCGCTCCCCAGCTTGTTTAGACCTCATGTCGATCTTCTACACGATCTCCTGATGCTTTAGAGCCCAAAAACCGACCATTTGGTGTAGAATTCACCGTGCAAGACCTCGCCGTAGCCCTAGGGTTTGCTGTGGCCGGTGCACCCTGTTTTCCGGCGAGTTTCAGCCGCCGGCGACCTCACCAACGTGTTCAGCGTGGGGGAAAATGGGGGGGGGGCAGCAGGGGGTCTGGAGGTGGCTGGGAAGTGATTTTCCGGCGAACTTGCCAGAGGGAGCCGCCACTGCCATGTTTGGCGCGAGTCTGGAGGTTAGGGATGACAGGTGGGATCCACTGTCGGCATTTAAACATTTTTCAGATTTTCCCACTTTAGTTCAAACTTTGGAGAGCCATAACTTTGTGTAGGAGTGTCCAAAAATTGTGAAACAAATTTTGTTGGATTCCTCTCAAAGAGTACTATCCAGGGGCGCAGCGCAATGTTTATGAAAATCCCTGTATTTGGCTCATTAATTCATTTAGGTAAAATCTTGTATGAATTTTTACAGGAGTTCTGTTTATTGGAAATTTCCAAATTTGGGCAGGACATTCTGCCAAAATTACTTGAACTCTAGTAAAAATTCAGAGGCATTGGACCTAATTTGCTTGGTCAGATGATGTGTTCATTCCTTATGTCTCTGAAAAATGGGAAAAATGAACAGAGACATTTACAGCTTTTTCCCAATCCTTCTAAAATCCATATCTCCATGTAGGAAAATCCAAAAATGTTAAAACCAATTCCTATGGACTCAGGACATTTTGTACTTCACAAAAGTCTACTTTTCAGCATAGGAAAGCTGAATATCTAGGGGCTAATGGCAGATTAGTGAAAACCACATAAGGATTTGTTGTGCTCATATGAAGCCATTTCATGAGCTCAATTTTTGCACACCGCCTAAATAGCTTCCATAGAAGCTGTGGTTAAATTATCAGATTCGTTGGACCTCTAGAACTTGAGCTACCATCTTTTAGGTTTTAGTGTTCATATAATGGACTTAATCACATGGTGATTATTAGTATCTCCTTTTCACCTAGATTTCATCATCTCTAAGGTTTAGATCCAACAACAGAAACATTGCTGTTGTTTATCTATATTATGTGTGAGTTAACTGGTACAACAGTTTGAATCATTTTCTATATTGCTTTTGAATACATGTGCATAAATCATCTTAATAGCACGTGACGTCGATGTTTGACGAGGACTCGACTCTGCAGCGAGGATCTCCATCTCGTGACGAGTTTGGCGGATTCTCCGGAGGAAAATACTAACTCCTAGCTTCTAACAAAACCGTTGAGCAAGGCAAGCCCTGGTTTGCATATCGTTACCGTTTTAAATTTTGCTTTACTTCACCTCATGGTTATTAGACTTGATATTGTGCATTATGTCTAGGGTGATTGAAACCCACTTGCATGGCTATTACATCCCTGATTAGAAGGTTTAGTGTAGGCTTTGCCTCGTTGTAGATGCTAGGCTAATGTTGTAGCTAGCTCGGTAGAAGTCGAGTAGTAAAAAGCTAGTCGCGAGAAAGTTCGAGTAATGGAGTTACCCGCGAGAGGTTGATGATAAGAGCACCCTCATGAAAATGAGATGGGGACGGGGATGTTCCTGTAGTATGGAGCGCTCAAGGTTGGTCTCGACCTGCGATGGGTGTGACAATGCTTGAGACCACATTTGGCCTGGACCGGGATGGTAAGGGAGATGTGGAGGTTGGTTGTAGCCCCGTCCGTGTCGGTTAAGGACCGTATGTATGCGGTTCTGCTGGACAAGATTGAGCTGTACCGGATATAGTGGGGCATGGGACCCATGAAACCGATGTAACTCGATGGACCGTGATATAGAAACTCATCCTTCGCGTAGGAATGGCGTTGAGGAGGCGGGAGGTGTAAATCCTTTAGCGGGCAACTTCGACGTGTCCACGTAGAGGACCATCCTGCTCGGCATGAAACGTTTTTCTATGTCGGGGTGTCGTATGAAAGGTTGCTGCATACAACGTAAGAAAGAGCTCTTGAGAGAGTCTTTCGAGGCGGGTGTATGTGTCGTGTATTCCGGGTTGTTATTGATTCGAATCACCGTCGCTCGCGGAAGAGGATTGAGCATACTTGCCCACTGCGCCGTGACGTAGTAAGAAGAGGAACTAAGTCTCTTAACTTGCTGTTTGTGGATTAATCATTGTATTGGAACCTTGACTGAATTAGAGATAGTGCCAACTAAAGTTCATTTCCACCTTAGGCTAGCAACATCGGGATAAGCGTTTCTTGTTTGATTGTGGACTTCCGGTGTTGTGAGGCATGAGGACCACTAAAATAAAGGCTATAAGAATCTGAATATAAGGATCAAGTTTAGTCAAGCTGCATTTTGCAAATTCCTGTTTCTACTGTCTTACTACCCCTGCATTTAGAGTTACATGTTTAGGAGTGACGGTTAAGTCTTGCTAAGCCTTAGTGCTCACGGTTGCTTCTGAGTTGTTTTTGCAGGTAGCAGGATGCCTGCTATGAAGAGGGTTGTTTGGTGAGACTACGAACCTCACGGTTCATTCAACTCATCGAAAACCTAGCCGCTGCCTTTCTTTGGTGAAGCTAGTAGGAAGCGTTCACGGGCTGAATGACTTCTCTTCGGCATAGTTAGGGTCGAGAGTGAGTAGTTTGTCCAACTAGTTTTAATTTCCGCTGCGTGTGTACTTATGTTGTAAAAGAACTTATCTTGAGTAACAAAATTATTTCATTATGTTATTGAGCCTCTTTTCATGCATGCTGTTGGGTGCCGCATCGCACGGCACCACCCACTGCGATTCCCGGGCGTGGCTCCTCGACAACGTGGTATCAGAGCCGCATTGGGAATAGCACGCATGAAAAGAGCATATTTTCGAAAACTTAGAGGTATACGAGTGAGGAACGTATAGTATGCCCACATAAGGAGTATTATGAGTATAGTTACTTAAGGTGGCAAGCTGATAGGAGGATGAGTCCCGATCTTCCGAGAGGTAGGGTAAACTTGATTGGGTGGAGATCTCGACGTTGATGATCCAAGGCTCCGAACGAACGAAACCCCACAATCACTACACCACTGCTCCGTTGGTTATCACCCGTGTCACACGAATGACCTCGCCACGAAGGCTTATCCCTGCAAGCGCAATCAAGAACACAAGCAAGAATAGAGAAGTTGCAATCAAAACTGAATTGATCACGAATTTGGGGTCTCACAACCGATGATTAGCGACACTGTTCAATGACAGATTGTAACTAAGCAAAACCCAGCTGTTTGTGATGGCGGCTAGGGGGTATAAAGGAGGTGGAGGACGACCAGGGGGGTTCTGGGGTCGTGACCTAACCCTAAGACACGTACATAATGGACTTGGACTCGATACAAGGCCCAATGGCCCAACTAGGTGATGCAACACCCTGACAGACTCTAAACTTTATATTGTTTCGAAGTTTCCCATCGACTCCGAGTGAATTTTGACGTGGGGCCAGTTCCATTGGAAAGTTTATCCTCTCAGCTTTCTGTGCATATGTAGAACGTCAAAAACAGAGTCCGTATGCTTCCTGTGCATCCATTTTAAGGTGGACTGCTCCTGGGCCCGAGTTGGACTCGAGTTTGAGTTGGGATCGGTCTCTAACTTCTTGTTGGCGTATTTTCTGGTCCTCCACGCCTCCAAACCCCTCTCCATGTATCTTCATGTCCTCTCCATGGTTCCTAATCATAATAAATCCATTAGGTAGCAACATACTCTCAAAATTCACATATAAAGAATTATTCAGGAACGGGCTCACCTCTAAATTCAATTTTCGTGCTCGAGCTCTAGTAATTGGACCTTGCATGTCTACCATGTGAGTGTTGTGTATATCTACAGGAGTGATGTCCACATCATCCTCCCCCTCTTGCATTGGAGTCATCCTCGACTCAAGCTCATCTTGTTCTCCCAAGTATGGCTTCAAATCTGAAATGTTAAATGTGGGACTAACCCCAAACTCGGGAGGCAACTCAAGTTTATATGCATTGTCATTTATCTTCTCAAGAACCTTAAAAGGTCCAACAGCACGTGACATGAGTTTGGACTTTCTCAAATCTGGGAACCTATCTTTTCTCAAATGAACCCACACCAAATCACCGGGTTCCAATTTTACCTCCTTCCTACCTTTACTAGCAGCAATGCGATACTTTTCATTCATTTTTTCAATTTGTAACTTAGTAGTTTCATGCAACTTAAGAATAAATTCAGAACATTGTGTAGCATCTAAGTTCACAATTTCAGTATGTGGTAAAGGTAGCAAATAAATTGAAGCATGAGGATTGAAACCATAGACTACCATAAACGGACTTAACTTGGTTGTGGAGTGAATAGACCTGTTATAAGCAAACTCAATATGTGGCAAACACTCCTCCCACAACCTCAAATTGTCTTCCAAAACAGCCCGCAACATAGTAGATAAGGTACGATTAACTACCTCTGTTTGCCCATCAGTTTGTGGATGACAAGTAGTAGAAAACAACAACTTTGTTCCCAATTTATACCATAAAGTTCTCCAAAAGTGACTCAAAAACTTAGCATCCCTATCAGAAACAATAGTATTGGGAACACCATGCAAACGCACAACCTCATTAAAGAATAAATCAGCAACATGTGAAGCATTATCGGTCTTGTGGCAGGGTATAAAATGAGCCATTTTAGAGAAACGATCAACAACCACAAAGACACTATCCCTCCCCCTCTTTGTTCTAGGCAATCCTAAAACAAAGTCAATAAAAATATCCTCCCAAGGTGCACTAGGAACCATAAGAGGCATATAAAGACCATGTGGGTTAAATCAAGACTTAGCTTTGTTGCATGTGGTGCAACGTGAAACGTAGCGCTCCACATCACGCCTCATTCGTGGACAAAAGAAGTGAGTGGTCAGCACATCCTCTGTCTTTTTAACACCAAAATGTCCCATCAAACCACCTCCATGCGCTTCCTGCAACAACAAAAGACGAACGGAGCTAGCTGGAACACACAGCTTGTTAGCACGGTAGAGAAGGCCTTCACGCAGCAGGAATTTTTGCCACGTTCTTCCCTCTCTACAATTTTCAAAGGGATCTTTGAAGTCCAAATCAGTAGCATATAGCCTCTTTATGGTTTCCAAACCAAAGATTTTATGAGAAAGTTGGGATAGTATGGTACAACGTCTAGATAAAGCATCGGCAATCACATTGTCTTTCCCTTTCTTATGTTTAATGATATAAGGAAATGATTCTATGAACTCAATCCATTTAGCATGACGTTTGTTCAGATTAGTTTGTCCTTTAAGATACTTCAAAGACTCATGATCTAAATGTATGACAAATTCTTTAGACCATAGGTAATGTTGCCAAGTTTGCAAGACACGCACTAAAGCATAAAGTTCTTTGTCATATGTAAAATAATTCAGTGAAGGCCCATGCAATTTTTCACTAAAGAAGGCAACAGGTTTACCTCCTTGAATTAGCACTCCTCCAATGCCAATGCCGCTCGCGTCACATTCAAGCTCGAAGGTCTTCTCAAAATCAGGAAGTTGCAGCATGGTGCTTGTGTGAGCTTCGACTTGAGAACATCAAAAGCTTGTTGTTGTGCTGGTTCCCATCGGAACGGCACTCCATGCTTTGTCAACTCGTGGAGAGGTGCCACAATGGTGCTGAAATCCCGCACGAAACGCCGGTAGAAACCTGCGAGACCAAGAAAACTCCGAACCTGTGTGACCGTAGTCGGAAGTGGCCAGCTCGTGATGGCAACAATCTTTGCCTCGTCCACCTCAATGCCCTGCGAAGTAACAACATACCCAAGAAAAGACACACGATCGGTGCAAAAGGTGCACTTCTCAAGGTTACCATATAAACGTGCATCGCGCAAGACATTAAAAACAACATGCAAATGTTCAAGATGCTCATCATATGACTTGCTGTAAATAAGGATATCATCAAAGTAAACCACCACAAATTTACCAATGAAAGCACGTAAAACCTCATTCATCAACCTCATGAAAGTGCTGGGCGCATTAGTTAAACCAAATGGCATGACTAACCATTCATAAAGTCCGAATTTAGTTTTAAAAGCAGTTTTCCATTCATCACCTAAAGCCATACGAATCTGATGATACCCACTACGCAAATCAATCTTGGAGAAAATAACAGAACCACTCAACTCATCAAGCATGTCATCCAATCTTGGAATAGGATAGCGATAACGAATGGTAATGTTATTGATGGCTCTACAATCAACACACATGCGCCAAGTGCCATCTTTTTTTGGAACCAAAAGAACAAGAACAGAACAAGGACTAAGACTCTCATGATGTACCCGCGGTCCAGAAGATCTTGGACTTGTCGCTGAATTTCCTTAGTCTCGTCGGGGTTGGTCCTCTAGGCAGCACGGTTTGGCAAGCTCGCCCCTGGAACCAAATCAATCTTGTGCTCAATGCCTCGCACAGGTGGTAATCCAGGGGGTATCTCTGATGGAAAAACATCCATATATTCCTGCAAAAGGTTAGCAACAGCAGGTGGCAAGACAATGGATGTATCCTCAATGGAATATAAAGCATGTTTGCACACTAAAGCATAGCAAGTTGCATTAGAGGCATATAAATCATCACGATCAGATTTAGTTGCAAGTAAAATAGGATTTTTCAACTTAATAGGTTGCTGAATTTCAGAATTGAAAACACCCTTTTGCTTAGCATTATTCTTTTTCTCCTGCTCAAATTGTACAATTTCAGTGGGACTCATAGGAAGCAACACAATTTTCTTGCCCTTATGCATGAGAGTATACTTATTAGATCGACCATGGTGAATAGCATCAGTATCAAACTCCCAAGGACGTCCCAACAAAAGAGAACAAGCATCCATAGGTACCACATCAAAATCAGCAAAATCATGATAAGAACCAATGGAAAAATGTATCATTGCTGTTTGTGTTACCTTAACCTTACCATTGTTGTTAAACCATTGAATGTGATAAGGGTGGGGATGCTCCCGTGTGGTCAAGCCAAGCTTCTTGACCACCTCAACATTCACCAAATTGTTGCAGCTACTACCATCAATGATGGTATGTACACGGCAGTCCTTGACGATGAGAAACATGTTGAAAAGGTTGTGACGTTGGCGGTTGTCGTCCTCTCGAACCGTGGCACTCAAAGCTCGCTGCACAATCAAAGTCCTATAGTTGTTTTTCGCAGATGTACCAAGAACCTCCTCAGCACCATCATCCGAACCTGAAATGTTAGTTGCAATAATATTTTCATCTTCAATATCAGAAGCACTAACATACCCACCATCAGCAGTGGCAATGATCGCCCGTTTGCTAGGGCAATCTCGTTGCATATGGCCAAGTCCCTGGCAGCGGTGGCACTTGATGTCAGAGGTGCGACTTGTCAAAGTGTTGGGTGCAGCCGCCTTTGCTGCAACACTTGGAGGGATCTGGGACTTGCTGTTATCTTGTCCCCGTGATGTAGAAGGTACGATGCTGCTGCGTACAACACCCGTGGAGGGTGGTGTAGAAGCACATACGCTCGAGGAGGGTGCTGCTTTGGATGGCACCAGAAATTGTCGTGGCGTGAAGGTGTTGTTCCGCCGCTGCTGTTGGCGACCCTGCACTTCTTTTTCTGCTAACATAGCAAGTGGAAATAAACGTTGAATAGAATGATATTCCTTTTAGTCAACTATGTCCTGGATCTCACGCCGCAAGCCCCCACAAAACCTAACAATTTGGTCTTCCTGATCCTCAACTACCCTACAACGAAGCATACCTTTCTGCAACTCTTGGTAGTACTCTTGGACAGTCATGTCACCCTGATCAAAGCGTTGCAATTTCTTAAGAAGATCACGTCTATATGAAGGAGGAACAAACCTAGCGCGCATCTCTTCTTTTAACGCAGCCCATGTCTGTGGTGCATTACGTGTATTGACAAGTTCATTACACCAAATTATAGCAAAATCTTTAAACTCACTAGTGGCTTGTCTAACTCTATGTCGCTCAGGAACAAGATGAGAGCTAAATTTTTGTTCTACCGTCATCTCCCAATCCAAGTAAGTCTCAGCATCATAAGATCCATAAAATGTTGGAATAGAAAACTTAATCTTAGCATAAGGATCATTATCTTGTTCAGGAGCATGAGGACGAGGTCTACCTCCCATACCTTGACGATTTCGTCGAGGGCGAAGGCGCTGCTGTGCATCAACCACATCGTTATTGAAGTCATCCTCTGTGTCGTAGTGAGCATGTGCATCACCATCAAGGATGATAGAGGGTGTATCTTGTTGGGGAAGACGAGTCTCCATCTCGTCCAACCGTGTGGTCAGACCAGCAACACTTGTATGGAGCCTCTGAAAGGTGGTTGTTGTAGTGGTCTGGTAATTGTTGAAAGCTTCGGTCATTGCCCGCATCATGTCCTTTAGTTCCATATGGGACACGCACTCATCATCATCCGGAGGTGTAGAACCAGAGGTCTTATCCATAGGCTTCTTTCCTGTCATTGTTAGTACAAAATAGAAACGAAGACAAAAAGATCGTGAAGAACCCTGTTACTACGCTCTCCGAAGTGGGTGGAAAATCGATCAGTAAGATGCGTCTTACCCCGCTCTTACAAGTTTCTTAGCAGCACTGCAAGTGGCCAACGGTGACCGGTGTGAAGCAAGCAGAGAGTGGGTGTGATTGCAAAGGTTACCTGTTCTGCTCGAGAGAAGGTGGAGCTTGGAAGGCTCAAATGCAGTATATGTATGTGGCACACAAGTTAGTAACAGATAGCAATGCTGAATAAGTGTCCAAAGAATTTTACCTAGTTGCTGGCCTAAGAATGTATTAGAACAGTTGAGGCAACAAGCAATGACAAGGATGAATGATGATGAACAACAAGGATAATATTAGCAAGTATCCAGCACTCGCACAGAAATAGCACACCCCTTAGCCTCCTGTTTTTGTCTTGAAGCACTAGTAGAAATCAAAAAAAAATTTCACTTATTTTTGATATTTTTTCTCAACCAGGGGCACAAGAATAGAAACAGCACCAAGTATTAGCTCAAACCGATGAAAGATGAAATCGGCACAAATTCAGGAGCGATTGGAAAAACTGGTGCTGGAACTTCGGAGTTTGAAATGAGGGCCTTCTTAATTCTTTTTATTTTTTTTGAAAACGCCGTATGTGGACTTTTTCGAGACCTTTCTAGGAAAAACTCAATCGGAGTTACGAGCAAAAAGTTATGCCCGTTTTAAGGAGGATACCCCGAATCAGGTTTTGGTGGTGGTGGAAACTGCAACAGAAACAAATCGGTGGATGGAATTTTTTTGTAGATTGGTTTTTGTAGATGGCAGCGGATGGAAGAAACAAAACTGAACCAAAACAAATCTAAACCAGCAACCAGACTCAACCTAGGACACGAACTCAGAACTACGGACTCCGAAACTAAATTGTGCAAAAGGTTGAGCGAGGGTTGTAGGTCAGGGAAACTAAAATTTTTCTGTGGCTTTTTGTGGACGATAGGACTGAAACAAAATAAATCTAAAGGGCACACAAGTATACCTCACGGTGAACCTGGAAATCTGATACCAATTTATAGGAGGATGAGTCCCGATCTTCTGAGAGGTAGGGTAAACTTGATTGGGTGGAGATCTCGACGTTGATGATCCAAGGCTCCGAACGAACGAAACCCCGCAATCACTACACCACTGCTCCATTGGTTATCACCCGTGTCACACGAATGACCTCGCCATGAAGGCTTATCCCTGCAAGCGCAATCAAGAACACAAGCAAGAATAGAGAAGTTGCAATCAAAACTGAATTGATCACGAATTTGGGGTCTCACAACCGATGATCGGCGACACTATTCAATGACAAATTGTAACTAAGCAAAACCCAGCTGTTTGTGATGGCGGCTAGGGGGTATAAAGGAGGTGGAGGACGACCAGGGGGGTGCTGGTGTCGTGACCTAACCCTAAGACACGTACATAATGGACTTGGACTCGATACAAGGCCCAATGGCCCAACTAGGTGATGCAACACCCTGACAGACTCTAAACTTTATATTGTTTCTAAGTTTCCCGTCAACTCCGAGTGAATTTTGACGTGGGGCCAGTTCCATTGGAAAGTTTATCCTCTCAGCTTTCCGTGCATATATAGAACGTCAAAAACGGAGTCCGTATGCCTCCCGTGCATCCATTTTAAGGTGGACTGCTCCTGGGCCCGAGTTGGACTCGAGTTTGAGTTGGGCTCGGTCTCTAACTTCTTGTTGGCGTACTTTATGGTCCTCCACGCCTCCAAACCCCTCTCCATGTATCTCCATCTCCTCTCCATGATTTCTAATCATAATTAATCCATTAGGTAGAAACATACTCTCAAAATTCACATATAAAGAATTGTTCAGGAACGAGCTCACCTCTAAATTCAATTTTCGTGCTCGAGCTCTAGTAATTGGACCTTGCATGTCTACTATGTGAGTGTTGTGTATATCTGCAGGAGTGATGTCCACATCACAAGCTAACAGTGTGTTACTCTTCAGTATTTAAATTCAGTAACGATGCACCTACGTGGAGGTAAGAATGGTAAGGAACGCCACCAAAAGCGGATCAATTTCGGTTAGCTCTCCCATACGAGGAAAGTAGTGTGGGATGTCCCGTTCAGCAATGGACGGGAAGTGAATATGTTTTCTAAGACTCTTCATGTCTTAGAGACATATGAATGACATTAGCCTCCAGTGCGCAAACCCAGGGGCAAGAGGAGGAGACCCCCATCGTGTGGTTTGTAACACGAAGTGTGTTCTCTAGGACTCTCCATGTCCTATGAGGCATACGAAAGCGTTGTTCCACTGGTGTGCTTTATTGCAAAGGTGTGGAGCCCCCATTGGATGGTGAATAACCCGAGCATGTACCTTGAGACGTGGCTTGACTCAAGGACGGCCCGTATGGCAATGATACGGGGCATATGTTTTTACTATGATATGGACCTGCCTGAAATGACAAACCAATATGTGCATCATTATTGAGTGGTTTTTGCAGGTACCTTAACCACGTTAGTACATGTCGTGTAGAAAACGTTTGTGATCGTTTTAGTGCCACCACTTGAGACGTATAAGCCGGTATAAAGCCGGTTAGGATTTTAATTTGGTGAGGAAACGTAGTACCGTGATATGATTTGAACTGCATTAAAAGGAAGGTTTAAAAAGAAAAAAAGAGTAAATTTGGAGTCTAGGATTCTATTAAGGGGTAATGAACTCCTATATTGAACTAAGAGTCAATTGGGAGTATAGATTTATTCACAAACACTTAGGAATAACCTCCCCTGGTTTCAGCAGAAGTTTTGCTGAAGTTGAACAGGGCACAACTTTTGTTTGGTTGAACCAATGTAGGTGAGTGATACATTTATAGAAAGTTGTTGAAGTCTTATACAACTCTTCTGTAGAACTCCAGATCAGAATCACCCTCCAAATGGATGAAATTCTGAGATGAGTGTGAACTGTCAAAAAACAAAGCAGACACAAAATGCTCTCTAAAAATTTCTGTATTTCGACCATAACTTTCGTTTCTAAAGGTCATGTAATACACCGTTGGAAATCTTGTGATATGTTCTACGACTTTGTAGTTCAAAGTTTCTCCAGATTTGGAGCCTATTGTATGAAATCTTGCGGACAACACAGCCACTTTCAAAGGAGGTGCTGTCAAAATTGTTCCAGATTTCTGTTAACTTTGAAATATCATATCTCTTGATCCAGAACTGATATGAAGGCAGATAAATATTCGTTGGAAAGATATTGAAGTTAAATATAACTTTGATATTCAACCTGAGACATGAAATTGCAATTTTCATATTCAAATTCTGGGGTTAAGACCAATTGGTCATTCTGAACGGAGTAGTACTTATTGCCTATGTAACTTAAGACTTGTTGTGGACAGGGATGTTTCAGACTTCTCTAAGCTCCATAACATGTTCTTGAGTTATTTTTCAGTTGGTCCTACTGATGGAATTAAGGGTTTGGACAAACTTGCTCACGTTTGATAGATTTCAGAATTATCGAAACCCTAGTTAGATTGTGTAGTGCTGCAATATCTATATGATGCTTTTACGGTTATGTTTTCAATTCAAGTTGAGTTTAAAATTTGAATTTTAACCGTAAATTGCTCACTCTTGCAGCATGGATCATGTTCATTCTAGGAGTGAGGTTGGTGAGTTGAGTCACGGCGAAAGTAATTCGCGGCGACAAGAAGTGCCGACATCATCAACCGAATTGGCGGAAATCTTGGCAAAGATGGCTGAGTCTCTGGATCTGTTGGTGGGACAAAGCATACGACAGGAGACACTACAGCAACATTCCCCGCCAAGCACTTATCTGGATTTCTTAGCAAGACAACCACCGGTTTTCTCGGAAGCGAAAGAACCGTTGGAGTCGGCTCATTGGCTCCAATGTATTGAAGCCAAGTTCGATATGCTTGAATGCGATGAGTATCAGAAGGCTCTATTTGCCGCTCAACAACTCCACGGAGCTGCTGGAGCTTGGTGGGCAGAGTATCTTGCAACTCTTCCTGAAGGTCTTCGTGTGACGTGGGATGAATTCCGGGATGTTTTCCAGGCACGTCACATTTGTTCGGGAATTCTACGAACAAAGTATCAAGACTTTCTAGAGTTAAAGCAAGGAGAAAGGAGTCGTACGAGTACTTCAAAGAGTTTGAAGACTTGATGCAATACGCAACTCATATGGTAGACTCGGAAGCGTTGAAGTGTGAATATTTCTTCCAAGGTTTGAATGTCGAACTTTAGGAACAAGTGACCTTGTTCAATAATGGTAATTACAATGATTTGGTAAATGCCGCTATCATTAAGGAAGACATGCATCTTCGTTGTGAAGCAGAGCTGAAAAGAAGTATACCGCCAGACAGCGATAGCGAGGTTCGTCCGAACTATCGAGTGCGGTATTACTCGCCAGTTAGGCAACAAATTCAGCATGTGGTGCAACTCTCACAACCACGGCTGGAGTTGATCACTTATGAGCCTCCACCTCAACAGCAGCAGTCAGAAATTATTCGTGCAACCCTACCGACACCAGCTACACACGAATTATCTCCACCTCGTGTTAGTAGAGAGCTGAGGATTTCTGCAGCACGAAACCGTCGTGGAGCTGAGCAGAGCCACACTTGTGTGTCATCTCATCAATGCTCAGATCAGCACCGTGAACCTTCAAAGAAAAATCTTTCAAAAGCTGGCAGGGTTAATTACACTGCTATTGAGGACATTGCAAAAGACGAACCAGTTTTAGCGGGCATGTTCATGTTACATGAAACAGCCCACTTTCATTTTGTTTGATTCCGGGGCCACCCACAACTTTATTAGCAGAGACTATGTGCTGAAGAATAATCTTCCATTTAGCACCGTTAAGCATCCGTTTAAAATCAGCTCACCCGGAGGCAAGATATCAACAGATGAGATGGTCTCACAAGCACCTTTATGTTTGGGTGGAAACATCTATCCTGCGAGCCTTATCATACTCAAAGGCCAAAGGATTGATATTATCTTGGGGATGTCATGGTTGACATATTATGGAGCTATCTTTGACATCAGCTCTCGGATTGTCCAACTGAATTCCCTAATACATGGTTGCAACATATTGAATCTTGTGGATCCATCACAACGTGTCGCAACAGTGCATCAGATTGAAGCTCCTAAACTTGAGGATATTCCAGTGGTATGTGAACATCCAGATGTGTTTCCTGAAGACTTGTCGAGCATGCCACCCGAACGTGATGTTGAGTTCAAGATTGAACTAGCACCGGGAACAACACCTATTTCTCGGCGACCATACAAAATGGCACCAAAGGAGCTAACAGAATTGAAGGAGTAGCTTAATGACCTCATGGATTAAGGTTTTATACGCCCAAGTTCATCACCTTGGGACTGTTCCACACTCTTCGTGAAGAAGAAGGACGAGACTTTGAGACTATGCGTAGATTATCGTCCACTGAATGCTGTCACTATCAAGAATAAGTATCCACTACCACGCATCGACATTTTGTTCGATCAACTAGTGGGTGCTAAGGTATTCTCCAAGATGGACCTTTGGTCCGGGTATCACCAGATAAAAATCCGGGCAGAAGATGTACCTAAGACGGTGTTCTTGACAAGATATGGTCTTTATGAATATCTTGTCATGTCCTTTGGGTTGACCAATGATCCGGCTCACTTTATGTATCTCATGAACTCTGTGTTCATGCCGGAGTTAGATAAGTTTGTTGTGGTTTTCGTCGACGACATCTTGGTCTATTCAAAGTGAGAAGAAGAACACACTGAACATTTGCGTATTGTACTCCAACGCTTGAGGGATCACAAGCTATATGCAAAGTTCAGTAAATGTGAGTTTTGGATCAGCAAAGTGCCGTTTCTTGGGCATATTATTTCAGTGGAAGGCATCGCTGTGGACCCAAGTAAAATCGAGCAAGTGCTGAATTGGAAATCTTCAATATCTATTCATGAAGTGAGGAGTTTCCTAGGTTTAGCGGGTTATTACCGGAGATTCATTCCAAACTTCTCCAAAGTCGCTAAACCTATTACGGAGCTGTTGAAGAAAAGCACCAAGTATGATTGGAGCAATTCATGCGAACAATCTTTTTAAACTTTAGTGAAGTATCTCACTACAACTCTAGTTTTAGCCCAGCCGGACACAACGAAGCCTTTTGATGTCTATTGCGACGCATCCGACATTGGTTTGGGTTGTGTGTTGATGCAAGAAGGACGTGTGGTCGCGTATGGATCCCGACAACTTAGGGGTCATGAGCAGAATTACCCGACGCACGACCTTGAACTAGCTGCAGTGGTCTTAGCATTGAAAATGTGGAGACATTATCTACTAGGCAATCTAGTACATCTCTACACTGACCACAAAAGCTTGAAGTACATCTTCACATAGAAGGAACTGAATATGAGGCAGTGAGGATGGCTCGAATTGATCAAGGACTATAAACTTGAAATTCATTACCATCCGGGCAAAGAGAATGTGGTTGCCGACGCACTTAGTCGGAAAGCCCATGTTCACCATTTAGCCAGGGCTGTAAATGAAGAAAGAGAACCAAGCTTGCGCTTAGTTCCCTACGGATCGCTGTTCAATCTCGCTCTTATTCCTACAATCCGAGATGAGATTGTAGAGGCTCAGAAGAGAGACAAGGGTACGTCCCACATCCGGAGAAGAGTGGACAACGGTGAATTGAAGATGTTCCGCAAGGATGAAGAGGGTACTCTATGGTTTAACAACCGAATAGTTGTACCCCGAAATATGAAATTGCGGAGGAAGATACTAGATGAAGCGCATTTATCCAAGTACTCCATTCATCCGGGAAGCAATAAGATGTACCAGGACTTGAAATCTAAGTTCTGGTGGACACGGATGAAAAGAGAGATTGCGAAGTACGTATCCGAGTGTGATACGTGTCGGCGGGTTAAAGCTGACCATATGAGGAAAGCCAGACCACTTCAACCGCTGAAGGTTCCAGCATGGAAGTGGGAAGACATAAGTATAGACTTCATCGTCGGTTTACCCATGACCAGCAACAAGCATGATTCTATTTGGGTAATCGTCGATCGTTTGACCAAGACAGCCCATTTTATTCCAGTCCATACCAAATATGTGGCAAAGAAGTATGCGGAACTGTTCATCTTGAGAATCGTGTGTTTACACGGGGTTCCCCGCACCATCGTTTCTGATCGAGGTGCGTTATTCGTATCCAGATTTTGGGAGCAACTGCATGCTTCCTTGGGAATCAAGTTAATTCGGAGTTCAGCGTATCATCCGCAAACTGATGGTCAAACGGAGAGAATAAATCAGATTCTGGAGGATATGCTACGGGCATGTGTCATCAATCATGGGAAGAATTGGGATGACCATCTACCGTTACAGGATTCTCATATAACAACGGTTATCAATCCAGCATCAAAATGGCCCCGTATGAAGCTCTTTACGGCCGGAAGTGCCGCACACCCCTGAATTGGTGTGAGTCTGGTGAGAGAGTGGACTACGGGATTGATCTTGTGAATGAAGCTGAGGAACGAGTGCGAGTGATTCAAGCCAATTTAAAGGGTGCTCAATCTCGGCAGAAAAGCTATGCAGACAAAAGACGTCGACCTCTTCACTTCGACATCGGGGACCACGTTTATCTTCGTGTCTCTGCGATGAAAGGAGTTCATCGTTTCGGAGTGAAGGGAAAGCTTGCTCCGCGATTCATCGGGCCGTTTGCTGTCACTGAGATATGCGGACCTGTGGCCTATCGTCTAGAGTTACCGACATCACTTTCAGGTATTCACAATGTTTTCCACGTCTCTCAGCTGCGGAAATGTCTTAAGTACCCAACCGCAGTTCATATGGAGAACATTGAGGATCTTCAACCGGATCTCACTTATTCTGAGTATCCGATACAGATTATCGACGAGAAGACTCGCGCCACAAGAAATCGGACATTGCGATTTTACAAAGTCTTGTGGAGCAACCACACCACTGATGATGCCACGTGGGAAAGCGAGGAATTTCTCTGTTTAAAATTTCCCGACTTGTTTGTACCATATGTCCAGTAGTCATTCTCCCTTCTTCTTTCTTTTGTAATCTCGTGACGAGATTCTTTTAAGGGGGAGGAATGTAACAGCCCTAACTTTTGTAAAGTTTGATTTCAACTTATGAAACAAAATTAAGGCGAAGAAAGGCTATAATTGTGTCACATGAAATGATGAACACACAAATAGACATGTGAGAGAGTTAAAAAATTTCTCTAGCCCATGCTCAACACATGTTAACCTAGGGGAAAGAATTTCACTCCCAAAACTCTAACTCATGTGCACCTTCTCTATGAGGAGAGTGGAGGAAATTTAAACACAATTTTGAACCTTTTAAAAGGAATCATATTCAGATTGCCAAATACTTGCAAATGAATTCACCAATGCAATTTTCAGGTATTAAGGAGCTTCTGGTCCAAATTGAAATAATTTTGGAGCTCGTATACTATTTATTCCGAGGATTAAACAAGGGCACGTTCAAATTCAAACTTAAATTTGAATTTTGAACCAAACAAACTTAATTTAAAAATCTGATTTCAGATTTGAGTTCCTCATAATTCTTTTGACATATCCTCCAAGTTTGATCAAATTTGGAGCTCATTTGCTATTTTAAATCGAAATGGGGGATAAGAGGGAGAATTGAGCTCATTCGCAGAACCGACTCTGTCCACGGGAGCACGCCACCTCCTGCTCACCGGCGTCAACCGACGTACCACAGAGGCCAGCTCCTGCTTCCTTGCCGGTCTGATCCACTTACCACGAGTGCCACAACCTTCTTTTGCCTCTCCCAGCTCGACTGCTCCCGTGCGTTTGCTCCCGAGAAGAAAAACAGCAGCCACCGTTTCCTCTGTTTTCCTCTGATCGCCCCAGCAAAACCAGCGACCTTTGCTCGAGCTCCCCACAGAGAAAATCTTTGCCCACGAGTTTTCTAGCAGGCTAGCACCTTTCCTCCGCCGTCCCGAGCTCACCGGCGCCTAGAAACGGCAAAGTTTCCACTGCTCCCGAACTGAAACTGAAGAAGCCGGAACTGGACGCTGTGGACAGCCCAAACCAGGAGTGATCACGCCCAAGCAAACAACCCCATCGGTGCACCTACAAGTCTAGTTGCTCACCTCTGAAGCTCAGCCCTAGCCATTGATCACAGAGGGAGAATTTCAAGTTTTTCTCCCGGGTGGCAGAAACGGACCTTGAGGTTAAAATTCGTCCTCAAATCGTGTTTGTTGGGTTTCAAACTTCACATACAGGATGTTAACTGCCTATCCCACCTCCTCCATCGATTTTGGACCAAGAAAGTGAGTGTAGAGTGAGGAATTCGAGTTCTTTTGAGGGTATACCGCTGGACCCTATCGGGCGCACGGTGCCGATAGGTTTAGAGCGCTCCCCAGCTTGTTTAGACCTCATGTCGGTCTTCAACATGATCTCCTGGTGCTTTAGAGCCCAAGAACCGACCATTTGGTGTAGAATTCACCGTGCAAGACCTCGCTGGAGCCCTAGGGTTTGCTGTGGCCGGTGCACCCTGTTTTCCGGCGAGTTTCAGCCGCCGGCGACCTCACCAACATGTTCAGCGTGGGGGGAAATGGGGGGGGGGCGGTCAGCAGGGGGTCTGGAGGTGGCTGGGAAGTGCTTTTCCAGCGACCTCGCCGGAGGGGACCGCCACTGCCCTGTTTGGCGCGAGTCTGGAGGTTAGGGATGACAGGTGGGACCCACTGTCGGCATTTAAACATTTTCCAGATTTTTCCACTTTAGTTCAAACTTTGGAGAGCCATAACATTGGGTAGGAGTGTCCAAAAATTGTGAAACAAGTTTTGTTGGATTCCTCTCAAAGAGTACTATCCATTGGTGCAGCCCAATGTTTATGAAAATCCCTGTATTTGGCTCATTAATTCATTTAAGTAAAATCTTGTATGAATTTTTGCAGGAGTCCTGTTTATTGGAAAATTCCCAAATTTTGGCAGGACATTCTTCCAAAATTCCTTGAACACCAGTAAAAGTTTCAGAGGCACTGGACCTAATTTGCTTGGTCAGATGATGTGTTCATTCCTTATGTCTCTGAAAAATGGGAAAAATGAACAGAGACATTTTCAGCTTTTTCCCAATCCTTCTAAAATCCATATCTCCATGTAGGAAAATCCAAAAATGGTAAAACCAATTCCTATGGACTCAGGACATTTTGTACTTCACAAAAAGTCTACTTTGCAGCATAGGAAAGCGTAATATCTAGGGGCTAATGGCAGATTAGTGAAAACCACATAAGGATTTGTTGTGCTCACATGAAGCCATTTCATGAGCTCAATTTTTGCACACTGCCTAAATAGCTTCCATAGAAGCTGAGGTTAAAAGTATCAGCTTCGTTGGACGTCTGGAACTTGAGCTACCATCTTTTAGGTTTAAATGTTCATATAATGGACTTAATCACATGGTGATTATTAGTATCTCCTTTTCACCTAGATTTCATCATCTCTAAGGTTTAGATCCAACAACAGAAACCTTGCTGTTGTTTATCTATCTTATGTGTGAGTTAACTGGTACAACAGTTTGAATCATTTTCTAAATTGCTTTTGAACACATGTGCATAAATCATCTTAATAGCATGTGACATCGACGTTTGACGAGGATTCGACTCTGCAGCGAAGATCTCCATCTCATGACGAGTTTGGCGGATTCCCCGGAGGAAAATACTAACTCCTAGCTTCTAACAAAACCGTTGAGCAAGGCAAGCCCCGGTTTGCATATCGTTACCGTTTTAAATTTTGCTTTACTTCACCTCATGGTTATTAGACTTGATATTGTGCATTATGTCTAGGATGATTGAAACAAACTTGCATGGCTATTACATCCCTGATTAGAAGGTTTAGTGTATGCTTTGCCTCGTTGTAGATGCTAGGCTAATGTTGTAGCTAGCTCGGTAGAAGTCGTGTAGTAAAAAGCTACTCGCGAGAAAGTTTGAGTAATGGAGTTACTCGCGAGAGGTTGATGATAAGAGCACCCTCATGAAAATGAGATGGGGACGGGGATGTTCCTGTAGGATGGAGCGCTCAAGGTTGGTCTCGACCTGTGATGGGTGTGACAATTCTTGAGACCACATTTGGCCTGGACCGGGATGGTAAGGCAGATGTGGAGGTTGGTTGTAGCCCCGTCCGTGTCAGTTAAGGACTGTATGTATGCGGCCCTGCTGGACAAGATTGAGCTGTACCGGATATATAGTGGGGGTATGGGGCCCATGAAACTGATGTAACTCGATGGACCGTGATATAGAAACTCATCCTTCGCGTGGGAATGGCGTTGAGAAGGCGGGAGGTGTAAATCCTTTAGCGGGCAACTTCGACGTGTCCGCGTAGAGGACCATCCTGCTCGGCGCGAAATGTTTTTCTATGTCGGGGTGTCGTGTGAAAGGTTGCTGCATACAACGTAAGAAAGAGCTCTTGAGGGAGTCATTCGAGGCGGGTGTATGTGTCATGTATTCCGGGTTGTTATTGATTTGAATCATCGTCGCTCGTGGAAGAGGATTGAGCATACTTGCCCACTGCGCCGTGACGTAGTAAGAAGAGGAACTAAGTCTCTTAACTTGCTGTTTGTGGATTAATCATTGTATTGGAACCTTGACTGAATTAGAGATAGTGCCAACTAAAGTTCATTTCCACCTTAGGCTAGCAACATCGGGATAAGTGTTTCTTGTTTGATTATGGACTTCCGGTGTTGTGAGGCATGAGGACCACTAAAATGAAGGCTATAAGAATATGAATATAAGGATCAAGTTTAGTCAAGCTGCATTTTGCAAATTCCTGTTCCTACTGTCTTACTACCCCTGCATCTATAGTTACATGTTTAGGAGTGACGGTTAAGTCTTGCTGAGCCTTATTAGTGCTCACGGTTGCTTCTGAGTTGTTTTTGCAGGTAGCAGGATGCCTGCTATGAAGAGGGTTGTTCGGTCAGATGACGAACCTCACGGTTCATTCAACTCATCGGAAACCTAGCCACTGCCTTTCTTTGGTGAAGCTAGTAGGAAGCGTTCATGGGCTGAACGACTTCTCTTCGGCGTAGTTAGGGTCGAGAGTGAGTAGTTTGTCCAGCTAATTTTAATTTTCGCTGCGTGTGCACTTATGTTGTAAAAGAACTTATCTTGAGTAACAAAATGGTTTCGTTATGTTATTGAGCCTCTTTTCATGCATGCTGTTGGGTGCCGCATCGCACGACACCACCCACTGCGATTCCTGGGCGTGGCTCCTCGACAGGTTTTAGCCGTCGTAAGTGAGTCGTATTGCTGTAGTGATGTACTCTATGTTTAGGGCCGGACATGTACGAAGTAGAGTTTGGACATGTCCGAAGTATGAGAATATCCGAAGCTTGGTTTGGATATGTCTGCTCGGACATGTCTGAAAATGTTGAGCTTCTTGATCTTCACACCTTCTTGCTGTTGTGGTTTGTGTTTATTACACTTGGGACTTTGTCCCTGGGCGCCTAGGTGCCGCCCGGTGACTCTCAACTTTTGGTGAGACCCGGAAAGTTTGTATTACCCTGATTTCATAGTGGAACAACCAAGTTTGATCTTTGAGATCACTTGTTGAGCGTTAGGGTTGAAATAGACCCTATCCTTTTTGGACTCCTCAAACGGAGACGTAGATTCCTATGTGGAATCAAACTTCGGTGAAAAATCCTTGTGTCCACTTGTGTTCATCATATTTCATATTATTGTTCTTACTTGTGTTGATCAAACTATATCTTTGAGTTACTTTAATGTTTAGATCATCAAACTCATACAATAGGTTGCTAGTATTTTTTAAGTGTTATTTCTAGATCATATCATTCATACACTTGACCTATAACTAGCTATATTTATTTTCGCTGCGACCAACTTCAAACAAGTCTAAATTTATCAGACTTATCTGAAAAATTTGAACTTATCCGAAATATTTTGGACATGTTAGCTTATTATCGTGCTTTAAGTTTAACTTAGCTTATTCACCCTCCTCTAGACAACTTTAAATTGGTATCCGAGCCTAACTCTTCATTTAAGGGCTTAACCGCTCGAAGAATACATGGAGGAGACAAGCGCTTATTACGAGAGCAAGAAGCAAAGTGCTCAAGACGATGTTGAGCAAATTGACTCACATCACTCTCACACACGTGAGAGTGAGGATGAAGTCAATTCCCTTACTCCTTTCATGAGGAGGAGACATGCAGGTCAAAGAGCACGCTTTGATACCTCAAGTGATGAAGACAAGGAGGTGGAGCGTTTCATGGCCTTGATCAAGAAAAGAAAGGATGACAAGAAGAAGAAAAAGAAGAAGGAGGAGGAGTCCAAGGGCTACTCCCAATATCCTTTTAACTATGAACGTTTGAATACTAATGCGAATTTCCTTTCTATTCCTGTTGGCAAGCCACCCCATCTTGATGGTACAAACTACACAAAGTGGAGGCATAACATAAAATTGCATCTTATCTCGCTTAACCCCGGCTTTTGGAGTGTCGTGTATACAGGCGTAGAGATTCCGGTAGATGATGAAGAGCTCACTTCGGATCAAGAGCAACAAATTCACCGCAACGCTCAAGCCACAGCTGTCATCATCTCATCATTGTCAAAAGAGGAATTTCATAAGGTGGTCAGATGGATGGGTTGGAGATCATCAAGGATATTTGGGACACTCTCAAGGTTGCACATGAAGGCACCAAGTCCATCCGTGAAGCCAAGATTGAGATGATTGGGGGAGGGGGGCTTGGAAGGTTTGCAATAGAAGACAATAAAACCCCTCAAGAAATGTACAACAGGTTCAAGATTCTCATCAACAAGAGTCGAGATTATGGTTGCAAGAAGTAGATTGACCATGAAGTGGTCAAAAGGATGATTAGAGCCTTCACGGTGCGCAATCTCACACTTTGCACCTTGATACGGGAGAGTCCTCATTTTGACTCCATGACTCCCGATGAGGTTCTTGGAAAGTTTGTGAACCATGAGATGATGGAAATAATAGGTCAAGCATGTAAAGGACTTGCACAAGATAACCTCATCCAAAAGACATATGATATTGCACTCAAAGACTCCAAGAAGTCAAAAGGCAAGGAAGTGCAAGAAGAGAGCTCTAATGAAGAAAGTGATAATGAGAGCTCCATGGATGATGAAGAGATGGCCCTCTTCATAAGAAAGTTTAAGAGAATGATGAGAAAGACGAAGAGCTCAAGCTATGAGAACAAGTCCAAGGACAAGGCAAGATAAAAGACAAAGCGAGTTTTCTACAACTATTGCAAATATGGACACTACATTGCTAATTGTCCTCATGAGAAGAAAGAAGAGGAGGAGGACAAGAAGAAGAATAAGGAAGCAAAACCCCAAGACAAGAAGACCTTAAAGAAGAAGAAGGTCTTTGGTGCTGCTCACATAGGATAGGAGTGGGATTCAAATGTTGAAAGCTCCTCATCTGAAGATGAAGAAGTGGCCAATATCTCCATTGACAAATCTTCAAGCAAAAAGATGATATTGCCCAACAGAGATAATTGGAGGAAAGGGAAGCAAACTTGTCTCATGGCCAAGGAGACAAAGTGCAAGGTAAGCTTCAAATCCCCCTCTAAGTCTAATGCTAGTGATGGTCTTTCTGATAGTAGCAGTAGTGATATGGAGTTTATGTTTAAGGGTATGAGCAAAAATACTATTGCTAAAATGGAGAACCAAATGGATCAAGTAGTTGATATAGAAACACTTCTTGATAAACAAGAAGGATTGCTTATTGTTGAGAAAGAAAAGAACCTTGAACTAGAGAAACTTTTAGAAGTTAAAAAGGAGGAATAGAAAACTGGAGTTAGAACTTGCATCACGTAAGGAGACTTGTTCAAGTCTCAAGAGCTCAAATGTTGTACTTCAAGACGAATTTGAGAGTTTGTTACAAACTCATAAATCACTTGAAGTGCAATTTGAGACTCTCAAGTCTAGTTCTTCATCTTCTAAAGGTCCACTCAAATCAACTAAGCATCCCACCACTAAGAGTTGTAATTGTGCAAAATTAATAATTAACTTGAAGGAGCAAGTTAGTGCATCCCAAGGAAAATCCCAAGCCAACAAAGGAGTATTTGATAAGGAAAAACTTAATTATGCAAGAATTGCATATTTGAACTCTAGATCTATACTAATCAAAGATGGTCTTTGCTATGTTAGAGGTGGGAAAGAAAACAAAAGAGTTATTAAGAACAACAAGGAACACATTACTTTGTTAAGGAAGGTTCATCCAAGTATGTGCACTTAGACAACTCTCTTCATGCAAATGATCGTTTTGTTTCAACGATGCCATTTCATGACTTTGATGCTTCTTATGTTCTAATGAGAAATAAGTTTTGTAAAGTTATTACTAAATATGTTGGGCCACACCACAAGAAACCAAAATTGTTTGTGGATGCCCAAAACTCTTGTGACTAACGTGAGAGGACCCTAACAAGCTTGGGTACCTAAAACCAATGCACAAATTGTTTTGTAGGCATATTCTTCCGGTGGATCAAAATGGGTACTTGATAGTGGGTGCACAAATTACATGACTAGAGAGAAGAAGATTTTCATTGCATATGAAGAAAATAATGATCCAAGTGAAAGCATCTCCTTTGGAGACAATAGTCAAGGAAGAGTGTTTGGTATTGGTAAAATTAGCCATTTCCTCTCAACATTCAATCTCTCATGTCTTGCATGTAGATTCTCTTGATTATAACTTATTATCTTTTTCACAACTTTGTGAAAAGGGATACAATTGCATGTTTACTAATAAAGGTGTGACTGTGTTTAGAAGAAGTGATAACTAAGTTGCATTTAAGAGTGCGTTAAAGGGAAAGCTTTATCTTGTGGATCTTACCACGTATAATGCTCAACTTGACACATGCTTAATTGCAAAGACTAACATGGGTTGGTTGTGGCATAGAAGACTAGCCCATGTTGGTATAAGAAACATGCAAAAACTTTTAAAAGGTGATCACATCTTAGGACTAACAAATGTCATGTTTGAGAAAGATAGGCCTTGTGGTGCTTGTCAAGCCGGAAAGCAAATTGGAGCACCTCATCCCGCCAAGAATGTGATTACCACAACAAGATCTTTAGAGCTGCTTCATATGGATATTTTTGGTCCCATTGCTTACATAAGCATAGGTGATAACAAATATGGTCTTGTCATAGTTGATGATTTTTCTCGTTTTACTTGGGTGTTGTTTTTGTATGAAAAGAGTGAAACACAAGGGTTGTTGAGGAGAGCTCAAAATGAATTCTCCTTAAGAATAAAAAAAGATTAGAAGTGACAATGTCACAGAGTTCAAAAACACTCAAGTGGAGGAGTACCTTGATGAAGAAGTCATCAAGCATGAGTTTTCAGCTCCATACTCCCTTCAACAAAATGGAGTTGCCGAAACAAAAAACCGCACTCTCATTGAGATGGCGAGAACCATGCTTGATGAGTAAAAGACTTTGGATAGGTTTTGGGCTGAAGCGGTTAACAACGCTTGTCATGCCACAAACCGACTCTATCTTTATCGACGTTTGAAGAAAACACCATATGAGCTTTTAACCGGTAACAAGCCAAACGTTTCATACTTTAGAGTCTTTGGTAGAAAGTGCTATATCTTTAACAAGAAACCTAGGGCTTTGAAATTTGCATTCAAATCCGATGAAGGTTTATTTCTTGGCTATGACTCAAATACTTATGCATACCGTTTTTTCAACAAAAACTACGGTTGTGTTGAAATAGCACGTGATGTAGTGTTTGATGAAACTAATGGCTTTCAAGTAGATCAAGTTGGCCAATGTATGCTAGATGAAGAGGAAGCACCCCACATTGCACTAAGAAAGATGGCCCTTGGTGATGTATGCCCGCAAGAGAAAAATCAATGTCAAGTGGATCAACCCTCAACACAAGCTGCTCCTTAGATCAAGCTCAAAACGATCAACAACAATGCTCTCAAGACCAACTTGATCAACATCAAGATGATGGCAATGATCAAGGAGGAGTCGATGATGAAGATAAAGTTGATCCAAGACCCCAAATGGCCCATCCAAGAGTGTACCGAAGTGTTCAACGGGATCACCTCGTTGACAACATCCTTGGTGATATTACTAGAGGGTAACCACTAGATCTCGTGCAGCCAATTTTTATGAGCATTACTCGTTTGTTTCTTCTTTGGAACCCTTAAGGGTGTAGGAAGCACTACAAGACCCGGATTGGGTGATGGCCATGCAAGAGGAGTTGAACAACTTCAAGAGGAACGAAGTCTTGGAATTGGTGAAGAGACCGAATGCCAATATTGTAGGTACCAAGTGGGTATTCCGCAACAAACAAGATGAACATGGAGTGGTAATAAGAAACAAGGCGATACTTGTGGCCAAAGGATACTCACAAGTCTGATAAAACTTTTGCTCCCATAGCTAGACTTGAGTCAATTCATATTTTATTAGCATATGCTACTCACCAAGATTTTAAGCTTTATTAAATGAATATGAAAAGTGCCTTTACAGACCAATCAAGGAGGAAGTGTATGTGGAGCAACCCCCAAAGTTTGAAGATCAAGAATATCGTAACCATGTTTACAGGTTGCACAAAGCTCTCTATGGCCTCAAATAATCTCCTAGAGCTTGTATGAGTGTCTTAGGGATTTCCTTATCAAAAATGGTTTTAGGATCCGAAATCTGATTATACACTTCACAAAGCATGTTCATGATGACCTATTTGTATGCCAAATATATGTCGATGACATTATATTTGGTTCCACTAACAGTCCTTTTGTGATGAGTTTAGCAAGATAATGACAGAAAGGTTTGAAATGTCCATGATGGGGGAGTTGAAGTTTTTCTTAGGTTTTCAAGTCACGCAACTCAAGGATGACACGTTAAGAAGTCAAACCAAGTACACTCAATACATACTAAAGAAGTTTGACGTGGACAAGGCTAAACCCATCAAGACACCCATGGAAACAAATGGATATCTTGACCTCAAGGAAGATGAAATTAGCATGGACCGAAAGGTATACCGTTCTATGATTGGCTCATTGCTTTACCTTTGTGCATCTAGGCCCGATATCATGCTTAGTGTGTGTATGTGTGCTAGATTTCAAGCTGCACATAAAGAATGTCATTTAAGAGTTGTTAAAAGAATTCTAAGATATCTAGTGCACACACCTAATATAGGGTTGTGGTATCCAAAAGGATTCAAATTTAACCTTATAGGATATTTTGATGTGGATTGTACTGGATATAAGGTTGATAGGAAAAGTACATCTGGAACATGCTATTTTTTAGATAGGTCTCTTGTGTCATGGTACTCAAAAGAAACAAAACTTCATTGCTCTTTCCATAGCGGAAGCGGAGTATGTCACAGTCGGGAGTTGGTATGCACAACTCCTTTGGATGAAACAATCTCTAAAGGATTATGTTCATGATATAACTCGTATCCCACTTCTTTATGACAATGAGAGTGCCATTAAAATTGCCCATAACCCCGTTGAGCACTCTAGTACCAAACACATAGATATCCGACACAATTTCCTAAGAGATCACTAAATTAAGAGGGATATAGTCATTTCACATGTCAGAACTGAAAAACTAGCTGACACATTTACCTGTGACACCCGGTTCCAAAAATGAACCAAGTGAATGCATATGTGTGTCCAGGATGTTGATCACACATACACATGTACTCCACAAACTGAATTAAGAATATAACCACATACAAATAGTGTTTAAGAACTTTATTACATTGACTCATTATCTCACTCATGAATATCTAACTTATTGTTACAGCGGAAGACTCTAACAACAGCGGAAAATGACTAAAACAGTAGGCTCCAACTTCAACTCCACAGGCATGTTGACGCTAGTGCACACGCCTAGTACTCCACCTGTTCCTTGAAGTATTCTTCTTTTGTAGCTAATGTATATGTGGGAATGCAAGGGTGAGCACATGTCATATTCAGCAAGTGCGGGGAAAGTATGGCATGTAGCTTACAACAAGGTAGGGAATAAAGAGGTTCATTGCAGCAAGTAAATTTTATTTCACAAACAAGGTAAAAACAACAACTATTTCTAGGTGAGTTAAAACCCAATATAACCAAGTAATTCATCAATATCCCTTCATCATAATTCATCATTTATCAAGTCTCAACCAACCAATGCTCTTTCTCAAGTTCATCTCATATAAATACTCATAACCATCTCACTTTCATAGAACCGAAACCAAACTCATTGTCATGATCCAAAACAGTCCCAAAAGAAATCCCAATGACCACACCCAAGTAACCATCCAAAGTTGTTCCTCTAATCATGGAAGTTGGCTAGGTGCTTGTAACCGGAATCACGGCTATCATGATAGTTTTACACTCTGAAGAGGTGGCATCACATTACCCACAAGTTTGTGTTTTCGTCACATGTCGCTGACTAAAGAGAACCTCCATTCTGCCACTACACAACCGTCGGTATATGCCCAAGAGATCACAAAATAGCCTTTAAAAAGGGGCTACTAGAATGTACATGCCCACTGAGGTTTCATCGGCAGGCTCGAATCTCCATTCTCCCACCCACGGGCCCCCATTTGTGCCATGCAGTTCCCAGGGCAGTCCTCCTCGACTCTCATTCTCCGCGTCATCCAACAGTCCATAATAAGCTAGCAACACACCTAATTAGTCAGCTAAGCCGCACCCGTATTTGGCCTTGTGGTGGCACTATTTTCCTGGCATGTGCTCGCATGAACCGGTCCTTAGATCTACGGCAAGCAAACCACCATATGATTCAACATCCACGAACCAAGCTCGCCTTGATCTCCCGGATTCCATGCTCATTAATATCCTCAAGTTGTCATCATCTTTATTCATATGAGTGTAGTATCTAACAAGTCTTATTTCATCTTCCCGTATTTCGTAAATTAAGCGAAGCAAAAAGGAAAAATGACCATACCCGACTATTCAACTTTCCCGGCGACAAGGATGGTTAACAAAACTAGTAAACTCCTAAAAAGGGTGTCCCATCAAGTTTACACAAGCATACAAGTTTTTGCAAGCAAAACAGTTTCAAAAACATGGGATCAATATGGTCAAGGGGCACTTGCCTTGCTCCCGTGGTTCGTGTTGCTCAAGCGCCTCGAAGTCTTGGTGCTGTAGCTCCTCGTAGACGGCCTCTTGAGCGTGTCCTTCTACTCACGACCACGCACATACAAATTTACAGCAATCAATTGCAATGCACAAACTTTACTCAAGATGCAATAAGGTGAATGAATGCAATTCCTATGGTACAGTTTTATAAAATCAGTTTGTGGGTGTTCTTGCATGTTTTAGTAGGCTTCCATGGGGTTTTATGATGATCAAGCTTGCTGGTATCAAGTGTGGACGTGGTGATGATCTTGACACACTTTGTAGATCAATCCCACCGTCAAAAATTGACCGAAACATGGTCTGTCCACACACAGAATTTTCTGCTCGCAGGGGGTGAAGAAAACGGGTGCGTAGAAACAGCGGCGACGTTGTAAGAGGGGTAATGAAAAACCTACCTCACTTCTTCCTCCTCTCTTCCTTGCGGCAGAACCTCCTTCCATGCAATGTCAGCAGCGGGAGATTTTCTATGGAGAATTATGAGGCTGCGGCTAGGCCAGAACATCGGGGGCTTCTTTTCCGGCGACGGTGAGGCTTGACGGAGCTCCGACAGCGGCCAAAATCCAGCAAGAGGGCGGCGACTTGAGCTGGGCAGCAGGGGAGGGCGGCGGCCAGGGATTTGGGGGCTAGGGTGGCGGCTAAGGGGGAGGTTTATATTTATAAGGGTGAAAAAAGAGCTAGGGTGGGTAGGATTTTAGCAACCCAATTATCCAATGGCTGAGATTTAATTTTAAAAGAGGTGGGAGCTAGGGGCTGGGATTTTATTATTTATTTTCCACCAATGACTGAGATTAATTGAGAAATAAAAGCCCACAAAAATCCACAAAGGGGGGGCGGTTAGGGTCCCCCCCTTAGTGGGCTGCGGCCAAGGGGTGGGGCCCATTAGGGTTCCCCCCTAAGTGGTCCGGCCAAATTAAGGGTGAAATTCCGCCCAAATGTGGGGGAAAAATCCCTTAGGGGAATTTTGGGGAATTTGGGGAAAATCAGGAAAATTGGGAAAAATTTGGGAAATTAAGGGAGAGAGGAATTTGGGGAATTCGGGTGACCAAATTTGGCTATTTTATTTATTTTTTATTTTTATTTCTTTTCCTTTTCTATTTATTTTCATTATTTTCCATTTCTATTTCCTTTTATTATTTTATTAACTTCTATATTCCTCTCTTTATTTCTTCTTCTTTTTAAATGCTTCTCTATATGAAAAATGTATGCAATCCATGGTAGTGAATTTGAGGGTGTTACATTACCAAACCACTAGATGAAAAACGCTTTTGTGAACTTAGTAATGAGCTAAACATAATAGAATTTAGGAACGTGGCTTGATGTGCTGAACACTTGTTGTAAAAAGAGACTAATTTGATAAATGAAGCTCTAGAATAAATCCTCATGTCGTGTTTTGCAAAATCTTAATTTTTAGTTCACTAGTGCTATCTCGGGCTATTATAGTCAATATAGTCAACTTGATACAAAATTGATCAAATTTAATAAGAATGTGTGTCAAAACTTGATTGTCATGTTTGGTATACCATAGATAATCTTGTATACCATAGGCATACATATATACATACATATGCCCTTTTTAAAATGCTACTAAGGAACTTTTATGAACAATTCGGACATGTCCGAAGTGAAGTCAGACATGTTCGGAAAAGTCTGAATCCAGCACTTATCAGAAAAAGTCGGACAAGTCCAAAAGCAAGTTCGGACATATCCGACTTCAGGGTATAAGAACCACCTGCCCGAGCCCGAACGGTTTTGTCTCCTTTTTCCTGTTCTCTCACAACCGGTCCGCCCCTCCATGGTGCCCGAGGTGATTCCTTTCTCCACCGGTGAATCCCTTGTTCTTCCTCAGATTCTCGAAGTATTCAAGCCCGAGAAACCTCTCCTGGACACCTCCTCTCAACCCCGGCATGGAACGTTAGGGTTTTATCCTCTTTTCGAATGTATTTTGCCCCTCGTCGAAATTTGTCAAATCCTTCAACCTTAATTTGGAACCTTGGATAGGAATTGGTTCTAGATGTTTGTCGAAGTGTTCAGTCGACACTTCCCCCGGGCCTGCACTGGGCAGCCCGCGGAGGTTCTTTTTTCGGTGGGGCTAGTCTCTAGCGGAGAGCTTGCGCAGATGGACGAGTTAGTAAGAGCTTGACAAGGCGAGGTTTACGTGGTTCAGGCCGCCGGAGCGTAAAACCCTACGTCCACGGCGAGCTATGGAGCTCGCTGTATTGCTTGCTGCTCAAGACCGGAGGCCTGAGCTCTGGGGTGAGTTACAGCTTGAGAGTGTATGGCTAGCGTATGAGTTGCAAAGTGCGAACCCTTGCTATCGACGCCTACCCGAGCCTTTTATAGTCCAAGGCTCGGGCAGCTTACAAGGGGGGCCGGGACCCGACAGGTGGTCCCGGGAAGATTGTCTAACATCTACCGTATCTGCAGTTATGCCGGTAGTTGCCTCTGGTCGAAGGCTTCTGAGTCTTCATCTTGTCGCCCTGCCCATGCCGCATGCTAGTCGTAGTGGTTGATGACGGCGCAGGCGGCATGGGGTGTCTTGTCGCGGTGTTTATTGGCTGGCAGGTTCTGACACCGCGCGCCAGTCTGTGATGCGACTAGGTGCAACGGCACCTGACAGAAGCGTGCTCCGCGTCTCCGCGTCTCAGGAAGACGCGGGCCTTGAATACCTTGTACGGGCAAGGTATGGGGCGTCTTTACGCCCGCTGCCTATCACTCGGGGGCAGGCAGCGCCGTTCTGCTGCCACATGGCGGGCCCGGAGCCCTTCTCAGAGGAGAGGAGGGCCCGTTCCGCGGGGCACGTGGAGCCTCCGGACCTCTCCCCGCGGAGGGGGAGGCTCGGCTCCTGTTGGCCATGTGGCGGGCCCGGAGCTCTCCTCTGAGGAGAGGGGGGCCCGGTCCCGTTGGACGCGTGGCGCCTTCGGACCTCTCTCCCTCGGAGGGGGAGGTCCGGCTTCTGTATGCCACGTGGCGGGCCCGGAGCTCTCCTCTGAGGAGAGGGAGGTCCAGCCCCGCCGGACGCGTGGCGCCTTCGGAGCTCTCCCTGCGGAGAAGGGCGAGTTCCTTAGGCATTTTACCCTGTGCGCGGGGGTACCCCATATCTCAGGTACCGACAGTGGCCCCCGGGCTCTCCTCGGGGGAGGTAACGAGCCCGAGGTGAGGACTTCTCCTATCCGCGCACTTTCTTGTCTTGAGTATTCCTTGTGCTGGCAGGGTCTTGACGGCTTCGGAGTTCAGCCTCTTAGGAGAGGGTGAAGCCTGGCATCGGAGCTCGGCCCGGCTATGGGGGCGGAGGTCCGCAAGTCATTGGAGCTCAGGTCCACGAAGGGCGTGAGGTCCGGCATCAGGGCTCGCCTCTGAAAGGAGGGCGAGGGCTGGCATCGGAGCTCGGCCCAGCTGTGGGGGCAGAGATCCGGAAGTCATCGTAGCTCAGGCCAGCGAAGGGCGTGAGGTCCGGAGGTCATCGGAGCTCGGGCCAGCGAAGGGCGTGAGGTCCGGCATCAGCGCTGACTTCTGAAAGGAGGGCGAGGGCTGGCCTCGGAACATGGCCCAGCCGTGGGGGCGAAGGTCCGGGAGTCATCGGAGCTCAGGCCAGCGAAGGGCGTGAGGTCCGGCATCAGCGCTCGCCTCTGAAAGGAGGGCGAGGGCTGGCCACGGAGCTCGGCCTGGCTGTGGAGGCGGAGTCCGGAAGTCATCGGAGCTCAGGCCAGCGAAGGGCGTGAGGTCCAGAGGTCATCGGAGCTCAGGCCAGCGGAGGGTGTGAGGTCCGGCATCAGCGCTCGCCTCTGAAAAGAGGGCGAGGGCTGGCCTCGGAGCTCGGCCAAGCTGTGGGGGCGGAGGTCCGGAACTGCTCAGTGGTCCTCCCTTTCCTGTCCCTTAGTCTCATTTGGCTTACTGTCCCAGGCCGGAATACGGGGCTTGGGTAATCTAGTGCACTTGGTCCCGGAGGTCTGGCCCCAGCCCCAGTCAGGGTGTAACCATCCGGCCCCCTGGTACTCAGACCGCAGCGCCGGGGGGCAGAGTGCGCATGCTTTGGGTGCAAGACCGGGCAAAACAAGGCTCCTGACCCCCCGGTCTAGCGTAGGTCTTTTCTCGGAGGAGACCAACTGGCGGTACAATACCCTTACAGGGGGAGATCCAAAAGGCCACCGGGCCTCTGGCAGGTACCCCAAGCACTACCGCCTTCGGCAGGACGGCAAATATCGACTATGCATGAGAGCAGGAAAGAGGAACCGAGTGTACAATGGACGCACACTGTCTAGAGCGTGGGGAGGTGTTCATATAAATTAATGCGTAATTTAAATAAACATCTAAGTAAGCATGGTGAACTTACTGGGGTGGCGTCGGAGCGCCTGTCTTCACGCAGAGCGGGTCATGCGTGGCTTCGTCGTACGCCGGACACGGGGGGACCCCCATGGCGATCTCAGGGGGAAGCACGGCTTCGGCCCCGCATACCATGTGGAAGGGTAGTTCCCGTGACCCGGCCCTGGGAAGTCTGGCTGGCCCTCGACATGGAGGAGCCGGTATCTCCCGACGGCTTTGGGTGCGCGTCTGCACCGGTTGTGTGGGTCTGCTTGGCGTGGACCTGGCACGCATTGCATCCCTAACCGGTTTGACGGCGTCCAGGTGGCTCTCGGTCAGTAGGAGCCATGCCGGGTGGCTTAACCGACCAGCGTGTGGGACGATGAGCGTTCCCAGCACTCGCCTCCTTGGACTACTGCGAGCTATTCGCAGCCTTCCTCCTGGGTTATGCACCGCAATAGGATGTCGTGGCGCCACGCCAGTAAAGATACCAGCGCGTAGCACTTAGCCATCCGCACCACCCGTTCAGCGAATGCACGTTCATCAGGAAGGATGTCCTTCAAGGAGTCCCGGACCTCCGTGGTCCATGCATCGGGACTACTTGAGCTTCTGGATCTTGAGCCCTGGGTTGCACGGAGTCCCCAGTGACGCTTACGATCCTTTGGCGGCATCCATGGCCGCCGGGACTGCCTAGCTTCGAGGCACTGGTTCAGCCCCCTTCGCCCGGCTCGGCGGGCCGGGCTGTGGACCGCAACAACGTCCTCTCGAAGACTCCTTCGGGTGCAGGGGCTCCGATGGAGGCCTTCGTTGAGAGGTCGTCAGCTGCGGCCTTGCCAGCGCGCGGTACATGGCGCAGGTCCAAGGCGAGGAAGTCTTTCTCCAACATCCGCACGTGGAGCAGATAAGCAGCTAGCTGTGGGTCATTGCAGGGGCATTCACCCCTAACTTGCTTGATAACTAGATGGGAGTCGCCATGCGCCAACAAATGGCGAGCGCCCAGAGACAGGACTGTCTTTTAGGCCAAAGATGAGTGCTTCATACTCTGCCAAGTTGTTGGTTGCCTTGGAATTGAGACGCACCATGTACCCAGACTGCTCCCCCGATGGCATGAGGAGCAGTACGCCGGCACCGGCCCCCTGCTTTCGTGAGGAGCCGTCGAAGAAGAGCGTCCAGTGAGGCCCGGTGAAGACCGGAGCTCGGTACTTTGGTTCACCGTCTTCGCGGTTCCCTGGGTCAGCCTTCGTTGGCGTCCACTCAGCCACGAAGCCAGCCAGTGCTTGGCTCTTGGCTGTCTGACGTGGTCGGGAGCTCAGCTTGAACTCCGCCGTCTTCGGGCTGTCTTCCGGCTTCGGAAGCTGGCAGTGAGTGCCAACTCCGCCCTCCGGCTGCTCTGGCGCACTTGTCCGCCAGGATGAAGATCTCGGAGGCATCGCAGACCTCTCTGGTTGCAAGCCTCTCAAGCATCTTCTCGTCTCGGACACTGTCGAAGTGCTGCCACCACAGAAGCACTTTGAATATGCGGAATGGTGTTGCGTACCTAGGAGAACCGCTGGATGAAGGAGCGCAGCGACTCCCCAGGTTGTTGCTTGATGGCGTGAAGGTCAGGCTCCGTGCCGGGACGGGTGTAGGAGCTGCCGAAGTTGGCGATGAACTGTCGGCAGAGCTCTCCCCAGGAAGTTATGGAACCCTGAGGGAGGTTCATTAGCCAAGACCGGGCTGGGCCGGTCAAGGCGACGGGGAAGTAGTTTGGCCATGACGGCCTCATCCCCTCCTGCGGCAAGTACGGCGGTGGAGTAGATCTGGAGGAACCCCGCCGGGTTGACGCTGCCGTCGTACTTCTCGGGCAGGTGCGGCCGAAACTTGCGCGGCCACCTTGTGAAGCGGAGGTGGGGCTCCAGGGCCGTACATCCTGCCCCTGTTGCTGCAGGCGTTGGTGCCGCGAACGCTTGGTTCGCCGCTGGCACAGTGTACCCCGGTATGGGCAAGGCTGCGCCATAGACCGGGGGCGCCGTTTGCAGGACATATGGCTGTGGCACATGCTGCGTGGCGTATGTCTGGGGCAGAGTTCGCGTGGCGAAAGTCTGCGCCTCAGGCAGGGTTGAAGCAGTCGTCATGCTGACGTCGGCCTCCTGGCTGCGACGCCTTTCTCGTCGCCGCTCGAGGAACACTCGGGCGTCTTGGCCCAGGTGGCATCGTTCCAGCTCAGTCCTCAGGTCCGTCGACGGAAGCCTGGTGGAGCTGGAATTCGCCATATGTCCGTCAACCGTCGGCGTGCGCGTCAGCGACACAGCCGGTTGGCCGGAGCGTCATCCCCGCCGAAGTCAAGGGTTTGCGGCGGCGACGACAAGACGGTCTACCTCGCGAATCCACTGCTGGGTCGCTGCCTGAGGCGCGTCCCCAGCAGGCGGATTATGCAGTAGCACTCTTGCTGCGGCTAGCGCACCCCCGCCGGGTACGCCCAGCGCTACTGAAGACCTGACGCTGGTTGGAGCCTGCATTGCCGGGGTCGGCGCTGCCAGAGCCGGCTGCTGGCTCCCAGTGCAGGTATTGGTGCCGCGAACGCTTGGTTCGCCGCTGGCACAGTGTAACCCGGTATGAGCAAGGCTGCTTCCTAGACCGGGGACGCCGTTTGCGGGGCATATGATCGTGGCATATGCTGCGCGGCATATGCCTGGGGCAGAGCTCGCGTGGCGAAGATCTGCCCTTCAGGCTGGGTCGAGGCCGACGCCATGCTGACGCCAGCCTCTTGGTTATGACGCCTTTCTCGACGTCGCTCGAAGAACACTCGGGCATCTTGGCCCAAGCGGCATCGCTCCGGCTCTGCCCTCAGGTCCGTCGACGGAAGCCTGGTGGAGCTGGGGTCCGCCGTCTGCTCGCCAACCATTGGCGTGCGCATCAGCGACACAGCCGGTTGGCCGGAGCGTCGTCCCCGCCGAAGTCGAGGGTTTGCGGCGGCGACGACGAGACGGTCTATCTCGCGAATCCACTGCTGGGTCGCTGCCTGAGGCGCGTCCCCAACAGGCGGATTGCGCAGTAGCGCTCTTGCTGCGGCTGGCGCACCCCCGCTGGGTACGCCCAGCGCTACTGAAGACCTGACGCTGGTTGGAGCCTGCATTGCCAGGGTCGGCGCTGCCAGAGCCGGTTGCTGGCTCCCAGTGCAGGTACTGGTGCCGCGAACGCTTGGTTGCGCCTGACACAGTGTACCCCGGTATGGGCAAGGTTGCGCCATAGGCCGGGGACGCCGCTTGCAGAGCACATGGTTGCGGCTTATGCTGCGCGGTGTACGCCTGGGGCAGAGCTCGCGTGGCGAAGGTCTGCCCTTCAGGCTGGGTCGAGGCCGACGTCATGTTGTCGCCAGCCTCTTGAGTGCGACGCCTTTCTCGACGTCGCTCGAGGAACACTCGGGCATCTTGGCCCAAGTGGCATCGTTCCAGCTCAGTCCTCAGGTCCGTCGACGGAAGCCTCGTGGAGCTGGAATCCGCCGTCTGTCCGTCAACCGTCGGCGTGCGCGTCAGCGACACAGCCGGTTGGCCGGAGTGTCGTCCCCGCCGAAGTTAAGGGTTCGCGGCGGCGACGACGAGGCGGTCCACCTCGCGGACCCACTGCTGGGTCGCTGAATGGGGCGCATCCCCAGCAGGTGGGTTGCGCAGTAGTGCTCTTGCTGCAGCTAGCGCACCCCCATGGTGCACGCTCAGCGCTGCAGAAGATCTCACACTGGTCGGAGCCTGCATTGCCGGAGTCGGCTGCTGGCTACCAGCTTGTGCCGACACACTCCGTCCTGAGTGCGTCGACATGTACTCCCCGCTGGTCACGGTTCGCCGTGAACGCGGAGGGGGAGAGTTTGCCGCTGAAGGGAGCTTGGTCATCTTCGTCGGCGGAAACTCGTCGCACAAGGGAAAAGCCCCCTACCTGGCGCGCCAAATGTCGAAGTGTTCAGTCGACACTTCCCCCGGGCCTGCACTGGGCAGCCCGCGGAGGTTCTTTTTTCGGTGGGGCTAGTCTCTAGCGGAGAGCTTGCGCAGATGGACGAGTTAGTAAGAGCTTGACACGGCGAGGTTTACGTGGTTCAGGCCGCCGGAGCGTAAAACCCTACGTCCACGGCGAGCTATGGAGCTCGCTGTATTGCTTGCTGCTCAGGACCGGAGGCCTGAGCTCGGGGGTGAGTTACAGCTTGAGAGTGTATGGCTAGCGTATGAGTTGCAAAGTGCGAACCCTTGCTATCGACGCCTACCCGAGCCTTTTATTGTCCAAGGCTCGGGCAGCTTACAAGGTGGGCCGGGACCCGACAGGTGGTCCCGGGAAGATTGTCTAACATCTACCGTATCTGCAGTTATGCCGGTAGTTGCCTCTGGTCGAAAGCTTCTGAGTCTTCATCTTGCCGCCCTGCCCATGCCGCATGCTAGTCGTAGTGGTTGATGACGGCGCAGGCGGCATGGGGTGTCTTGTCGCGGTGTTTATTGGCTGGCAGGTTCTGACACCGCGCGCCAGTCTGTGATGTGAATGAGCGCAACGGCACCTGACAGAAGCGTGCTCCGCGTCTCCGCGTCTCGGGAAGACGCGGGCCTTGAATACCTTGTACGGGCAAGGTATGGGGCGTCTTTACGCCCGCTGCCTATCACTCGGGGGCAGACAGCGCCGTTCTGCTGCCACGTGGCGGGCCCGGAGCCCTTCTCAGAGGAGAGGAGGGCCCGTTCCGCGGGGCACGTGGAGCCTACGGACCTCTCCCCGCAGAGGGGGAGGCTCGGCTCCTGTTGGCCATGTGGCGGGCCCGGAGCTCTCCTCTGAGGAGAGGGGGGCCCGGTCCCGCTGGACGCGTGGCGCCTTCGGACCTCTCTCCCGCGGAGGGGGAGGTCCGGCTTCTGTATGCCACGTGGCGGGCCCAGAGCTCTCCTCTGAGGAGAGGGAGGTCCGGCCCCGCCGGACGCGTGGCGCCTTCGGAGCTCTCCCTGCGGAGAAGGGCGAGTTCCTTAGGCATTTTACCCTGTGCGCGGGGGTACCCCATATCTCAGGTACCGACAATGTTGTTTACTAACCCCTTGCAAACTAGATTGATTATTAAGTCAAGATTAGACAAGATTTGCATGATTGAAAAGAAGAAACTGTACAAATTCGGACATGTAGAAGATCTACCTCGGATAAGTCTGAATTGTTCGGACATGTCTGAAATTTTTTGACATATTTGAACGTGTACAGTCTCAACTCTATATTATGCTGCTGCCTAATCCAATTTGAGCCCAAATTTGGTCATAATCATATCACACTTGTCCTATTACCCAAGCATTATGTCAGACGCTCCTCCACGTAAAATTAGGAGCAAGAAAAAGAAATGACCACACGGAGTCTCCACCGGCCATTAGTGCCTACTCCCGGCGTAAGAGAACGGTTCGAAAGGTTGCAAGAACAGTGGATGACACGGGAAAAACTGTGAGGATCATGCTTGAGAGTCGTGATGGGTCCGAGGAACCAAGACAAAGAAATCCTGAAGAAATTGGCCCGCTGCACATGGCAGTGCCAATTAGAGATCCTCGGGGGAACTCCCATCATGGACTACCAAAGGAATATTTCAGGGGAATAGGAGCAAAGGGATGAGAACATCTATGAGTATGAAAAAATGGCAGTCGACTTCCGCTTCTGGAGTGATTTCCACGTCGATTACTATCGGTCAGTTCTCATGAGTAAGAAGCATCTAGTCATTGACATGCAATGGGTCGACTGGAAATACATGGAGAACAGGAACAATGGAGTTTTTAAGGAAGTCATTGTTGCTTGTGAATATCATGGGATCAAGGACTTCATGGCCATTGAGTATAGATGGAACGTGGAGGTAATATGCCAATTCTATGCCACGGTATTTTTCCATCCTAAGGGGGAGTCAAGAATCACCTGGATGATTGACGGTGAGAGGTATACCGTCACCTATGATAAATTTCCTAAAATCCTTGGACTCCAGAGAACCCTGAAATTTGACTACAAAATACATGAGGAGCTCATTGAAGAACAATGAGATCGACTTCTTATACGACACCCAATTCTACTTCAACCCTCCTCATACTCTGGGACTCCTCCCCTTCTTCCATGTTCTCAACAGAATCACTAGGAGGACTTTGGCACCTAAGGATGGAGACGCTACAAGGATAAACTCCAACTCCAGAAACCAGCTTAAGTGCCTGAGAGGGGACAAGAGGTTTAATTTGTTTGACTTCATCTACATGGAGATTTTCTCGACATTTGAGACTCCATCAAGATCATGTATGACTATGTGGAGGAGCACCTTACATATGAAAATGATCGAGAAGGTGTCGGGGAAGACATTTGTGAAGGATGTGTCTCATTAGAAGCTACAGCCTCAGGCGGCGACACCACATCTCCACCCCTCCGAAAGACTTCGTGCCAGCCATGCTCGTGCCGCAGCCGCCTCTGCCCCTCCTCTAGATCAGCCTGAAAGAGCTTCAGGTTCATCTAGTGGTCTTCTTAAGTTACTCCACTCCATCTTCACCATGTGTAGGAGTACACATGTGAAGGTCAAAAAGAATGAGAAGGCCATCAAGGGCATAAGGAGGGACATTCATGCCTTAAAGACGAAGCTTGAGCTTCCCACTAAAGCTCCCATTTCCGATGACAGCGAGGATGACACACCTCCTGAGTTTTCGGAGCTCACCACCGAGGAGCTTGCTCTCTTCAATGACACCGGTGCTAGTTCTAGTGTCGCTCCAGCTGCTCCTGCCGAGGACGACGATGACGAGGAGTACGAGCAGGATGAGGATGAGGACGTCGATTTCTAGTTCTCCCTTCTTCTTTTCTTTTTCCCCTTTTGGTGCCTCGATGCCAAAGGGAGAGAGAGAGAGAGTAGAAGAAGGGCTATGTTTCTAATTTCATAAGCACAGTGTAATGGGCATATGGACATGTGTTATGTATGACTATGTGATACTCTCTATGTTTTATGTATGACTATGTGGTATGATGGCTTGTATCACTTTAAAACTATGTCCTTATGATTTGTATTGTGACCTCTCTTATTTTGTGACATGTGATGTGTTATTATCATGCATATCTCTTGCATCACACGTGTTTATCACCTTGTCACACATTGCATTTAGTCACCCCATGATCATTATTATATGGAAACCCCATTTTTACAAATCATACATTCAGGGGGAGTTCTTTCGTATAAACATCATGATCAAAACACTTATTTTTACTCTCTAATTGAAAATTTTAATTGGTTTTCATCAATCACTAAAAATGGGGAGATTGAAAGTGCATCTAGGGCCCCGTGTGGGTTTTGGAGGATCAATGACAAACAATTAAAATGCTAATGAGTTGGAATGATCATGTGTGCAAAAAAGATGGACGATAAAAAGAGATATAGGGCTTTTCAAATGTAGAAGAAGGAATGAAGCTATACAAAAGAATGAAGGTTTCTATTTCCTTAAGTATAGGAATGCCGCATTATTAAGAGGGACACAACGTGCAGCAAAGAAAAGTCAAAGCTCAATCCCAATCAAAAGAACACTTAGTGTAGAAAAGTTATTAAGTCAATTAACTTTGGACATGTCAAAGAGATTCGGATAAAGTGCTCTCTGTGTGGCTTCGGACATGTCCGAAGATTTCGGAGAAGTCCTCTCTGTGTAGATTTGGACATATCCGAACAAATTCGGACATGTCCGAAGTCTAGAGGGTTTGGGAGCTTCTAAGTCAGGTGGGTCAGACATGTCTGAAAAAAAACTTAGAAATGTACCCTCCATACATGTCCGAGAAAGTCGGACAAGTACCCTCTGTGTAGGTCCGGACATGTCCAAACAGTTCGGACATGTACTCTCTGTTTAGGGTCAAACATGTCCGAAGTAGATTTCAGATATGTCCGAAGTCTGAGAATATCCGAAGCTTGGTTCGTATATGTCTGCTCGGACATGTCCGAAGTGGAATTAACTGGATAGTTCAAATTAGTGTCAGTTGAGGACGTCATTTTATCATTGATGGTCCCCAATCTTGGACATGTCCAAACTTTAGTGGTTGGCAGTAACATTTTGGGGACCCCTATAAAAGGAGGGATCTCGTTCCCATTCAAAGTTGATCAACTCTAGAGCTTTCACCAGCATTTTTAGCACTCCTAGACCTCTCTCACACCTTCTAGCACTCAAATTTGAATCTTTTGAGAATTTAAGAGTTTGTGAGAAAAATCAAGAAGAAGAGCACCTTGGGTTGAGCTTGTTGATCTTCACACCTTCTTGCTATTGTGGTTTGTATTTATTACTCTTGAGACTTTGTCCCTTGGCAACTAGGTGATGCTCGGTGACTCCCAACTTGTGAGACCCAGGAAGTTTGTATTAGCCGTTGTCGGAGTGTGAGCTGCGACACTCCTCCCGACCTGCTCGGAAGCAGCCCGCGAGGTTCTTTTTATCCGGAGGGGGCTTGGCACCCTTCATGACCTGGGCTTGAGGGAGTGGATGAACACAGGAATTTACGTGGTTCGAGCCGCCGGAGCGTAATACAACACATCCATGGGTGTGCTTGTTCTATTGCTTGTGCGTTGTGTGATCTGGAGAGCGGAGAATTGGAACCCTTTGCAGGGTGGTCACCCCGGTCCTTTTATAGTTCAAGGCCGGGGTGGCTGCAATGAGGCTTAGGGCCCGACAGGTGGCCCCAAAGCTTTGAGTGTCCTATACACGATCTAGGGCTTCATTCTCTGAGTAGAGTGGCCGACGGGGGAGTTAAGTACCTCCTTCCGAGCGCCCCTGACTGCATGTCAGGTGATTATGAAGACGCCGTCTTGTCGCCGCATCTCTTCGTCCTCCTTGGGCGGCTTAGTGTTGTTGGGCGGCACTGTACTGCTGTCACGCCCCGCCGTCCCGTTTTATCACCATAATGGCGAATAGGGAAGAGACGGAGGCGTGCATAGTGCGCCAAGCTTCTAGGGAAGGCGCAAGCCTTGAATGCGAAGCGTGACAGCGCACTTCCTTCTTGACTTTGTTGACCCATGGCCCACGAGAATCGTGGGGCGCAAGGCGGCAATGGAGCTCTCATCGACGGGCTTGGTGTTTGGAGACATGTGGCGGCTCTGGACCTTACCTCAGCGGGGAGACATGGACCGGAGCCCAGGGCACGTGTCAGTACCAGAGCTGTCCTCAGCGGGGAGGCGGCTCAGAGCCGGAGCACATGTGGCAGCTCCGGACCTCACCTCAGCGGGGAGGCTCGGACCGGAGCCCGGGACACGTGTCAGCACCGGAGCTGTCCTCAGCGGGGAGGCGGCTCAGAGCCAGGGACACGTGGCAGCTCCGGACCTCACCTCAGCGGGGAAGCTTCAGGTCGAAGCCCAGGGCACGTGTCAGCTCCGGAGCTCAAGCGCACGCGGTAGCCTTCGGGCTGACCATGGGACCTAGGGCACGTGGCTTATGCTGGGGCCCTCCTCAGAAGAGAGGAAGGGCCCAGGCTGTCTTTTACCCAATACGCGGGGGTACCCGGTCTGCAGAGTATCGACAGTGGCCCCCGGGCCCATCTCGAGGGAAGCACTAAGCCCGCAGGTGGGGCCCCCATCTCTCCCTCGTTGTGGTTTTGAACCTGTTCTTTGAAAACCAAAGCGGTGGCGAGATCCTATCATAGTGGGCGAGTGGTTGTACCTAGGAGACGAGAAGGTTGCACGTCCTTGGTGTAGTGGGTGCACTCGCCAGTCGAAGCAGCAGCACGTCATCAACATAGTGGACACGTGCTTGCTCTTAGCTGGCGGGTCATGGCGACGTGCTCGATGAGTTGCCCCGGGGCTGTTACTGCTGCAGCCTTTGGGTCGACCGCTGCAGTTCCACCACGTCGCTTCTCCCGGGAACAGCCGGACGTTCTCAAGAAGTTGCCCACCTGGACCCAGTGCCTGACAGATGGACCTGGGTCCTACCCATCGTCGGGGGAGGTAGGTAACCCACGGCGAGCCACAGTGGAAACCCAAATGTCGTGCCTACTGCCCTACCAGAGGTTGCGGACGTGTAAAGTGAATCCTTCCGCAGAAGGACGATTCCCTTCCACCTCTCGCAATCTTTGCCTTCCTCCTGCACTCTCGAAGCCTCTGTTCCTCAGCGCTCACAACCTTTCCTTGCCACCATGTCTTCCGGCCTCCGTTCATCCAGGCTCAGAAGCGATGGTGACATCGCTATCGTGAGGCGCCTGCTCAGCTGGCAGTCGGCCACGTTCGACTGTAACATCCGCCGTGGGAGGGTCCTGCTGACCGACATGCGACCCGGCGAGGTGGTACTCTTCACCTCGTACATGTTGTTCAGGTTCGCGCTTCCGGTGTCGTCCTTCCTTCTCACCCTACTGGAGGTGTATGGGTTCCATCTGCAGCATCTCACGCCGCATGCCCTCTTGCTAGTGGTCGTCTTCGTCCACTTCTGCGAGATGTTCGTGTGTGTACGGCCTTTGGTGCTGCCTTCAGGGTGTTCTTCTTCTTGAGGGCCTCGGGAAGAAGCACAAGCCAGCTGGGGGCTTATTACTTCCAGCACAGAGGGAGGCACTCCGTGACCCACATCGCGCCCTTCACTCCAAGGAAGTGGGAGCACTGGAGGGAGGACTGGGTGATTGCCCAGACCGACGTCCACGACCGCCTGGAGCTGTCGAGTGGCCTGCCAACGACCGAGTTGTCCGTCGGGATGCCTACATGCCGGTGCTGGAGAGGATCAAATACTTGGCGGAGGAAGGCCTGACCTCGCTGACGGTCCTAGCTGACTTCCTATCCCGCCGTATATCTCCTCTACAGCAGCGTGTACGGGCCACTTGGCACTACACCGGGGAGGGCGACATGACCCGGTTAGAGCGCGGAGCAGGGTCATCGCCGGATCTGGAGATGTTGGGGGTGATGCTTCAGAAGCTCTCCTCCGACCCGATTACCGACGACTCCATCACCCCGCCGTTGAGCTGCCAGCCCGTCTACCTCAACCCGCAGACACCGTCGAGGCTGTTGAGGGTACTACCGACAGTGGACAACATCGATGTCGTTGTGCGGTAGATTGGGGATCCCTCGCGGGGCATTGAGATCCCCGGAGCATTTGGCGCCGTTGGTCCATTGGGCCTGCGCCAGACTCACTCCCAGGCAGGGGGAGGGAGTTGGCAGGGAGGTTTGAGTCTGTGGCGCGCCCCCGTTCACCACCCCAGGATGCCCAAGAGACCAGTAGGGCGTCGAAGAGGAAGCTGGTCCGTCCTGACGAAATCTTCTTCTCTGGCCTCCAGACGAGGAGTTCCCAGGCCTCCCGTGATCCTGCACCGGGCCTGGCGGCTGGCGCCGGGGGCGGCTCTAGAGCCGCCGCTGCCGGAGCAGTCCTGGCAGCCGCGGGAAGGGTGTCTGGTGCTGCTGGAGCTTCAAGGCGGACCCCAGCGATGTCATCGGCTTCTCAGCCATCGAGGGCTGCCTCAGCTCAGGGCACATCTTCGACGTCGGGGTCCTCGGCAGGGAAGGCTCCTGAAGTGGTGTCTTCGTCGGCGAAGACCCCCGAGGCTCCGCCAGCTCTGAAGCCAGCGGAGGTGACCTCAATGTCGGGAGGGCGAGTGGCTCAAGCCCCCCGTGTAAGAAGCTCCACGCGGAGTGGAGCTTCCAGGACTTCAGCTACGGCTCAACCTTACGAGGCTGTGTACTGAGCCGCTGGATGTCGTAGTTGATGCTCGGTGCTTCTTTTTGTAGGGCTTTCCAGTAGAGCACTTCTGTTCCTCCTCCACCGTAGCAGTCCTGGAGCCGGAGCTCCCTGTCCGCCAAAGCTCCAACACCGGCGGTGGTGCCGGAGCCAGTGCCTGAGGCTGCTTCGGATGTCGACACCCGAGCCCTCGAGGTAGCAATGCGGGTGTTGCTGAGCGGGCTGCTAACCCTCCTCCTCTCCCTTTGCAAGTTGCCATGGTGTCAACCCCACCAGTGGCCGAAGAGCCATAGGGTGTCGAGGCGTTGCCTCGCCTGATGATGCCGAAGGCTGTCCCGATCCCCATGGCCACAAGGGTTGTCTGCTCTAGTCTGGACTAGATGCAGGACGCACTCGAGCAATAGTGGGCCGGACTGAGGTCCGAGCGGGAGTGTCTCCAGGACTAGGCCAACCTGCTGAAGGCACAGCTCAAGTCAGCCAGGTAGAAGGCTCGGGCTCGAGAGGAGCGGCTTAAGGGCTCAGGAGGAGGAGCTGAAGGAGACAGAGGCCGCTGTCGCGGCCCTCCAAAGGAATGCGGATAGGCGACAGGTTGAGACCGAGAGCCTCCATGCCTCCGCCGATGCACGTCTCGCAGCCCTAACGGAGATCTGAGAGACACTCGTTCATCGAGAGGAGGTGGCGGAGGCGAGGGAGAGGGAGATCTCCGACCGTCTGGCTGCCTTTTGAGGGGGCCCGACCCCGATCACAGGGCCGTGCCGCCTCGCCCGAGGAATCGCATTGGGTGGTGCCGTGTTATGCGGCACCCAACAGCACACATATAAGGAACACAGTATTACATAAATCAAAAGCGGAAGCTTACAATTATTCTTTGTAAATAATTTACACAAAATAGCTACAGCGGAAGTCTATAAACAGCTCACGATGAATATCTAAGAAGCAGTCGAGAAGAGATCCAGCCCGCGGACTCCTCTCGCTAGCAACACGAAGACATGGCAGCGGCTAGGTTCTCCAAGTGTGACATGACTCAGAAGTTCCCGAGTCTCACCGGACAACCTTCTTTATAGCGTTGATGTTTACCTGCAAAACCACTTATATAGCAAGAGTGAGCACAAAGGCTCAGCAAGACTTAACCGTCTCTCCTAAGACATGCAACTCTACATGAAAGTAACCTAAGACTTAAACCTGTCATTTGCGAAAAGACTCGCCTACGAGTTCATCCTTAACTTTCCGGTTTTAGCCATAATAGTAGTGACCTTGCGATCAGCAACATTGGAACTCCACAATCAAACAAGAAACGCTTCATTCCAATGTTACTTGCCCCAAGGTAGAAAATAACTTTAGTTAGCTCTATCTCTACTTCAAACATGGTTTTCATGCAACTTAACATATTCATAGCAGCCATTATACTTTTGCAAACTGTTTCCACACAAGTTGATTACTACGTCACAACATGGGAGCAAGCGGTACCCAATAACCGCGAGGGACGGTGTTTCAAATCAAACACTACCCGGATAACTCGACACATACGCCCGCCTCTGAAGACCCAACTCTGGCGTCCTTCATTACGTCGTATGTGGCAACCTTTCTCAGGACACTAAACTGTAGAACCGGTCGCGCCGTCTCGGGCTCATAGGTCTAACGAGACGATGTGGTATGCCTCTACAATCCAGTGAACCTAGTACATCGGTTTCCTGGTTCCCATATATCAGTAAGAATCCGGTACACAACTCAATACTTGCTCCTGGACGCGGCATACGCATCGGTCCTTAACCGACACAGGAAGAGCTACTCGACCAAGACCGCGTCTTGTCGCTGCCTAACCCCTCTGCCCGGTCTCATCTTTCGAAATGTAAACTTTAGTTTGCTTCCTTTCCCAACCGCACTTATGACCTTCTGAACTATAGCTCGCGAGTAGATTCCAACTACTCGTCTTCTACCGGATGTCCTAGCCTATTTAGCACGGCCTTATTCTACAGCGATGACACAAAGCTACCCTTGACCTCAGGGTTCATGTTTGGTTATGCAAGTGGAGTATCAACATCCTTGACCTAATGCACATACAAACCTTGACCAAATGTAGTGAACAAAGGGAAAACTTTAAAAACAACTTAAGTGCAAACCGGGGCTTGCCTTGGTTTTGCAGGTGACTAAAGTCAGTTGAGAGGAAGTCAGTTTCTGATGTCTTGAAGTTCACTCCTGCCCTTCTTGTTCCTTGATCCAAGTTCACCTTTTCCTTCTTCACTTCCCACGTTTAATTACTACACGTTATGAATATGCATACATGTTTAATTGTAAAACTCTTGCTAACAAGTGCTAAAGACAAGTTTTAAAACTGGAACTGTGTTTAAGAATTTAACATGAAACTGGTGCTAGTGGTTTGGGTTTGTGTTTAAGTACTAGGCTCAAGTGATGAGTGGCGTTTCATCACTTGGGTGGGGATTAGCTAATGAGGTTGAACTGGACATAATGATCCAGAGCTCCAATGGAGCTGGAAATTTTCTTGTGAGTTCCTTGTCACAAGAAAGTCAGCTGGACCAAAATTTGGAATATTTCACTAAGTAGATCACCTAGAACAATTCCCTAAGCATTTAGGAAAAGATTAATTAATTCTGAATAAATTTGCACTTTCATGCATATTCAAGTGAACTACAATTCCATACATAGCTCAGGGAGTATGCATAAATTTTATTAGAATTTTTGGAGCTAAGGAATGGCTAGAACTGAATTTCCAAGTTTTGGAAATTCTCTGAAAATATTTCTGTATTCATTTTAATATAGAAACTTGAAATCCGAATTACCCTATCTAAATCAACACCAAATGAGCTGAAACTTTTACAGGAGTCTAACAATATCCTAAAGACTATCCTGGCAAAATTTGGGGATTTTTGGATGAACCAAACTCTCTCTAAAATTCTTTTGCTGAAAAGCTTTAAAGAATTTTCCAGAATTGTCTATTGGTTTTCATGCAAATTGGGTTGCATATATGGATAGAGCTTTTCATCCTGAATCCAACTCAATTTGAATCACTAAATTTGGAGTTTCCTAGCAAAAGTTATGAGGTTCTAAAGTTTGAACTAAATCTGGAATTCAAAATAAATCGGGGAATTGTTTAAACCCTGACTGCAGGCCACAGGGCCACGTGTCGATCGCTGAAACACGAGCCACATGGACCACAGAGTATTTCCCGCATGGTCACAGGCAGATCCGCGGCCACAGAAGATCTATTCCCTTGCAACCGAGGCTGACACGGGGCCAGCCCCCGTCTTCGTCTTCCTCCAGCCGCCCGCGCTCCCGCACCGCCGAGCTCACCAGAGCTCTCGCCGGGAGTGGGTTCCGGTGCTCGGAACTTGCTGGATCTCGCCGTCCCCACGTACTCTCGTGCGAGGAACACGTTGCCGGGCTTATCTCAGCTCGACGATGGCCGGAAACCTAGGTGCGACGGTGACAGTGGCTTCGGCAACTTCGGCGACGTTGCTAGGGCGCTGTACTGCCACAACCTTGCTCCGGTTAGCTCCTACAGCATCGCCACGACCTAGGGAGCAACGTTCCAGGTTCTGATCTTGCGAGAAACCTCGGTAACTAGGAGCTCACCGTGCGACCTAGGTGGATTTCGGCGAAAACTCGAAAAACCTGAGGAACCGAAGGTTTCCTCGACAGTTCTCTCTAGTTCTTGATCCCACGTGCCCGCACGGGTGTCTACAGCTGGGTTTCCAAGTCTGGTGATGAGTGGTGCACCGTGTTGCCTTAATTTCTCGGTTTTCTACAGGCGGCTCATATTGCATGTCCGCGGGGAAAACTAAATTCCGGCGAGCACGGCCGGTGACAAGCTACCAGCGCTTCTGTGGAGCAAGAAGGGTTACAGGCGCACCTTTTTGCTTTTGCAGCACGACGGGAGATGCTCCGTGGTGTCCGGGTGACATGATCTTGCCGCGGAGACTTCCTTCGGCGTTGTGGAGGAGAACCGAGCTCGACGCTGCGTTCCCGTGGGAGAAACGTCGGTCTCTGGTGCTGAACACCTCGAGGGAGACTCGGCGACACCGTGGGAAAGCTTAGATCGGCGTGGGAGCTACTGAGGCGTCCGGTCGCCATTGCTCTGATGGGCGAGGTAGCGGCGGGAGGGGCTGTACACACGGGAGCGGCCACGGGAGTGGGAAAACGCGATCAGTTCTCCTACGTGTGGCAGCCGTCCGTGGGTAATATCGGGGCTGAGGCGGTTCCCTCGTGGAGACAGCCGGGAAGCCACGGGCGTGAGCGCTGTCGCCGCGGTGCTGCTGCTGTCGCGTGCTCAGCAGAGGAGAAACGAAGACCGGGCTCCCTCTCACAGACAGCTGGGCCCCAATGACGGGCAGAGAGACTTAAGGAGCAAGTTTATTTGACTCAATGGCAAGTGGGTCCACCCTTTCTCCTCCTAAAAGATCTTCCAAAATTTGGCACAAAGCAAATTTAACTTCTGAAGAGCTCAGATTCAAAAGTTGTTTGGAATTTTGACCTGTGTCCTTCAGTTCAAATTTAAATTCGAATTTGAAGGAGATTCCTAAGCCCCTTTGATACTCATATGAAACCTCCTCCAAATTTTCTCAAAATTTTTCTCCCTCATAATTTGGACCTGAGGAATTCAAATATGTCCTCTGATCTTTGAGTTGGCCATGGCAAATATAACTTCTCAAACAACAGTTTGAATTTCCTCTTTTGAAAATGCCCTTATTCCTTTTGAAGTGACCCTTTTAGTTCAAACTGAATTCAAGTTTTATTGCACATGCCAACACTTTCATGAGTAACACAAAAGTTTTTGTAAGTCCCATTTATTGTATATAAACTCAACTTTATTCATAGCTTAAGTTTTCCATTTATAAGTTTTGGGACTTTTACACCTTTGAGGTAGAGCAGATGCGCCTGGAGAAGCGGCTTCAGGGCATCCATGACCGGGAGGTCTCCGCTGCATCTAGGGAGTCTGACCTGGAGGAGTGGGCTGCGCGGCTAGCCACCACGGAGCAGGCCCTGGATGCTCTAGAGCAGGGGCTAGCCGCTCAAGAACAGGAGCTGGTGAGGAGGAGTTCGGTGGGGGAGCTGGCTTCTTCCGTCAAGGAGGTCGAAGATCTACGGGCTTCTCGTGCCGCTGAGGCAGAGAAGGTCTAGAACTTCCTCGACCGCGCAGAGGCGGCTCTAGAACCCTTGGTCTTTGGCCCCTTGCGCCTCGGAGGACCGGTCCGGGAGGTGAGCTAGGCACTCCCTACCATGGAGTCAGGCGGAGAGAGGCTCCTGACGATGGAGAATGTCGTGTGGGAGCACCTGGAGGTCGAAGGCAAAGCTCTGGCTCAGATGGTGGCAGAGTGTGTGCTCACCTGCCTTCGGAGCTGCGACCCCCAACATCTCCCTGGAACCTGTGGTGCAGGGCCATAGCGTAGAGGTGTCAGGGGCGGTGAAGTCTTCCGTGGAGGAAGTCACCCGACTTGTAGCTGCTAGGTTCTAGCGCAGGTAGCTCCTAGGTCTCCCGCTTGCCTTGTATCCTTTGTGTGTGCCGGAGCTCTGCTGTTATCAAAGACTTTTTGTTTCAAGTCTTATATTACCTTGAGTTGTTGATGTAGACTTCGGACCCTTGACAGCGCAAAGGTTCGGAATAACTTAGCCAACGTGGGTTGCTCTTTGCCGATGCTCCGAGCTTGTTCCTCTGGGTCCTTAGCAGAATAAGGACCCATGGCACTCTAGCAGTGAGGCTACCACTCCTTCCGGGTCCTTGGTGGCGTAAGGATCAGATGGAAGTTTGGCCCTTGTCTTCAGCTCATCGTAGCTGGTGCTCCGAGTCTTTTGCTTGCTGCTACAGTGGTCTGATGTCCTGCCCGCATGGTTCACCGTGATGGCCCCCGTGTAGGTATAGTCCTCGTGTTAGGGTGCACCTACCACTGGATGAGGCAGGGCGTCGGCATCGGCCCCCCTGGGGAGTCCGGGATGCTAGGGACCTGTGCGGAATTGCAGTCGTAGCAGGAAGAGGGAGTAGTCGTGCTCTCTGGCCACTCTTCCTTGTTTGGTAGCTTTGATGTGGCTTAAGGTCCTTAGTTAAGCTGTGGGGCTTGGGTAATTCGATGTGGGTCATCCGGGTTATGGTTACAACCTTGCCCAGAGGTGCGAGCCATCCGGTTCCCCGGTACCGAGCCGTAGCACTGGAGAGGCAGGGTACACACGCTAAGGGTACGGAACCAAGCATAGCAGGCTACGCCCCTGGATCTCCCTCTTGCGTAAGCTTTTCGGGGGAGGAACATTAGGCTCCATAGGGCCCCCAGTCAATGAGACAACCAATATCCCTTAAATTACGGTCCAGACTTTGCTCGGGGGTATGAGACGCCTGGCTCCCCGGTACCGAGCTATAGCGCTGGAGAGGTAGGGTACGCACACTAAGGGTATGGAACCAGGCATAGAAGGCTACGCCCCTAGACCTCCCGCTGGCGTAATCTTTTAGGGGGAGGGACCATTCGGCGCCATAAGGCCCCCGAACAACGAGACAACTGCAGAACCCCTAGGTACGCCACAGGTACCTCAAGCAGACCCGCTAGTACAAGGATAGCACATCTCTTGCTATGGTTGGACACAAGGAAAAGAGATTGGCCACACGGCCAGAGCGGTATGACAAGAAAGCATGAAAAGTATGGGGGCAATGTCTGGGGTCCGGTTACTTCTCTTGCCCATAGGCGTGTTCTTTCTGACCCCCAAGTACTCAGTTGTAGCGCAGGGAGGTAGGATGTGCATGCTAAGGGTACGGAACCAGGCATAGCAGGGTACACACCCTGGACCCCCCACGCGCATTAACCTTTCAGCGAGGAGACCTTTGAGTGGCACGGGACCTAGGACAAGTGTGTAGGACAGGCTCTGGACATGCCGTTTACAGTTGATATGCATGAGCTAGCACACACTGTAAATAAAGTGTGCAGGGCAAGGTAAATTTTTCTTATTTCTGGCTTCCTTCGAGTCATAGGATGTAACAGGCCATGTAAGAAGGCAGCGACCCGTCCGAGATGACAGGAGTAGCAGGACCCTTCCGGGGCTTAGCTGTTCTAAGCGTTGTTTCCTAGACACTATAGCACTCTTTCAAGAAAGAGAAAAAGAAAAAATACCCTACTATTGCGCTAAGGGTAGGACTTACAGGGGCGTTTTATGTCCTGTGGTCTGGGTAGAGATACCCATCGCCTGTGGCTAGGCGGGTGCACTTGAGGCGGCATACTTGTATGGGTCGGGATGGACCCTCACGGCTGGGGGAGGGTTTGTCACCCCTCCTCGAAAAAGTGTTAGCCGAGGCATTAGGTGGCCCTACCTTGGGTTGTCTACTCTGCGCATAACATTGCCGGAGCGTTCTATGGTATGGCGCATTTTGAGCAGCCTCTAGCCACATTTCCTCGTTGATGAGGTTGATTTCTTCACGTAGAAGGTGGTCTTGTGTGGCTTCTTCGTATGTCTGGACGTCGGATGAGCCCCTGGCGTGTCCTGGGGGAGGGCAGCCTCGACCCCCTACACCAATTTAAGAGGGTGTTTTCCCTTGTCGCACGACGGAGGGGGGACGTTGGTTAGGCATGGAGCATCTTGCGTCGCACGCTATGATCGCTGGAGTTGGAGTCGGAGTGGCCGTAGACGGCTTTCAACGCCCTCTCGGCGTCTTGATACTCCATACCCTGCCTAGCGTCGGCCTCAGGTTTGGCCTTTTGCTTGCCCTCCCGCTGGCGGGAGGGTGCACCGTCTTGGCGCGGCCGCTGTTGTTGCAGCTCACGGAAGCGTTCCATGAGTTTCTTGATCTCGAGGCAGTCGCTAGCCCTCCAAACGTTTCATCATGCTGGCGAGTCGCTTAGACGCTTCTTAAGCCCCGGCCTGATCCTCTCGCGCACCAGATGAAACCCCGTTGTTTTTGCTCTGTGCCCACGCCCGAGAACAGTGCCGCTCGCTGCCGCCACCACCGATCCACCGTGCCGCCATCGTTCCATCGCGTGCAAGCCTCGGCAGAGTGACAAAATGGCACCAGGGCATCTCCCTCTCCATCCTCGATGTGCCACTGATCGGTGTTCAGCTTCTATACCAAGAAAGACCATATAATTATACCTCATGAGATGAAACACTCCATTGCCGGAAATGTCGCACACCGCTGAAGTGGTGTGAGTACGGCGGAAGGGTACTGTTTGGGGTTGATTAGTCAACACAGCAGATGATCGGGTTTGGACAACAGAAGTGAACTTGAAGGCTGAATAATCCTGACAAAAAAAAAGCGTAAGAGGATCGAAGGCGTAGACCGTTGCATTTCGACGTCGGGGAACACGTGTATCTTCGTGTGTCTCCGATGAGAGGCATTCACCGGTTCGATGTGAAGGGGAGATTTTACTCCCCGAGCTTTAGATCCATTGGCTACCACAAAGGAGTACGGACCCGTAGACTACCGGTTAGAACTACCGGCATGTATTGCGGGTGTCCACGACATAGTCATGTGTCACAGCTGCGGAGGGGCCTCAAATCTCCGCTGCTGTGCGTACCAAAGAAATCGACGGGTTGAAGTCGGGTCGTGCCTACACTGAACGACAGGTTTAGACTATCGATGAAAGGATCTGGAACACCTGGAATTGAGCATTAAGCTTTTACAAGGTGCTGTGGAGTAATCATACCACGGAAGAAACAACGTGGAGGGCAAAGATTACCTCCGCATGAACTATCCGGAATTTTGATCGTCATACCAATTGACATTGCCTCTCCTGTCTCGTTCTCCTACTTGGAATCTCAAGACGAGATTCTTTTTAAGGGGGGAGGAATGTAAAAGCCCCAAAAACGTGAATGCCAAGAGACAGATGTTTGAGCATCATTGTGTTTTGGGTTCATGGAAAATGGGACTTACAAAAACTTTCTTACACAGGATGGTATACGTGCGGTTTAACAACACGGGTTCAAGCATTAATTTGGATGTGTTGGACCAAGGTGGAGTTAAACTCATGTGTGATCATACATGTGTATGAGGAAGAATTAAAAGCAGCTCTTTAGACTCAAGTGCTCACCTCAAAGTGCCGCCAAATTCTTGAACACACATGGGACCTCCCACATTTGAAGGTGAGAAGAGTTAGGGTGGCGACTTTCTGTTTTGAGAGGGAGCTAGAGAGGAGTGAATTATGATCATGTTTGAATTCATGTTAAATTCAAACATGTTAAGGCAAAGGAATGACTTGAGTTTGTGTCACATGAAATGATGAACACAAACATGGACATGTGGGGAAAGCTAACATTTTTTTTGCTTGTCCTGAAACATGTTGACCCAGGGAGAGAATTTCACTCGTAAAAGATCTAACTCATGTGTAGATCCTCTATGAGTAGAGGGGAGGGAAATTTAAACCCAAATTGGAATCTTGGCAAAGAATTCATGTCTAGATTGGCCAAGGGCCCATATGTGAGGTGACCATTGCATTTCTCGGGTATTAAAGAGCTTAAGTTCCAAATTTGGAGAAATTTTGAGCTCATATACCAATTGTTCAAGCATCATTTGAGATCACATTCAAATTCAAATTTGAATTTGGAAACTGAACCAAACAGGCTCAATTTTGAAATCTGATTTCAGATTCAAACTCCTCACATCAGATTCGGCCTACCCTCCAAATTGGGTCAAATTTGGATCACAGTTGTGTGGGAATCTCAAAGTGCAGTGGAGAAATATCACATGAGGGGGGGTGGCCCACCGGGCAGTGAGTGAAGGAGACTTACCCCCGAAGTTTTCACGCGCGGATCAGACGCGAACCCCGTTCAACCGAGAGCATGCCACCGAGGAGGGTGTGCCGCCACCTCCCAGCTGCTTGAGAAGCGCTGGAGAGCAGCTCGTGGGCTGCTTTAGCGCGGCGTGATCCATTTCCCCGGTGACCGAGCTCCCGGTCGCCGCTTAACCCTCACGCGCGAACGAAACAGAGCCACCGCTCGAAACTGCCTCGGCCGGTCGATCGGAAAACCGCCAGACTAACGCCACCGGTCCTCCCAAGCTGAGAAACGGCACCAGGGGACTCTCCTCTACCTGCTTGGCACAAACCCGAGAGATTTCTCGCTGCCCTGACCAAGAACGACGTCGTCCTGCGGCGACCCGAGGACGAACCACGATCGGGATTCCGTGGACAGCTGCACGGGAAGCTTCTCGTGCCCGAGCAGGAACGTTTTCGGATGCTCTGGTCCTCGGTGATGCTCACCTCTGGAGCTCAAGCCATGACATGGACGACAGAGCGCGAATTCGAGGACAGATCTCCGGCGGCCATAAACCGACCTTCCGGTAAGGAACTCTCAAATTCGATCTCAATCTTCACTCTTAGTTTCCCAAATCTTGCACAAAGGGCCGAAACTAGTCGGCGAACAATTGTTCTTCACAACCCTAGCTTAGAAATGCATGTTGACCGCCCAATTGCCGAGTTTTCCGAGCTCAAACCTAGAAGGCGTCTCGGGTGCACGGTGAAGAACCATTGGCCGTTGTTGCCGAGCAATTCCAAGGCTATGCCGAGCTTCCCTAGCATCCAAGGATGCTGTAGAGCCAATTCCTCGCAAGTTTGGCGGGCTAGGATCACCTGTCGACGGCGCCGGACTTCTCCCGAGATGGTCGCACGTCGCCGGCACATTTCCGGTGATTTAGCACCCACGCCAACCCCGCCAACGTACTCTCCGACCCTGAGAACCCCCGGGCGGCGAGTCTCCGGCCGGGAGATGGCCGGAAACACCGGCCCGGTGAGCTCCGGCGAAGGCCCGGCATCGGGACAGCGCGGGAGCGGGAAAGTGACCCGAGGAAGAAGATGACCCGACGGGCCCCATGTGTCAGCGACCGAACGTTTAAAAACGGATCGGCTGTGGCTCTGTGATCCTGTGTGGCTGCGCGCCAAAATGGTGTAGCCCGGTGTGGCTGGAATCTCACTGGCTGCAATTTAAAACGTGGGCCCAAGTCCTTTTCCAATAGCAAAACAATTCCAGTTTCAGCTCCAACTTTGAAAATTCATAACTTTGTGTAGGAAACTCCAAATTAGGTGATTCAAATTGGGTTGGATTCCTTTTTCAAAGGTCTATCCAAATATGAACCCCAATTTGTATGAAATTCAATATTAAATTCTGGATAATTCTTTTAATTTTTTCTGTAAAAGAATTATTGAGAGAGTTTGGTTTATCCAAAAATCCTCAATTTTTGCCAGAATATTCTTTAGGATATTATTGGACTTTCAGAAAAGTTTCAGATCAATTGAATATGATTTGAATAGGAATTTCCAGAGTACAATCTGCTGTACTCAAAATTATCCAGAAACTTTTCCAGAAAATGGTTTTCCTTTGTAAAAATCAGCTCTGGGAAATCCTTAGTTCCAAAAATCATAGGAAAAGTCAGACATGCTCTATGAGCCATACTTGAAATGGTATGTCACCTTATTGGGCATGAACATGCACCTTACTTCAGAATTAAATCCTTGTAGCATAATTGCTTATAGAATTATTCTGGAGGAACTACACAATGCAAAGTCCTTAATTTTGGTCCAGAACACTTTCAGGTGACCAGAAACTCACCTGTAAAGTTTCAGCTCAAATTGAACTTTAGATTCACCTGTTCTTGTTCTCCATGCTTATGTATATAAGCAACACATAGAGAATTATAGTGGGAATTATGGAAGACACAATTTCCACTTACATTAGCTGCAATTTGGCAAGCTAAGTCTCTGTGTAATGTATGACTTCAGATAAGAATTGTGAAGTCATTGGAGATCAGGACCTTTAGATCCTTTCAACCCATTTCAACTCATGTCACATGTCCATTAGGAACCATAAAACATGTTAATGGAAATTCTTATGGACATGTGGTTCTTCCTCTAATTCCTCTGCACCACAGGGACAAAAACTTCATTCTTAGTGCTCCCACACAGTTCCCTGTTATTAACAAGTTGAGTCTTTATCTCTTGAAATTGCATTATAAGAACATATGCATATACATATCAATAGGACTTACGACGGAGGCAACAAATGGAGGAGTTCGATGGAGTGATTCCATTGAAGTGGACCAGTTGATCAAGCCTCAAGGGAGACAAGATTCTAACTGAATTATATACTATTAGACCCTGCAAAACAGGCAAGCCCCGGTTTGCATTTAACTACCACTGAGTTTTTATTTGTATACAATACGTCGGTTAGGATGAATTGTGCAATAAGTCTAGATGTTTAATACTACTCTTGAATGACCAGAAAACCTATGGAGTATTTGGGTAGGTGTCCTTCCACCGTGTAGAATATGCCATGCTTAAGTAGGACTCGGTAGAAGTCGAGTGGCTGGACGCTACTCGCGAGGATTGGAAATTGGGAGCATAGGGGATTGATTCAAAAGGTGGCTAGTAAGTTGAAATGAGACCGGGCAGGGTGTAGGGGCAACAGGACATGGGGGCCTGGGTGATTAGACCTGTCCGTGTCGGTTGAGGACCGATCCGTATGCGGCCCTGCTGAACAAGTATTGAACGTACCGAAGGCATATCGGATATATGGGACCCGATAAACCGATGTAACCTATACCTCCGGGCGTTGAGGCATAACGCACCGATTTATAGGTGTAGGCTGAGGGCAGCAAGGTGGAAATCTGCTAACGGGCATAGAGAGATGCTCCGTGTAGGGAACCTCCTGCTCGTTTCGGTGCGACCGGTTCAACGTTTGGGCTGTTTGGTGAAAGGTTGTCCCGTACGACATCAGGGGAGCGTGCTGTGTGCGGCTCCGAGTATGGGCGTACGTGACGTGCTATTCGGGTATCCCTGCAGGTGTATAACGAGGCGATTCGCCGTCCCTCGCGGTTATGAGTACCGCTTGTTCACTACGTCGTGACGTAGAGGTAACTTGCACTGAGATAAGAATTAATCATAATTGTTTTGAAGTTAATACTAGTAACGTAATGTTATGATTTGTGAATAGGTTAGTGCAAATTCGATTCATTCCCACCATGAGCAGGTTACATCGGGAGAAAGCGTTTCTTGTTTGATTGTGGACTCCCGATGTGAGGTGCCCAAGGTTATGCTTAATTTGCTGCTAATAACATTTGAAAGTAAGGACCCATTTTTAGGCGAGTTCATATGCAATGTACTATCCTATGTTAAGTTTTTACCATCATGTAGAGTTTCATGCTTAGGGCCGACAGTTAAGTCTTGCTGAGCATTATGCTCACGGATACTATACAAGTTGTTTTGCAGGTAATAACACTATGCTACTGAGTACGGTTGTCCGATGAGACTCGGAACTCTCCGAGTGATGAACTCATGGCAACCCCTGCCGCTGCTACTGTGATAGTGTTGCTAGTGAGAAGGGTCCGCGGGCTGGACACCTTCTCTGTTGCTTAGCATAGGTATGATCCGTGAGTTGTAATAGTCTTCCGCTGTAGAGTATTTTGGAAAGTATTTGTAAGACTTACACTTTGTAAGCCTTCGCATGATTTATGTAATATGATGCTTTATTATGTGTGCTGTTGGGTGCCGCATCGCACGGCACCACCCAATGCGATTCCCGGGCGAGGTGCCCCGTTCCCATGAGTGATCTGGATGGCGGACCCTCACATTTATCCCACCGATTTCTTCTTTCTTTGTGTCTCTGCTGGAGAATTACGGTCTCCAGCTTTATCACCTCTCCCCGAACTCCTTCGCTCTGTCCACCGTCTTCATGCACTTCTGCAAGATGTTCATGGGGGTGTGCGCTTCTGTGACGCTCTTCCAGCACTTCTTCTTGCTGCGGACGACCGGACGCGGCTCGAGGAATCAACTGGGAGCCTACTACTTCCAGCACCGTTGCAAGGATCCAAAGGTCTCCAGGTACCTTCTGGCCTTCAGCGCCTCGAGGTGGGAAGGCTGGAGGGATGACTGGGTGATCATGAAGACCGATGAGCACGATCGCCTCCAGTTGCCGACTGATGCTCCATCCACCGGGTGCCGCTTCTGGGAGGAGAGCCTGGAGCTGGAGCCGGAGTACGCGCCGGTTCTGGAGCGGATCCAGTTCCTGGCGGAGCAGGGGCTGACATCCCTGATGGTGCTGGCGGACTTCTTGTCGCGACGCCTTGCACCGCTGCAGGAGCGCAGTTGCCCGGCGTAGTACTACACCGGCATACACGACTGCACCAGGCTGGAGATGGGTTTGGGCTCTGACCCGTCCGCCGAATTGCTGAGGGAGATTGTGACGAGGGTAAGCAGTGACTTCATTGATGACCGCTCCGTCACAGTTCCTGCTTCCTGCCTCCCCCTCTTCTTGGAGCCATTGTGGAGGTCGAAGCTGCTGCGGGAGCTGCCGACCTTGGACGATATTGGCCTTGCCGTTCGTCAGGTCGGTGATGCTTCTCAAGGGATCTCAATCACCGAGGTCGACCGCTCCAGAGAACGGCGCGAGGGGTCGGCTGATGCCCAACCTGCGTCGAGGAGCGACAGAGCTCGGACTGTCGATGCCCAACTCGCGTCGAGGAGCAACAAAGCTCGGACTGTCGACAAGAGGAAGGGCAAGGAGCCGGCCTCCAGTTCACCGAAGAGGAAGCGCTCTCGATCTCCACCAAGGGCGTCGTTCGAGCCGAGTCAGGGGACCGGAGTCCCCCCCCCCCCCCCCCCCCGCTCTTCATCAGGAGGCGTCGGCTCGTCGGGCGGTGACCCAAAGAAGCCTCGGGTCTTCCACGCCGACCGAAATCCTCTCGCACAGCGGCGGTCGGAGGAGCCTCAGGCATCCCACACTCCTTCCAGAGGTGGAGCTCCGAGTCGGGACGCCGATGCTACTGTGTCTGGGGCTGAGCCAGGGGCTCAGGTGCCCAGGTCGTCGAATGTCCTTGCTGCAGGCTCTGCAAGCGGCGGTGCCGGAGGGAGCGCAGCTAGGACTCATCCGGGGACGCAGGCGCCCTGGGCTTCAGGTACTTCAGGGGCTGGTACGACGAGCAGCACCAGAGGTGCCGCCGGCGGGAGCTCTGCTGCTCCATCTCCTAGGGGGGCTCCAGGAGAACCCCCTGCTCCGCCAGTCCAGGTGCCTTCGGCGCAGGCCCCGGCAGCGACGGCAGGCTCTAGTGGCCCTGCCCCGGCTCGGAAGCCAGGGCTTCATGCCCGCTGGAGTGTTCGTGTTCCTCAGTAAGTCTGCACCTAGCGGATATTAGTACTTGCGTACTTCTTTTCTTTTCCTGAGAGCTCCTTGTGCTTGCAGGGATTCGTCGGCTGCTGGGGACGCGTCTGTTCCCCGGCCACCTCCGTTTGGCAGGACGCTGCGGCAGCTTCACCCGACCCTGTGCGGCCCCAGATGTCTCCTCCTTCTGGCCCGGCGGAACCGGCTTCTGTGACGGCGGCGGCGCCTGCTCCTCCTCCTTCGCCAGCTCGGGAGCCGGCAGCTGATGAAGACCTGGCGGAGCCGGCTGGCAGCGACCAGCCTTCGGGTGCTGAAGCGGGAGGATCTGGTGCAGGTCCTCAGGCAGGCGACGAGCAGGGGCGTGTCGGGACTGGCCCTGCCTCGGCACCGTCTTCTCCAGATCGGCGCATCGTCACGGTTTCCATGGAGGCTGCGGTGCCGGAGTACCCTCCGTCGGATGACGACGTCATGGAGGAGGTCTTCGGCGCGGCTTCGGCCTCTGCCGCCCCACTGCCCCTGGCAGACGCACTGGAGCTCGCCCAGTCCACCGTCCGGCAGGTCCAGGCTGCACTCAAGCGCGAGCGGGAGGCCTTGGCGGATGAGAGGGACTGCCTCCGCGGTTGGGGGCGGCTCTTGAAGCTGCGGACCCGAGTGGTCGAGGAGGAGCTCTACGCTAAGCGGGTCAGGCTCGATGCTGAGGAGGAGCTCCTCAAAGTGCAGAGGAGAGCTATGGACCGCCTGGACGCCGAGACCTGGCGGATTATGCAGGAGGCCCGCGAGGCCTATGACAGTGTCCGGGCTCGCTGCGACGCCAACGAGGAGATGCGGCTGCAGCTGGTGCGCCGTGAGTGCGCCGTTGCAGATCGGGAGCGTGCTGTGGCAGCCAAGGAGAAGGAGGTCGCCGAGTAGCTGGAGGCTGGAGAAGGCGACCTCAAGGCCAGGACCGGAGAGCTGGAACTCCGGGAGGCTTCCTTGGCCGAAAGGGAGGAGCAGGTCACCCGGGACCGCCACGCGGTACTGGACCGGGAGCTTGCTGCTGACTTCCGGGCGTCAGAGTTGGAGAGGCTCGCCTGGGACTTCATGGCGAAGGAGAGGAGGTTCACCGAGGAAGGTCCTGGCGCCCTGTTGGCAGCTCGCCAGGAGGTGGAGCAGCTCCGAGCTTCACGGACCGTCGAGGCCCGAGCAGTCTGGGACTTCATCGGCCAGGCGGAGTCTGCTCTGGTGCCTCTTGGCTTCAGCCCCGTGAGGACGGGGGCTCCGGCGCAAGAGGTCGTCCAGGCGATCCCGGCGCTCGAGTCCATTGGTGCCAAGCTGGAGAGGTTGGAAGCCGTGGTCGCCGACGAGCTCAAGGTTGAGGGGAGGAGCTTGGCGAAGGAGGTCGCCACGCACGTGCTGACGTGCTTCCGGAGCTGGGACTCCTCCATCTCTCTGGAGCCGGTGGTGCAGGGCCCCGTCGCCGAGCAGGAGCAGGTCGCCAGGCCGGAGTCAGAGACGTTGCCACCCTCGTTGCGTCTAGGTTCCAACGGGAGGCCGGGAACTCCTAGGCGCTCGCCCTTGCAGCTGGAGGGCCTTGTATTTTTTTGTTTTTTGTTTGTAATCCAGCTCGTGGAGCTTTTTGAATGAACATACTTTTGTCTTGTGCCTGAGCTTTTCGTCTTCTTTTCTTGGTTGGTCCTGCCCAAGTCCTTAGCTCCGTAAGGTCCCCGAGAGGTCTCCACCGATCTCAACGCTTGCACAGACACCTTCTTCGGGCCCTCGTTGACATAAGGACCCAAGGGGTCTTCGAAGCTCTCCCCTACGGAGGGGCGAGGTCTGGCCCTTCTGGCAACGTGGCAGGCCCGGAGCTCTCCTCTGAGGAGAGGGGAAGCTCCGGCCCTGCTGGGCACGTGGCGTCTTTGGAGCTCGCCCCCGTAGAGGGGAGGGAGGTCCGGATCTTCCGGCCACGTGGCAGGCCCGGAGATTTCCTCTGAGGAGAGGGGAGCTCCGGCCCTTGTCGGTACCCTCAATATGGGGTACCCCCACGCACAAGGGAAACTGCCTAAGGATCTCGCCCTTCTCTGCAGGGAGAGCTCCGAAGGCGCCATGTGTCCAGCGGGGCCGGATATCCCTCTCCTCAGAGGTAAGCTCCGGGCCCACCATATGGCCAACTGAGCCGGACCTCCCTTCTCAGCGGGGAGAGCTCCGGAGGCTCCACGTGTCCAGCAGGGCCGGACCTCCGTCTCCTCAGAGGAGAGCTCCGGGCCCGCCACGTGGCCAGCAGAGCCGGACCTCCCCCCCTCCGCGGGGAGAGCTCCGAAGGCTCCACGTGTCCAGCGGAGCCGGACCTCCCTCTCCTCAGAGGAGAGTTCCGGGCCCGCCACGTGGCCAGCAGAACCAGACCTCCCCCCTACGCGGGGAGAGCTCCGAAGGCTCCACGTGTCCCGCGGGTCCGGACCTCCCTCTCCACAGAGGAGAGCTCCGGGCCCACCACGTGGCCAGCAGAGCAGTGCTGCCTACCCCCCGTGCGGTAGGCAGCAAGAGTAAAGACGCCATACCTTTCCCGTACAAGGTATTCAAGACCCGCGCCTTCCCAAGGCACGGAGACGTGGAGCACGCCTCTGTCAGGTGCCGTTGCGCGCAGTTACATCACAGTGAAGGCTGGCGCACCGTGGCAGAGGCTGTACGCCAATAAACACAGCGACAAGACATCCCCTGCCGCCCCTGCCATCATCAACCACTATGACTAGCTGGCGGCATGGGCAGGGCAGTAGAACGAAGACTCGGAAGCCCTCGCAAGAGACAACTACCGGTGTAACTGCAGATACGGTAGATGGCAGGCAATCTCCCCGGGACCACCTGTCGGGTCCCGGGCCCACCTTGTAAGCCACTCGAGCTTGGGCTATAAAAGGCTCGGGTAGGCAACGTTAGCAAGGGTTCGCCTCTTACACACTCTCACGCAGGGTTCGCACTTTAGCCATTCGACTCTTTACACTCTCACGCAGGGTTAGCTCCTGAGCACCAAGCAATACAACGAGCATCTCTGCTCACCGTGGACGTAGGGTATTACGCTCCGGCGGCCTGAACCACGTAAAAATCCCTATGTCAAGCTTCTCCCTCCATCGTCCCTAACGCGTAAGCTCTCCGTGAGTGACTAGCCCCTCCGAAAAAAGAACCTCCGCGGGCTCCCCAGAGCAGGCCCGGGGGAAGTGTCGGCTACACACTTCGACAGCCCTGCTGGGCACGTGGCACCTTCGGAGCTCTCCCCCGTGGAGGGGGAAGGTCTGGCTTTTCTGGTCTTGGGTTGGAGTCGGGAGCTCCGGTCTTGAGAATCCCTGGGACTTCAGTACCGCCAGGTGCTCCGGTCTTCCCTTGTGCAGTCCCCGTGGTGGCCCCCTGGTAGGTGTGGCCAATGCTTTGGGCACACCTACCACATTCCTACGGGGAAGCTAAGGCCAGGGTCCCCCTGTATACCCGGAGCACACCAGTGTTAGAACCCCGGCTCCGGAGGTCCGGGGGGTCTCTCAGGAGGTCCTGCACACAAGTAGGGAAAGGGTAATTTTGCTCGGGGGCTCTCCCTTCCCTGTCTCTTAGTTTATTTGTCTTACGGTCCTGGACCGGTATACGGGGCTTGAGCAATTCAGTGCCTTCGGCACCGGAGGCCCGGCTCCCTCCGAGGTCAGGGTTGTAAAAGTCCAAGAAAAGGGACTTGCAAAAACTTTTCTTCACCTCACAACACCACAGTTTTTGTTGTGGATATCTTAGGGAATATTGTGAAGAGCAAGTAACCTCTATCAAAAGAGTGAGTAGAGGGGAAAGCCTTCACTTTCACAAAGTAGGATTTCTACACATGAACATGAGAGGTTGAGCTCACCCCTAGAACTTAAAAGGTCTTGGGAAGGTTCAGTCCAAGTTTCATGTAAATCCAACAATTTTTGAGTCACTTTTGGAGGTATTTGAAAAAGAAGCCGATTTGAATGTAAATTCAAATTGCAGCAACTTTCATCACTCAAATTCAAAAGTTAGCTTCATATTCAAACTCAGCACATTTTTCTGAGTTAGCCCACCAATTTTCACCCCCATTGGAGTTCATCTTGTCGGGAGCTAAATTTGCAAGATTTCAAAACTGAATTTGAATTTCAGTTCAAACATGAAGCAAATTTAGCCAAACAAAGTTTAAATTTGAGAACTCAAATTTAAACCAAGACTTGGGGGCTAAGTCTCTCATTCAATGTTTAGTAGCTGGGGATATTTACAGCAGAAGGGGGGGAAAGAATTAGAGGGGAGAAGAGGGCCCACTGATCAGCCACCCAGGGATCAAACCGACTCAGGCACACGGTCGAACACCCCTACGGGCGACAGCGCACGGGATCGACCCCGTCCCAACGCGGCTACCGCGCCACCTCCTGCTCGGGGGATGAGGGCGCCGGCTACAGAGCGTGCGGTTGCACTGCTGGGCTGCGTAAACCCCCCCGTATCCTCTCTGTTCCACCGCATACAAACCCGGCCACACACTCGGTGTTTCGCCACCCACTGATCGCCGGCGTCCGAGCAACCCAGGCGCTCTCGTGCCTGACGCTCAACACAAGAAACGACCGCCATAAGGTGCTGGTTCTGCTTGTCCTTACCGTTCGGCATTTCATGCACTGTCGGGGGAGAATTTCTTTCGGGAACGCTTCGGTGTTCTTAAGGCCGAGCTCCACCAAATCCTAAAATTCACGGGTGTTGGCTTATCACCGGGCGTACCGAGCTAAACACACGATCTACACCCTGCCACGACCACCTAGGATCAAAAACCAGCAAGAATCATTGGCTAGGGTTGCGGTTATCCGAGTTTTTCGAGCAACAGCCGATATCGGGCCTAGGTCGACGGTGAGGTCCTAGTTCCGGCCATTTCCATGGCCAACCGAGCTCATATTCGGGCTCAGCATGCCACGGCGGAGCTGTAGGAGCAAACCGTTGGAAGAATAAGGCCCCGAGTAGCCTGGGCGACGTCGCCGGAGTAGAGGGAAGCTCTGTCACCGTCGCGGGCATAGTTCCGGCTATTGCCGAGCTCCGGTGAGGGCACCAGCATGTTCTCCGAGTCGAGTTAGGCACAGGCGGCAAGTTTCGTCGAAGGTCGGACGGTGAAACGCCCGGCGGCGAGCGCTCCGGCGAAGCGCCGCCGCGGGAGCTGCGGGAGAGCGCGAGGTAGACGAAGGGGGGGCCGGGTCCACCGGTCAGCCTCTGATCTCGCGCGGGGATCGGTTTGCGGCCGGGATTCGGTGCGGCAGCGCGGGTAAAACCCCGTGGGCCGTGGTGTGGCCGCATTCTGAGTGGGCCGGCTCGAGGAGTGGGCCCCACCCACAGAATTTAAATATTTTTGGAATTTCCAGTTTTAGTTCAAACTTCAAATGAATGGAACTTTGGCTAAGAAACTCCAAATTCGATGAACCAAATTTTGCTGAACTCAGAATTCTGAGTACTTTCGAGCAATACCAAATTCAGCTCATGAAAGTGAATAGTTTTCCAGAATTAAATCCCTCAAGTTTAAAATGTTGGGAATTTTATCTGGAGAACTACTTTATGAAAAATTCTGAAATTTGGCTGAGAGGTTCATTTGTAAATCCCTGAATCACAGTAAAATTTTCAGACTCATCCATGTTCATTTAGTTACCCTAATTGGGTGATTAAGGGAACTGCCCTGAGAAAATAGAAAAATGTAAGAAACATTTTTCAGATTTCCTCAAATCTTAATTAGGACATAACTTTCAGTAGAATTCTTCAAATGACATGAAACCAATTCCACTAGAACCATCTTAAAGTCTAGTTTCCATAAAGTAATGGTTGGAGCTATGAAAACCTCTGTAATTATTTAGAGGCTCAAATATTTACCAAATGGGCTTTTTATTTGTACAAGGTTCAGATGAACTTTGTTTCAAATGAAACTTGGTCAAGACTCTGGTTAGGACCCTACCAAGCCACCATAAAAATTTCAGAACCAAAGGGGAGGGCTAGCTAGAGTTATTAGTAGTTAAGTATTCAAGTTTACACATTGCATTTAAATTCACATGTCGTATTTCATTAAACGTGTAGTCACTGAAGAAGAGACTCCGGAGGTACTCGACTTCCTCCTTCCGGAAGAAGAACTAACCCCTGACCAGCAGCAGCAAGGCAAGCCCCAGTTTGCATTAACTTTTTATAAGTTTTACTTTGTTTACATGTGTCATATGAAGTGTGAATGTGCATTAGGTGTAGGATGGATGAAAAACCCACTTGCATGACCAGAAATTTTCCATAAGAGTGAGGGTAGTGTCTAAGACCTCGAGTAGACAGGCCATGCTTAATGTTTCATAGAACTTCGGTACATGTCGAGTAGTTGGAATCTACTCACGAGATAGGCTTGGGACACACGGGATTGGTTCGAGTGATGTGAGATCATTTTAGTAATGAAAATGAGACTAGGCAGGGGCTAGGGCGCAGCAAGAGGGAGTCTTGTGTGCGTGGCCCTCTCCGTGTCGATTGAGGACCGATCCGTGTGCAGCCCATGCTGATCAAGTTTGAACGTACCGAAGGCATATCGGATATATGGGCCCCGATAAACCGATGTAGCCTAAACCTCCGGGCGTCGAGGCATAGCACACCGATTTATAGGTGTAGGTTGAGGGCAGCAAGGTGGAAATCTGCCAACGGGCATAGAGAGATGCTCCGTGTGGGGAACCTCCTGCTCGTTTCGGTGCGACCGGTTCGACGTTTGGGCTGTTGGGTGAAAGGTTGTCCCGTACGACATTGAGTGAGCGTGCTGTGCAGCTACACGGATGGGCATACGTGACGTGCTCTTTGGGTTTCCCTGCAGGTGTATATCGAGTCGATTCACCGTCCCTCGCGGTGAAGAGTACCACTTGGTCACTGAGTCGTGACGTAGGCTAATATATGAAATATGATGATTCAATATTGCTGATTGATATAATTGTATTGCTACATGTGTGCCACCAAATACTGCTTACTAAATTTCAGATTCCTGAACTGTTAACTTGTTGCTAACAGATGAATTAAGGATGAACTTGTAGGCGTGTCCATTTGCTGCAATATTACTATCCTATGTCATTGTACACCTCATGTAGAGTTTCATGCTTAGGTGAGTCGGTTAAGCCTTGTTGAGCCATAGTGCTCACGGTTGCTGCTTAAGTGTTTTTCAGGTGAGGAGCTACCCACGGACTCAGAGTACGAGTCCACCGGCGAGGGTTACCCTCCGTCGGGGACCACGGCTGAGTGGGAGCCGTACACGCCACGCTGAGCTGAGACGTGCAGCTAGTGTGGGTTTCCCTAGGGCTGGGCAACCAACTTTTACTAGATAGGCGGGCGTGAGTTGTGCGGAGTAGACTTCCGCTGTGTAAAATAAATACTAGTTTGTAACTGAAGTATGTACCTGTTTGTACAGTTCAGTTTGTTTTTCCCATGTAATATATTGTGTTCTTATGACGTGTGCTGTCGGGTGTCGCATCGTGCAGCACCACCGTATGCGATCCTGGATGAGCGGATTCCGGTCCGCCACAGCCTGGTGTTAGAGCTGCATTGAGGATAGTACAGTACATAAGGCCTGTATTATGGGAAAACTTAGGATTACGGTGAGGAATCGGTAGTTGGCCGAAGTAAGGACTATATTAGCATAGTTACTTAAAGTAGCAAAGACTAACCTATGTGTTATAATTCTGAATTTCAATTATGTAACGACGCACCTACGCTTTGGTAAGAATGGTAAGGAACGCTACCGAAAGAGGTTCAATTTCGGTTAGCTCCCCTGACGAGGAACATGGTTCAGGGATTAGTCTCACAGCTTGGTGTGAGACGTCAATATGAAACTCTTGGACTCTTCATGTCCCTGAGTTCATATGAAACGCTGATCCCTAGCGTGCATTAGGCAAGTAAGTGGAGACCCCATCGCGTGGTCAGTAACGCGAGAGTGTGTTCGTCTGGAAATAGTCCAGGAGGACATACGCAGCGCTTGCCATCGGCGTGCCCTGCAGGGCAGTAGGTGGTATCTGTTGGGTTGATAAAATTCCCAACCGTGACGACCCGTTCATGACATACTCGGGTTCCCCGTCGTGTGGTGTTGAAACACGATCACGTACCTTGAGGCGTGACTTAACTCAAGGACGGCCGTATGGCAATGATACGGGCGTTTGTATTTACTTTTAAATATGATCCTGCCTGAAATGAAACCAACCATTGAGTGCACCATTATTGTGTGGTCTTCTGCAGGTACTAACCACGTATGTATCCGTGTAGTAAACGTGTGCGAGAGACCGTTTAGTGCCACACTTGAGACGTATATACCGGTATGATCCGGTTAGGATTTTCTTTTGTGAGGAACGTAGTACCGAGATATTGTAGGCATATGCATGAAAAAATGATAACAAGGAATTAAAATCACTAGGTTCAACATTTAGGGCCTGGTTGGGCAGAAAAATTGGAGGGTGATTAGTGTAGATCTCAAGGACTGAAAAACAGAGTGCTCTGTTTTAGGCAGCAAGTATGCTGATCTTCAACAGGGCATAACTCACCGGTATTTTAGCCCAGGGAGGTGTGGTATATAGTTCTGGAAAGGTATTTAAGTACTCTACAACTTTTTTGTAGACTTCCAGAGCTGAAACACAACCTAAGATGGCTTAAATCCCAGAGGCATGTAAACTGTCCAGAACCAGGACAGGGTTAAGCACTCTCTGGACTGTTCTGTTTTTCAAACATAACTCCCAGTAGAAAAATCAAAAATGTTCATATGATACATCCTTAGAAAGGGTAGAAGATGTGTTGGCTTTTTGTAATCCAAAGTGTCTGAAATTTCAGCACAGATTTCAGTGGAAACCAGAGTTGAAAACAGCAACTTTCCAAGGGAGGTGCTGTTAAAATTCTTCCAGAAATTCTGCTGACTTTGAATTAGCATAACTTTTTAACCAAAGATGATATGAGGGCAAATGAATACTCCTTGGAAATATACTGAAGTTAGCTTTAACTTTGGTATTCAACTTGAGTCATGAAACTGCCCAGAACCAGATCAAAACTTTTAATATGTGAAACTGGTCATTCTGACAGAACAATGACAGTTGAACTCAGTTGAGAGGTTGTTGTACCCTAGAGGGGGTTTGAATACTTCCAATGGGGTATAAAATACTCCTGAGAGATTATATTCAACTAGTGAAAGATCTGAGTACAGGTCTCACTCAAGTTTCTTTTACTAGAGATCATGTTTGTGTCGTATTGAAGATAAAAGGGTAGTATACGTGATGACAACGCGATAGTAATGTCTCGTAGTGACCAAACCTAGTTGTAGTAAGCTTCCAAAGAGGAGGTTCATCAAGTTGGATTAAACTAGCTTGTGTTTGGTCTGTTAATGGTGTACCTTGTGCAAAGTTATTACATTATCTACATACGAGATGTATCGCATGTTTCATTGTCATTATGTTTTTATGCCTATTGTTATTGGACTGCATGCAATATGTTGCGGGACTGATGTTTATTGTCGTATGGTTGCAGATGGTTCGCACTAGGACCACGCACGAGGTTGGTGGCTCTAGCCAACAGGGAGGTGATGACTCCCAGCCACCGGCCCACGACAGCACCCCGCAGCAGCAGCCACCACCGCCGCCTCCGCTTACTCTAGCGGATGTGATTGCGGCACTGGTGGGTGGTCGTGAGGAGCAGACCAACCTGCTCCGCACGATCATGCAGAATACGTCCCAGGCGGGGGGGCGTCAAGACAGAGGGCCTCGTGAGCCCCGTGAGGTGTCGTACTCGGACTTCATGAGTACGCACCCTCCAGTGTTCACAGAAGCAGAAGAACCACTGGAGGCTGACAACTGGCTGCAGATCATCGAGTCCAAGTTCGGGCTGCTCCAATGCACGGAGCGGCAAAAGACCTTGTTCGCAGCACAGCAACTTCATGGTGCCGCTGGTGCGTGGTGGGCGAACTATGTCGTCTCACATCCGGCTGGCCATATCGTGGAGTAGGGAGAGTTCCCGGAGGCGTTCCGCGCCTATCATATCCCTCCCGGGATCATGAAGAGGAAGTTCCAAGAATTTTTGGAACTGAAGCAGGGCGGAAGGAGTGCCCATGACTACTCCCGTGCCTTCAACCATCTGGCGCAATATGCCTCAGACTATATCTCCACTGAGGAGAAGAAGCGGGAACACTTCTATCGGGGGTTACACCCCAAAATGAAGACGCACCTCGTTCAGTGGAATTGCGGCACCTTCAACGACCTAGTCAATGCCGCGATCATGCAAGAGGACGCTCAGCGGGAGTTGGCAGCTGAGCAGCGGAAGCGCGGCGCCCCACCTAGCAGTGGGGGTGGCGCTCCCCAGAAGTACCAGATGGTGTATCGGACGCCATCCGGGCAGCGGTGGCAACCACCGGCGCGACCTCAACGGTTCGGGGGACGTCCTTTTCCGTCACCTCCGTTCCGTCCGCCGATGCCACCACCAAGACAGCAGCAGCAGCAGACGGTACCTCGGGCATTTCCACCGCCACAACGCGCCCCGGGTTTTCGTCCACCGATCAGCGGGGGACCGCCCCGTTTCACTTGCTTCACGTGTGGACAGGCGGGTGTAAAATCCCCAAAAGTGGTAGCAAGAAAAATTCAGCTCATGTACACTTATGAAAAATGAGGGGAATTAAAACTTTGAATTATAATAAGTGTGAGATCAAAGTGAGGGTTTAGACTTCCCAAAACTTCCAAACATGGAGATCTAAATGCACAACTTGGATCTTCATAGTCCAAATATTCAACCTTCCAAATTTCAGCTCATTTGGAGGAGTTTTAATATTTGTTTGGGATTAAAAGGAGAAGCCCTCTAATCTGAATTTCAAATTCAGTTTCAAATTCCAATTCCCTCAATTTGAAAATTTGGTTTCACAAATGTGTTCTCCACCTTTTAATAAGCAGCCATGCCAAAAATTGGAAACTTTGGAGCTGGTTTGCTATATTTTTGAGGCAATATAAAGTGGAAAATTCAAACTCCTTTTCAAATTCAAATGATCAATCCACATCCAATTTTCACACCCAAATTCAAACTATTTGAATTCAGCAAATTCAAACTATGACTTGGGGTTGAAGTCAAGTCTTAAATGTTGAGTTGCTGGTGGGAAAATATCAGAAAAAGTTGATTAAACAAAGAGGGGAGGTGGGGCCCATTTGTCAGCCACCCACTGGGGTTGCCGCCTCAGCCGACGGCGGTCGAACAGCGGGAGCGCGCCAGCTCCCGGTTGAACCCGCGCCCGAGGGAGAGCCCGCGCCACCTCCTGCTGCCTCGGTGGCTCAGTTGGATCACGGCAAAGGGTGCGCCGGAGCTGTTTTCCTTCTTCCCCTGCTATAACTCACGCCTCCACCGTTTCTTCCGCCCAGAACACCGCCGCTCAGCTCTGTCCGATCGACCACAGCCCTCCAAGCTCGATTGCTCGAGCGCTTCACAGCAAAGAGCATCGCCTGGACGTGCTCTTGCCCTTGCCAAAGCCCCTTCGAGGTTTGCCGGTCCGAACTGCTCGAGAAACGCGGATTGGCGCCAAAGCTTCAAGGTGCCCGGACCTCGCCGTTTCGGCTCTCCGTCGACAGCAGCAACCAGCCACCCTCTCCCCCGACTTCCTATACAAGAAATGTGCATGGACATGTCCTGGTCGTGTAGCCGGAGGCCGTTTAGCGTTTGCTAGGACCGGTAGCGAGAATTTCACCGTTTCCCCAAACGGTACACCGACGGGTAGTGCGTGGTCTAGCCAAAAATTCATGGTGTACGATCCTTTAGACCTCGAGTAAGCTTGCACAGAGCTTCTCTACTTCCTAGCGCCTCTCCTCGACGAAGAACCAAGCAAAAACATCAAGAAACGAGGGAGCCCTAGCTGTTTTCTTAGTCGCCGGTGCAAAAGCACCTCGGGTCGCCGTGGAGCCCTTGGTTGCCGGCAGTTTCACCGGCGGCCAGGACCCTTACGGGCTCCTACATCACTCACTGATGCTCTAGAGCCCAAGAATCGATCGAATGATAGAGGAATAAGGGTTCCCGACCTCGCCGGAGTTCAAAACTTTGCTGTCACCGGTGCGTGATGGTTTCCGGTGAGCCACGGCCGCCGGCAACCCTCCCACAGTGTTCAGCGCGGTTAAAAATGGGGTAGCGGCGAGTTTGATGAAGTTTAGACCACGGGAACCCCGCCCCGGCGAGCCTCGCCGGCGTGCGCCGCCGCGGGAGGCGCTGGCAGCGCGAGGAAGACGAAGGAGGGCCGGTCCCACCGGTCAGCCTCCGGGTTTGCGCAAGGATCGGTTTGTGGCGCCGGATCTGGTGCGGCTGCGCGGGATTAACCTCGTTGCCCCCGGTGTTGCCGAAATCTGACTGGTCCGACTTAAAACAGTGGGCCCAGCCCAATTATTTGAAGTTTCTATTAGAGAAATAATTCCAGAATTTAGCTGATCTTTGCAAACCCATAACTTTGTGTAGAAAACTCCAAAAAGAGTGAGACCAATTTTGTTGGATTCCTCATGAGAAGTACTTCACAGAGAAACCAATCTTTGGCTATGAAAATGCCCAGGAATTTCTGTAGAATTGTTTATAGTAAATCTTTTAGGGATTTATTACAGGAGCAATTCTTTATGAAATATTCCCAAATTTGGGTAGCAAATCCTCTTCATAGATACTGATCTCCAGTAAAAATTTGGGCTTCATTGGAGGTCATTTGATAGGACAAATTGCCTTCCCAAGTTCAGCCTTTATTTGAAAATTCAAATTTAAACAGAAGCTTTTCCAGAACTCCTGTCTAAGTTCAAAAATTCATATCTCTCTAATGGTAGCTCCAAAAATGGTGAAACAAATTTTGTTAGAACCATTGCAACTTACCCTAATCAGATCTTCTACTATTAGCTATGTCAAAGCTCCTGATTTGGGCTCAAAATTCAGAGAAGTATTGTACTTGTAGGAATTTTAAATACTACATTGTGCAATGACATGTCTCCAAATTTAACTCAAATCATCCTTAGAGAGTCTAGTATCCACTGTAAAATTCCCAAAGCCAATTAAGGATCCTAAATAGCAGTAGCTATGAATAGAAGTTCCAATTCTTATAAATCCTTAATACTTATACATGTATTTTATTACATTTCATAATAGTGACCGAGGTTGAGGATACGCCAGAGCCCTTGGACGTCCTGCCACCAGAAGCTGACTTTCCGTTTAACTCGCAACCAGGCAAGCTCCGGTTTGCACTTAAGTAACTTTTATAAAATTTACCATTTGTATCATTTATGTCTAGGTTGAATGTTTGCATTAGAGTTAGGGTGATTGAAACCCCACTTGCATAGCATCTTAAAATCCTATGGTGGGTTGTGTAGTTTACAGACTCGACGAGTAGAGAATGCCATGCTAATGTTTAGGATCTCGGTAGAAGTCGAGTGGTTGGGAGCTACTCGCGAGATAGTACTTATTGCACGGGATGAAAAGAGGTAGATAATGGCTTGAGTTGTATGAAAATGAGACCCGGCAGGGGGGATAGGATGCAGTGAGCAGAGGTCTCACGTGCTTAGCCCTGTTGGTGTCGGTTGAGGACCATCCGTGTGCGGCCCTGCTGGACAAGTATCGAACAGTACCGGATGCATACTGGCATATGGGAACCAGGAAACCAATGTAATTGGTTAACCTGGGTGTCGAGGCTTACCCAACCGTAAATAGGAGTGGGTTGAGGGTAGCAAGGTGTAAATCCGCCGGTGGGCACATTCACGCTCCACGCGGGGACCTCCTACCCGTTACGGATGGACCGGTTCGGCATTTGGGTTGCCTTTGAAAGGTTGTTGCATACAACAGAGTAGGAAGGGGTGAGGAATCACGCTTCTGAAAGTGGGTGTATGTAACGTGTTATCCGGGTGTGTATTGATTGCAATCACCGTCCCTCGCGGTTATTTGAGTACCCGCTTGTTCACTGCGTTGTGACGTAGTAAGAAGTGAAATAAGCCAACTGAAAATGCTGTATTGATCTATAATGTCTTGAATACCTTGATTGCTGTAGATATAGAGCTAATTAAGTTTATATTCCACTTTGGGCATCACCACATCGGAGGAAAGCGTTTCTTGTTTGATTGTGGACTTCCGATGTGAGGGCTGCCTAAGGCATATGAATCTGCTGCTATAAAACTGAAAGTAAGGATCAACTTATAGGCGTGTCTTTATTGCAAAGTCCTTTCCTAACTTACACATCCTTGCACGTAGAGTTCCATGCCTAGGGTTGACGGTTAAGACTTGCGGAGCCTTTGTGCTCACGGTTGCAATATTTGAGCTGTGTGCAGGTGAGAGTTATGAGGAAGGTTCCGAGGACGAGGCGATGCCCCCGTCGGGGTACACGGCCGAGCTGGAGCCCTGCACGCCGCCGTGATCTCCGGTTCCATGCTGCTAGTGTGTAGCGTCCCCGGGCTGGACGGCTGCACTTTTGCATAGCTAGGATGAGAGGCTGTATACCGCTGTATAGTCATATTTTGTAAAAGACTTCCGCTGTTTTATATCAAATAAAAGCTCGTATGTTATCCTTTATTCTTTTCGTGTGTACTGTTGGGTGCCGCATCGCACGGCACCACCCTATGCGATCCTGGAGTGGGTGAATCACGGGGTGGTCCCCACAGACGTGGTATCAGAGCCGCATTGGGAATAGCATGCTCCAAAAGAGCCTATTTTTGAAAACTTAGAAGTAGTCGAGTGAGGATTAGTCTTTAAGCCCACATAAGGTCTATGATAGTAGTAGTTACTAAGGTGGAAAAGCTAACTTATGTGTTATACATTCTGTAACAACGCTCCGACGTCAGGTAAGAGGTAAGGTACGCCACCGCAGGCGGATCAATTGCGGTAACTCCCCATATGAGTAATAGTATGGAAGGTTATACCGTGGCTTGGCACGGTAGTCAATATGAGTCTCTGAACCTCTCCATGGTTCTGAGAGCATATGAAAATGCTGATCTCCAGCGTGCTTTAGGCAAAAGTGAGAATACCCCATCGTGTGATAAGCAACACGATAGTATGCAACTCTTGAACGTTCAATGTTCAAAGGGCCATATGCAGCGCTCGCCATCGGCGTACTTCAACGGTCATGAGGCAGTAGGTGGTATCCGTTGGGTTGATAAAATTCCCAACCGTGACGACCCGTTCGCGCTCTACTCGAGTTCCCCGTCGTGTGGTGTGAAAACACGACCATGTACCTTGAGACGTGGCTTGACTCAAGGACGACCCGTATGGCAATGATACGGACCGTATGTTTTTACTATGATATGGAACTGCCTGTAATGTCAGAAACCTTTGTGTGCACAATTATTGTGTGTTCTTCTGCAGGTACCTTAACCACGTTAGCGAATGACGTGTAGAAATCGTTTGTGAGTGACGTCCTTAGTCCACCATTTGACACGTATAAGCCGGAATACCGGTTTAGGATTTTTCTTTGGTGAGAAAACGTAGTACCGACTGCATAAAAGTTTATTTTCAAAGAAAAGTGTCACAATGAAGTCTAGGATTTCATTTAGGGGTTAGTAAACTCCTATATTGAACTAAGAGTCAATTGGGAGTATAGATTCAATCTCAAAAGCTTAGGAACAACCTCCCCTGTTTTTGGCAGAAGTTTTTTTTTCTGAACTTGAACAGGGCATAACTTAAGATTGGTTGAGCCAATGGAGGTGTGGGATACCATTATGGAAAGGTTTGGAAATCCTCTACAACTTTTCTGTAGAGCTCCAGAACAAAATCTCCCTCCAATGGAATGAAAACCTCAGATGTATGGGTACTGTCCAAAAACAGGGCAGACCAAATGCTCTCTGGAATTTTCTGTATTTCAACCAAAACACTTAGTTTCACCGTTCGACGTCCAGTGGCTGTTGTAAAACAGCGAGTTGGAGTCGAAGGGTTTATGCATTTGACATATCACTTCGAGTTAGTGACACGACCCCATTGGTCCTGTCAAGCCAGGATCACGCTGAGGGGTGCTGCGTTGCACAGCACCGTATAACACACGTCAAAGGTACAAAGCGGAAGCAGAAATTTTATTACATAAACAGGTTTATGAACTTGTTTACATCAAAATAAGTTTAGTCTACACTCGCGGGCGTAGACTAAGCATCAAGTGCACGTTCAGCCCTTGAACGTGTCCTTGCTAGCACACACGCACACTAACTCTGCGGCGTGCACGACTCCCACTCGACGGGGTTCCCCTCCTGGGGTTCCGTCTCCTCTTCGGGAGTCCCTTCCTCATAGAACCCTGCAAAAGCTTCAAACACAAGCAGTGAGCACGAAGGCTCAGCAAGTCTGACCCGTCTCACCTAAACATGGAACTTCTACATGAGGGTAATGGGTTACATGAGGTAAAAATCAGTTGCAAGGACTCGCCTAATTAGTAGAACCTTACTTTCAAGTTTTAGCAGCAGGTCGTGGAGAACCTTACGCTAAGGCACATGAGAGAGCCGCAATCAAACAAGAAACGCATTTCTCTCATGTACTTTGCCCAAAGTTGAAAAGAACTTTAGTTAGCTCTAAGCTACAGCATATCATTAACAATCAATGTCCATCTTTCAATCAGCAACATTTTAACGTGTGACTAGCCTGTTCTTTCTACGTCATGGTACAGTGAACAAGTGGTACTCACTGACCGTGAGGGACGGCGATTATAATCGATTTACACCTGCAGGGTTACCCGAACAACCCGTCATGTACGCCCGTACTCGATGTTGCCTACAACAACCATCACGGACGCCGTACGCGACTACCTTTCACCCGTTAGCCAAATGTTGAACCGGTCCAATCGTCCCGAGCAAGAGGTCTCTGGACGCGCATCTCAGTGCCGCCAGCCGATTTACACCTCGAGCTCTCAACCTACCCTCTGAACGACCAGCTATGCCTCAACACCCAGCTACCCGAGTTACATCAGTTTCCCGGTTCCCATATAGCCGGTAGGTCTTCGGTACTGTTCTAGCTTGTTCAACAGGCCCGCACACGGCTCGGTCCTCAATCGACACAAGCGGAGCTACAGCACACAGGCCCCAAAGTCCTGCTGCCCTTACCCTCCGCTTGGTCTCATTTTCTTGCCATGTGTTTCATTTGCTATCACTACCCGAGTCGAGTGCCTCTAGCCTATGCTCGCGAGTAGTTCCAACTACTCGACTTGTACCGAATCCTACTCTATCCTGGCAATGCAGTAGCTAGCGGGGTTTGCAATCCTAAACCCATCCCATGGTTTTCTTGGCTATGCAGTAGGATTTCCACTCAAGACTCTAATGCAAGGGATAATAATACTCAAGTAAGTGCTCAAAACAATAAAATTTTTATAAAAAGGTTAATGCAAACCAGAGATTGTCTTGCTGCTCTTGGTCGTAGGCTAGCTGTTCCTCTGGAGTAACGAAGTCTAGGACTTCGGGTTCCTCCTCGACCTTAGCGACTACATGATAAGAGCAATATATGTATCAATTTAAATGCCTTTATATTAACTTTGAAGTTGTGAAGTCTATAACCCTTGCTCGACAGACCTAACGACTGTGAAACTTTTACTGTGGCTTGGTTACAACCTAAACAGAGACTTGGTCAAGTTTTAGTTGCAGCAAAGCTCATTTGAGCCCTCCACAATTAATTATGTCCTTGACCTTAATTGGAATTCTTAGGGTGTTCTAGGAATTTTCATGAAGCAAACTATGACTTTCTCAAAACTAGATTTTCAGAGGGTTCTAATGGAGTTGGTCTCACTTAATTTGAAGGTTCCTAGCTAAAGTTATGAGCTAAACAATTTCAGAGAAAATTCTGAAAATGTTTCTGAACATTTTCTATTTTCTGTGGAACAGTTTCACTAATCACACCATTAGGTGGATCAGATGAGCTCAAATGGATCTGAAATTTTGATGGTAGTTCAGGGATATTTTGGTGAACAACCCAGCAAAATTTCAGGATTTTCCTTCACAGGATTCTCCAGTTAAAATTCCAAACAGTTTAAGCTTTGCGGATTTAATTCCCGAGAATTAAGGAATTTCATGAAGTGAAACTTGATTTGCTGGGAATTACTCAGAGAGCTGAATCCAGCAAAATTTGGTTCACTCAATTTGGAGCTTTCTAGCCAAAGTTATGAGGATTTGAAGTTTAAAGGAAATCTGAAAATCGGGGAAAAGTTTAAACTCGCGCGTGGGCCCAGGGGACACGCGTCGCACGCCGAGGCAACAGCACACCGCGGCCCACAATGATTTTGCGCGCCAGCACACCTGATCCCGGCCGCAGCCGGATCCCGATTCAAAATATCTCCCGCTGACAGCTGGGGTCCACCCCCCTTCTTCAACCTCGCGACGCCTGCGCCCCTCCGCCGAGGAACCTCGCCGGAGAGCTCGCCGCCGGCTTCTGTACAGCTCCAAACTTCTCGATTCTGGCTGCCCCTGCCTACTTTTACTCAGGGAACAGGATTCTAGGGTCAGCTGCTCATGACAATGGCCGGAGCATGGTCGGCGACGAGCCACCACCTCGGAACGACTTCGGCCATGTCGGCTGAGTTCCCTAGCACCTCAACTACTTGGGAAATCGGTCGGGGGGCATCAGTGGACCTCAGAGAAGGTCGACATGAGCTCGAGGCAGCTCGGGGAAGGCCCGAAATAGGTCCTCACCGTGCGCCCGATGCCGCCCGTTCATCCCGCCATTGGTAGACCTCAAATTACGCCGGGTACAGAGGTTCTCCAGCCCAGAGTTGTGAAGGCAACTTGTGCGTTACCGTGTCTAGCTTGTGTGAGAGCGGCTTGAGGCCCTCTAATCCTTTCTAGAGCACGAATTAAACAGAATCGTACCCGAAGGTCGTTCTGCACACAGAAAGCGGAAAAGTGGAAATTCGCCGCCGGTGAGCAACCACTCGAGCTGTGGCTCGGGGATGAGCAGCACCGGTCACCAGCGCGTCCAAGGGTGCCTTGGCTCGGGCGTGACAACGCCCTGGTTGGGCTGTCCACGGGATCCCAAGGTGCAGCGGTTCCAAGTCCCGAATTTGATCTTTCGGCACAGCCGATATCAATCGGTTTCAACTGAATTCTAGCGACGGGGAGGACGGAGGAGGTCTCTAGTACCTTGCTGGGGTTCTGGAGTGGACGGAGGGAGCTGCGATCTGCGTTCTCCGATTGATTCTGAGCTGCGGAAATTTTCGGCCAGCGCTGAGTTCTTGCGGGGAAGAACGGCGGTGCCTCGGCCGAGGAGGGGGGCCGGCGCCTTAAGAAGGCTCTGCACCGCCTCACACCCGCGCGTGGGCAAGCAGCTGCTGGCGCGGCGGCTGCCCTCGGTGGCGATCACCGCTGCGGCTCGGCGACCCGAGTGAAAAAGTCTCAGTCGGTTTGATCTGAGCAGTGGCTGACATGTGGGTCCCCCTTCCAGTTTTAACCTCTGAAATTTACTCCTAATCACTGTTGTAAACAGTGAACCCCACACTACCCTTGGCAATTCAAATTATTCACCCATGAGCCATTTGAATTGATCAAAGTTCAAATGAGGTTTGGTTTGAATGAATTTCAGCACAAGTTCAGTTTGAAATTCAAGTAAAGTTTGAATTTCTCCCACTTAGCTCATGTCAAGATCAACTCCAAATGGAGTGAAAATTGGTGTGTGAGCTCACAAAAATGTGCTGAGTAAGAATATGCCTCCCACTTTTAAATTCATGGGATAAAAACAGTTTGAATTTGAATATGGTTTCAAACTGCCCTCTTCCTAACTATACCCAAAATGACCTCAAAAAGGTTTTGAATTTGGGTGAAACTTGGCATGGACATCCTTAGTAAAGTGTAGGAGTTTTCATATGTCCAGCCCATCTATATCACATGTGGGAAATACCACTTTTGCAATGTGTGAGTTTGTTCTTCTAATGAGCATGTTGATAATTGTTACTTGCTCTTCATTTGTGTTCATCATCCTTCCTCAAATGAGGTGTGTGGTGTGGTGATGAACACTGCAAATGTGTGTCAAAAACTGAGGCCCTTACATTCCTCCCCCCTTAAAAGAATCTTGTCCCGAGATTATAAGGTGAAAATGAGAGAGAGGACGGTGGAAGATTACCGGATATGCGACGTGAAAAAGTCAGGGTAGTTAGTGCGAAGGAATTCTTCGCTCTCCCATGTCGCTTCGTCCATGGAGTGATTACTCCATAGAACCTTGTAGAACCACAACGTTCGGTTGCGTGTGGTTCGGGCCTTTTCATCAATAATCTGCACCGGTTCCTCCCGATAGGTGAGATCCGGTTGCAGTTCTTCAATGTCTTCCAGCTGAACGGTAGTTGATAGCTTGAGACACTTCCTTAGCTGGGAAACGTGAAAGACGTCGTGCACACCGGAAAGTGCTTCTGGTAACTTCAGCCGGTATGCCACTGATCCACATCTCTCGGTAATCTGAAATGGACCGATGAATCGGGGTGCCAACTTTCCTCTCACCCCAAATCTGTTTACGCCCTTCATTGGAGACACCCGTAGGTATACGTGATCTCCAACTTCGAATTGTAATGGGCGCCTTCTCCGGTCCGCATACTGCTTCTGACGGGATTGAGCGGCTTTTAGGTTCGCTTGAATTAGTCGAACCTTTTCTTCCGCGTTGTTGACGAGGTCAATCCCGAAGGTCACCCTTTCGCCAGATTCACACCAATTCAGTGGTGTGCGGCATTTCCGCCCGTATAGCGCCTCGATTGCGCTCCCTTTTTGTGTAGACGGCTCGAGCAGAAGAGGGCGCGAGCTGGTAGACAACCGAGGGAAACGGAGGCGTCGCCGGCGGTTGTTTTTCGGGCGCGGAAGCAAAAGGAGGCCACGGTATGAGTGAGAGGCTTCGTGTTTGCTTCGGTGGGAGGGATAAGCGCCGGATGAACCGCCTCTGGCGCCCGCGCGTGAGGGGGGGGGGCAGCTCGAGCAGGAGGTGGCTGTGGCTGCCGCCTCGGTGGCGCCGGGAGCTCGGTCTAACCCGAGAGCAAAGACTTAGGTGCTAAGTTTTTCCTCCTCTTCTATGACAATTGGGCCCCACCAAGTTTCTTGCTCAAATATCTCCAGATTTTTGGCACATTGCAAACTTCACTCATATGGAGCTCAAATTCACATGCCAATTGATAATTTGACAAGTTGTGCCTCAGTTTCAAATTTAAATTCAAATTTGGATGGAATTCACAAGTCCCTTTGATATTCATATTAAAGCACCTCCAAATTTGCTCCAAATTTTGCCCCCTCTACAATTTGAACCTGGGGAGTTTGAATATGCCCTCTGATCTATGAGTTGGTCATTGCAAATACAACTTTTTAAACATCAGTTTGCATTTTCCTTTTTGGAGATGGCCCCTCCTCTTTTGGAAGTGACCCTCTTAATTCAAACTGAATTCAAAGTTTTTATTGCTCATGCCAACACTTTCATGAGTAAACAAAAGTTTTTTGTAAGTCCCATTTCTTGCATATAAACTCAACTTTATTCATAGCTTAAGTTTTCTGTTCACAAGTTTTGGGACTTTTACAGTTCCTCCCGATAGGTGAGATCCGGTTGCAGTTCTTCAATGTCTTCCAGCTGAACGGTAGTTGATAGCTTGAGACACTTCCTCAGCTGGGAAACGTGAAAGACGTCGTGCACACCGGAAAGTGCTTCTGGTAACTTCAGCCGGTATGCCACTGATCCACATCTCTCGGTAATCTGAAATGGACCAATGAATCGGGGTGCCAACTTTCCTCTCACCCCAAATCTGTTTACACCCTTCATTGGAGACACCCGTAGGTATACGTGATCTCCAACTTCGAATTGTAATGGGCGCCTTCTCCGGTCCGCATACTGCTTCTGACGGGATTGAGCGGCTTTTAGGTTCGCTTGAATTAGTCGAACCTTTTCTTCCGCGTTGTTGATGAGGTCAATCCTGAAGGTCACCCTTTCGCCAGATTCACACCAATTCAGTGGTGTGCGGCATTTCCGCCCGTATAGCGCCTCGTAAGGTGCCATCTTGATGCTGGCTTGGTAACCATTATTGTACGGGAACTCGGCTAACAGCAAGTGATCATCCCAATTCTTGCCGTGGTTGATAGCGCAAGCTCGTAACATGTCTTCTAAGATTTGATTTACCCGCTCCGTTTGCCCATCCGTCTGCGGGTGGTAGGCTGAACTACGGATCAGCTTCGTCCCCAAGGCAGCGTGTAGCTGCTCCCAAAAACGGGACACAAATAAAGTGCCCCGATCCAATATGATGGTACGGGGTACGCCGTACAAGCATAGGATCCGTGAGATGTACAGTTCAGCGTACTTCTTGGCGTTGTAGTTGGTGTTGGCCGGGATGAAATGGGCAACTTTGGTGAGCCGATCGACGATCACCCACACAGAATCATGTTTCTGTAAGGTGGTGGATAAACCGACGATGAAATCCATGCTCACGTCCTCCCACTTCCAGGCAGGAATGCCCAGTGGTTGCAGCAGTCCCGGTTTCCGCATATGATCTGCCTTCACCCTTCAACATGTATCACACTCTGACACGTATTTTGCAACTTCGCGCTTCATCCGTGTCCACCAAAACTTTCTTCGGAGTTCTTGATACATCTTGTTGCTGCCGGGGTGAATAGAGAACTTTGATAAGTGAGCCTCATCAAAGATCTTCTTTCGTAGTTCCGGGTTTCGGGGTACGACGATCCGGTCCTTGAACCATAGGACGCCGTCTCCGTCCTTCCGGAAACGTTTCAACTCCCCACTGTCTACACGTCTCCGCAAATGTGACATGCCCTTGTCATTCTTCTGGGCTGCCACTATCTCTTCACGGATGGTGGGGATCAAAGCTAGGTTGTAGAGAGCTCCATGTGGAATCACATGTAGTGGTGGTTCGCTCCCTTCCAACGGTGTGATGGTCAGAGTATTGACGTGTGACTTGCGGCTCAGCGCATCTGCCACTACGTTTGCCTTGCCCGGATGATAATGGATCTCTATCTCGTAATCCTTTATCAGTTCTAACCATCTTCGTTGCCTCATGTTCAGCTCCTTCTGAGTGAATATGTACTTGAGGCTTTTGTGGTCGGTATATAAATGTACGAGGTTACCGAGTAGGTAGTGCCTCCACATTTTGAGTGCGAGTACCACGGCAGCGAGCTCCAAGTCGTGAGTTGGATAATTTTGCTCATGGTTTCTAAGCTGCCATGATCCATACGCGACCACTCTTCGGTCTTGCATCAGCACACATCCGAGCCCAATGCCGGATGCATCGCAGTACACATCGAACGGTTTTGTTGTGTCTGGCTGCGCCAAAACCGGTGCTGATGTCAGGTGCTTGACTAAAGCCTTGAATGCTGCTTCACATGCTGGACTCCAAACATATTTGGTAGCCTTCTTTAGCAGCTCTGTCATTGGCTTGGCAATCTTCGAGAAGTTCGGGATGAACCTCCGATAATATCCCGCGAGCCCGAGGAAACTCCGTACCTCGTGAACAGTTCTCGGGGATTTCCAATTCAGCACTTGAGTGATGTTGCTCGGGTCCACAGCGATACCCTCCGCTGAGATGATATGCCCGAGGAAAGGCACTTGCGATATCCAAAACTCGCATTTGCTGAATTTTGCGTATAACTTGTGATCCCGCAGCCGTTGTAAGACTATACGCAGATGTTTCTTGTGATCTTCCTCCGACTTGGAATATACCAGGATGTCGTCGATGAAGACCACGACAAACTTGTCCAGCTCCGGCATGAATACCGAGTTCATTAAGTACATGAAGTGAGCTGGAGCATTGGTGAGACCGAAGGACATGACCAGGTACTCATAAAGTCCGTACCTCGTCGAGAAAGCCGTCTTTGGAATGTCCTCAGCCCTTATCTTAATCTGATGGTACCGGGATCTTAAATCCATCTTGGAAAAGATCTTTGCTTCGACCAACTGATCAAACAACATGTCGATCCGTGGCAACGGGTACTTGTTCTTGATGGTTACGGCATTTAATGGACGACAGTCCACGCAAAGCCGCAACGTCTCATCCTTCTTCTTGACAAATAATGCCGAACAACCCCATGGTGAGGAGCTCGGCCTAATAAAACCCTTCTCTAGAAGGTCCGTGAGCTGAGTCTTCAGTTCAGCCAACTCCTTGGGCGCCATCTTGTACGGCCTTCGGGATATCGGCATGGTTCCCGGTGCGAGTTCAATCTTGAACTCCACCTCTCTATCAGGCGGCATCCCCGGCAAATCGTCCGGGAATACATCAGGGAACTCTAGGACCACCGGAATATCTTCCAATCTGATGGTTGTGGCTTGATAGACACTTGGAAGTTTTATTTCCAGACTGTCCAGAAATAATGAGTGAGACTCGTGCACTTCTGAGTTCAAGTGCACGATTCGGAGGACGGTGTCTAAAACAGCGCCGTGGCGGGTTAACCACGACATCCCTAAGATGACATTGACCTTTTGTCCCTCTAAGATTATGAGAGACGTAGGGTAAACTCTACCCTTTAAGCACAATGGCGCTTTTGGGACCATCATGCTTGCTGAAATTTTCCCACCCGGTGAACAGATCACATAAGGACTATCGGTGGGTAGTATTTGCAAGCTATATTTATCAATGAAAGCTTGGCTAATGAAGCTATGCGTGGCGCCTGAATCAAATGGTACTATAGCGGGATGCTGGTGGAGTTGGAACATACCCGCAAGGATTGGCTCGCCCTCCGGCACGTCCTCAATGGCAAGCTGGTGGACGGTGCCGGGCCTAGGGTTTGCCCGCCGCGCATTAGTAGGGTTCCGGGGTTGATTCCTCCCCGGAAACTGTGGTGCCACTCCGCCGCCTTGCCTCTCCGGGCAACTGCTCGCGAAGTGCCCTGGACGACCACACTTGTAACATGTGGCCGCTGCTGGTGGAGTGCTCGGTGGACGAAAGCCCGGCATGCGTTGCTGAGGTGCAAACGCATGCGGCATCGCCCGCTGCTGTTGTTGTTGTTGCGGTGGTACTGGCAGTGCCGGCCGGAATGCCGGTGAAGAGTACGGCCGACTGTGGAACGGCATCGACCGCTGTGGTGGCTGCCAGCGTGGACCTGATGGTGGGCGATTCACCATCCGAAACTTCTGAGAAGGACCGCCTCCTTCTCCGCTGCTCTGTGGCGCGCTTCGCTTTCGCTCTGCCGCCGCCAACTCCTTGCCGGAGTCCTCCTGAACAATCGCAGCATCAATGATGTCGTTGAGGCTGCCGCGATTGAACATCGCCAACTTGTCCTTCAGGAGCGGGTTAAGCCCCTGGTAAAAATGGTCCCGCCGCTTCTCGTCGGTATCAGCATGATACGACGCATATAGCGCGAGATCGTTAAACGCCCTGGAGTATTCCAGCGCGTTCCGGCTCCCTTGTTGCAGGTGTAAGAACTCCTGCGTCTTCCTCTTTATCAGACCTGGCGGTATATGATAGGCCCTGAAGGCCGTCCGGAACTCCGCCTAGGTCATCACTCGGTCGGTGGGCTGTGAAGCACAGAAGTTGGCCCACCACGCGCTCGCGGATCCTTGGAGCTGCTGGACCGCGAACTGAGTCTTGCGCTGCTCGCTAATTTGGAGCAGCCCGAACTTCATCTCTATGGCGCGGAGCCAGTTGTCCGCGTCAAGTGGTTCATCCGCCGTTGAGAATACAGGGGGATGAGTCGCCAGGAAGTCGGAGTAGGAGCTCTGTTGGCGCTCCTCACGATCTTGACGTCTCTCTGGGCGAGACGTATTGGCGATGAGAGTCTGCAGCAACTCTGTGTGCTGCTGATGCGAGTCCGACATTGCCGCGACAATGTCAGCCAATGTAACCGTTGGCAGTAGCGGTGGCGGTGTTTGCTGTTGCTGTTGCTGCTTCTGTCCCGAGGAGTCCTTGGGAAGTGGTTGGGAGGTCTCTCCCCCTTGACTGGTACCCCCAACGTCAGGGTTGGCACGAGTACGCGTCATTCTGAAATTCAAAACAGCAGCGATTAGCACATGTCTTACTTAAAATTTCCATAAGCAACAGTAGGTATTGAAGCGACACATGATTAATTTGCACAACATTCACATATATTGATAAAGCATAAACTTTATACAAGATACATTATTCTCGGATCTCCGAGAAGTCGTGCTCATGTCGTCACTACCTATACATACGCTACTGTCTACACCACATGTCACCGATTACAGAAGTTGGGTTACGCTACCCTAGCTGCCCTACTTGGCAACCGTAACCCCCTACTCGGAGTAGAACTCGACCTCCTGTGGGTCGTCCTCCTCCGGTACCTCTGCTGGTGGCTTTGGGTCTACCACCTCTTCTCCCATCCCGAGTTCTCCCATTGCTGGAAGGCCCAAGACCACCGGTACGCCCAATACCGGAGGTACGAGGTCCTGCAAAGCATGCACCTCGTCCATAGCCTGGTTGTAATCCTCTTCCCAGCCTTGTCCTTCCTCAATCGCGTCGTCCTGCTCTTGAGCAAGGTCCTCATTCTGCTGGGTTAGGGTCTGCACCAGCTCTTGCAACGCCGCGATGTCAACACGGCTTTTCTTCTTTGCCTTCTTCAGACGACGCAACTGATTGTATTGTTCATTTAATCGCTTGATCGTCGGAAGGAGCACATTGCGGAGTGCGCTGTGAGCACTCTCGAAATGATCTCCAGTGCTTGTGCTCTCCTAGAGCTTTGTGGCGAGATGCTCCGTATGAACAGCTTGGCTGTCCATCACGGCGTTTCCCGCCCTCATCTGGAGGCTGAGATTTGCCTCCGCGGGGTTGTACCTTGGGCAACTCGGGTCCGTTGCCTCCAGGTACCTCTCTTCCCACACATGCTGAGCTCGTCCCTCCACTGGAACGAGTGTGTATGGAGTGCCCTCCATAGCCTGCACGTGTAGTTGGCAGAAACGTGACATAGTGTCACGGCCTGCCACTTGCCACATCCCTTCCGGTTGTCTTCCTCTCACCGTGACGGTGAATGGCACCCAACCGGGTGGCGTAGGTCCTGCAGGAACCTCGACATGGATCGTCCACGTCTTGTTCTCCTCTTTGCCTTCTTCCTTGGCGAAGTATTGCGGCATCTGATTGTACCCGAAATATTGGAGCATTTGCCACAATGCTTCCGGGTAGTCGCTACGGTCAGAACAGTGGGAAACCACCCACCCGTTCTCCAACTGTTTATCTGCTGCCATCTGTAAAAATATATTTGAGAATTGTCAAATATTTATTTAAACAGTAAACCCCTGAGTTATAACATAAAACATGTCATTGAACCCATAAAACTTGGAAACATAGTTCAAATTTTAGACAAATTTGACTGCTGATCTGCTGTTCCCATGACAGCCCTGACCAGTTTCCATTCCAACCTGATTTAGGCCATGTTAAAAGCAAAACCAATTCTGGAGCTCAACATCAAAGTTAAAGCTAACTTCAATAGCTTTCCAGAAAGTGTTTGCTTGGACTAAGATCTGTCCTGGTTCAAAAGTCATGAGATGTCAAAGTTAACAGAATTTCTGAAAACAATTGGACAGCACCTCCCTGCCTTAGGTACTGATTTGATCCAAGAATCCCAGTTACTTCTGTTCCTAATCTGACAAAACTTTCTGTTACAAAGTTGTAACCCATCTCATAAGCTTTCCAGAACTACATCATTTTCTATTTTTGGATTTTTAAGCAGGAATTCATGCTTAATTTACTGCGAGTTTACAGAGAGTCTTTGCTCTGCCCTGTTTTCTGGACAGTTTCAACTCTACTGCTTTTTCGATTGGTTAAGGGATGAAACACCTCTGGACCTCAACAGAAAAGTTGTAACGCTCTTCCAAAGATTTCCAGAAATGTATCATATGACCCCAACCTCGAAAGAACTCAACCTCTAACCTCTGATTAACTTCAGCCTTGATTCAGCTGAAAACAGAGTGCTCTGTCCTTAACAACCTATAAGTTGAAAACTTGTTAACTTTGAATATCCTGTTCAAGAGAAGGAGTTACATCAAGTTTTACTACTTTGGATCAAAACCTTCAAGTTTTTAAATGAAGTTGTTTATTTAGTGGAGTGTGACGTCGATGCGTCACCAGATTATGCCGGTACTACGTCCTCACAAAGGAAAAACCTATACCGGACTTAGCCGGCTTCGTTATTTCAGTGGCACTAAACGTCACTCGCACACGGATGCTACACGTCTACCGTTTCGTGGTCAGGCTACCTGCAGAAACTCAAACAATCATCAGACTCGGCTGCACACCGAGCCCGGAATCCATACAGTTCGTACACCCGGCCGTCATCACTCGCCCGGATGTTCTCAAGCCAACCACGCCTTGAGTTACGTGTTCACGTTTCAGACCACGTGACGGGGTCTCCCATGTTGCACCACGCACGCCAGGGACAGACGTTGCTCGAATACCCCAAACGACATGAAGAGTCGTAGAGGATACTAAAGCGGGTCGGGTTACCTGCCACCCGTGGGGCTCCACCCTTCAGCTTGTGCGCACTGGTGGACAGCGCTTACGTGCACCCCCCAAGACATAAACATCTCGAGATGCACGATTTTCCGACATAACAAATAGGTTAATATGCCACTTTCTATATGCTAATAACATCCTTATACGGGCTACTAACTCGTTCCTCACTGGATTTTTGAAAAAGAAGACCTTTGTACTGTGTGAAACCTCAAGCGAGCTCTGATACCACGCTGACACGACCCCATTGGTCCTGTCAAGCCAGGATCACGCTGAGGGCTGCTGCGTTGCACAGCACCGTATAACACACGTCAAAGGTACAAAGCGGAAGCAGAAATTTTATTACATAAATAGGTTTATGAACTTGTTTACATCAAAATAAGTTTAGTCTACACTCGCGGGCGTAGACTAAGCATCAAGTGCACGTTCAGCCCTTGAACGTGTCCTTGCTAGCACACACGCACACTAACTCTGTGACGTGCACGACTCCCACTCGATGGGGTTCCCCTCCTGGGGTTCCGTCTCCTCTTCGGGAGTCCCTTCCTCATAGAACCCTGCAAAAGCTTCAAACACAAGCAGTGAGCACGAAGGCTCAACAAGTCTGACCCGTCTCACCTAAACATGGAACTTCTACATGAGGGTAATGGGTTACATGAGGTAAAAATCAGTTGCAAGGACTCGCCTAATTAGTAGAACCTTACTTTCAAGTTTTAGCAGCAGGTCGTGGAGAACCTTACGCTAAGGCACATGAGAGAGCCGCAATCAAACAAGAAACGCATTTCTCTCATGTACTTTGCCCAAAGTTCAAAAGAACTTTAGTTAGCTCTAAGCTACAGCATATCATTAACAATCAATGTCCATCTTTCAATCAGGAACATTTTAACATGTGACTAGCCTGTTCTTTCTACGTCACGGTACAGTGAACAAGTGGTACTCACTGACCGCGAGGGACGGCGATTATAATCGATTTACACCTGCAGGGTTACCCGAACAACCCGTCACGTATGCCCGTACTCGATGTTGCCTACAACAACCATCACGGACGCCGTACGCGACTACCTTTCATCCGTTAGCCAAATGTTGAACCGGTCCAATCGTCCCGAGCAAGAGGTCTCTGCACGCGCATCTCAGTGCCGCCAGCCGATTTACACCTCGAGCTCTCAACCTATCCTCTGAACGACCAGCTATGCCTCAACACCCAGCTACCCGAGTTACATCAGTTTCCCGGTTCCCATATAGCCGGTAGGTCTTCGGTACTGTTCTAGCTTGTTCAACAGGCCCGCACACGGCTCGGTCCTCAATCGACACAAGCGGAGCTACAGCACACAGGCCCCAAAGTCCTGCTGCCCTTACCCTCCGCTTGGTCTCATTTTCTTGCCATGTGTTTCATTTGCTATCACTACCCGAGTCGAGTGCCTCTAGCCTATGCTCGCGAGTAGTTCCAACTACTCGACTTGTACCGAATCCTAATCTATCCTAGCAATGCAGTAGCTAGCGGGGTTTGCAATCCTAAACCCATCCCATGGTTTTCTTGGCTATGCAGTTGGATTTCCACTCAAGACTCTAATGCAAGGGATAATAATACTCAAGTAAGTGCTCAAAACAATAAAAATTTTATAAAAAGGTTAATGCAAACCGGAGCTTGCCTTGCTGCTCTTGGTCGTAGGCTAGCTGTTCCTCTGGAGTAACGAAGTCTAGGACTTCGGGTTCCTCCTCGACTTTAGCGACTACATGATAAGAGCAATATATGTATCAATTTAAATGCCTTTATATTAACTTTGAAGTTGTGAAGTCTATAATCCTTGATCGACAGACCTAATGACTGTGAAACTTTTCCTGTGGCTTGGTTACAACCTAAACAGAGACTTCGTCAAGTTTTAGTTGCAGCAAAGCTCATTTGAGCCCTCCACAATTAACTATGTCCTTGACCTTAATTGGAATTCTTAGGGTGTTCTAGGAATTTTCATGAAGCAAACTATGACTTTCTGAAAACTAGATTTTCAGAGGTTTCTAATGGAGTTGGTCTCACTTAATTTGAAGGTTCCTAGCTAAAGTTATGAGCTAAACAATTTCAGAGAAAATTCTGAAAATGTTTCTGAACATTTTCTATTTTCTCTGGAACAGTTTCACTAATCACACCATTAGGTGGATCATATGAGCTCAAATGGATCTGAAATTTTTATGGTATTTCAGGGATATTTTGGTGAACAACCCAGCAGAATTTCAGGATTTTCCTTCACAGGATTCTCCAGTTAAAATTCCAAACAGTTTAAGCTTTGTGGATTTAATTCCGGAGAATTAAGGAATTTCATGAAGTGAAACTTGATTTGCTGGGAAGTACTCAGAGAGCTGAATCCAGCAAAATGTTCACTCAATTTGGAGTTTTCTAGCCAAAGTTATGAGGATTTGAAGTTTGAAGGAAATCTGAAAATCAGGGAAAAGTTTAAACTCGCGCGTGGGCCCAGGGGACACGCGTCGCACGCCGAGGCGACAGCACACCGCGGCCCACAATGATTTTGCGTGCCAGCACACCCGATCCCGGCCGCAGCCGGATCCCGATTCAAAATATCTCCCGCTGACAGCTAGGGTCCACCCCCCTTCTTCAACCTCGCGACGCCCGCGCCCCTCCGCTGAGGAACCTCGCCGGAGAGCTCGCCGCCGGCTTCTGTACAGCTCCAAACTTCTCGATTCTGGCCGCCCCTGCCTACTTTTACTCGGGGAACAGGATTCTAGGGTGAGCTGCTCATGACAATGGCCGGAGCATGGTCGGCGACGAGCCGCCACCTCGGAACGACTTCGGCCATGTCGGCTGAGTTCCCTAGCACCTCAACTACTTGGGAAATCGGTCGGGGAGCATCAGTGGACCTCAGAGAAGGTCGACATGAGCTCGACGCAGCTCAGGAAAGGCCCGAAATAGGTCCTCACCGTGCGCCCGATGCCGCCCGTTCATCCCGCCATTGGTAGATCTGAAATTACGCCGGGTACAGAGGTTCTCCGGCCCAGAGTTGTGAAGGCAACTTGTGCGTTACCGTGTCTAGCTTGTGTGAGAGCGGCTTGAGGCCCTCTTGTAAAAGCCCAAGAAAAGGGACTTGCAAAAACTTTTCTTCACCTCACAACACCACAGTTTTTATTGTGGACACCTTAGGAAATGTTGTGAAGAGCAAGTAACCTCCATCAAAAGAATGATTAGAGGGGAAAGCCTTCACTTTCACAAAGTAGGGTTTCTACACATGAACATGAGAGGTTGAGCTCACCCCTAGAATTTAAAAAGTCTTGGGAAGGTTCAGTCCAAAGCTCATGCAAATTCAACACTTTTTGAGGCACTTTTGGGTGGTTTCAAAAAAGAGGCCAATTTGAATGTAAATTCAAATTGCAGCAACTTTCATCACCCAAATTCAAAAGTTAGCTTCATATCTACACTCAGCACATTTTTCTGAGTAAACCCACCAATTTTCATCCCCATTGGAGTTCATCTTGTCAGGAGCTAAATTTGCAAGAATTCAAAACTGAATTTGAATTTCAGTTTAAATATGAAGCAAATTTAACCAAACAAAGTTTGAATTTGATAATTTGAATTCAAACAAAGACTTGGTGACTAAGTCTTACATTAAATTGTGAGTAGCTGGAGATAATTGAGTGCCAACAGAAATAAAAAGAATTGGAAAGGGGATTAGAGGGGAGAGGGACCCACAGGTCAGGGGGGGAAATTGGTTTCAGCTGAACGGGTTCGGCTTCTCACCGAAGCAAACGCTCCCGGCGTGCCACCGAGCCGATCCTTCGGACGCCCCCGCGTGAGGCGACGCAGCCAGCTCCTGCTTCCTCCCTCGCGCTGGCCAGCTGCTTCCGCCGATCATCACGCACCTACACCGCTGAACAGAGGCGCCGTGTTCTGTTGCCCAAGAAACGACCGAGCGCACGCCGCCGACTTCGTTCGATCGAAACCCGGAAATTCACCGCGAGCAGCGCCTCTCCTAGCCACAAAACCACACCAGCTGCTCGTCCTCTACCTCCTCGGCACGAGAGCAGTCGAGTTCGGCCCTTCCCCAGCCTTAGCTCCACGTTTCCGAGCAACACCCGAGAAACCGCCACCACTCGGCTCACGGTGACAGCCCAACAGAGGGCCTTTCACAGCTGAGCAAGGACGGTCTCGGACGCGCCGGTGAGCACTGCTGCTCCCACCCAAACCACAGGACCAACCGTGAACCGCTGAGTAAGAATTTGGAGAAACTCTGCCGGCGACCACAGAACAACGTTCCGGTATGAGACCTCCGAATTCCCACTCCCTTCTCGTCATAAGTTCACTAAACTGTGCACACAGGAGCTAGACTTGACGGCGCCCAAGTTTTCTTCGCAACCCTAGCTTAATTTTGGCTGTAGCCGGCGTATTTCCCGGTTTTCCAGCCACGATTATGGTGGGAAAGGTTGGGCTCACGATGAGACCTAGGATAGAGCCCTCTCCGGGCAGTCTCACCACCATGACGAGCTTCCCTAGCACCCACTGGTGCTATAGCGCTGATCCACCAATGTTTTGGTGGGCTAAACTGTCCGGGCAACGTGACCGAAGGGTTGCCGAGCCGCAGCACCGTCGCCGGCTAGGTTAGGGCCATCGCCGGCCGGAGCAGGCGGTACCAGCGTGTTCAGCGCACGAAAGTAGGCCCAGGCGGCGAGTTTCCGGCCGGGAGGCGGTCGGGAGACCAAGTCCGGCGAGCTTCGGAAGTGTGCCGGCGAGGGGGCGGCGCGGGAAAAGGGGCGGGCGCGAGGAAGAAGACAAGCCGGCCGGGGCCGCTCGTCAGTCCCTCGTGGCACGGGATGAGGATTTTCTGTTGCACCGGATCGGCTGTGAACGCACGGAAAACAATCCTGTGGCCCCGTGTGGCGCAGCCGAGGTGATGACACGTGGGAGCCGGGCCCGCTGTCAGAAATTTGAACTTTTCCCGGTTAATTCGAATTCCAGAAATTCCTCAAACTTTAGAGCTCCATAACTTTTGCTAGGAAGCTCCAAATTTAGTGATTCAAATTGTGTTGGATTCATCTTGCCTAGATCTGTTCAAATATACAACCCTATTTGTCTGAAACCCATTAATTAATTCTGGAAAATTCTTTAAAGATTTTCAGCAAAAGAATTTTAGAGGGAGTTTGGTTCATCCAAAAATCCCCAAATTTTGCCAGAATGTTCTTTAGGACATTAGTGAACACCTGTAAAAGTTTCAGACCATTTGGGGTTGATTTGTTCAGAGCAATTCAATTTGGAAGGTGCTGTGTTCATTTGAATACAGAAACATTTTCAGAGAATTTCCAAAACTTGGAAATTCAGTTCTGGGCAATTCTTAACTCCAAAAATGCTAGGAAAATTCATGCAAACTCTATGAGCTATAATTTAAATTGTAGTTCACTAAGTTGGGCATGAACAGTGGTGTTACCTCAGAATTAATTCTTCTTTGCTTATTTGCTAAAAGAAGTATTCTGAGCAAACCACTCAGTGAAAAGTGCTAATATTTGGTCCAGATGGTTTCCTTGTGACAAGGAACTCACACAAAAATTCTCAGCTCCATTAGAGCTCTGGGTCACCCCTGTCCTGTTTAACCACTTGAGGGATTAATATGAAAAAGGGGGGAAAACCACTTAGCACTTAACTATGTACTTAGGTCCAGGCCCAAGCCACCCACACCCAGTTCATCTTTAAATTCTTAAACAAAGTTCCAGGTGTTAGAGACTGGGTATTAGAACTAATAACAGTAACCTTACAATAACTTGTATGCATAGTAATTAACATGTAGTATTTCATAAACGTGTAGTCACTGAAGAAGAGACTCCGGAAGTGCTGGACTTCCTTCTTCCGGACGAAGACTTAACCCCTGACCAGCAGCAACAAGGCAAGCCCCGGTTTGCATTAACCTTTTATAAGTCTTATTTTGTTTACATGTGTCATATGAAGTATGTATGTGCATTAGGTATAGGATGAATGAAACCCCACTTGCATAACCAAAGGTTCCTAAAAGAGTGAGGGTAGTGTCAAGGACCTCGAGTAGACAGGCTACGCTTAATGATTCATAGGGCTTCGGTACAAGTGGAGTAGTTGGAATCTACTCGCGAGATAGGCATGGGGACACACGGGTTCGGTTGAGTGACGTGAGATCACTTTAGTAATGAAAATGAGACTAGGCAGGGGCTAGGGCGCAGCAAGAGAGAGTCTTGTGTGCGCAGCCCTGCCCGTGTCGATTGAGAACCGATCCGTGTGCGGCCCTGCTGAACAAGTATTGAACGTACCGAAGGCATATCGGATATATGGGCCCCGATAAACCGATGTAGCCTAAACCTCCGGACGTCGAGGCATAGCACACCGATTTATAGGTGTAGGTTGAGGGCAGCAAGGTGGAAATCTGCCAACGGGCATAGAGAGATGCTCCGTGTGGGGAACCTCCTGCTCGTTTCGGTGCAACCGGTTCGACGTTTGGGCTGTTGGGTGAAAGGTTGTCACGTACGACATCGAGCGAGCGTGCTGTGCAGCTCCACGGGTGGGCGTACGCGACGTGCTCTTTGGGTTTCCCTGCAGGTGTATATCGAGTTGATTCGCCGTCCCTCGCGGTGACGAGTACCGCTTGTTCACTGCATCGTAACGTAGACTAATGTATGAAATGTGATGATTAAATATTGCTGTTATGATATAATTGTATTGCTACATGTGTGCCACCAAATACCGCTTACTAAATTTCAGATTTTCAAACTGTTAACTTGTTGCTAAAAGATGAACTAAGGACGAACTTGTAGGCGTGTCCCTTTTCTGCAGTATTACTAACCTATGTCATTCTACACCTCACGTAGAGTTTCATGCTTAGGTGAGTCGGTTAAGCCTTGCTGAGCCTTCGTGCTTACGGTTGCTACTTAAGTGTTTTTCAGGTGAGGAGCCACCCACGGACTCGGAGTACGAGTCCACCGGCGAGGGTTACCCTCCGTCGGGGACCACGGCTGAGTGGGAGCCGTACACGCCGCGCTGAGCTGAGGAGTGCAGCTAGTGTGGGTTGCCCTAGGGCGGGGCAACCACTTTTGCTAGATAGGCGGGCGTGAGTTGTATAAAAGAAACTTCCGCTGTGTAATAAAGACCCTAGTTTGTAACTGAGAAGTGTACTACTTTGTACATTCAGTTTGTTTTTTTTCCCATGTAATATAATGTGTTCTTATGACGTGTGCTGTCGGGTGTCGCATCGCTCGGCACCACCCTCTGCGATCCTGGATGAGCGGATTCCGGTCCGCCACACCTCTAATCCTTTCTAGAGTACGAATTAAACAGAATCGTACCCGAAGGTCGTTCTGCACACAGAAAGGGGAAAAGTGGAAATTCGCCGCCGGTGAGCAACCACTCGAGCTGTGGCTCGGGGATGAGCAGCACCGGTCACCAGCGCGTCCAAGGGTGCCTTGGCTCGGGCGTGACAACGCCCTGGTTGGGCTGTCCACGGGAGCCCGAGGTGCGGCGGTTCCAAGTCCCGAATTTGATCTTTCGGCACAGCCGATATCAATCGGTTTCAACTGAATTCTAGCAACGGGGAGGACGGAGGAGGTCTCTAGTACCTTGCCGGGGTTCTGGAGTGGACGGAGGGAGCTGCGATCTGCGTTCTCCGATTGATTCCGAGCTGCGGAAATTTTCGGCCGGCGCTGAGTTCTTGCGGGGAAGAACGGCGGTGCCTCGGCCGAGGAGGGGGGCCGGCGCCTTAAGAAGGCTCTGCACCGCCTCACGCCCGCGCGTGGGCAAACAGCTGCTGGCGCGGCGGCTGCCCTCGGTGGCGATCACCGCTGCGGCTCGGCGACCCGAGTGAAAAAGTCTCAGTCGGTTTGATCTGAGCAGTGGCTGACATGTGGGTCCCCCTTCCAGTTTTAACCTCTGAAATTTACTCCTAATCACTGTTGTAAACAGTGAACCCCATACTACCCATGGAAATTCAAATTATTCACCCATGAGCCATTTGAATTGATCAAAGTTCAAATGAGGTTTGGTTTGAATGAATTTCAGCACAAGTTCAGTTTGAAATTCAAGTAAAGTTTGAATTTCTCCCACTTAGCTCATGTCAAGATCAACTCCAAATGGAGTGAAAATTGGTGTGTGAGCTCACAAAAATGTGCTGAGTAAGAATATGCCTCCCACTTTTAAATTCATGGGATAAAAACAGTTTGAATTTGAATATGGTTTCAAACTGCCCTCTTCCTAACTATACTCAAAATGACCTCAAAAAGGTTTTGAATTTGGGTGAAACTTGGCATGGACATCCTTAGTAAAGTGTAGGAGTTTTCATATGTCCAGCCCATCTATATCACATGTGGGAAATACCACTTTTGCAATGTGTGAGTTTGTTCTTCTAATGAGCATGTTGATAATTGTTACTTGCTCTTCATTTGTTTTGATCATCCTTCCTCAAATGAGGTGTGTGGTGTGGTGATGAACACTGCAAATGTGTGTCAAAAACTGAGGCCCTTACAGTTAGTACATGTTTGGGTCCAATACAATAGCGAGGAAGTACGCATGCTAACACACTTAACATCCCGTGGTGACCCCAATGGTCAAAATGAACTTTTAACCCATAAAGTTCAATACTTTGGAACTCGATCGTATGACATGGTCCAGGGATGTATATGGTGCATAAAGTTTATACTTTATCCATATGTGTGATTGTTATGCGCATTGTTTATCCCATTCTCGCATTACTATTGTATAGACTGGATGAGCTAAACCCACATGTGCTGATCATTGAGTGGTATGAATGCAGAATGGTGCGGACACGTTCAACGCAAGAGGAGGGAGGTCCGAGTCAAGTTCGCGGTGATGAGTCTCCACCTCCGGAACAGACCACGACGCAGCAGCCACCACCTCCTCCACCGCCAGAACTTCCAAGGAATCTTGCAGAGGTTCTCGCCGCAGTGCTCGGCTCACGCGACGAGCAAACCGAGTTACTGCGGATGTTAGTGCAGCAGAATGCGTCCCATCAGGGAGGACGCCAAGACAATGGGCAACGCCAGCCCCAACAAAGTTCATATTCAGAATTCATGGCGACCCATCCACCGGTCTTCACGGAGGCCGAAGAACCTTTGGAGGCGGACAGCTTTATCCGCACTCTAGAGGCAAAGTTCGGGCTGCTACGATGCACCGAACATCAGAAGGCGCTGTACGCAGCGCAACAGCTTCAAGGGGAAGCCGGTACCTGGTGGGCGAACTACACCGCCTCCTTACCGGCTGGCCATGCCGTCACATGGACGGAGTTCCGGGAGGCGTTCCGCGCCTATCACATACCTCCCGGTGTGATGGAGATGAAGCTCCAGGAGTTCCTGGCGCTACGGCAAGGCGAGAGGAGTGCTCATGAGTACTCCAGGTTATTCAACCGGCTGGCGCAGTATGCGCCAGGATTTGTGGGGACGGAAGACAACAAGCGTAATGCTTTCTTCCGGGGCCTGAATTCAAAGATGAAGGTCCATCTCGCCCAGAGCAATCGCGGCACATTCAACGACCTCGTTAATGCCGCGATTCTACAAGAAAATGCTCAGCGCGAACGCGGTTCTGACAAGAGGAAACGCAGCGCGCTGACGAGCAGCAGTGGTGGGACGCCACAGAAACACCACGTGGTGTATCGATCACCATCCGGTCAGAGATGGCAGCCACCGGCGCGACCGCCTCAGTTTCGCGGTCGGCAATATAATGCGCCGGGCTTTCGACCGACGTATCCACCACAGCAACAGCAGCAGCAAAGGATGGTCCCACGTGCGCCCCAGTTTCAACAGCGTGCACCGGGATTCCGTCCTCAAGTCGGCGGGACCCCGACACCTTACACGTGCTATACGTGTGGCCGTGTCGGGCACATTTCAAGAGACTGCCCCGAGCCGCGACAGGGCAGGGGTGCAGCACCATATCAGGGTGCTAATCAGCCCCGCAATCAGCCCAAGAAACTTGCACCAAAACCCGGCAACGTCCATCATTTAGCTATCGAAGACGTGCCGGAAGGCGAACCCGTCCTCGCGGGTACGTTCTCCTATTTAGATCATCCCGTAGTCATACTTTTTGACTCCGGTGCCACCCATAATTTCATAAGTCAGTCTTATGTTATTAAATATCAACTGCCTATCATTCCCACAAATAATTCATATTTGATATGTTCTCCGGGTGGGAAAATAACAGCTGATAGAATGGTCTATAGAGCACCATTACAGTTGGGTGGGAATCTATATCCGACTTCTCTAATCATATTAGAGAGTCAAAAACTTGATGTCATTTTAGGAATGTCATGGCTACATCGCCATGGTGCTGTTCTTGACATCATTCCACGTGTGGTTTGTTTAAATTCTCCACTTCATGAACCACATGTTCTTATTCTTGACCATTCGGTTCAAGAAACCCCAGCCACATATAACACGGAAGCCACGAAACTTGAGGATATTCGCGTGATCCATGAATACCCGGATGTCTTTCCGGATGATCTTCCGGGCATGCCACCCGAAAGAGATGTCGAGTTCAAGATTGAACTCGTACCTGGGACGACGCCGATATCACGGAGACCATACAAGATGGCTCCCAACGAGCTGGCTGAACTGAAGGAGCAGCTCAACGATTTGATGAAGAAGGGTTTCATTCGACCGAGTTCCTCGCCATGGGGATGCTCGGCGCTGTTTGTGAAGAAGAAGGATGAAACCTTGAGGTTGTGTGTGGACTACCGACCTCTCAACGCCGTCACCATCAAGAATAAATATCCACTGCCCCGCATCGATATTCTCTTCGATCAACTTGTGGGTGCGAGTGTATTTTCTAAGATGGATCTTCACTCCGGATATCATCAAATCAAGATCCGAGCGGAGGATATCCCAAAGATGGCCTTCTCAACGAGATATGGGTTGTATGAATACCTCGTCATGTCCTTTGGTCTCACCAACGCCCCGGCGCACTTCATGTATCTCATGAACTCAGTGTTCATGCTGGAGTTGGACACGTTTGTGGTGGTGTTCATAGACGACATCTTGGTTTACTCCAAGACTGAAGAAGAACACGCCAAACACTTGCATATCATGCTTCAACGATTAAGAGACCATAAGCTTTATGCCAAGTTCAGCAAGTGCGAGTTTTGGATCAGCCAAGTGCATTCCTTGGTCATATCATTTCTGCAGAAGGCATTGCAGTTGATCCAAGCAAAAGCGAACAAGTGCTGAAATGGAAGTCCCCCACATCAGTCCATGAAGTCAGGAGTTTCCTCGGGTTAGCAGGATATTATCGGAGATTCATACCAAATTTCTCCAAGCTTGCTAAGCCGATGACTGAACTGTTGAAAAAGGGGATCAAATATGTTTGGAACTCAGCTTGTGAAGAAGCTTTTCAAGCATTAGTGAAGCATCTTACAACAGCCCCGGTGTTAGCTCAACCGGATACAACCAAGCCCTTTGACGTATATTGTGATGCGTCTGGCATCGGGCTTGGCTGTGTATTGATGCAAGGAGGAAGAGTGGTCGCCTATGGCTCACGTCAACTTTGTAACCACGAGCAGCACTATCTGACTCATGATCTTGAGCTCGCTGCTGTGGTATTGGCCTTGAAAATGTGGAGGCACTATTTGCTTGGGAACTTAGTGCACCTCTACACCGACCACAAAAGTCTGAAATATATATTCACTCAAAAGGAGTTGAATATGTGGCAACGGAGATGGCTAGAACTGATCAAAGACTATGAGATCAAGATTCACTACCATCCCGGGAAGGCAAACGTGGTTGCCGATGCCTTAAGCCGCAAATCCCATGTCAACAGTCTGTCCATCACCCCACTTGAAGAAGAGGAGCCGAGTCTGTACTTGGTTCCATATGGGGCCTTGTATAATCTTGCTCTCGTCCCTACAATACGAGAGGAGATTATGGAAGCGCAGAAGAAAGACGTGGGAATGTCGCACATTCGGAGAAGGATGAAGAATGGCGAAATGAAGTGCTTCCGAAGAGATAAACACGACACTCTATGGTCTAAAGACCGTATAGTGGTACCCCGTGACATGAAGCTTCGGAAGAAAATCTTGGACGAGGCTCATTTGTCCAAGTATTCTATTCATCCGGGCAGCAACAAGATTTACCAGGATCTGAAAACCAGGTTTTGGTGGACACGGATGAAAAGAGAAATCGCAAAATACGTATCCGAATGTGATACGTGTCGGCGGGTGAAAGCCGACCATATGCGTAAAGCCGGACAGCTGCATCCGTTGAACATTCCGGCGTGTAAGTGGGAGGATATCAGCATGGACTTCATAGTCGGATTACCTCTCACGTCTCACAAACATGACTCGATTTGGGTGATAGTCGATCGACTAACCAAGTCGGCTCATTTCATCCCCGTACATACAAAGTACGTGGCCAAGCAATATGCGGAGTTGTATATTGCAAGGATCTTGTGTTTGCACGGTGTTCCCCGCTCCATCATTTCAGATCGCGGTGCACTGTTCGTCTCTCGGTTCTGGGAACAGCTGCACGCATCACTGGGAACCAAACTGATCCGAAGCTCCGCGTATCACCCGCAAATGGATGGTCAAACTGAATGGGTGAATCAAGTTCTTGAAGACATGCTACGCGCTTGTGCCATCCACCACGGCAAGAATTGGGACGATCATTTGCCGTTGGCGGAGTTTTCTTACAACAATGGCTATCAAGCTAGCATTAAGGTGGCGCCGTATGAAGCTCTCTACGGCCGGAAATGTCGTACACCTCTCAACTGGTGCGAGTCCGGCGAGCGAGTTATCTACGGACTTGAACTTGTGAATGAAGCGGAGGAACGAGTGCGAGTAATACAAGCCAATCTTAAGGCTGCTCAATCTCGTCAGAAAAGCTATGCGGATAAAAGACGCCGTCCTCTCCACTTCGACATCGGGGACCATGTTTATGTCCGTGTGTCTCCGATGAAGGGAGTTCATCGTTTCGGAGTGAAGGGTAAACTTTTGCCGCGGTTCATTGGTCCGTTCACTGTCATCGAAAGATGTGGACCCGTGGCCTATCGCCTAGAGTTACCAGCGTCGCTCGCAGGCATTCACAACGTCTTCCACATCTCTCAGCTGAGAAAATGCCTCAAGCCCTCGGCTGAAGTCCGCACAGAAGACATAGAAGTTCTTCAACCGGACCTCACGTACACGGAGTATCCAATCCGGATTATCGATGAAAAGACTCGTGCCACAAGAAACCGGACCTTATGGTTCTACAAGGTCTTGTGGAGTAACCATACCGCTGATGAGGCGACATGGGAAAGCGAGGATTATCTACGAACGTATTATCCGGACTTGCTATCATCCTATACCCGGTAAAGTTTTTCCCCACTTTGCTTTTCCTTTGGAATCTCGGGACGAGATTCTTTTTAAGGGGGGAGGGATGTAAAATCCCCAAAAGTGGTAGCAAGAAAAATTCAGCTCATGTACACTTATGAAAAATGAGGGGAATTAAAACTTTGAATTATAATAAGTGTGAGATCAAAGTGAGGGTTTAGACTTCCCAAAACTTCCAAACATGGAGATCTAAATGCACAACTTGGATCTTCATAGTCCAAATATTCAACCTTCCAAATTTCAGCTCATTTGGAGGAGTTTTAATATTTGTTTGGGATTAAAAGGAGAAGCCCTCTAATCTGAATTTCAAATTCAGTTTCAAATTCCAATTCCCTCAATTTGAAAATTTGGTTTAACAAATGTGTTCTCCACCTTTTAATAAGCAGCCATGCCAAAAATTGGAAACTTTGGAGCTGGTTTGCTATATTTTTGAGGCAATATAAAGTGGAGAATTCAAACTCCTTTTCAAATTCAAATGATCAATCCACATCCAATTTTCACACCCGAATTCAAACTATTTGAATTCAGCAAATTCAAACTATGACTTGGGGTTGAAGTCAAGTCTTAAATGTTGAGTTGCTGGTGGGAAAATATCAGAAAAAAGTTGATTAAACAAAGAGGGGAGGTGGGGCCCATTTGTCAGCCACCCACTGGGGTTGCCGCCTCAGCCGACGGCGGTCGAACAGCGGGAGCGCGCCAGCTCCCGGTTGAACCCGCGCCCGAGGGAGAGCCCGCGCCACCTCCTGCTGCCTCGGTGGCTCGGTTGGATTACGGCAAAGGGTGCGCCGGAGCTGTTTTCCTTCTTCCCCTGCTATAATTCGCGCCTCCGCCGTTTCTTCCGCCCAGAACACCGCCGCTCAGCTCTCTCCGATCGACCACAGCCCTCCAAGCTCGATTGCTCGAGCGCTTCATGACACGACCCCACTGGTCCTGTCGAGCCAGGATCACGCTGAGGGGTGCTGCGTTGCACAACACCGTATAACACACGTCAAAGGTACAAAGCGGAAGCGGAAGCTTTATTACATAAACAAGTTTATTAACATGTTTACATCAAAATAAGTTTAGTCCACACTCGCGGGCGTAGACTAAGCATCAAGTGCACGTTCAGCCCTCGAACGTGTCCTTGCTAGCACACTCGCACACTAACTCTGCGGCGTGCACGACTCCCACTCGACGGGGTTCCCCTCCTGGGGTTCCGTCTCCTCTTCGGGAGTCCCTTCCTCATAGAACCCTGCAAAAGCTTCAAACACAAGCAGTGAGCACGAAGGCTCAGCAAGTCTGACCCGTCTCACCTAAACATGAAACTTCTACATGAGGGTGATGGGTTGCATGAGGTAAAAATCATTTGCAAGGACTCGCCTAATTAGTAGAACCTTACTTTCAAGTTTTAGCAGCAGGTTGTGGAGAACTTTACGCTAAGGCACATGAGAGAGCCGCAATCAAACAAGAAACGCATTTCTCTCATGTACTTTGCCCAAAGTTGAAAAGAACTTTAGTTAGCACTAAGCTACAACATATCATTAACAATCAATATCCAACTTTCAATCAGCAACATTTTAACATGTAACTAGCCTGTTCTTTCTACGTCACGGTACAGTGAACAAGTGGTACTCACTGACCGCGAGGGACGGCGATTATAATCGATTTACACCTGCAGGGTTACCCGAACAACCCGTCACGTACGCCCGTACTCGATGTTGCCTACAACAACCATCACGGACGCCGTACGCGACTACCTTTCACCCGTTAGCCAAATATTGAACCGGTCCCATCGTCCCGAGCAAGAGGTCCCTGCACGCGCATCTCTGTGCCGCCAGCTGATTTACACCTCGAGCTCTCAACCTACCCTCTGAACGACGGGCAATGCCTCAATACCCAGCTACCCGAGTTACATCAGTTTCCCGGTTCCCATATAGCCGGTAGGTCTTCGGTACTGTTCTAGCTTGTTCAACAGGCCCGCACACGGCTCGGTCCTCAATCGACACAAGCGGAGCTACAGCACACAGGCCCCAAAGTCCTGCTGCCCTTACTCTCCGCTCGGTCTCATTTTCTTGCCATGTGTATCATGTGCTATCTCTACCCGAGCAATGTGCCTCTAGCCTATTCTCGCGAGTAGTTCCAACTACTCGACTTGTACCGAATCCTACTCTATCCTAGCAATGCAGTGGCTAACGGGGTTTGCAATCCTAAACCCCAACCCATGGTTTTCTTGGCTATGCAGTGGGGTTTCCAAACAAGACTCTGATGCACAACATAAAGAAAACAAGTATGTGCTCAAAACAATAAAAATTTATAAAATGGTTAATGCAAACCGGGGCTTGCCTTGCTGCTCTTGGTCGTAGGCTAGCTGTTCCTCCGGAGTAACGAAGTCTAGGACTTCGGGTTCCTCCTCGACCTTAGCGACTACATGATAAGAACAATGTATGTATTAATTAAATGCTTTTGTATTAACTTTGAAGTTGTGAAGTCTATAACCTTTACTAGATAGACCTAATGACTGTGAAACTTTTACTGTGGCTTGGTTACAACCTAAACAGAGACTTGGTCAAGTTTTAGTTGCAGCAAAGCTCATTTGAGCCCTCCACAAATAATTATGTCCTTGACCTTAATTAAAGGCTTTTAGGGTGTTCTAGGTATTTTCATGAAACAAACTATGACTTTCTGAAAACTAGATTTTCAGAGGGTTCTAATGGAATTGGTCTCACTTAATTTGGAAGTCTCTAACTAAAGATATGAGCTAAACAATTTCAGAGAAAATTCTGAAAATGTTTCTGAACATTTTCTATTTTCTCTGGAACAGTTTTACTAATCACACCATTAGGTGGACTAAATGAGCTCAAATGGATCTGAAATTTTTATGGTAGTTCAAGGATATTTTGGTGAACATCTCAGCAAAATTTCAGGATTTTCCTCCAAATGATTCTCCAGTTAAAATTCCTAACAGTTTAAACTTTAAGGAATTAATTCTGGAGAATTAAGGAATCTCATGAAGTGACACTTGATTTTCTGGAAAGTACTCAAAGAGCTGAATCCAGCAAAATTTGGTTCACTCAATTTGGAGCTTTCTAGCCAAAGTTATAAGGATTTGAAGTTTGAAGGAAATCTGAAAATCGGGGAAAAGTTTAAACTCGCGCGTGGGCCCAGGAGACACGCGTCGCACGCCGAAGCGACAGCACACCGCGGCCCACAAGGCTTTTGCGCGCCAGCACACCCGATCCCGGCCGCAGCCGGATCCCGATTCAAAATATCGGCCGCTGACAGCTGGGGTCCACCCCCTTCTTCAACCTCGCGACACCCGCGCTCCGCCGCCGAGGGACCTCGCCGGAGAGCTCGCCGCCGGCTGCTGTACAGCTTCAAACTTCTTGATTCTGGCCGCCCCTGCCTACTTTTACTTGGGGAACATGATCCGAGGGTCAGCTGCTCATGACAACGGCCGGAGCATGGTCGGCGACGAGCCGCCATATCGGAACGACTTCGGCCATGTCGGCTGATGCTCCTAGTGCCTCAGCTACTTGGGAAACCGGTCGGGGAGCATCAGTGGACCTCAGAGAAGGTCGACATGAACTCGGGGCAGCTCGGGGAAGGCCCGAAATAGGTCCTCACCGTGCGCCCGATACCCCCCGTGCGTTCCGCCATTAGTAGACCTTGAATTACGCCGGGCACAGAAGTTCTCCGGCCCAGAGTTGTGAAGGCAACTTGTGCGTCACCGTGTCTAGTTCGTGTGGGAGTGGCCTGAGGCCCTCTAATCCTTTCTAGAGCACGAATTAAACAGAATCGTACCCGAGGGTCGTTCTGCACACAGAAAGGGGAAAAGTGGAAATTCGCCGCCGGTGAGCAACCACTCGAGCTGTGGCTCGGGGATGAGCAGCACCGATCACTTGCGCGTCCAAGGGTGCCTTGGCTCGGGCGTGACAACGCCCAGGTTGGGCTGTCCACGAGAGCCCGAGGTGCGGCGGTTTCCAGTTCCGAGTTTGATCTTTCGGCACAGCCGATATCACTCGGTTTCAATCGATTTCTATCAATGGGAAGGATGGAGGATGGTTGCTAGTACCTTGCTGGGACCTTGGAATGGAAAGAGGGAGCTGCGATCGGCTTGATCAAGCAGGAACTCGAGCGGCGGCGATGGCAGTGGGAAAAGCAGTCGCGCACGTCGGTAGCTCGGGGAAATGGTGACTGAGGCACGCCGGGGAGGGAATAAATAGCTCGGCCGGCTGGCCTCCGGCTTGGGGCACGCAGCAGGAGCTGGCGCCGGCCGGCCCCTTCGGTGGCGCGCGCGCACAACAGCCGGGAACCGACTGAACTGTGGTTCAGTCGGTTTGCTTTGAGGCTGAGGCTGACATGTGGGTCCCACTCCTCTTTTAACCTCTGAAATTTATTCCTAACAGCTGTGGTAAACAGTGAACCCTATTCTACCCTTGGCAACTCAAATTATTCACCCAAGAGCCATTTGAATTGATCAAAGTTCAAATGAGGTTTGGTTTGAATGAATTTCAGCACAAGTGCAGTTTGAAATTCAAATAAAGTTTGAATTTCTCCCCCTTAGCTCATGTCAAGATCAACTCCAAATGGAGTGAAAATTGGTGTGTGAGCTCACAAAAATGTGCTGAGCAAGAATATGCCTTCCACTTTTAAATTCAGTGGGTGAAAACAGTTTGAATTTGAATATGTTTTCAAACTGCCCCTTTCCTATCTACACCCAAGATGACCTCAAAAATGTTTTGAATTTGGGTGAAACTTGGCATGGACATCCTTGGCAAAGTGTAGGAGTTTTCATATGTCCAGCCCATCTATATCACATGTGGGAAGTACCACTTTTGCAATGTGTGAGTTTGTTCCCTAATGAGCATGTTGATAATTGTTACTTGCTCTTTATTTGTGTTCATCATTTTTCCTCAAATGAGGTGTGTGGTGTGGGGATGAACACTGCAAATGGGTGTCAAAAACTGAGGCCCTTACATTCCTCCCCCCTTAAAAGAATCTCGTCCCGAGATTATAAGGTGAAAATGAGAGAGAGGACGGTGGAAAAATTACCGGATATGCGACGTGAGAAAGTCGGGGTAGTTAGTGCGAAGGAATTCTTCGCTCTCCCATGTCGCTTCATCCATGGAGTGATTACTCCACAGAACCTTGTAGAACCACAACGTACGGTTGCGTGTGGTTCGGGCCTTTTCATCAATAATCTGCACCGGTTCCTCCCGATAGGTGAGATCCGGTTGCAGTTCTTCAATGTCTTCCAGCTGAACGGTAGTTGATAGCTTGAGACACTTCCTCAGCTGGGAAATGTGAAAGACGTCGTGCACACCGGAAAGTGCTTCTGGTAATCTTAGCCGGTATGCCACCGATCCACATCTTTCGGTAATCTGGAATGGACCGATGAATCGGGGTGCTAACTTTCCTCTCACCCCAAATCTGTTTACGCCCTTCATTGGAGACACTCGTAGATATACGTGGTCTCCAGCTTCGAATTGTAACGGACGCCTTCTCCGGTCCGCATACTGTTTCTGTCGGGATTGAGCGGCTTTTAGGTTCGCTTGAATTACTCGAACCTTTTCTTCCGCGTTGTTGACAAGATCAATCCCGAAGGTAACCCTCTCGCCAGACTCACACCAATTCAATGGTGTGCGGCATTTTCTCCCGTATAGCGCCTCGTAGGGCGCCATCTTGATGCTGGCTTGGTACCCATTGTTGTACGAGAACTCGGCTAACGGCAAGTGATCATCCCAGTTCTTGCCGTGGTCGATAGCGCAAGCTCGTAGCATGTCTTCTAAGATTTGATTTACCCGCTCCGTTTGCCCATCCGTCTGCGGGTGGTAGGCTGAACTACGGATCAGCTTCGTCCCCAAGGCAGCGTGGAGCTGCTCCCAAAAACGGGACACAAATAAAGTGCCCCGGTCCGATACGATAGTACGGGGTACGCCGTATAAGCATAGGATCCGTGAGATGTACAGTTCAGCGTACTTCTTGGCGTTGTAGTTGGTGTTGACCGGGATGAAATGGGCAACTTTGGTGAGCCGATCGACGATCACCCACACAGAATCATGTTTCTGTAAGGTGGTGGGTAAACCGACGACGAAATCCATGCTCACGTCCTCCCACTTCCAGGCAGGAATGCCCAGTGGTTGCAGCAGTCCCGGTTTCCGCATGTGGTCTGCCTTCACCCGTCGACATGTATCACACTCGGACACGTATTTTGCAGTCTCTCGCTTCATCCGTGTCCACCAAAACTTGCTTCTGAGTTCTTGATACATCTTGTTGCTGCCGGGGTGAATAGAAAACTTTGATAAGTGAGCCTCATCAAAGATTTTCTTCCGTAACTCCGGGTTTCGGGGTACGACGATCCGGTCCTTGAACCATAGGACGCCGTCTCCGTCCTTCCGGAAACATTTCAACTCCCCACTGTCTACACGTCTCCGCAAATGTGATATGCCCTTGTCATTCTTCTGGGCTGCCGCTATCTCTTCACGGATGGTGGGGATCAAAGCTAGGTTGTAGAGAGCTCCATGTGGAATCACATGTAGTGGTGGTTCGCTCTCTTCCAACGGTGTGATGGTCAGATTATTGACGTGTGACTTGCGGCTTAGCGCGTCTGCCACAACGTTTGCCTTGCCCGGATGATAATGGATCTCTATCTCGTAATCCTTTATCAGTTCTAACCATCTTCGTTGCCTCATGTTCAGCTCCTTCTGAGTGAATATGTACTTGAGGCTTTTGTGGTCGGTATATAAATGTACGAGGTTACCGAGTAGGTAGTGCCTCCACATTTTCAGTGCAAGTACCACGGCAGCGAGCTCCAAGTCGTGAGTTGGATAATTTTGCTCATGATTCCTAAGCTGCCGTGACCCATACGCGACCACCCTTCGGTCTTGCATCAACACACATCCGAGCCCAATGCCGGATGCATCGCAGTACACATCGAACGGTTTTGTTGTGTCTGGCTGCGCCAAAACCGGTGCTGATGTCAGGTGCTTGACTAAAGCCTTGAATGCTGCTTCACATGCTGGACTCCAAACATATTTGGTAGCCTTCTTCAGCAGCTCTGTCATTGGCTTGGCAATCTTCGAGAAGTTCGGAATGAACCTCCGATAATATCCCGCGAGTCCGAGGAAACTCCGTACCTCATGAACAGTTCTCGGGGATTTCCAATTCAGCACTTGCGTGATTTTGCTCGGGTCCACAGCGATACCCTCCGCTGAGATGATATGCCCGAGGAAAGGCACTTGCGATATCCAAAACTCGCATTTGCTGAACTTTGCGTATAACTTGTGATCCCGCAGCCGTTGCAAGACTATACGCAGATGTTTCTTGTGATCTTCCTCCGACTTGGAATATACCAGGATGTCGTCGATGAAGACCACGACAAACTTGTCCAGCTCCGGCATGAACACCGAGTTCATTAAGTACATGAAGTGAGCTGGAGCATTGGTGAGGCCAAAGGACATGACCAGGTACTCATAAAGTCCGTACCTTGTCGAAAAAGCTGTCTTTGGAATGTCCTCAGCCCTGATCTTAATCTGATGGTACCCGGATCTTAAATCCATCTTGGAAAAGACCTTTGCTTCGACCAACTGATCAAACAACATGTCGATCCGTGGCAACGGGTACTTGTTCTTGATGGTTACGGCATTTAATGGACGGTAGTCCACGCAAAGCCGCAACGTTTCATCCTTCTTTTTGACAAATAATGCCGAACAGCCCCATGGCGAGGAGCTCGGCCTAATAAAACCCTTCTCCAGAAGGTCCGTGAGCTGAGTCTTCAGTTCAGCCAACTCCTTGGGCGCCATCTTGTACGGCCTTCGGGATATTGGCATGGTTCCCGGTGCAAGTTCAATCTTGAACTCCACCTCTCTATCGGGTGGCATCCCCGGCAAATCATCCGGGAATACATCAGGGAATTCTCGGACCACTGGAATGTCTTCCAATCTGATGGTTGTGGCTTGATAGACACTTGGAAGTTTTATTTCTGGACTGTCCAGAAATAATGAGTGAGAACCGTGCACTCCTGAGTTTAAGTGCACGACTCGGAGGACGGTGTCTAAAACAGCGCCGTGGCGGTTTAACCACGACATCCCTAGGATGACATCGACCTTCTGTCCCTCTAAGATAATGAGAGACGTGGGGTACACTCTACCCGCTAAGCATAATGGTGCTTTGGAGACCATTACGCTTGCTGAAATCTTCCCACCCGGTGAACAAATTAAATATGGACTATCGGTGGGTAGTATTGGCAAGCTGTGTTTAGCAATGAAAGCTTGGCTAATAAAATTATGCGTGGCGCCTGAATCAAATAGTACTATAGCGGGATGCTGGTGGAGTTGGAACATACCCGCAAGGATTGGCTCGCCCTCCGGCACGTCCTCAATGGCAAGCTGGTGGACAGTACCGGGCCTAGGGTTTGCCCGCCGCGCATTAGTAGGGTTCCGGGGTTGATTCCTCCCCGGAAACTGTGGTACCACTCCGCCGCCTTGCCTCTCCGGGCAACTGCTCGCGAAGTGTCCTGGACGACCACACTTGTAACATGTGGCCGCTGCTGGTGGAGTACTTGGTGGACGAAAGCCCGGCATGCGTTGCGGAGGTGCAAACGCACGCGGCATCGCCCGCTGCTGCTGTTGTTGTTGCGGTGGTGCTGGCAGTGCCGGCCGGAATGCCGGTGAAGAATACGGCCGACCGCGGAACGGCATCGACCGCTGTGGTGGCTGCCAGCGCGGACCTGATGGTGGGCGATTCACCATCCGAAACTTCTGAGAAGGACCGCCTCCTTCTCCGCTGCTCTGCGGCGCGCTTCGCTTTCGCTCTGCCGCCGCCAACTCCTTGCCGGAGTCTTCCTGAACAATCGCAGCATCAATTATGTCGTTGAGGCTGCCGCGATTGAACATCGCCAGCTTGTCCTTCAGGAGCGGGTTAAGCCCCTGGTAAAAGTGGTCCCGCCGCTTCTCGTCCGTATCTGCGTGATACGACGCGTAGAGTGCGAGATCGTTGAACGCTCTGGAGTACTCCAGCGCGTTCCGGCTCCCTTGTTGCAGGTGTAGGAATTCCTGCGTCTTCCTCTTCATCAAACCGGGCGGTATATGATAGGCCCGGAAGGCCGTCCGGAACTCCGCCCAGGTCATCACTCGGTCGGTGGGTTGTGAAGCACAAAAGTTGGCCCACCACGCGCTCGCGGATCCTTGGAGCTGCTGGACCGCGAACTGAGTCTTGCGCTGCTCGCTGATTTGGAGCAGCCCGAACTTCATCTCTATGGCGCGGAGCCAGTTGTCCGCGTCAAGTGGTTCATCCGCCCTTGAGAATACAGGGGGATGAGTCGCCAGGAAGTCAGAGTAGGAGCTCTGTTGGCGCTCCTCACGATCTTGACGTCTCTCTGGGCGAGACGTATTCGCAATTAACGTTTGCAGCAGCTCTGTATGCTGCTGATGTGAACCCGCCATTGCCGCGACAATGTCGGCCAATGTAACCGTTGGCAGTGGCGGTGGCGGTGTTTGCTGTTGCTGTTGCTGCTGCTGTCCCGAGGAGTCCTCGGGAGGTGGTTGGGAGGTCTCTCCCCCTTGGCTAGTACCTCCAACATCGGGGTTGGCACGAGTACGCGTCATTCTGAAATTCAACACAGCAGCAATTAGCACATGTCTTACTCAAAATTCCATAAACAGGAGTAAGTATTGA